>BSBN01001622.1:0-1200000 GCA_027924645.1 Cunninghamia lanceolata | reverse complement strand
TCTTCGCATATTTCACTTCAAGCACATCCTTTAATCTTGAATAAATCATTTGCAGACCTACTATTCCTTTAATGCTCTAATGTTTTTCAATAATCTGTCTTAGACTTTGTTCTAAGAGATCATCACAATGTTGCACATCACCATGTGCTATATCAGGATTCACATGATCACCATGTGCCATATTAGGCTGCACATGATCACCATGTGCTATATTAGGTTGCACATCATCATGTGCTATATCAGGCTGCACATCAGCATATGCTATATCGGGCTACACATGATCATCATTGCAACTATTGTTTTCACCAACTACATTTGTTGAATCACAAAAGCAGCGGCTTCTACGGGATGGTGACACTGTATCTTTTCTTTCCTTTAGTTTTTCTCCGCATTTTCTTTGCACTCTTTTTGTTGCCTATAAAATAAAAAATAATATCATATTATGTCTTATATACATAAAGCTCTTGCCTATAAAATTTCATTAAACACTATTAAACAAATAATATACTACTTAATGGATTTACAACTTGCCTTTTTGCCAAACCAAGTCTCAATAAATATTTATTATTCATGGTCACTTTTTCTCTATGAAGGTGCTCATAATCTGTCAGTGAAGTTCCAGCATTATGATCACTATCATCTAATTTGTGCCTTATAGCCCTTCTCTTCACTTCCTGAAGTCCAATTATAAACAATAATGTATAAATCAATAACTTGAATTAGTAAAACTTTATTGAGTTCATAAGTTGATAACTGTTGACTTTCCAATCTGTTGATAAGTACAAATGAAAACTTAAAATAGAATTCAGTTTATAGATTAAAAAGAATTTGCAGTAAAAAACCAAGAAGATGTTTACAATTACAGGTATCAGACAAATTTTCCTTAGGGATATATTCACACATAAAAACATAACACAAGTAGGATGAAGGAAAAACATACTCTAGTTCATCATGAGGTGTGTTAGAACCATTCAAAATTTCACATGGTCCCACTCTATTTCATACATTTTCCTTCCATAAGTCCATAATTAGGGATTCATATTCCTTTTAGAATTGTTCCAGGAGTCATTTATGAGCATCTCATATCAGGTCAATGTGAAATAAATTTATATTTTTGACCATTGATGTGTTTTTGTCTCTTACCACAGCTTCACAGTACATGAAAACAACCTTGGCGGGTGTGTGGGAATTAGAGGATGTGAATACACAGTTACTATAGACACCCAAATTTGTCCCCAAATTTGTCCATGTCTTGAAACACCTAGTTAAATACATTATTTAGACATCATGTAGTATTTTGTCCTAATCCCACTCCTAATCCCACTTATTCATTATCCAATTAATTAAATAAATTTTATTTATTTAATTAATTTCCCATTCATAATCCCATTTATCTTATCCTAATCCCACTATCCAATTAATTAAATAAATCATATTTATTTAATTAATTTTCCAACTAATATCCCAACTAATTCAAATAAAATATTTGAATTAGGTCCTCACCTCTCATCACATTCCAACACTTGTCCACCTCTCATTTGAATCATGTGTGGTAGTACAACTTTCATTTAATATCCTTTTTGTGTACACAATCACACATGAACTTGTTTTTGTGTACACAATCCTATAAAAAATCCTAAGGATCCTCATGCCTTAGGGCATCAATGCAAAAATTCAAAGCAAACCATCCAAATCAGCCCTTGCCTATAAATCAACCCCCTCACAAGCCATTCGCAAGATGCATCCACCTTTCAAGTATCCTTATTCTGCCAAATTTTCTAAGATGCATTGGTCCTCAAGTACCCTTATTCTTTCAAATTTTCTTTTGCATTGAGTTGGAGTATCCTTATGCTGTTGAAATCACATTAGAGCCTTTGCATCATTCATCCTTCATCTTTTCATCTTTTCATCCATTGTCTTTCATCTATCTATCTTCTATCTATCATCTTCATCTTACTGTTATGCTGCCGAATTGAGCAACCAACTTATCAAATCTATCAATCAATCTACCTTGCATTGCATCTATCTAAGGTATTGAAGATTTGGATTAGGTAATGCATTTTATTGTTTTATCATTTTCATTTTATCCAAATTTTTTGATCACATTTTGGTGAACACGTTGTGAACATGCCTTATTGGATCTAATCATTAGTTTTTGTAGGTTTTTGTGGCAAAAAGTTGCATTTTTTTAACCCTAATTTGTCAAGTTTTGCAAGGATTTGTTGCAGGTGACCTCCTAGATCAAATTTGACCTCACCATTGCATCTAGGAGGCTATTTCCATCAATTTTGACTATAAATTTGCCTAGGTTTTATGAAAAAAAGTGCGTTTGGTGAAGAAAATAGCATTCGGTCTACAAAAACTCACGTTTGGTGAAGAAACTCACATTTACTTTGTAGAAGCTCGCATTTGGTCTACAGAAGCTCACATTTGGTCTGTAGAAACTCACATTTGGTTCATAGAAGCTTGCATTTGGTTGATTAGGTCTTTACTAGGTTTTCGACACCTGAGCGACTTTGGTGAACAATCAGTCGCATTTGCATGATCCTCAGTTGCCTTTGCACGATCCTCGGTCACCTTTGCATGGTACAAGATTGCCTTTGAACTGCAGACAGTCGCATCTAGTAATATTTGAATCACATTTGAATGGTAGGCAGTCGCATATGGTAAAAGTGACATCGCATTTGATTTACAGCAAATCACATATGATCTCTGTTTAGTCGCATTTGGTTTATGCATTTGCAAATTGATTTTTCTTTGGTATCTAACATCTGTTTGGGAAGCATCTTATCATTTGTCAAAGAAATGAGGATTGAAAACTACTAACAATTCGGTTGCAGGATAGATCAGTCAAAGTCAAACTTGCATGCAAACTTCAAACAAGCATATCTTGAGCAAAATTGATCAGATTTTGATGATGTTTTTTTAAAAATTGCTTAGAATCTCTTGAACTTTATGTTTATGCATTTTTTTTCCTGTATCAAATCATCTATCTCAAATTTTTAACAGATTGCATATTTTTGGGCATAACCCTTTTTGGCTTGCAAGTTTGTGTTTCTTCTTATTTTGGTGACTTGTAGTTGAATCAAAGGAGCTGGAGTAACATTTGGATTAGTCACAACTACAACTTGGAAAGTGAAAATAATCAGGTGTACACATTACACATTCCATCTTTCATCTCTTAATCATTTCTTGACTACACATTTAGATTTTGGGCTTAAAACAAACATTGCCAGCAATCAGATCATTGAAATTGAGCTTAAAACGAAGAAGTGTCTTCCTACACATTTGGCTTTGGATCTAAAAAGAACAAGTGCTTGAACTTTTTTCCACACATCTCATTTTTTTGAAGGCTCAATCAACAACTGCGAGTGTGAATCAAGTGCAGCCACTTGGTTTGCTTTTGTTTACCCTACTTAGGAGGCCTACTTGGAGACACATCACTCCAAGGAATGACCTCAACCGATGCATTCATTTACATAATAAGTGACAAGATAACATTTGATGGAAGTACAACATCCAATATTTTACAATTGAGATCACATACACATTACTATTGCATTTCACATGTTCACAACATCCAATGAAAGGCATAACATGATTAAATGATCATTTTCTAGGTCAATCCAGGTGGTGTAGGAGCACCTACCTGACAACTGGCCTCCATGAGGCAGTTAGTTTGTTTTAGGTCTTGTTAATGTTTTCAAGAAGGTCGTATAAGACCAATGCATGTAATAAGGTCATGTTGACCATACTTTACTATTTTTAGGTAGTTTGTTATGACAGCTGTTATGCTGTATGTTCAGTTGGATCCTCCCAGCTGCTTGGAAGCTCCCAGCCGCTTGGAGTCAGGTCGGTAGTACTCATAGGAGATCCTATTTATGCATTAGGATCGGTTGGTTTTAGACATAGTATTGTATTGCAGAAGAGGAGTGACAGAGAGGGAGACAGAGTACTGTATTGCATCTTTTGAAATCAATAAAGATCCTGTTTGTGTTCATTTTCTGTTTGATCTCCATTGTGAAATCAATTTGCTGTTCTGGTGGTTTCATGGATTCGCTGATCCATTCCACTGGTTGATTCATCGAATCGGTGGAATGGCTATGTACAGTAGTTTAGGATTTAGTTTGCATTTTCTGTTTGTTCGCATGCAGGTGTGCAGGATCGCAGTCGAAAGGTGTTGAGAACCCTAGCATGGGTATGTGCTAGGTCGTGCTGGTAGTTTGAGACTGGAAAGTTGCCCAGGAAGCAGATCGGGTCACCTCAGGAGGTTCAGCGGATCGAAATTCGCTAAGGTTGAAAATTTGTCACAACGGCATCATCAGGATATTTCTGTGTATATCCTGCAGTTACTTCGGGTGTCATCCGAGTAGATGGAGATGAGCATGATGTAGTCGATTGCATAAAGTGAATGTGCATCGGGGTGATCATCATCAGGTGTTGCCGAGGAGGAGCGTATCGGCATAAGGTAGAAGATCGGGTTGATAAAACCATCGCGGGCCGATAATGTTAAGTTTGGCCGACAGCAGGATATTGAAGGAACTGCATGTGATGTCATCGTCATCAGGATATCGGGGTGATGTAAGCATCGAAGGAAAGGTGCATGAGGTAGTCGTCATCAGGATATATGAGAGGAACCGGATGTTCTATATCCTGCTGATGAACATGATGTTGAACATCATGATGCTGAAGAAAGAGGTTGTTGGTAAGGTGAACAGTGAATGTCAGGAGGATGTTTGCGCTTGCCGAATATGATGATGCTGCCGATAGTCGAATGTGATGATGCTGCTGACAGGCAAAAGGATGAAGGTTTGTCTGTAGGAGGATATCGGTCGGCAAGAGAAAATATGATGATGCTGACAGTGTCAAGGGAAATATGATGATGATGATGAAGGGTTGCGGACATCCATGCTATATGTCAAGGTTTTAGTGTGGATGCCTCTGCATCACTAGGACTAAACACAAATAATGATAATTTCATTTAAAACAAGAATTGATTTCAATTCAATTTTATAGTATTAAAAGATTACAATTAGAAACCACATCCAAAACATTGATGAATCACACACTAAAACAAAGATGGAAATAATATACAATTACAATATTTCCAAGTCCTTACGAATATCCACTAAAAACAATAAGCTACAATTTTACAAAAAGATTACAACTTCTCCAAATATGTCAAGATAACATAATTTGAAGCCACCAAGAGCTACAAGATCCTTGTAGAAACTCTATCATACTATACCATGATTCCAATGAGCAACCCTAATGGTGATCAACACTACCCAGCCATGTGGGACCCTAAGGCCCAACCTCTAGACTAAGAGAGGACCTCCATGGTTATCATACACAAACACAACATACAAGATTTGCCAGATACAAAAACACTTCAACAAAGATTTTATCATACACATGATGAACTACATGAGTCCAAACAACAAGAACTTTGAGACAAGTTCAAGACAAGGAGTTTTGTTCCATTGGTTCTCCAAAACCAAGCTAGGACCAAATAGACCTATGGTCTCAAAAGTAAGAACTCCTCTTGGAAACACTTGTCAATGAAATCCATCTTTTTAGATGTCCTTTTAGATCATTGCATGATTCCTAATGCAACCCATCCTTCTAGACATCATTTCAGCCTGTTGCATACTTAAGTTTAAAATTTTTTAAAATAAAAAAATTAAGATTTTCTAATTTTTTCCACATATCTAGGTTCTACCATTGATGAATCCTTCAAGTTTCCCAAATTTTGAAATACATAAAATCTTAAAAATATAATCACACTCTTTTGACCCAAATTTTCTCAACAACACATTTATACAATCACATAAAAAATTTAAGAAAATTTTCAAGGGTTTGGAAACAAAATTCATATTTTGTAAAATTAAATTTCTTACAACATGAAAATAAAATCTAACAATTACCAAGCATAAAGATTAATTTTCCATAACTACAACACAATGAAAATAACAAATTCATATGTATCATCAATTAAAATGGGATCATGGCCTACACACATATTGGTAAATTTAAATTCCTTCACATAAACTATCATGCCCAAATTTTCTCTTGAGAATAACACATGCACACATGCATATAACATACAAAATTGCCAACTATTAGGAAAGGAGGTAAGATAATTTTATTAAAAAAACTTCTAAATTGTTTGAATCTAAATTAAAATACTTAAATTGAATGTACAAATTTTTTATCGAATATATAATGAGTTAAATAAAGTAAACAAATTTGTGCAACAAAAGATATTTTTGTTTAAGCCATAAAACTCAATAAAATAACATCTAAATTTTTTTATTAACATAATTTTTTGAATAAGATGAATTGACAATTAAGACAATAACCTAAGGACCAATTCTAAGCCTCAGGAGCTCATACAAGTGTTGTCTTCTCAGTTGTTGTCCTTGATGACAAATACAAACTCTCTGGTTTGTGACAACATTTGGTTGTATCTCTTATGGTACTATATCTCTCATGGTATTATGACAATTGGCTGAGGCATGCTCTACATTCACATGGTACTATGATGCATGTTGGTTGAGGGGCCTACTCTACAGTTGTATTGATTTTAGTGGGTTGTATTTCATTGTGGCACTTTCTTCTATGTCATATTGGTTGTGGCACTTTCTATGCTCTATAGGTATTTGGTTTGTAGTTGGTTTCATCTCCATAGACAATCTTTGGTTGCCTTGATATGAAGATCTCCTGATTGGAATTATAGTGGGTTCATTTGTATCAGTTCCTTTTAATTGGCATTATCATATCCTCTGTATCATGAGACGATGCAAAGTTATTGGTTTCAAGGTCATTATTGCTATGATGTTTCATTTTATTTCTTTAAGCAAAATGCAAGGTTATGCCAAGGTCTTCAAGTCTTCATTTACCATATCATTTTTGATGTGATTAGAGTCACTAAAGAGACATCATATTGTGTGTCATTAATTGATAAAGGCTATTTACTTGATATAGTTTGAAAATTATTTGATAATCTTAAAGCATTATCGGGCCACTTAAGAAGGTAACCTGCCCAACATGTATCAGGGCAGGTTTGATAGGTCATAAGTTGATGTTAATGTTTATTTGTGACTGGGCCCTTTAGGGCACACCATGATAGTTGGTCAACAAAGAAATATGGGAATGGTTTTGTTGAGAGTTCATTTTGCAAAGTGCAACTTTGGTTTATACTTCTCTCGACCTAGGGTTTTAGATGTATGCAAGATACTTTAGATTTTTCTCATGATTTCAGAGAAATCTTTGGGATTTGACATTGCTGACTATCAGTGGATTGAGCTTGTTCATGTTTGATTGCTTCTTTTGACTCCAAGTCACTGCAAAAAGGTTTTACTTGTCAGCTCATCAGGTGATATTGTTCTTTGCATTTCTATTTGAAGAATAATGGTTCTTTTCTCAAGTTTCTTGATTAAGGGTATGAGATTTCTTGATTAGAATAGTCTTAAAAGAAAATCTTTCACTATTGGTCTAAAACTTGAAGATTCTTGACCCGAGAGGGCTCACTTTGTCATACACTTTCATATTCATATCTTCTGGTGTTTAGTGGTTACAATACTATGATTTTTGGTTGTAAGGTAGTTATGTAACCAAAACAAAACTTTGGCTCCTTCTATTGTATGGCACAAACATTTGAGGGTTTACATTTTTCTATTGATTGAAAACAGTTAGGAGATATGAACTGTGAATATTCTATTATGTAACTTCTTTCCTCAGTTGTAGATAGAAAAAATTGAAATGAGGGTTTGCAAACTTGTGATGAACTTGTGGTTAGGGTTTGAAGGAGCTAGGGTTTATTTCTCAAATATTGAGGATAGTTTGATCATTCTCTTTGGTTAAAAGCATTATTTATTTCATCAAATAGTTTGAACATTATCACTATGGTTAAAGAGTTATTAAAAGATTCAAACTGTGGTTTAAGATTTATTTTTGTAAAAGATTCAAAGACATTGTAACATGGGTATATTCAACCATACTCCTTTGATAGTTATTTATGCAGTTGAAAACTATCTGAGGCAGTTAAAGAGGTTCAATTACAGACACAAACTATTTCATGAGAGAAAGAAGGTTTTGTGAAATTGTATAAAATGGATATAATGTAAATACCTAATATGGTGTTGATGATATTGTGTCTTACACTATCATTGGGACAATACCAGTGTGTTGAAATGCAAAAATATTTCTGAGTTGATGTGCATAGTTTTGGTTATGTGATTCTTGAGGTCTCCAAATTCAATGAGACAATCAAGAACTGAGCTGTAGTGAAACAAGAAACCCTCTGTATTGTATATCTTTCTTTGGTTTTTGAAGATGATATAAGGTCATGTCAATGAGATACATATTGACCTAATGCCAGTGAGGCTTATGTTGCCAGTGAGGCTTGTGTTGCCAGTGAGGTAGTGATAAAAGTCAGTGAGACACTTTTGCAGCCAGTGAGGCATTTTACTAAGTGGTTTTTCTACCAAAAGAGGGTTTTCCACTCATGAAATATTTGTCTTATGGTCTCAGATGTTGCATGTTTAATTTGTCCATTATACTTGATTGTTTATTTCTTTAATGCATTGTTACTTGCATTGATAGAGCCTATATCAGCAGGTTTTTGGCATTCTTATCAAGTTAAAAGGTTATGAATTTATTGTTGGTCACCTGTTCCTTCTAGGGTAAACTGTTCCTCTCGGTGACCGTGGAAAATAGGGCAAAAAGAGTGTTTAAACTTGCTTTGTTTTCTACAACACTGATTCAAACCCCCTCTCAGTGTTGTCAAGTACTCCAACAAGAAGATGGTCATGCCTATGTATTGAGATCAGAGGCTTCATAGTTCATCAACTTGAACTTCTAGTTTGACCTGGTTATCCCACATAATTACACTCGGATAAATACTAGAACAATAGCCAGTTCCAAAACATAAATTTAAACTCAATACGATGGTTAAAACAACTTAGGTACTAAAATACCTAAGTCAATCCTATAACACAAGAATTTTCAATTTACCAAAATGACTTAAATAAATCATGCTTCACTTTTTTAAAAAATAAAAGGTTAGAAAACTTACTTTTATAACACATACTTAAGATATAAAATAAAGTTCGCTAAGTGACTTTATAAATAAAATAAAATTAAGTAATGTCGATAAATCAAACATAAAATGACTCTATAAACTAAATAAAACCTTTATACTCCAAACCACATCGTCCACAAGTAAAACGGGGTCACTTTTAATCCACATGTCACAAAACATTATTTAAATTCATGTGTGGGAATATTCTCTATATATGTTTAAAACCCAAAACTAAAGGGGTAATCAAGAATGTTTCCTATTATGATGCTGGGCATAACTACATATTTGACACCTTACACTATATCCATTAGGGTGCTGCCACAATAATGGGTTACACTTTCTAGGAGATCCTGATTTTTTTCTGAAATCACATATTTTTAGAAAATATAATGATTAAAGCCTTTAAAGGTTCCATTTAAATGATTTTAATTGAAGAGGGTTTGATCAAACCCCCTTGGGTAGAACCCCGCTAGTTTTAAACCATACCTATAATGGAGTCTCCTCTTCACCTATCAAAATGCTGATAAAAAACCACTTTTGATTTACCTATTGGGGGATCAAATGATATCATTTAAAATTTATATTTTGTAAGTATGTAGTCCTTATTATAAGCTTCCCAAAAAGTATAATTTGATTATTATATTTATTTTTTATTTCTTGTGAATGTAGGCTTTTCACTGAACATCAAGTTATCTGTTCTACACACATGGAAAATTAGTAAATTAGTGATTTTTTTTTGAAAAATATCTATGCCCTAGGTATTGATGTCCTTTTTTCAACAAACAAAAATTGAATTTCGATACATACAGAAAAAGTTATGTTTTACGGAATACGCCTATGTCTAAATTATAATTGGTTTGACTTCAAAACTTAATTAAAAAATATTCAACAAAACATTATGAAACCAAATGCATCCCCTATATATCGGTGTTACCAATCTAAATTCAAAAGAATCATAATTTTATCCTTTGTAGAAAAAAAGTTATGTGCTACAAAATACACATCACTTTAAAAATGTTGTTTACTATTAACAACTAGTTATTAAAGGAGATGCAAAAAAATTTACAATTTAACTCCAATTGTTTTGAAAAAAATATAGTTATAATCTACAAACAAAATCACACAATCACTAGTTTGTATCATCTTCAAATTCCTAACAATTTAGTGGCTATAGGTGTCAGAAAGTGAAGATTTAGTTCAAAATGTTGATTTCAATGTCAAGTTTGGCCAAAAAGTCTAACCCATTATTGTGGGATGACCCATTAGTATCATCAAACTATTTAAATAAATAATGTCATCAAATATGCTCACATTCCATGAACATTCTAAATGCATCACTTGCATAAATATATGTTGATCTTCATAATCATCTATCAAAACTAGCTATAAATATTAGGTTGAAATGGAAGTAAAGTAAATTGACATCTCTAAATAGATAAGACTCAATCCAATAAATAAAGTAAATTATTTTGATAAAAGTGAAAATGTGCCTAAATGCTACCATAATACCTCTAAAACTAATCAGATGTCTTGAATATGACCATATGCCTATACTCAAACCCAAAAGACAAACTCAATATTACCTACCTACCTTGATAAAACTAACTCCTATTTAACATGCTTCAAAACTAGGATTTAAGGATACTATGTTCTAATACTCTAGGTTACATTGGATTTGTATACAATGAATTAAGAAAATACTAACAATGGATTAAAGAAATAATAATTAGATGCTAAAAAATATAACATATGAAATTTTATCAATAATAGACCTCATAATGTAATTCCTTAGAAAAGGCCAAACCTAGATGATCATAATCGTAATAAGCTATGGAATGTTTACATAAGTGAATACAAAGAGACCAAAAGATATTACATTTATCCATATCTTATTAGGAAACAAGCCACATATATAGAACTACATTAAACCAAAAGGTTTTAATCACACATCAAGGAAATGTTAACAAAGTTCATTCTGCCATATTCTAAGAGTAGACCAATAATACATATGCTAGCAAGGATTTCAATGAGAAGATTAGAAAATCCTTCCTAATTGCTACATTGAATAGTATGTGGGTATGTATGATGTAGAAAAGGACTAAATATACCTTAACAAGTTAAGAGTATTGGGAGTTGAAAGTTGTTCATGTGAAAGATCATTTTAGAGGGAAAATAAGTACTTGATGATATAAAAGGACTCTAACCTAGGCTTCACTTCATGTGTGTGTTGGATGCTAGCATATGGGTACAATATTACATGTGAAAACTTGAATAATTGATCCTAACTCTAAGGAAGGTCTAATATAAAGAATTGATTTAACTTGACAAGCATATTGTTCATATGAGTCTATTCACTAACCTTAAATCGAGCTCTTAACTATAGCATTAGTATGATGAACTTGATCATGGGATTAATGTGCAATGTAATCACATAATCGAGAACATGCTCTTAAATATTGTCTTGATTCCTAAGCATAAGTGAATTCACTGAAGATACTTCTTCCATCATTGTGATAGTGGGAAAGCCAAGGGATGACTTACATGGTTGTTTTTACCATTGCATTGCATGATCAAATGCTTTGGAGCCCACTACAA
This sequence comes from Cunninghamia lanceolata, assembly GCA_027924645.1. Lineage (NCBI taxonomy): Eukaryota > Viridiplantae > Streptophyta > Pinopsida > Cupressales > Cupressaceae > Cunninghamia > Cunninghamia lanceolata. Next base: position 1,188,320 of record BSBN01001622.1, on the reverse strand, counting down.
AGTATCTAATCTACAACATAACAATGAAGCCACCATGAGGACTAATCACATGGTTGGGTCATTGTTGAAAGTAGTGATTGAATGCCTCAAAGATCTATAGTTGACATATATTATAGTTGCTATAGGCCTGGTAGACATCTATGCACAATGTGGAAACATGGAGAAGACATGTGATTTATTTGACAAAATGCCTCAAATAATTGCGGTCTCATGGAATGCAATGACTATGGGAGTGCAAAAAATGGTTTGTTTGAAAGGCTTTAGAAACTTTCGCGCAAATGTCAATGGAAGGTGTAAACTAATTTCCATAACTTGTATTCAATAATGAATCACCACAAAGACACTAAAGACTTTTAAAAATTAAAGTAATACTTACAACTAATCTTGGATGCCAGCAAAGCTAGCTCTTTGTAATCATGGGATTAGAAATAAAACAATCCTTGAAGATTGCAATCACAGGCTCTAAATTTGTTATAAACAAAAATTATATAGTACCAATCATTGCCACCAGGTTCATCTTGCATTCTTTTCCTCCATTATGTTAAATGATCTTTTGAGGGCCACTAATTTGGCTTGTGGAACGTGATTTTTTGGTTTCCACTCATTTCTAAAATTTTAGGATCAATTTAAAAGCTCCCCTTCCAATTCCCTTGTGATTGAATGGATGTGTCAAATGCTTTAACTGATATGTAGTATATCCTTGATGATTTTCATTCTACACAAGTTTATTACTAAAGACTTTACTCCCAATATGTCCTTTTGTTCCTTGATGAGTGCCTGATTAAATAAACTATTTAAAACATACAACTGATTGTCCCCATATTTCCATAGACGACTCTATGACTTTAATGGTAAAAAAAACTATTGCATCCTATTGAAATTTTCCTTACTATGGTGATCATGAGCATTTCTCTTTTTTTCTTCCTCCTAACCCTTAACATTATTCAAAAGGCCACCTGAATCTAAAAGTAACAAAATTTCCCAAAGGCCTTTTTAAAAAAAATTAGATTTCCCCCTCTTCAAAATCTTCAATCCACGAAATACTTCAAGTTTTTATTCTATAAAATTCCTAATCAGCAAACAACTCCACAAGACAAGCAAATACCAATTTCATAGAAGGATTCAAGAAGTAGAAGAAAACTGCCCCTTTCAAAACCTAAAACACCCTTTTAATCAAAACAAAATGACTCTCAGATTCTATGGAGGGGGTGACTCTCCACCTCCCATCCATTTCTACCACTTTCTTTCTAGATAACTAAAGAAGGTTCTACACTTAACTAAAACATTACTTTTATGCATAATTAGACCCCCAAGTTTTGGGTATACACCTAGGGTACAGTTTTTTACAAAAATAACATAAAGCAAGGTCCCAAAACCCCTCTAAACATTAATTAATTTTTTTATAACCCCAATACCTTGATGGAACAAAGAAATTGATCAAAATATCATAAGATATAACAATGATCTTCCTTGACCTGAAACAATATCCCCCATTAAAATGATAAATATTAAACCATGGAAATGCATTAGCTAGAAGCTCATAAGTAACTATATCTGAAGCGTATCTATTAAACAAAAAAGGAATTGTTAGAAAATATTAGGCCTTACATTCTCCCCCCCTAAGATTAGACTCTCTCTTGGAAGTCCTTAAGAGGAGAGGGTAGAAAAGTCCAATCTTGCTCCAACAGATAAAAATAATAAATTTTCAGAACAATAATGATATATTATATCACTTTTTCTTCATTTAATAAAAAAATGATGCCAAGAAACAATATTTATTTCAAAATCCAAACATAACATAGGGTCACATCAATGCATGGTAGAACCACAAAATTCACTTCACTATCTCCTACCAAATAAGCATGTTTTTCATTACTAACTATCAAGAATATTTCAATTAAACCTAAAGATCTATACAATTCATCATAACCAAAGCAAGTATTCAGTTGCATGTTGGATCTAGTGTTTGCATGTCACTTGCATGTACAGAACAAGGTAATTCAAAATAACATTGGGGACATCAATTGTGCAAGTTCTTGCATGAGAATTGGTGTGTGTTGATCACTTCAGTTGACTGAAATAGATTGGGCTAACTTGATCACCCAATCTTGGGAATTTCAATTGTTGCTTTTATTTGGAAATATGTTTGATGTTGGCAAAGCTATTTTTAGCATACTTGTGTGCACACATCATGAAGGGGCAGTTAACTCAAAGTTTGGACTTTGTTTGAGTTCAGTCTTCTCAATTTAAGTGAGCTTGATTTTTACATGAGCTTTGGAAGCTATGTTATCAAATGTAATTGATTATATTTTGAGTTTCAAGCTCTTGTTAAGAAGTTCTTGAATTAAAAAGTTTTTGAATTAAAAGGAAGTGCTTTTATTTAATTGAGAACCCCATATATTTTCGAGAGAGTTGTTTTAAGGAGAAAGACTTAGATGATAAAAGCAAGAAGTTTTTTTTGTAAAAGACTTAGAATAAAAAAGAAAAGAGCTTTTTTGACTTAGAATAAAAAAGGAAGAAGCTTTTTTGAAGTTTTTTACAGGTTTGAAGATTGAAGAAGCTTTTGAAGTGCATCAAGGACTTAGATGAATTTCAGTATTGAATGTAATCTTTTCCAAAGAGATTTAATACAAGTAGGAAACATCTTTGAGTGTGGAGTTTTTTCCCGAAAGGGTTTCTCCACGTAAATACTGTGCAAGCTTTTTCTCTTCTCTTCTCTTCTCTCCTACATTGGTTTGAAAGTGCATAAGCACTTGTTCATTAATTGTTAAGGACTAATCTTTATTTTAGCTTTGCATATACAAAATTTTAAAGTTTATAGCAGCAGTTCTACCTTCATTTTCAACATTTGGTGTCAGAGATAACGGTTGTGTAGAGTGAGGGATGACTTTCTCTTAATGTGTTGAATATTTTTTAGCTGCAGTGGGAGCTTTGTTTTGTAGGTTTTGTAGATCTGTGAGATTGGAAGCCATTGTATTTTTTTCTCTCAGATGGATATTGTCAAAAGAATCTTTGTTGGGCTCTTGAGGCTTAAGGTTATGGATCTTTATGGAGTTGATCTTGTGGTAGTGATTTGGAGCTCCATTTTGACAATATGTGTGCATTCTCTTATTTGGTGGTTTTATTCCTTTACCTTGTGGTCATGTGCAGTGAAAGGGTGTTTATGTTTGGTGGTTACTTCTAGTAACTTAATCACATGGAAAAACATTTATTTCTTGGACTACAGTTTGGAGTGCTTATGTTGGGTTCATGGTTTCAGCCCATGGTTACATGAAAGCACTGAATAATTTTATCACTGGTTGTATGGAGGTTGTGGAGTTGGTATTTTTATGATATGGACACTCTTGAACAACCTGGTTTCTCCTTTCTCATTGATGTAGAGCATCTAGGACTGCAGGAGCACACTTCAAAACTTCAATGCAACCGTTCTCTCAAGGTTCACTGTTTTCAAAACTTCTCATGATGAAGGGATTTAACACAACAACTTATACTTGTTCATGACACAAGAGTGAGGGGACTTGAGGACACATCTCACTAAACTTCTAACTCCATCTAAGATTTCATCCAACCCACTATGCAGGGTCTGCAGGACAACAGTCTCATAGATTGTCACAACACTTCTGCTCTCTTAAAGAGACAGTCACTGTACCCTCCTTGGGATGATCTCTACAACCTCAATCTCATACAACATGACTAATCAACAACATGTCAAACACACCTAATGCCTTCTCAAGTTAATAACATATCAACATACCTATTACCTTCTTTGTAGTGACTGTCTCCAGGAGGACTCATAGAGTCAAACTAGGTAGGGAGGACAGGTTTCATGGAGGAATTTGTTCCATCCTCTATCATAGGATCCTTGCAGGACCTAGAACACCTTGCATTAGTAGCAATGATTAATATTTCACCACATCTCCACTTCCACAGTCATTGGTTATCATCTAGTTGCTGCTGTCCATCTCCAAGTCACAACACATGGTTCTGTAGGGTCATCTACATGACCAACTCAGTCCAAACTATCCTCCTACCTCCAAAACCTTTACAAGCCCTTGCATTAGCTATCTTACAACCCATTCCATTGATTAGAAATAGAGAAGATCAGTGGAATGAGGATAAATCCATCAGGCTACTTAGAAAGAACCCTAAGTTAGGTTTTCAAACCCACTTGTAGGGAAAAGGGAAATGTAGTAGTAAAGATGAGTGTCAAGAGCCCAAACAAGATTCAAATCCAAGCTATCTCAAACCTCTAACCTTCCAATGCATTCATGGACTATGACAGTTCCGTACAGGCATGGGTACGGACTGGAAACAACAAAAAAAATAGAAAAATCACAAAAAAATACGAAAATAGTTATTCCTTCCTTCTTATTCCACTTCCACCGAATGTATGATAACAATGAATCCTCTTTTTTGGCTTCAAATAAGCCTCCTACAATAGCATGAAGTTGTTTGGAGTGGTTGGGGTCAATGAAACTACCCCAACCATTGAACTTCCTTCTTGTTTCTAACTGTAGCAACAAATTACTGTTTTGTAACTGTCCTCTTTTGGACTATAATGACTGTTTTATGTTTTAATAATTCTCTCCATCATTTGGTAACCTTTTTCAAGGTTCTTAACATACCTTTTAACCTTATACATGCTTCCAAACATGAGGATTGCCTCCTACACACATTAGGAGGGCTACAAACTTATATGACTGCCTGTACAATATGACTGTCCTCCTTAGGACTTACAACAGGAGAATAGGTTTTAGACACTTGGACATAGTCCCTTACAAGTATGGCATGCAAGCCTTATTACAACATGGAGATGGTTTCAAGGACCTTATTAAAAAAAACAAACTACTAGAAGATCAAACAAAACCTAGATGTCTTGGTGCTCCTGCACCATACTCCCCAGCATGAGGAAAACTCTTGTCCCAAGAGTTATGGGATCTTCTCCAAACGTTCTTCAATCTTGTTGGAAAGTTCCTCTGATTGGTGACAGGAAACATAAACTCTCCAAGAGTTATCTTCCTCCTTCTCCAACCTGCATGGCTCATTTAAACAGTGTTAGGACCATAAAATATGTTGTGATGTCCTTGCCTAGGACCCTGCTACTGCAATGCTTTTGTTCTTCCTATCTTGAGGTTTTGATTTGTTCCCCCTTGTACTATCTATTGTTTACCTTCCTTCGTCTGCCTCCTTATAGGATAGTCAATGTCCCCAATCTTGACATAACTCAAGTCCCAAACCTGCTGTTCTTTAGGATTGTCTTCCACCTTCCTCTGTTGCAACTGTTCTGGCTGTTTCCCATCATCCTTAACCTGCACATTCAACTACAATTTCTCTCCAAAACAAATAGTAACATGTTCCTTCTTGTCTTCACAAGGTAAAGGCACTAGTTTAAACTTTTTACCATCTTTCTGCACCAAATAGTTATTAGTATAACCATCATGAACTGTCCTTCTCAAATGCTACCATGGTCTACCCAAAATGATATGCCCACATGTCATTGAAATGACATCACACAAAACATAATCCTAATATGGACCAATTGAAAAATCAACATATGCCTTCTTACTAACCCTTACTTGTTGTTCTTGACTTACCCAAGTGACATTGTAAGGACTAGGATGATCAAATGTTTTCAATCCCAACTTGTGCACCATTTCCCAAGAGACTAAATTATCATGTGAACCTGAATCTATAATCAACTTGCATATTTTTCCATGGATTAAACAATTAGTTTTAAAAATGGATACCTGTGGTGCTTGCTGTATTTTGCCTTTTTCCACCATGAGCATTTCTCCAACCATTATTGGAGAGGCTAACAACATTTCTGGTTCTTCTTGCTTCTCCTCTTCTTGTGCCAAATGAACTCTTCTATCCTTGCGTTTATCAGCATCATCCTTCTTAGGACATTTGAAAGATGTGTGTCCCACTTCATTGCAATGATAACATCTACCTGTAAATACTCCTCTTCCTGATCCAAATCTACCTCCACCTCTATATCCACCTCTCTGATCTGTAGAAAACTCTTTGCCTTTCTCATTGCTGCTTTGTACTTCATTAGTAGGTCTGCCCCTACCTCTATATCCTCTTCCACTACCTCCTTGTCTTTCTTGCTTCCTCTTTACCCTCTCTTCAGCCCTTATGGCCAACTAAAAACATTCTCTAAGTGATTTTGGTACTATCAAACCAATTTCATCTTGCAAGTTATACCTAAGCCCATTAAGGTACCTTGCCACTTTCTCTTCTTCATCTTCCAGTCCTCCTCTAATACTAAGCTTATGAAATTGCTCAGTATAGGACATAACATCCATGTCCTTCTGCTTCAAATTCTACCTCATCCTCTTTGTTTGAATGGAGTAATTAGATGGAAGGAATTGATCCTTCATCATATCCTTCATCCTACCCCAAGAAGTGATTCTTTTTCCACCTCTAGCCACCCTTTCATTTTGCACACTACTCCACCATGTAAGTGTTGTTCCTCTCAGTTTTGTTTTTGCAAATTTAATCTTCTTCTCATCACTCATCTCCTCATACTCAAATAAATTTTCTAGGGCATCTATCCACCCTAATACCTCTTCACTATCCATCTTCCCCTGATAGATAGGTAACTCTATGTTTGCCTTCATTCCACTACCTTGAACTGCCTTCAGCAATCTCACAAATTTCTTTTCTTCAGCATCCAACTCATCCTCAGGAGGATTCTCATCTACCTCCTCATCTCCTTCTTGATCATCTTGCTCATCCCTTATAGGATTCTTCTCCAATGCTTCAAATCTTACTACGATTGATGCATTCTCCCTTCTCACTTGCCTCAACTCTCTTTCCCTTGCAGCATCCTGTTCTCTTCTCTCCCTCAACTCTTTTTCTCTAGACTCTAAGGCTTCCCTCAATTCATTATTCTCCCTAGCCATCTGATTCTTAGGAGGCATCTTTACAACTCTCACAAACCCTTACTATTTCACAACTTTCACCAACCCTCAAGGATCTACTTGCTTTCTTTGATACCACAAATGATGCAGAGCATCTAGGACTGCAGGAGCACACTTCAAAACTTCAATGCAACTGTTTTCTCAAGGTTCATTGTTTTCAAAAATTCTCATGATGAAGGGCTTTAACACAACAACTTATACTTGTTCATGAAACAAGAGTGAGGGAACTTGAGGACACATCTCACTAGACTCCTAACTCCATCTAAGATTTCATCCAACCCACTATGCAGGGTCTGTAGGATAGTAGTCTCATAGACTGTCACAACACTTCTACTCTCTTAAAGAGATAGTCACTGTACCCTCCTTGGGATGATCTCTACAACCTCAATCTCATATAACATGCCTAATCAACAACATGTCAAACACACCTAATGCCTTCACAAGTTAATAACATAACAACATACCTATTACCTTCTTTGTAGTGACTGTCTCCAGGAGGACTGACAGAGTCAAACTAGGCAGGGAGGACAGATTTCATGGAGGAATTCATTCCATCCTCTATCACAGGATCCTTGCAGGACCTAGAACACCTTGCATTAGTATCAATGATTAATATTTCACCACATCTCCACTTCCATAGTCACTGGTTATCATCTAGTTGCTGATGTCCATCTCCAAGTCACAACACATGGTTCTGCAGTGTCATCTACATGACCAACTCAGTCCAAACCATCCTCCTACCTCCAAAACATTTACAAGCCCTTGCATTAGCTATCTTACAATCCATTCCACCTATCAGAAATAGAGAAGATCAGTGGAATGAGGATAAATCCATCGGTCTACTCAGAAAGAACCCTAAGTTAGGTTTTCAAACCCACTTACAGGGAAAAGGCAAATGCAGTAGTAAAGATGAGTGTCAAGAGCCCAAACAAGATTCAAATCCAAGCTATCTCAAATCTCTAACCTTCCAATGCGTTCATGGACTATGACAGTTCCGTACAGGCACGGGTACGGACTGGAAACAACAAAAAAACACAGAAAAATCACAGAAAAAATAGGAAAACTGTTATTCCTTCCTTCTTATTCCACTTCCACCGAATGTCTGATAACAATGAATCCTCTTTTTTGGCTTCAAATAAGCCTCCTACAATATCATGAAGTTGTTTGGAGTGGTTGGGGTCGATGAAACTGCCCCAACCATCAAACTTCCTTCTTGTTTCTAATTGTAGCAACAAATTACTGTTTTGTAACTGTCCTCTTTTGGACTATAATGACTGTTTTATGTTTTAATAATGCTCTCCATCTTTTGGTAACCTTTGACAAGGTTCTTAACATACCTTTTAACCTTAGACATGCTTCCAAACATGAGGATTGCCTCCTACACACATTAGGAGGGCTACAAACTTATATGACTGCCTTTACAATATGACTGTCCTCCTTAGGACTTACAACAGGAGAATAGGTTTTAGACACTTGGAATAGTCCCTCACAAGTATGGCATGCAAGCCTTATTACAACATGGATATGGTCTCAAGGACCTTATTAAACAAAACAAACTACTAGAAGATCAAACAAAACCTAGATGTCTTGGTGCTCCTGCACCACTCATATTCATGCCATTTTGAATATGTAGGTTTTTCACAGTTTTCCTGTTTCAAAATATTGTGGGTTTGTAGATCCGTGATATTCCATTATTTCAGATGACTTATTTGATGGTGTTCATTGGTGTGAATGTTTGGATGTTTAAGTGGTTTCAGATTTACAGAGATATGGTTTTGTAGGTTTTACATGTTAATCAAAATATGTGGTTTGTAGATTTGTGGAAAATTGTGTTCAGACATTTTCTGGATGGAAACAATTTCAGATTTGCAAGGTTGCTTGGTGGGTTCCTATGATCTATGGTTTCTCCTATGTGGATTTATTTGGCAAATCAGATTTAAAGTTGATTATGGTGTTTGAATCTTGGAAATCTACATGTTATACCTAGTTAGATTTGTTTTACATGTTATTGATGTGGGGTTGAATCTATTTTTTCAGTTATTAAAGGTTGGAGCACTAATCATGTTTTTCTCCTATGAGATGTTACATGTGTCCAGATCTTGTGAATAATCTGATATGGGTTCTATTTGGTTAGCCTCTTCTTGGTCACCTTGATTACATTGGTATTTTTTTTATTGAGACAAAAGGGTAGTTTGGACTACCTGATTTAGTTATTCATTGGAATCTATAACAGTAAAGTTATGTTGCATAAGAAGCTTTTTTCACTTTCGGTAGAGTTTTTGGTAATGATTTTGATCATGATACCATGCTTAACTTGGCATCACTTTTAGTGGGAGTTTTGTGCAGCTACATAATGTGTTCTATCTTCTTTGTTTAAAGATATTGGTTCTAAACTATTGTTGTTGCAGTGTTGTGAGCCATGCAAAATCTTTGATTAAAAGATGGATGATCTTTTGCAATGGTTGTTGGTGTCATAAGAAGCTCTTAGATCATGCCTTTAGTTTGCAGTAAGGGTTCTTTGACATTTTTAGTTCTATTGATAGAGGATGCTAGATCTTCATGTTTTTTGAAGAGGTGTTGACATCTTGGTTTTCCATGGAGGACTCTTGGAGTTTTTGGTGAGGTATTGAGTTTATAACTTATCAGTTTTTGATATATGATCCTTGGTTTAAAGGACGTATAGTATTATGTCATGATGCACTCTTGATCATGAGTTAGAGTTTTTGGCATAATACAGGTGCTCTTGGGAGCAAGATATGTTCATTGGAGCATATGATCTTTTTGAGAAGATGTTAGATCATGATGTCTTGATATGTTCCCGATTCTATAGTTAGAACTTTGAGAATGGTTTGGTTAAGTTCTCTTTGGTTTTGAAGTATTAATCATTTGCTTGGAGCTTCATGATTGTGTAGATTGCATTTGAAGTTGGCATGGATTGATTGTTGAAAACTCATGGATACTAGAGAGACTTGGGTGAGGCTTGATATCTCTTGAACTTAGAGATATGTGTTGGAAAGATTTCTCATTATGATATGTCAACAAAAAGGACCGAGAAGCCTACACTTGGAAATGGATGTGAGTCCATTATAGACCTTATGAGAAGGTTGTCTTTATTATAAGCTTTTATTGCTTGGTGTTATATGCAAGGACAATCTTGTATCCCACTCTTGGTCTACTCAATAGGTAAATGATCTAATAGGTGTTGCCCACCTGATTATTAGATGCATTCTTTATATGTATCTTGTATTCTCTTTTACACTAGTCTTGAAAAGGGTTGTTGAGAAGTAGATGCATGGGTTTATGGATTTCTATTGTTCTCATTATTATTTGATCTTGAGCTATGGAACTAGTTCTAAGGATTTGTTTTGGAGAGCTACAGAAATGGTTTGTGGTTTTTGGGATTATTCCCTTTGTTGTGGGAATGTTTGGTTAGTTTGATCTACTTTCAGTGAGAGGTTAACATCTACTGCTGCCATGTTTTCATCATAATTTGGATGTTATATGTTGATACCTTTTCAATTTGGGAATGTTGAAAGAGATCTCACTTTACATAGTTTGGCACAGGTTAGTGTGGTATAAAGACATGGTATGATTTTGCAGTTTCTCTCTTTCTTGGTATATTAACTTCTTAAAGGTTCTCATGTTTATTGAGTTGAGGTTTGTATTGGAGTCAAGTGTTATTGTTGTCAACAATAATTTGGTAGCTCCTTGATCTTTTTCTTCATTGGTTAAGAGGACACGGGAGAGTTATTTAGAGATTGGTAAATAGAGATGTTTTATGCATATCATTAAATGTTTTGACACTATATGGTAGAGGATTTAGCCACATCCTCTAAGAGAAGTGCTATAGGAGGATTTGTAATACCTTGATCTTATTTTCAGATTTGACATTACCCATGCAGTGGGAGTTCTTGGATCTATATGTTCTTTATTGTCACGATATCTTCTTGGTTGTCTCAGTTTGCAGGTTATTGATGTGAAGATGATTTTGCATGTTTCACTATTTGGATCTATGAGTTGTGTAGGTTTAGTGGGTTGTCTTTACCCATTGGTTGCATTGAAGACTTGGATGTGGACTGTCAATATCCACAGATTCATTCAGTGTTATTGTAGATTTTGTTTGTTGACCTTGTCTTTGGTCATTTGTACAATGGCATGTTGCATTGAGATGGGAGGATGGATGATTAGCAGGATTGTTTTACAAGGACTTGATTGCAGTTTTGGGTTGGTATGTTGATGCCATGAAGTTCTATCTATGATGGTTTTGTTTACCCTAGTTTTGAGGTATGGATATTTTTGGATGAGCTAGCAACTTGCTGTGGTTGCCTTTCCATTTGGTATGAGTGTGGCAGACACTCAGAGTATTATGTTATCATATGATTTGATGCTTGTGTTCATGTTGAGATTGGTGCAGGTTTCAGTGACAGTTTATATGTTTCACCTTGGCATGTTTCTTGTTTATCATGGGTGACATGATGTAAGGAGTTTTTGTTTCAAATGATGGTTATCATGGTTACTTTTACAGGTATCTTGTTGGAGCAAAAAAGTATGTTGAAGAATCAATGGTACATTTATGGATAGGGATGTTTTTCCCTGTGATTTAAAGTTTGATTATATCATTTAGAGTTATTGCAATGTATAATGTCAAGTGGGAGAATGTTGGGATAAGTTGCCATTAACTTGCAATCCTAACCAATTCACGTGTCTCCAAAGTCCTTGGAATGTGTTCCCCAACACATAAAGACTTTGAGAGATTAATTATTTATTAATTATATCACTTTGACTTTTGCAATCAATTCCTAATTGATAAGTTCAAACTTGGGAATCCATTTTTAGAGTGGGGGCCATGAAGACTTTGTTGACTTCTCCTAAGTCTATTTTGAGAGTTTGATAACTCCTAGTGAGTGAGTTAAACTTGGGTGTCCCCTTTTGATGGGGACTTATATTTAGACTTGGAGTTGTGTTTTTTATGTACATGAGTGGATAATGTTGAGACACCTTGCATGGATATAATGTTGGAGTTAACTATAGTGTTAGAGATGCATGAATTAGATATTGCTTGCATGTGGTCAGAATAGCTTGCATGGACTTGCATGTTTTTGCATGTAGCTTCATGTTGTTGCATGTTACTTGCATGTACTTGCATGTTGTTGCATGTTTCTCATATGGACTTGCATGTTGTTGCATGTTGTTGTATGTCACTCCTATGGACTTGTATGACCGTGCATGTTGTTGCATGTCACTTGCATGTGCTTGCATATTGTTGCATGTTAGTCCTATGGACTTGTATGACCTTGCATGTTCTTGCATGTCAGTTATATGACCTTGCATGTAGTTGCATGTCAGTTTTGTGAGATTACTTACAGAACACTCTAACTCCATAAACTTGTAGGATGGTACATCTCAGTGATTTAGGAAATGGGTATTAGTTGCATGTTGTTGAAAATGCTTGCATGTCAATTTTAAGATATTACTTGCAGGAGACTCCAACTCCTAAAAGTTGCAGGATGGTACATCTTAGTGTTTCAGGTAATGGGTATCAGTTGCATGTTGGATCTGGTGTTTGCATGTCACTTGCATGTACAAAACAAGGTAATTCAGAATAACATTGGGGACATCAATTGTGCAAGTTCTTGCATGAGAATTGGTGTGTGTTGATCACTTAAGTTGACTGAAATAGATTGGGCTAACTTGAGCACCCAATCTTGGGACTTTCAGTTGTTGCTTTTACTTGGAAATATGTTTGATGTTGGCAAAGCTATTTTTAGCATACTTGTGTACACACATCATGAAGGGGTAGTTAACTCAAAGTTTGGACTTTGTTTGAGTTTAGTCTTCTCAATTTAAGTGAGCTTGATTTTTGCATGAGCTTTGGAGGCTATGTTATCAAATGTAATTGATTATATTTTGAGTTTCAAGCGCTTGTTAAGAAGTTCTTGAATTAAAAAGAAGTTCTTGAATTAAAAGGAAGTGCTTTTATTTAATTGAGAACCCCATACATTTTCCAGAGAGTTGTTTTGAGGAAAAAGACTTAGAAGACAAAAGAAAGAAGTTTTTTTGTAAAAGACTTAGAATAAAAAAGCAAAGAGCTTTTTTGACTTAGAATAAAAAAGGAAGAAGCTTCTTTATTGAAGAAGATTTTGAAGAAAAAAGCAAGAAGCTTTTTTGAAGTTTTTTACAAGTTTGAAGATTGAAGAAGCTTTTGAAGTGCATCAAGGACTTAGAAGAATTTTAGTATTGAATGTAATCTTTTCCAAAGAGATTTAATACAAGCAGGAAACATCTTTGAGTGTGGAGTTTTTTCCCGAAAGGGTTTCTCCACGTAAATAATATGCAAGCTTTTTCTCTTCTCTTCTCTTCTCTTCTACATTGGTTTGAAAGTGTATAAGCACTTGTTCATTAATTGTTACAGATTAATCTTTATTTCAGCTTTGCATATACAAAATTTTAAAGTTTATAGCAACAGTTCTACCTTCATTTTCAACATAGACATCACCCCTGGACCAAGAGTCACCCCTTAAGCATGATATAACACACATAGAGATAGATGAAGAAAATAAGAAACCTAAATTATGGACAACATACATCGTGAATTGGGATACCATAGACGACAACGATCAATCGATGGAGTGGAGAAATATAGAAGGACAAAATGACTACAAAAGGATAGAAAGTACCACAAGCCCAGAAGAAGGTTCATTAGAAGAAGACATGGTCACAATGAAGAAGATGCCAATCTTTGAGAAGGATACTAGTAACGTTGCAGAACATATCTTCCTACTAGAAACTATATGGCAGACCCAGAATGAACAAAGGGATAGTACAAAGTTATTTGATTTCATTAGTTCCCTAAGAGAACAACCACTGAAATGGTACTAGAAAGCATATCCCTAAAATAATAGATCCTGGGATGAAGTAAAACAGGCTTTTCTAGAAAACTTTGACAACCCAAAACTCCCAACAAAAGGAGTGAGTAAACTAAGATAATTATCCCAAAGAGATGAGGAATCTATTTTAGAATTTGATAAAAGGTTCAAGGAAGTGGTCCGACGATTGGATGAACCACTAAATGACAATCAGTAAAGAGAATGGTTCCTTTCAGCCATAACTCTGGAACTGAGAATGGCCTTGGATGGTAGGACTTTTGGCTCATATTCAAAACTAGTTGCATTAGCATACCAGATAGAAGGTCAGTCCTAGAGAAGAAAGGAGAGGGAAAAAGAGAATAGGAAAATGAAAAAGTTACAATTGGAGATGGACTAGTTATGATTAAGGAAAGAGCTCATGAAATGAGAAATCAGTCCACAAAGGCCTAATATCTGGTGTTCCTATTGCAGCAGAGAAGGCCACCTCTAGAACGAATGTCTGATCGAAATAGAGGAAAAGAAGTAAAATGCTCTAAGGGTGGACCTCCATAATGTTAGGAAAACAAATTCAGTCTATTGTGGAGTTTGTGGAGAATGGGACAGCCATGAGACTACAGAATGCCCATCCAACAAATTCCAATTAAACAAAGAACCAAACCATGACTAGGAAATGGCATATGTAAAGGGCTAGCAGAAAGACCGTTATATGCACCAGAGCACGGATATAGGATCCCACCTAGGAAAAATCAAAGGAATGCTAATGCCATCCAAGGAGTGGGAGGTTACAATGATAATGACCCATACTGGGGAGAAAGAGGCCACAAATGAGGAAGAGGAAGAAGAGTACATGTTACTTGTTTCAATTAGGGTAAGCCAAGACACTTTGCTATAGAATGCTGGGGGAGAAGAGGAAACAATGTGGATTTTGTGGTGAAGAAGATCATGATGCATTTAACTAGGAGAAAGCATGCTAACATTATAAAAATGCACAATCTCAAAATGATAAGCAACAAGAATCCAACACCACAAGGGGGGTAAGACTCCTCTGCAAAACACCTAAAGACCTGAAAGCAAGAACCAAACAATGTTGGAAGACAGGAAAGGATGACAGATATATAATAGAAGAGGATAGTACCAGAGAAGAATACTACATAGAGGCTAGACCTAAGAAAAAGGGCAAGGTTGCCATGGTAACCTGGAAAGGCATAGATACCGGAAGGATGAACTCAAAAACTTTATAAGAAGACAACTCTAGAGAAGGGGAATTCTACCCCAAAAAGGAACAACATGATCAAATAGTAAAACAAACTAAAAGGATTTTGGAGCAAGTAAAAGATAAAGAAAAACTAGAAAACAACTATTTTAGAGAACAAGAAGTAAAGGTCCTTAAAAAATTCATAAAACTAACATGGCAATAGGACCTACTTACCAAATTAACAAAATTTAATAAATATTGGAACAAACGAACCATACCACAAGTAAAAACTGTGGGGAGACATAGGAAACTGAGACCAATTATGATCAAACTCTGGATCTTCTAGAAGAAGCTCCCTAAGGTCATGGTCAATTTGTGGTCAAATTTCAACTTAATCCCTAAAAGAATATGGGAATATCTGGGAAAACCAGCACGAGAACCAATTCCCTACAACATTAGCTTGGTAGATGGTACCGAAATGAAAACAATGGGGACCTAGAGGAGTGTGGAAGTAAATTTAAAGGGGGTCAAACAATCCCTCAACTTTGAGGTGGTTACTATGAAGGAGACATTTGACTCATTTGATGCACTCTTAAGGCTAAGGTGGTTTGTAGATTCTAATGGAATCATAGATGCCCGAAAAGAGGAAATTTCTTTCACATATGATAAGAGAGTGGTCCACATACCTCTAGGGAGGAAGTTTGAAGGACCTTATGTAGAAGAAGTGAATGCAGAGGAGTCTGAAGATAATGACTAAATGATCAACACCATAACCATACTGGCTGACGAAACTCTAAAATAACCCAATTCAGAAGGGGAACTGGGAGTAGAAGACACTAAAGGTAGTACTGATAGTAAAGCAGTGTTAGAAGCATGGATACAAGATAGTCAAGAGGTGTATTCTCAGAGACACTTTGGTTCCTGTAGAATATTCATGATAAGGAAAACATAATCGGTACAGAGCAATGTAGCGCAAGACATGTGTAGTACCATCGGAAAGAAAGAAGGAAACAATAAAGGGGACTCTTGCATAATTTGTCATATTTATCAAAGCGACCTGACTAATCTACCCAAATACTCTGGTATAGGTGAACTACTACCCTGTATAAACCAAATCGAGAAAACCATCCCAAACAAAGTAGACAAGCTAGCCAAACTACCACATACCCTTACTTGCACTGCAGCATGCTGGTATAACACACACAAGCAAACCATAAATAAATGGGACATATTTAAAACCCTAATAACATTAAGATTTCTACTTGGAGGTAGGGGACTATGAAGACATTCCTCCCTACAAAGGCTATATTCCTCCGGAGAAACACTTGGAAATATGTAGGTATCACTAGGAAGGGAACTATGAATATGATGATCGACTATATATTCAATTTCTATAATGGACATTGTGCCTAATAGTAGGAACTTGGTACATCGATCAGGAGAGAAGTGCGAGGATCGGAACATGGGAAGAACTAACCACAAACTCATCCATACTTTTTCATTTTTCAACAAAAACTTCCAAATACAAGTTGCACTCAAGAGAATAAATGCAATTATCTTTAGCCCAATGGAAGAGGAGGGAGTACTGGTACCACAACCCAATTCCACACCATCAGAAGAAAACATATATAAATACAAGGATTGGATGGAATGGGAAAATTCCATATTAGAAAAACACTACTGTAAGATACAAGATGATGAGGAAGAGCAAATATCGGATATAGAAATCGGTCAAGGGGAAAGAGAAATAGAAGCAATTACCACTCCAAAGGAAAAATACTATAATATACATATTAAGAGGCATTTGTATACAGAATTGCCAAACAAGACGAAATGAGATCAATAGAGCCTCTTACCTCATTTGAATCCATGGATCTATGCTCATTCCATGCAGAAACTATAGGGTTAACGGAGGCAACCAACTGTGAAACTTACTGACTGAGACTGTATATGCACTTTAGTACATATTGTACCCTTCATTTGAGTTGACATGATCTGGAGAGGCTAATCCTACTAGGCATGTAACAAATGGCTGTGAAATCTCTGTTGATGAACTAGATTTCCACTTCATCCTACTCTTAGATTTACTAGGATCTAGTGCTGCCATATAAGTGACAATATCTTTTGCACCTACTTCTCTATTATTGTTTTCCACCTAAAATACAATGTCAATTTCAACATATAGTCAGTTAAATAAAAAATGAAATAAATAACACAATGTAAATTGAACCAAAAAGCCATACACTTACTCCAAATTTGTCCATTTTGGCCTGCAACCCACCTCGGCCAAATGTATATCCAACCCTCACATTAGCTCTTGCTCTTTTTCCTTTGTTACTCTTTGCCAAATATTCTTTGGAATGCATAGTTTCTTTCAATGCCTCCCACTGTTTGGGACATAGAGTGGAGTCTAACCTCTCTTTTCCCTCCATGATTGCTTTTCTACAATTGTATCTAAAATTGTTCATCAAAATTCTCATCTTTTGCTTGTAATATTTTCTAGAGATTTGTACACCAGTAGTCTCAAAAGCATTTTCTATTTTTTGTATAACATTTTCCACAGATCGTAGATCTTGTTCTACAAAACTTGATTTCCAAATATCCAAATGGGCCCTACATCTTATACCCAACTCGAAGGCCCACTTTGCAGCATTTGGCCCAATGGGCTCATCATCTCTCGACACCTCAAGAAAGAATGGCTTCTTACCTTCTAATTTTCTTAGTTTTGCATTCCTCTCTATAGATCTGTACAAATCTTGACTCAATATTTGTCTTTTGACAAAAGCATCCACATCTTCTATTAAACCACTACCAATATTTCTGGTTGATCCACTAGTTCCATCAAAAGTTCTAGATGCAACAGGTGCACTTTGAGGCACAACAAATGAAAGCGGTCTCTCTCCATGACTTTCATTAACCATAACTTCATGCTCCTTGGCCACATCAGGTGTGGCATCAGTAGGTAGATCATGAGTACCAGTCTTCGTAGATTTCACTTCAAGCACATCCTTTAATCTTGAATAAATCATTTGCAGACCTATTGTTCCTTTAATGCTATGATGTTTTTCAATAATCTGTCTTAGACTTTGTTCTAAGAGATCATCACAATGTTGCACATCACCATGTGCTATATCAGGATTCACATGATCACTATGTGCAATATCAAGCCGCACATGATCGCCATGTGCTCTATTAGGTTGCACATCACGATGTGCTATATCAGGCTACACATCAGCATATGCTATATCAGGCTACACATGATCATCATTACGATTATTGTTTTCACCAACTGCATTGTTGAATCACAAAAGCAGTGGCTTCTATGAGATGGCGACACTGTATCTTTTCTTTCCTTTAGTTTTTCTCTGCATTTTCTTTGCACTCTTTTTGTTGCCTATAAAATAAAAAATAATATCATATTATGTCTTATATACATAAAGTTCTTGCCTATAAAATTTTATTAAACACTATTAAACAAATAATATACTACTTAATGGATTTACAACTTGCCTTTTTGTCAAACCAAGTCTCAATAAATATTTATTATTCTTGGTCACTTTTTCTCTATGAAGGCACTCATAATCTGTTAGTGAAGTTCTAGCATTATGATCACTATCATCTAATTTGTGCCTTATAGCCCTTCTCTTCATTTCCTAAAGTCTAAATATAAACAATAATGTATAAATCAACAACTTGAATCAGTAAAAATTTATTGAGTTCATAAGTTGATAACTATTAACTTTCCAATTTGCTGATAACTACAAATGAAAACTTAAAATAGAATTCAGTTTATAGATTAAAAAGAATTTGCAGTAAAAAACCAAGAAGATGTTTACAATTACAGGTATCAGACAAATTTTCCTTAGGGAAAAGAACTCATAAAAACATAACACAAGTAGGATGAAGGAAAAACATACTCTAGTTCATCATGAGGTGTGCTAGAACCATTCAAAATTTCACATAGTCCCACTTTGTTTCATACATTTTCCTTTCATAAATCCATAATTAGGGATTCATATTCCTTTTAGAATTGTTCTAGGAGTCATTTATGAGCATCTCATATCAAGTCAATGTGAAATAAATTTATATTTTTGACCATTGATGTGTTTTTGTCTCTTACCATAGCTCCACAGTACATGAAAACAGCCTTGGCGGGCGTGTGGGAATTAGAGGATGTGAATACACAGTTACTATAGACACCCAAATTTGTCCATGTCTTGAAACACCTAGTTAAATATATTATTCAGACATCATGTAGCAGTTTGTCGTAATCCCACTCCTAATCCCACTTATTCATTATCCAATTAATTAAATAAATTTTATTTATTTAATTAATTTCCCATTCATAATCCCATTTATCTTATCCTAATCCCACTATCCAATTAATTAAATAAATCATATTTATTTAATTAATTTTCCAACTAATATCCCAACTAATTCAAATAAAATATTTGAATTAGGTCCTCAACTCTCATTACATTCCAACACTTGTCCACCTCTCATTTGAATCATGTGTGGTAGTACAACTTTCATTTAATATCCTTTTTGTGTACACAATCACACATGAACTTGTTTTTGTGTACACATTCCTATAAAAAATCCTAAGGATCCTCATGCCTTAGGACATCAATGCAAAAATTCAAAGAAAACCATCCAAATCAGCCCTTTCCTATAAATCAACCCCCTCACAAGTCATTTGCAAGATGCATCCACCTTTCAAGTATGCTTATTCTGCCAAATTTTCTAAGATGCATTGGTCCTCAAGTACCCTTATTCTTTCAAATTTTCTTTTGCATTGAGTTGGAGTATCCTTATGCTGTCAAAATCACATTAGAGCCTTTGCATCATTCATCCTTCATCTTTTCATCCATTGTCTTTCATCTATCTATCTTCCATCTATCATCTTCATCTTACCGTTATGCTGCCGAATTGAGCAACCAACATATCAAATCTATCAATCAATCTATCTTACATTGCATCTATTTGAGGTATTGAAGATTTGGATTAGGTAATGCATTTTATTGTTTTATCATTTTCATTTTATCCAAAAAATTTTATCACATTTTGGTGAACCCGATGTGAACATGCCCCATTGGATCTAATCATTAGTTTTTGCGGGTTTTTGTGGCAAAAAGTTGCATTTTTCTAAGCCTAGTTTGTCAAGTTTTGCAAGGATTTGTGTTAGGTGACCTCCTAGATCAAATTTGACCTCACCATTGCATCTAGGAGGCCATTTCCATGAATTTTGACTATACATTTGCCTAGGTTTCATGAAGAAAAGTGTGTTTGGTGAAGAAAATAGTGTTCGGTCTACAAAAACTCACGTTTGGTGAAGAAACTCACATTTGGTTTTTAGAAGCTCACATTTGGTCTGTAGAAACTCACATTTGGTCTGTAGAAACTCGCATTTGGTTCATAGAAGCTTGCATTTGGTTGATTAGGTTTTTACTGGGTTTTGGACACCCAAGCGCCTTTGGTGAACAATCAATCGCATTTGCACGATCCTCAGGCGCCTTTGCACGATCCTCGGTCACCTTTGCATGGTACAAGATTGCATTTGAACTAAAGATAGTCACATCTGGTAATATCTGAATCACATTTGAATGGCAGGCAGTCACATCTGGTAAAAGTGACATCGCATTTGGTTTATGCATTTGCAACTTGATTTTTCTTTGGCATCTAACATCTATTTGGGCAGCATCTTATCATTTGTCAAAGAAAGGAGGATTGAAAACTACTAACAATTTGGTTGCAAGATCGATCAGTCAAAGTCAAACTTGCATGCAAACTTCAAACAAGCATATCTTGAGCAAAATTGATCATATTTTTATGATTTTTTTTAAAAAATTGCTTAGAATCTCTTGAACTTTATGTTTATGCAATTTTTTGCTGTATCAGATCATCTATCTCAAATTTTTAATAGATTGCATATTTTTGGGCATAACCCTTTTTGGCTTGCAAGTTTGTGTTTCTTCTTGTTTTGGTGACTTGTAGGTGAATCAAAGGAGCTGGAGCAACATTTGGATGTCACAATAGCAACTTGGAAAGTGAAAATAATTAGGTGTACACATCCTATCTTTCATCTCTTAATCATTGCTTGACTACACATTTGGATTTTGGGCTTAAAACGAACATTGTTTGCAATCACATCATTGAAATTGGGCTTAAAATGAACAAGTGTCTTCCTACACATTTGGCTTTGGATCTAAAAAGAACAAGTGCTTGAACTATTTTCCACACATCTCATTTTTCTAAAGGCTCAATTAACAACTGCGAGTGTGAATCAAGTGCAGCCACTTGGTTTGCTTTTGTTTACCCTACTTAGGACGCCTGCTTAGAGACACACCACTCTAAGGGATTACCTCAACTGAGGCTGAATCGAAAGACACCCTCCTTTGAGAGTTGAAATCTTATCATTCTTGGCTAAGACCCAAAGAAGTTTATACCTTTGGGAAGTGAAGGTGAAGGGTGGATTACCCCTTTCTCCCGGATGTGTGGTAGGATTCCACTTTCATTGTAGCCTTAGTCAACCTTGTGCAATCTAGCCTAAGACCTAACTGGCCATACCCCATTTGACTAGTCATAGGGCTTGTTGATGTGTCTTCCACGTGTGCTTGCTGAATCATAATCACATTTCAATTTCAAATTTAAATTTTCTTATATGTCTTGCATGAGTGATTCATGTGTGTATATGCATAATCATTTGTTTGAACATTTCCAATTCAACATATAAACACCAAACACATAAACAGGTCATCCTACACATCATATCCAACTCAATTTCACCACATCATCCAATCTTGTCATTCAAGATCATATCCTAATCATATCCAAATCAATTTCATCCTACACATCCTAGTCACATCCAAACAACATAAATCCTAATCATTTCCATCCTAATCATACCCCAACCACTCTCATTCCTTGTTAGCTTCATCCTAATCATCAAATCATCATCTAAAATAATCCACATCATCATCATAATGCTAATCAAGCACTTGCCAAAAAGGTCTTAACCTTTAAACATATTTGTGACACCATGCCAACATTTGAATACTTAGCACAAGAACTCATTCACATACTTCACCAAACCCCAATGCCTCTAGACAAACAAACGATTCAAAGGGTCCATGTCATGATTCAACAACTTCAACTTCAAACAAGCCAATCACCTCACTTGCAACAAATCATAGCACAAGCCCAACACCTCATGGCCACTTGTCAATCACAAACCCAACAAGCACATCATCCTTTATCCATTCACTATCAACAACCTCCATCTCAATCCCATGTGGCACCAACATCATCATATCAACCTAATCCATCTACATGTCACATCAATCCTTCATCAACCTATCACATCTCTTCCAATGTCAACCCTTATCGACATAAATTCATTTCTCAACAACAATTATCCTATGCAATCTCTCTATCATCATCACATCAACCAATTCAACAATTCCAACCATCATATCAACACATTCACCAACATCAACAACAAATCATACCATAGCAACAAGTCCAAACACCATCCCAACCTCAACAAATTCCACATCAATCGTATGTGTCATTCACCCAACCTAATTCAATCACCTATCATGACAATTCCACATCAACCTATGCCACATCAACCTATCAACATCCACCCCAACATTATCCAATTCCTCATTCAAACATTCCAACACATCATCAAACCCATCCACAAGGCAAACAAGTGCCCTAATAACAAGCACCATTGATAGACCTAAGTCCATCTTTGCAACAAGAAGCATGTCCAAGTTCAAGTGGCCCTTTGTACATAAATCAAGCAAGCCCAAGTTATCCTATGCAAGATTTAATTACCTTTGACAAGGGACATACCAATCTAGACAATGCATCCTATGAGTCACCTCCACCATCCAATCATATGCTAAAACATGAGCCTACTAGTCCTATCCCAACACCTTCATGTGATCCCAATCATAGTCCATTTGCCCATCAACCTTCATCACCTTCATCCCCATGTTCCACTAACCCTTCATTAAAAGATTCTAGGGAGATAAATTTGGAAAAATTGGTCCAAACAAATTTGATTGAGCTATTACCACTAAGATCATATTCTCCACCTCTCTTTAAACCCCATTGGTATAACGATGACAAATATTGTACATACCATAGGTGTAAGGGCCATGCCATATCCACTTGTACACAGTTTAAAAGATTGGTCAAGAACCTAGAAGATTGTGGTAAGATTGTGTTAGATAAAACTAATCCATCTAATCCTATTATCCATCTAACAAGTCCTAATCCCAAGCCTACAACACCATCCACCCTTATTGTCCATCCGTTATATGTCCATTCACCTATACACTTGCAAAGGATGTGATCCAATGGCTACTAGCAAGGGATAGAACACCCTCATGTGAAACACCCATTCATGAGCCTATAAAAGAGTCCAAAACCATGCCCAATTCTACTACCCCATCATGTGACCCACAAGCCATCAAGCCTATTCAAGAACCCCCCATGAGTCCAAGTCAAGAGTCATCATACCTTCATGTCATTGACCAAAAGCCTATACAAAAACATGTTAAGTCTATACAAGAGTCATCCACTTCCATCCAAAATCAAGAGCTATGTCAACAGTATACTCTAGAGCATGCAAAAACATCAAGCCCTCATCCTAATCAAGATCAAAGAATCTCTAAGTTCAAATCATCCATGACCTATATATTTTCTATGATCAAGATATTATCTATGATCATGACCCTATTCATGAGCAAATTTATCCCATCTATAGCACACTTAATCCTATTTATTCTCACATCTATGATCAAGGGTCTATCTATGACCATGAAAACCATGATGATCCTCTTAGCCAAACTTTATGCAATCCATGATCAAGATGATACCTATGATGAAGAAGCTATCCATGAGCACCTTGATCCTATCCATAATCCCATAACCATCCATGAGCAAGATATCCAAATTGTTCCTATCCATCTTTCATCTAGCCCTATCCATGATCCACCAATACCCACTTGTCAAGATGAGACACTTGGCTCCCAAGAAAGCATAGAAGATCAAACCAATAGCTTGGATCTTAGTAAGCACAATGAACATGATCAAGATCCTAATGGTCCTTCCTCATCCACCATCTATCCCGTTTCAAGTCCACCAACATATCCTATTGGTCTTACCACCTTCATCCATGAGTGTTCCTCCTTAGGACAACAACAACCTTTGTCCTCTGCTTCATTGTCTCCACCCAATAATGAGCTCAAGTCTAGTTCTCAAACTACATCTAGTCCCATTGTCAACTAGATTCTCCAAAACATGAACTACCAAGGTAAAGGCTTAGGCCTTCATGAACAAGGTATTTTGGAGCCAATCCATGTCAAAATCCCTACACTCTCATATGGCCTTGGATATACACCCCAAGGTAAACAATCTAAAGATGTTGGTACTTCCTCCATGCATCTTAAATCCACCATTTTCCATTGCACATCCCATCATATACCCAAAACATATGTACCTATTCCACCTCCCCCATCCTACAAATGTCAAAAGCATGTGACCATACACCTTCCACCATCCAATTTACCTCCATTACTTCCAACTCCTACTATCCCTCCATCCAATTTGCCTCCACTTCTCCCAACACCTAATTATCTACTTATCCATAAGTCCCCTAAAAATCCTAATCATGACCAACAAATGCACATATTATCTAAACATGAAGCTTTCACTCATTCCATCATGTCCATGGGATTCAAAAGTAAACATTTGGATGCCTTTACCTATAAGGCCAAAAGTCCTATAAAAAATCCTAAAGATCTTCATGCCTTAGGGCACAAATGCAAATAACCAAAGCAAAATACATCCAAACAGCTATATAAGCCCATATCTCCACAAGGAAAGACCAAAATTAAAATGGTTTGGATCCCTAAGAAAAAAGCAAGCAAGATAAATAAAGCATCCTCATCCATTTCTCAAAAATCCCAACCATCCCCTTCCATCCAAAAATCCCAAAAATCCCACAAGCAAAGGAAAAATCATAAAAATACTAAGTCTATGTGGGTACTTAAAACACTCCATCATCCATCTCTTAAGAAAAAACCTCCATTGCTTCCTACACCACCTTCCAGTCAAAAGCTTCAATATTTATCACAGTGTGTGTAACTGTTGGTCATGGTTCCATTCTATTCCACAACATTCTCACATACCTCCATCTCCCCATCTTTCATCCACTATCCTACATATCTTCCCCATCACCTTCCTATGGTCCATGCTTTTGCATAAGTCTTTCACCTATCCATCATTGCTTAAGTCTGACATAATCCACATCATAATCCACTATCCTTCCATACATAATCCACATCATAATCTACTATCCTTCAATACATAATCCACATCATGATCCACTATCCCCCATCCTCCATCCTTGCATAAACCTTTCATAATCCACTATCCACCTAATCCATCTCCCTTTCATGAAACCCCTTACTAACATCTTGAGCATAATGACACTTGACATGGTCCATGTGATGACATCACTCTCTAATTGGATTATCACCTTTTCATGGAACTAGACACTTGAGTCCCTCCTATCCACTATCCACCTATCCCATTAAAAAAAAAAAAAAAATTAATAAAAAAATCAAAAAAGTAAAGAGAAATCCCTTCATCTAATGGTGAAAACTTGGTAAACATGCGCCTTTGATAAGTACCATAATGAAAAGCTGGCAAATAGGCATCATGTGTAGGTTGATCTTCCTTGTCACTTACACCTGGGGCATATTGTCTCATCCATCTCATCATTTCTATCATACCATTTCAATTTCATCCTATCTTATCCTATCCTGCCATCCTTATCCATTACACCCACATACCTATCATATTGAGTACATCCATTCTCCCTTCCTACTTTTGATCTTGATAAAGATATGGGGGAAAAATGTTGAAATATGTTTTGGATATCTCTTGATATACCTCACCCTTTCCAAACAATCCTATCATTATCCACCTATCATAAGCCTTGTCATATAAAATCCATCATGTCATCCTTTCGTCATAAGTTTTTGTCATGCAAAATCCTAAGTCTACTACCTAGAATGGGGCATGTTATTCCTATGCGACATAGCCTTTGGAGATCACATCCTTTCTCTCTTATGCATACATCCTTTCCACTCCATTATTGTCTATCTATTTATCCATCTAATCCCATTTATCTCTTGCACCTAGACTTGGTTTTCCCTTGTCATTGGTATCTAGAAGAAAGGCAACCCAAATTGTAAATCCATTGACATTCAAAACATTTCAAAAAAAAAAAAAATTTCAAAATCCCCAAAAAATTAATACACCCAAAAAATCCAAAAAAAAATTAAAACATATCAAAAATACAAAAAAATCAAATATCCAACAAAAAATACAAGCAATAAGATCAATCCAATCATCATAAAAGAATCTATCACATCAAATCCATCAAAGCAAATTCGATCAAATCATCAAAAACAAATCAAATCAAGCCAATCTATCAATCAATCAAAATCACATCAATCCAATCCATATCATCTCATCAATAACATCATATATCATCAAACATCAAACCAATCCCAATCAATCCATAATCCGATCAATCCAATCCATATCATCCCATGAATAACACAAAATCAGAACTACATCTCATCTCTATCGTTAAATGCCTTGATCCCATGGATACAGGGTATGTAGGCAATCTGAGATATGAAGGAAGTACCTAGATTCAGGCATAGGCGATAGACCATTTCCATCTTCCATAATTCTTCTAATCAATCACTCCAATCATCAACTCAAATTCATCAATCCAATTCCTTCAAATCAATTCTTCAATCACTTCTTCCATTCATCCTTATCAAGTCATCCAAGCAATGATCCAAATGCAAGTCATCCTCCCATCTATACCAATCAAGTCAACCAATCTTGCCAAATTATCCAATCACATCCTTGGTCTTGATCCTAATCTTGTCGTAAACCAAATCAATCAATCATCATCATAATCAATGGGATATATCGTTCCCTCATCCCTATGTTGATCTAGGGATATATCTTTCCCCGCAATGACAACACTCTTATCATCACCATCAAACAATCATCAACCAATCAATTAATAATTGGCTTACAGCTTGACAGGGGCAATACCTTGTTTGTTTTTAATCATTTGTGCATGCTTTCTTTCTTGCTTGCTTGTGTGTGTTATCATTTTATCTTGCATTTGTGTCAAATCCATATCATTCCAGCTAATATTCATATCTTGTGTATGTTGGAATAGTTTTTTGCATTATCCTTTGCATATAAGGTCACATCATACCTTTTGTGCATTAGGACTTTAATGCTCTAAGTGTACTTCCTCATACATTAGACAAGGTTGTATTATGCTGGGGCACGAGACACATTGTCACCCTGGTCCTTACACCTTGGTGCATAATGTCTAGTGCTATATCAAACATAATGATTGCTCACCTTCATTGTAGAATAATGCATCTTCTTCTATCCATTCCCTTATCTTTCTTTCTTGACCAATCCCTTTGTTTTCGAGAGCCTACCCATGTTCTTCCAACCCGGCTATCCTCTCGAGGGGGCATCCTCATCCTATCTTTCCATCATCATCCTATTTTTTCATCATCATCCTATCTTTCCATCATCATCCTATCTTTTCATCATCATCCTATCTTTCCATCATCATCCTATCTTTTCATCATCATCCTACCATTTCCATCACTCCCATCCTTTTCCTCTATCCATACCCTTAGCTTCTTTGAAATGATGTTACTCAACACAAATCTCATCATCTTGAACATCATCTCAAAGATGGGCAAAATCTAGACACCCAAATTTGTCCCCAAATTTTTCCATGTCTTGCAACACCTAGTTACATACATTATTTAGACATCATGTAGCATTTTGTCCTAATCCCACTTATTCATTATCCAATTAATTAAATAAATTTTATTTATTTAATTAATTTCCCATTCATAATCCCATTTATCTTATCCTAATCCCACTATCCAATTAATTAAATAAATCATATTTATTTAATTAATTTTCTAACTAATATCCCAACTAATTCAAATAAAATATTTGAATTAGGTCCTCACCTCTCACCACATTCCAACACTTGTCCACCTCTCATTTGAATCATATGTGGTAGTACAACTTTCATTTAATATCCTTTTTGTGTACACAATCACACATGAACTTGTTTTTGTGTACATGATCACACATGAGCTTTATCCTCTTCCTTACACTTGTCACATGACTACAACTCCCTTGAAGAGTGGGAATAACTAATCAATCCTAGCAGTCCACATCGTTCATGTAGCCTCTTAATCTCAACCATCCATCCAAATCAACCCTTGCCTATAAATCAACCCCCTCACAAGCCATTTACAAGATGCATCCACCTTTCAAGTATCCTTATTCTACTGAATTTTCTAAGATGCGTTGGTCCTGAAGTACCCTTATTCTGTCAAATTTTCTTAAGAATTGAGTTGGAGTATCCTTATGCTGTCAAAATCACATTAGAGCCTTTGCATCATTCATCCTTCATCTTTTCATATTTTCATCCATTGTCTTTCATCCATCTATCTTCCATCTATCATCTTCATCTTATTGTTATGCTACTGAATTGAGCAACCAACATATCAAATCTATCAATCAATCTATCTTGAATTGCATCTATCATTGCATCTATCTAAGGTATTGAAGATTTGGATTAGGCAATGCATTTTATTGTTTTATCATTTTCATTTTATCCAAATTTTTTGATCACAGTTACCGCTTCCCCACAGCATGCAGAAAATTTAGTTGCGGTGTTGCGGTATAAACTCAAGCGGTACATAATATGTTACCACACCCTCGTGGTAGGTAAGGAATGACTGGCGGCAATGCAGTAGGAAGGAGTTAGGATTAAGTGTTCATCATGCCCTCATGACAATTTCAAGTCAAGCCTGTAGTGTTGCAGTATAAGGAGGTTAAGTAATCGCTAATGCTACATACCGCAGCCTTGCGATGCTGATAACTTCAACTAGTGGTAATGTGGTAAACAATGAATGGGAGACCAAAGGCTCCCATGGCCCCATGACGGTCAGGCCAAAGCTTGGCGGTGGCGCGGTAAAAGACATAAGGGATAACATGTATCCCGCCATCCCGCGGTGGTGTGCAACAAGGCTTGCAGGGTGGTGATAAGTGGTGAAGATGAACGTAACTGTCCAAGAGGTCCGACGGTCATGCAATTTCCCTAAGTTGGTCTTATAGTGATGTAGTAAGGAATTAAATATTGAAATGACTTCAGTACTACCCTGCAATAGTTATCATTAATGTCTGCGGGATTCTAATTTTTGAGGAAAGGACTGCAAGTCTTGAAATACTCACCTAGCCATTGGATTGGATCAAATCAATGGTCTGTGTTTGAAGAGAATTGAATGCTGAGATTTGTTGATTTCATGGCATGAACCAGGTTAATAGTGAAATGACTAGCTTCATGGCACGATAAAACTTGGGATTTCTTTATATTTCTTCATTCCAGCGAATTCAGTGTGATTGTAGAAGGTGAATTTAAGGTTTGTGTGCTCTCCTCAGGCATTTTCTGACTGGGTAAGTCTGCCCTATCACTCTTTGCATAAAATTTGGTGTTTGGTTTGTGCTCTGTTTTCAACTAGTCTAGTAAAGCAAGTAAAATATCAAAACCCTAGTTCGTAGAGGCACTATAATATGACACCTAAAAAGTCTGAGTATGTGAGTAAGAGCACTAACCCCCCTGCTCCCAAGAAACGATCACTTCAATAATCATTGTTGGACATCTTGCCAAATTTAGTTGACAAGGGGTCTAAGAAATTGTTCAAGGATGTTGCAGAAGGAACCTTTTTTGGTATTTTTGTGGAAAGAAAGATGGATAGGGACTAGTTGGAAACCCATGGAATTTGGATTTGGCAAAGGTTGTGGTGCCAAATGTATTTATTGATGCGGATTTGATTAGAACATTGGCACAACACTATCACTCAGCCACCAAAATAGTCAGACTACCAAATGGGTCACCATTAGTGGTTGTGGATAGGAATGCAATCATAGACTGCTTCATGTTGAGCAAGCAAGCCCTCACACAAGTAGATCTATAGAAGAGTGAGAAGGAGTACAATAGTTTGAGAAAAACACACATAAGGGATGAGGTGCCCATGCACATGAGGAAAGGGGAAAATAACAGAAGAATTGAAATCCCATCCACTACAATTGAACCTTTCTCTATTGAAAATTTTGTTGTCTATTTCAAAATAAAATATTTTTCTTTGTGTCAGGTGTTGGGTATTAATGCCCAATGTAGAATTCCTATCGGCCTAATGATGATGGCCATGAGAATTCAAAATCCAGAAGCTAATGTTGAATATGATTTTGCAACATTCATTGAAAAGAAACTGCATGATGGATTTTGAAAATAAGAGAAGACAAAAAGCCCATAGATTTCAAATACTACTCTTTGTTATGTCATTTGATTTTATATCAAAATAGAAGGAAGTGGCCCAATAGAATGGATCTGACCATGATTGATGAAAATGGATAAAGATTGCCAACACAGTGCTGGTGTTACAAATGGGATAGCCATTGCAAGAATTGTGACTATGTTGTGTTTCGTGATGATTTCTCAATTAGAATAATGAATTCTCTTGGTAGCTTTTTTCCCAGATTGACAAAAGAGAACAGGGAAATGTTGAGGCCTCTTGCCCATAGGCCAGAGCAGGGTCATAGTCATAACTATGCTGATTGGTTTTTCTTGCTAGTTCATACTATAATAAGGGTATATAGGTGTACTCAGCCACCCCATGTGTTGCCCAAATTTGTGCTAGATAGAATTGCATTCCTTGAATTCATGTGGCAAATGATGTGGATGGAGAAGAATGTAATGAAGAAACAGAAGAAAGGCACATTTCTTCCTGATTCCAAAATGTTTGGTGATTGGTCCATTGGTTCTAATACTTTAGAGGATTTGCAAGCCTATTTGAATGCTAAATATTCTTTGAAACTAGGTGTAGAGAGGGTTTGTAATCTAGAGGGTCACATGAACTTTGTTAGACAAACCATCCTCACAAGAATGGGAATATCCCATCAAATCAATTTTGATGAGGATGTGATCAAAAATCTTGTCACCTTTCCAAAAGTGTATAATAGGGTAAGAAAATGGGAGATTTTGAAAAGGATTGAGGATGATAGGAGAAAACAAAATCCTAATTTTGTTGGATTCTATGTTAAAGAGAGGGACCCTTTGAGAAGAATAGATCTGATAATTGACAATTTTGAAAGAATATATAGCAAGTCTGAGAAGAAGCCTTCAAAGGCTACCAAGCTCAATGTGAAAAGACCACCAGGAGTTGTGATTCAAGAGCATGCACTAGATGCAATGTCACTACATGATCCAGTCATGTCCCTGATTCACCACCTGCCAAAAGGAAAAGGATTGAGGATGTTTCTCCATTGGTTCCATATGAATTGAGTGAAGGAGGGGGTGACACTGATGAAGTGGCTAGTATCCTAAGAAATATGGGAGATGAAGGAGAAACAGATCAGCCACTTGTTGGCCAAGAAATAGAAGCACACAAACTAGAGGTTAGAATGGCCGAACAGGCACAAGGGGAGCCTGAATTAGAAGAAGATGAAAGAATTGTGGCTTCTATGAGATTTATGGAGGATGATGATTTCATTAATTCTCCTGAATTCAAAGATTTTTGGCTTAAGATGAAGATGAAATAATTTCAAGAACAAGTGGAAATAAATAAAATGGGTGCTGATGAATCTTAGCATGACCAAATTGTTTCACAAACTTTCAAGAATATGAAAATAGATGAAATAAGTATCATCCCTGATGATGCTAGATAAATGGTATTAAGAAGCAACATGCTGATCATTCCCAGGCTTGAGTTGAAGAAAATGTTTTTGTTAGACCAAGTCAAGAATCAAGATGACCCCACACTAGTTTCTGAATTTGACTATGAGGAAGGTGTCACTGGTTGTGGTTAAAATCCAAAA
The DNA here is from genome assembly GCA_027924645.1 of Cunninghamia lanceolata. NCBI lineage: Eukaryota > Viridiplantae > Streptophyta > Pinopsida > Cupressales > Cupressaceae > Cunninghamia > Cunninghamia lanceolata. Next base: position 1,156,299 of record BSBN01001622.1, on the reverse strand, counting down.
ATAGAGATTTTGGCAATATGGGCAACACAAAAGAACACCAGCAAACCAAGATTACTTAATGTGGTCCAAGAAATAAGGGGAACAACTGTGGTCAAGACATTCCAGGACACATCGGCAACTGAAGTAGCTACCCTCACTATGCATACTAGAATGTTTACATGAGTTGTTGTTGTAAAGTTAGACCAAAGATTGTTTGATTATGAGAGAACTCAGATGGAGATGAATGATGAGGTAAATAGATTGTATCTTGAAAATGTAAACCTGAAAAAACAACTAAAGGGTGAGAGTTCCTCTCAGATTCAAGCCATTGTTCCAATTCAAACACTTGTGCCACAAGAGACTGGTGATACCACATCGACTACTAAACAATTCAATGTTTTGAAATTGAAGTTGGAAACAGAAATTGAGGAATTGAAAAGCCAAAATGAGAAAACAAAGAATGAGGCAAAATTGAAAAATCTTGAAGTGTTTGAGAAAATTTTGGAAGTGAAAATGGTTGTTGACAAGTTGAGAGATGTGCATGAATGCTATTCTTCCTTGTCTCGGGCCATGTAATAGTTGAATTTTTTTTTCGTTTTAGATCCTTGTATCAAATATGACAGTCAACACATCACACACTGATCACTTTGTGTAAAGTTCTACAATGGAATCAAGATGCTCCTGCAGCTATAATCCAACAGAGAAAATGGTCAAGATGATATTGGATTCGTATCAGTATGTGAATAGTGAGAATCAAAGAATGCAGGAAAAGATTGAATCTTTTGCCACTTTCAAACACCACATTCCATCAATCCTAATAGAGAATGAAAAGATCAAGGATTTTGATGCATGGAAGGATGAATTTGGTCATATAGTTTCTAAGGTCATGGAATTTTTGAAAAAGGATGAAGATATCAATATTCCCAGCTTCAACATCATTCTAGATGGAATAATTTCTTTGGATGCTGGATATACAAAGTTTGTAATTGATGTCAAAGCATTGCTGGACAAAAGGTGGAAGGATCACCAGGCCAACTTGCTCCAAATTCAAGATTATAAGTGGCCTAGTGATTTTACTGTGTTTGAATGGTATGAGAAGTATCTTTGAGCTGATGAATAGACAGGCTATATGTGCAGGGGAGCAATGAGCATCATGGCCTCATGACTACATAGTATACCAATGGGAGCAAGAGTATTTGGCTCCTCTAGAAGAATAGGGCCTTGAAGATGTTGCAGTGGAAGAACCGAGCCTTCAAACACTCTATCATGGAGAGGGGGACTTTGCCAAATTAGGATGATCATGGGTCTCCTATGTTGATTAACAGACTAGAATTGTATTGCAAGTGTTGTGGGCTTCCAATCAATATTGTCTACTTTCTATGTTTTCTCTTAATTATGTTTTAAGCAAAATTAATGTTTAGTTTATACGAAGAGGCATGAATTTTGAAAAGATGCCATATTTTGTAACGGTTTGAAGCTTGTTGCTTCTCTTATAAAAGAGAAACCAAGACCGAATTTTGATATCATCATCATAGGCATTTATAGAAATATATGAGGAGACTTTTGTTATATAGTAATATCTATTTGAAGATATCAATGGAGAAGAAGGTTTAATCTGGTGCTCAAATTTTGGTTAAGACATCTAAGAGATCATTTGTTTGTTTGTAATGAGGAGGCTTAGTTCACCTAATGTTAAGATATATATATGTATTATTAAATCACAGATGTTCGTCATTGTTCCCTTCACACAAGCATATTCAATGCATGTGGAGGCTAGAATTTGTATTACAAACTAAATCTATCATCTAGGCCATGCAAGAAAAGTCTAGCATCTAGAAAACATATAGGACATACAAGAAATTATATTCTAACTAAACAAAATTAATTTCAACCAAAGTTAGAAAACTAAGAAGAATGATTGAACCTCACTTTAAATGCACTTCAAATCAACAGTGAACATCTTCAGTTTTGTATACAATGTACCAACAGAATAATGATGATTACATTCAAAAATGTATCAATAAAACAATAGTGAATAAGCATACCTATACTCAGATCTTTATTACATTCAATAATAAATTACACCATACATATAACCAAAGTTTAGGTGACAAGCTAACTTCTAAAGGTGACAGGCTAGTTAAGGTGATAAAACACCATCATAATCATCTACATTGCTAGCAAGATTAGAATCCTGATCACTCATGTCTGCCTCTGCTTGATTTTCTTCCTCATCCTCATATGTGACATGCTGCTCATTCTCTCTCCCAATCTCTTCATTGGTAATCAAAATCTCCTTCAAACACTCCATCATTGTCTTCATCCACTTCTTCAAATGTTTCTTGTAAATTAACATATTGCCCATCAAGCATTATATCGACAACTTCCATGAATTTTTGTTTGGAACGAGACTCTGTTTGAATGACATACGACCACCTAGGCTTCTTACATCATCAATTAGAAATGATTGGTTAATTTGAAGAGGGGAAACATACGGCTCATCCATCTCTAATAAAAATTGCCCTATATTTGCGCATACAAATCCATACTCATCAAATTGTATTATGGATGATTGGATCCACTTACATTTTAATAATATAGGACCATTTTCACCAAAATCCACTTGAATAAATTCTTGGATGAATCCAGCATAAAATTTCTTCTCAGTTTCATGAAGAAATTCAGCACTAACAACACAATCACAATTTGTCTTTCCTTTGTCTTTTTCTTCCACTCTTAAATGACTACCATAGGCCCACATTCCACTAAAACACATAGCCCATACATGTGGAGATTGTAAAAGCTCACTTTCCTCCATTGTTACATCTTGACCTTCTTCTTTTGCATGACTCACTGTATTAGCAATCCATTCTTCAAATTTTGGAAAAGAATCACCTCCAATCAAATCATGACGTATGGGCTTTTGAGGTCAATGTTGCATCCAAGTTTGATTCTCTTCTTCATATTTTCTACATAGAATATTAACATACAAATAGTAAGATTAATAATAAAAATGTGTAAATGCAATTGAGTAAATAAATTATTGTGCAATTTTTTTTACCTATGCCACTTATCGAACGAAGTTATGTTTTGAAGCATATAGGCATGTATCACACTTCTTTCTTGATGTGAATGCTTGAAGCGACATCCATTGCTTTGTAATACTTCACCTACAACTCTTTCATCTTCATCATCATCCCATACACGTCGATTGACATTTTTAAAATCCTTCTTATATTCTATGCAAAATCCCATGGCCTCTTGCATTGAATATCCTTTAGACATGCTGCCTTCCGGTTTTGCCCTAGTATGAACAAATTTTTTAAAAACCTTCATATATCATTCTATAGGATACATCCATCTTGTTCTTACTAGGCCACAATGCTCTAGTTCATATTCTAGATGTATCAAAAGATGCATAGAAATGTTAAAGATTGTTGGTGGAAATTCCCATTCCAATAGACAAAGGACTTCAACAACCTCCTCCCTCAAACTATCAAAGTTTGAAGGATCTAATACATGTAAACTCATTCTCTTTAATATTAGGCCCAACCTTATAACTGCCAATCTTGGCCCCTTTGCCAAACTTGATATATTTACCACAATAGGTAAAATATTCTTGATTATGACATGATAGTCATGGGTCTTGAGGCCTCTTAAGCCATTAATGTTAGTTTGGCTTCTAATACTACTACTTACATATCTAGTGGGAAAGTGAGTCTGAGACAACAACTATAAGAATTGTACATGTTCTTCCTTTGTCCAGACATAAGGAGCACTAGGTTTTCTATATTTTTCATCAACACATTTTCAACCCAAAGATTTTGGCAAATCTTTAGTTGTTGAAAGTCTTCACGTGATGAAACAGTATCAAAAGCACCAAAAAGAGTTTCTATAATAGCAAAGGCTATATTTTTCTCAGTATGCATAAAGTCAACAATATGCCTAATGGATATATCCTTAAAGTATGGCAGCTTATAGAATATGCACAACCGTTTTACACCGTTTTCACTACACGGATCATATCTACTACCAGCAATCGCATCATTTTCAATAAATGACATTCCTTTTTGTCCATTCTTAATAATGTAATCACTTGTTATTAGCAATGGTGCTTCAAGATTCTCTTCTTGACCACTGAAACATGTTTTTTGTCGATGATATGAATGATGCATTTTAAGGTAAGCACGATGTCCGCAATAAATACATTTACACAAACTTCTTGAGTGCCTCACAAAATCCTTAAAGTTGCAAGTAGGACATCCATGGTATCCATGAACACTAAGACCAGACTATGTGCCATATGCAAGAAGATCATGAATTGTAAACAATAAGGAAGCTCTTAAAGTGAATTTGATTGAATGACCATCCCTTAAAGATTGAATTGCTTCAATTCCTTTCCACAATTCCATTGGCTCATCATATAATGGCTCTAGATAAGCATCAATTGTATCTAAAGTCACACTTTTCTTTCCTGGTATAATCAATGATAGCATTAAGAAAAATGGTTTAGTTGCTAACCATGGAGGCAAGTTATAATTTATTAAAAACACTGGCAAAGTTGACCATTTAGTACTTTGATCTGAGAATTGGTTCACCCCATATAGAGCCAAACCCAACCTTATATTACGAGGATCTTGAGAAAAATCAGGCCATCTGTTATCAAATTCCATCCGCATCTTAGAATCAGGCACATGTCGTTGTTTTCCATCTATGCTCTTATTTTGGGCATGCCATTGCATAAGTTCAGCAATGTCTCTGCACCTATACATTCAGAGTAATTGTGGGATTGTTGGAAAGTGCCAAAGAACCTTTCTACGAACCACAGCTAATTTCAACACTTTTCTATACCTCGCTTCATGACATTTCAGACATTCACTCTCACTTGCAAGATTATTGTGAAATAATATGCAACCATTGACACGTGTGGATGTTTTCATACCCTAATCCTAGCTTAGTGATTTGCTTTTTACATTGATTTTGTTTTGTTGGCAATGTGGAGTCAGGTGGTAACAACAAACTTAATAATGCCAATAACTGATCTACACTCTCATTTGTCCAACCATGCACCACTTGCAAGTTAAGAATTTGAAGGATTGTTGTCAAACAACTTAACTTGCAATTAGCATACACAGTTTTTAAAGCATCCTCCATTTACTTGGTCCAATCATCATCTAGACCCTCATTCAACATTCTATCAACTTCAAACCCTTCATCTAACATTGTTGCCTCTTCATCTATGTTTGGTGCCACTTAATCTATGTTTGTTGCCTCTTCATCTCTCACACTCTGGAATTCTATCATATCTTCTTAATAATTTTAATCCCAAGGGCTTATACCACTATGCCCATATCTTATCATATGTCGAAGAATCAAGTTTCTTTTTTTCACCTTTCCACCATGATAGTCTTTACATGGACATGGATATTTGTCCACATCCCTCTCATTGGCTACTCTCTCATCAAATGCATGGTATTGATCTGTAGTCAACCTTTGACGTTGATCCATCTATAATGTTCTACACAGAGCAACAAAAATCTATTAGCAACAAAAATCTAGCTTTTGAATGCATTTGGTTTGGTAGAATTTCATCAAGTTTTGTGCGAGATATTGCATTTTTTGTGAGTGCAAGTCTAAACCCTACCTAGGGTTTCCAGGGAGCAAAATTTAATCATGGGTAGAGTTTCCACCATCCAAAAATCCTAAAAATTGGTGGAAAGCTCTGTCCCACACCCATCCACATCCCTGCAAGAGGACAACTCATGACTGGCACGTGTGAAGAATATATGATTGACTATGTGTGCAGATTTGCTGTGAGACAGTCCTAAAACCCTAGGTTCTTTGTTGCTTTGAATAATCTATGCATTGTATGTCAATGGAGGGGTGAAGAATCATAGTGGCATGTTGTTAGGGTCTGCACAAGCCTAGGAATTCATATGACAAGTGTTCTTACCTTTGTTTGGATTCATCACCTTGAATGCACCTAGTGTTAGCAAGACCTAAATTGCATAAATCATTGTGTTAATCACTTGGTTAGGTCATGTACGTTTGAAAACCCCTAGAAGATGTTGTAATAGGTCTAAATAAACTAAGTTTCCCATATTCCATGTTGTCTTCAATGATTGAGTGTTACTAGGGTGTTGTTTCCATGTTTTAGGCTTAGGAGCAAATTGTCAAGAATGAACAAGGGTGGAGATTTGAATCAAGTGTATTGAAACTTTGTTTGGGATGTGTCAAGGTTATTTTGTGTGAGTCCTTCCTCTCCATCATGTTCTACCTCTACATAAATCTCTATGGTCAGTTTTGTGTATTTTTTACTTGTAGGATTCTCACAGTTAGTGAAAAAGTTAGTGTTCATGAAGGAATGGAAAAGATGCGTAGAGCCTTTGAATTATACCTGTACTGTGCAAATGCATTGAATCATTTAGCAAACCATTTTTTCTTCACAAGGCAACATTTTCTTGTGGAATAGTTGACTAAGATAGCTCTTGTTTCAACTGACCACCCTCTCATGAAATCTCATTCATATTATAATATTGGACGATCTTATCATAGTAAAGGTGATTGTGACACCACTGGCTGCTACTACATGGCATCAGTCAAGGAAAGCTAGAGGCCATAGGATTTTGTAGATAGGTTCAATTAAAGCTGGGAGATCTTAAGAGTTCTCTCTCAAATTTTGAAAAGGTTCTAGAGGTCCACCCTGAGAACTGTGAGAGCTTAAAAGTTGTAGGCCATTTATATGCTCAGCAAGGGCAGGCAAAAAAGGCTTTGGAAATTTTAAGAAAGGCAACTCACATAGATCCATGTGATGCCCATGCATTTATCAAGATGGGTGAGTTATTAATATCATCAAACCCTAGTGCAGCCTTAGATTCTCTTAAGACAACAAAGTCTCTTCTGAAGAAGAGCAGAGAAGAAGTACCCATTCAGTTGTTAAACAACATTGGGGTTCTTCATTTTTAGCGTGATGAACTAGAGTTGGATCAACAAACTTTTATGGAGGCATTAGGAAATGACACTTGGGTTGAATTCATAAATAAAAGCCCCAGTGCCAATTCTGCAGTTTTTCCTATGCTCTTTAAGGATATGGAATTCTTCCATCGACTAGAAGAAGGTGGTGTTTCACTTGAGCTACCATGGGATAAAGTCACAACACTATTTAATTTTGCTAGGTTGTTTGAACAACTACATGATACTGAAAAAGAAAATCTTTTATACAGGCTAATATTGTTCAAGTTTCCTGATTATGTGGATGCATATCTACATCTTGCAACCATGGCTCAGGTTCAGAATGAGATCCAACTAAGCCTAGAATTGATTGGGGATGCACTTAAGGTGGATAAAAACTCATCAAATGCTTTATCTATTCTTGGAAAAATGGAACTGAAAAAAAATGACTGGCTTAAAGCAAAAGAAATAATTAAAGTTGTACAAAGTGAATCAAATGCAAAGAATTCTTATCTTGACATTTAACTTGGAAATTGGAATTATTTTGCAGCTTTTTGTAATGAGAGGAGGGATCCAAAGGTGGAAGCACAACATCTTGAGAAGGCTAGAGAACTGTATTGTAAAGTGTTGGCACAGAGACCAGGAAATGTTTATGCTGCAAATGGGGCAAGCATTGTGCTAGCTGAAAGGGGTCAATTTGATATTGCAAAAGAAATTTTTACACAGGTACAAGAAGTTGTAACATGAAACATCTTTGTTTAGATGCCTAATGTGTGGGTAAATCTAGCACATGTTTACTTTGCACAAGGATAGTTTGCGCTTGCAGTGAAAATGTATCAAAATTGTTTGAGGAAATTCTATTTTGTCACTGACACCCAAATTTTATTATATTTAGCTAGAACACATTATGAAGTAGAACAGTGGCAAGATTGTAAAAGAACATTATTAAGAGTAGTAGATTGTAACTACTACAAGTTTCCAATCACAAAGATATAGATTTTGTGTTTATAAATGTAATGAGGCTTTTGAATTACCTCTGAATTCACTATAGAGGGTGTCCCGAAATCTGATTTCACTGCAGAGGGCCTCGCCGACTTCAAATTCATTGCAGCAAACTCTAAATTCCTTGTCTGCCTTTTCAGAAGTCTCCAGGTCCTCTCCTCTTTATCGCCCATGCAAGTAGCTACTATAACCCAAAATTCCTCAGTGCAAAGTAGCTCTAGGAAAGTACTTTTATCTCTACATTCTTGACCTTTTATTTTTCAGTGAATCCACCACAAGCAGCTCTGAACGGTCGGAGATATTCCAAGCTGAGTGCCTGAAGAGCATGGTAGAGTACTTGCAACTGAAGAGTGTGATGGTGATGGTGATATTCAGTAAGGAGTTGGAGATTTGAGTGCAAACAAAAGGAAGATATAGAACAGGTTATGATGGTGATGCAAATAGCAAAAAATGTTAGAATGAACGCGAATAGTGAATCGCAGCAATACATCTCACCAATGATTTCCTGAAAAAATCTTTTATTTTGACTAATTTGTATTTGCGTGACTAACTATTTAGTCATTTTATTTCTGTGACTAAATAATTTTTTAGTCAACAACCAAATTAGTCATTTATTTACTCATTTATAGCTGAGTTGCAAAAAAATAGTAGAATTTAGTCATTTTTAGTTGTTGTGACTAAAAGTTTTCATCCCTTAGTCATTTATTTGCCAAAATTCTACTAGTAACACTCAAAACTCATTTGCAACAATAAAAGAGAAGAAAGAGGCACAAAACCCCAAAACAAGAAAAGGGTTAGGCCATTGCAAGCCTATGGAACCTACACTTAAACTAGCCATAACTTCCTTGATAAAAATTTGAGAGAAAAAGGTTGAAAGAACCATTTCCAATGATATTAATATATAACAATTGATTCACAAAATTTGTATACACCACTTCATAATTTTCACAAAAAAGTTACTATTCAAACATGCGCATTCATTTACACAATAAGTGACAAGATAATATTTGATGGAAGTACAACATCCAATATTTTACAATTGAGATCACATACACATTACTATTGCATTTCACATGTTCACAACATCCAATGAAAGGCATAACATGATTAAATGATCATTTTCTAGGTCAATCTACGACTAAACACAAATAATGATAATTTCATTTAAAACAAGATTTGATTCAATTCAATTTTATAGTATTAAAAGATTACAATTAGAAACCACATCCAAAACATTGATGAATCACACACTAAAATAAAGATGGAAATAATATACAATTACAATATTTCCAAGTCCTTATGAATATCCACTAAAAACAATAAGCTACAATTTTACAAAAAGATTACAACTTCTCCAAATATGTCAAGATAACATAATTTGAAGCCACCAAGAGCTACAAGATCCTTGTAGAAACTCTATGATACTATACCATGATTCCAATGAGCAACCCTAATGGTGATCAACACCACCCAGCCATGTGGGACCCTAAGGCCCAACCTCTAGACTAAGAGAGGACCTCCATGGTTATCATACACAAACACAACATACAAGATTTGCCAGATACAAAAACACTTCAACAAAGGTTTTATCATACACATGATGAACTACATGAGTCCAAACAACAAGAACTTTGAGACAAGTTCAAGACAAGGAGTTTTGTTCCATTGGTTCTCCAAAACCAAGCTAGGACCAAATAGACCTATGGTCTCAAAAGTAAGAACTCCTCTTGGAAACACTTGTCAATGAAATCCATCTTTTTAGATGTCCTTTTAGATCATTGCATGATTCCTAATGCAACCCATCCTTCTAGACATCATTCCAGCCTGTTGCATACTTAAGTTTTAAATTTTTTAAAATAAAAAAATTAAGATTTTCTAATTTTTTCCACATATCTAGGTTCTACCATTGATGAATCCTTCAAGTTTCCCAAATTTTGAAATACATAAAATCTTAAAAATATAATCACACTCTTTTGAACCAAATTTTCTCAACAACACATTTATACAATCACATAAAAAATTAAAGAAAATTTTCAAGGGTTTGGAAACAAAATTCATATTTTGTAAAATTAAATTTCCTACAACATGAAAATAAAATCTAACAATTGCCAAGCATAAAGATTCATTTTCCATAAGTACAACACAATCAAAACAACAAATTCATATGTATCATCAATTAAAATGGGATCATGGCCTACACACATATTGGTAAATTCAAATTCCTTCACATAAACTATCATGCCCAAATTTTCTGTTGAGAATAACACATGCACACATGCATATAACATACAAAATTGCCAACTATTAGGAAAGGAGGTAAGATAATTTTATTAAAAAAACTTCTAAATTGTTTGAATCTAAATTAAAATACTTAAATTGAATGTACAAATTTTTTATCGATTATATAATGAGTTAAATAAAGTAAACAAATTTGTGGTACAGAAGATATATTTGTTTAAGCCATAAAACTCAATAAAATAACATCTAAATTTTTTTATTAACATAATTTTTTGAATAAGATGAATTGACAATTGAGATAATAACCTAAGGACCAATTCTAAGCCTCAGGAGCTCATACAAGTGTTGTCCTCTCAGTTGTCGTCCTTGATGACAAATACAAACTCTCTGGTTTGTGACAACATTTGGCTGTATCTCTTATGGTACTATATCTCTCATGGTATTATGATAGTTGGCTGAGGCATGCTCTACATTCACATGGTACTATGATGCATGTTGGCTGAGGGGCCTACTCTACAGTTGTATTGATTTCAGTGGGTTGTATTTTATTGTGGCACTTTCTTCTATGCCATATTGGTTGTGGCACTTTCTATGCTCTATAGGTATTTGGTTTGTAGTTGGTTTCATCTCCATAGACAATCTTTGGTTGCCTTGATATGTAAGATCTCTTGATTGGAATTATAGTGGGCTCATTTGTATTAGTTTCTTTTAATTGGCATTATGATATCCTCTATATCATGAGATAATGCAAAGTTATTGGTTTCAAGGTCATTATTGCTATGATGTTTCATTTTATTACTTTAAGAAAAATGCAAGGTTATGCCAAGGTCTTCAAGTCTTCATTTACCATATCATTTTTGATGTGATTAGAGTCACTAAAGAGACATCATATTGTGTGTCATTAATTGATAAAGGCTATTTACTTGATATAGTTTGAAAATTATTTGATAAGCTTAAAGCATTATCGGGCCACTTAAGAAGGTAACCTGCCCAACAGGTATCGGGGTAGGTTTGACAGGTCATAAGTTGATGTTAATGTTTATTTGTGACCGGGCCCTTTAGGGCACACCATGACAGTTGGTCAACAAAGAAATATGGGAATGGTTTTGTTGAGAGTTCATTTTGTAAAGTGCAACTTTGGTTTATACTATTGGCAAGAGACACTATATGGATTCATGGTTGTTGTCATTGATGGCAACAAAGGTCATCCCACATATCCGCAAGTCATGGTGTGTCTCTACCGGAAGTCAGAATAAAGATTGTTGTGGTCCGGTGAACAAGAACAGAGCATGTGGCAAGGTCCGACAGATTGATCCGGATCTCTCAGAGGAAGTGTCTTGGTGCAGTGCAGATTTGGGGAAGTCAAGAGGACTACCTTGAGTGGTATATTCCAAGGATTTAGCCTCCGGTGATGGACAAGGAAAAAGATATGAATAGTTGAGTACCGGATTCCTGAGAGACAGTAAAAACAGAGGAAGAACTGACTGACAGAGTATCAGACTACATTCCGGATGTGTTACTGTTGATGATAAAGGTTGTGAAGGCATGAATCATGTTTGGCCGACATGATTAATGATATCTACAAGTATATGCTTGATCCACATTGCTTGGTGAGCAAGGATTCAGCCGACAAAACAGAGTTTGTAAGAAACTAGACTGTTCCGGATGCCGACTAGAAAGGTGATGAAATTACTTGTGCGGATATATATAGAGGATGGATTTAGTTGTGAAGTGTGTGTGGGAAGTAATATATATGTGAATAAGTCTAGAACAGAGTAGAAGTAGCAAGAAAGATCCGGTATGTGAAAGGATAGCAGAATAAAGAACAGATGAAAGATGAAGTGCAGCAGATCAGTGTACTGAGCCTAACCAGAACTGAACTCCAGCATATGCAGATGCTTCCAATCAGTTCAAGACTGTGATTCTTATCACTTTGTAGATAGTGTGTCTTCTTGTAGGCAGTGGGCCTCTTGTGAGCAGTGTGCTCGGGCAGTGAGCCCTAATTGGCAAGTGCCATTTTGTAATTTCCTATTCTTCTAACAGAGAATAATTTTTGGGTTAATCACCCCGTGGTTTTCTCCCTTAACAGGGTTTCCACGTCAAAAATACTGTGTCATGTGTTTCTTATTTCATGGTAATGTTTTTGTGTTTGATTCAATGCTGCATTAATTAATAAGAAAGTTCAGAAAGAGAAATAATTAGGATAACTGATTCACCCCCCCTCTCAGTTATCAACAATTGGTATCAGAGCTAAGTTCCTCCTAATAGAGCCTAACAGCTTGAGGAAGATCTGGGAGTTCAAATGGATGCATATGGTTTAAGGGAGCAACTCAAGACTGCCCTTGAGGACCTTGAACAGTCAAATTCTAAAGTCAATGAATTAAAAGAAAGACTCAAACAGGCTGATGAATTCATGAGAGAATTAAAAGACAAATTAAGTCTCTCTATGAAAAAGAGAAAGGAGCTGCTCCAACAGTTGGCAAGACAAAGTGAAGAAAGCAATACAAATGAAGAATTGACTGAGCAAACCAAGTTATGTGAAAAGTTATCAAAAGAAGTCATTATGTTAAGACATGAAATGGAATCAGGAACTATAAAGTTTACTCAAGAGATTGAAGAAAAAAGAAAGGCTGAAGACAATCTAAAACAATCTCTTAAAAAAAAATCAGAAGAATGCCACCAGATGGACAGGATTATCAGACATCTTGAATCTGATCTTGAAGATGCCAAAGATAATGAAGAAAAACTTGAGGATCAAATTGCCTCTCTCAAAAGAGACCTTCAAACATCAAATGAATATAAAGAGAAATTCAAGATAAGTTCTGCTCAACTTGAAGTTCTTCTTGGAAGTCAAAAAGGGACAGATGACAAGTATGGTTTGGGATATGAGAAAGGAGAAAGCTCCGGATCTGGTCAAAAGAATTTTGCATCAGAAAATCCAAGGAGCAGGCCTAGAAGACCTCCGATAAGATAGCCAAATGCTCAAAGATATCCATCTTTCAATGGATACTGCCACAGCTGCAACCACTTTGGTCACAAAGCTAATCAGTGCAGAAAGAGAATGAATCAGATTAATTCATCCTTCTCCGGACAGTGCTTCAACTGCAAAAGGTATGGACACAAATCCCATGAATGCAGAAATATGCAAGTAAACAAATCATTCAAAGGTAGATGCTTTACATGCAATAGAGTAGGTCATATGGCTAATCAATGCAGATCAAGAGGATATCAGTCAAATATGCAAAGAAATGTTATTTGCCAAATCTGCAATAGGTCCGGTCATAATGCTAAAGTCTGCAGAAGCAAGAATCAGGACAAAAGAGGTCCGGTGTATAATCAGAATCAAGACAAGGGTAAACAAAAGATGAATGCGGATGAAGTTAGGAATCAGATGAGCAAGATTTGGGTGAAGAAAAGTTCAGAGAATGTAGAGGTTGGATCCGCACCAGACTCTGGTGCTGATATTTCTTCCGGAAATTAAAAAGTGAGCTCTGGCTCAGGGGGAGACTCAAAGAAAATCCTGTTCCCCCAGCCAATCAAGTGGTGCAGGATGTGGCACAAGATGCGGAGTAAAGGGTTTAAATATATAAGTCTTGAGATGATCCAGATAAGATTTCAGAGGTCCGCATGGAGTTATGAAGAAGCTGTGATCGATCAAGTAAGACCTGTTCAGGGAGATGCTCCGGCATGACAAAGGATTACAAAAAGGTCCGGAGAGATCCGGAAGTGCACTATCTTATTCTGCGGATTGGACAGAGTGTTTGGGATGTTCTTGTAATATGTTACCTCGATTTATTCATGATTGAAAGATCCGGATGATATTCACAGATCAGGACTAATTCAGGATACTCCAAGCTATCCGGACAAGGCAAACCGGAACAATATAGGTGAAGCATTTATTGCAGACAGATATTAGGGTTTGCGGAGCAATATAAGGGATTTCTCAAAAGTCATTTGCTCATTCTGCACTCAAGAAGAAGCGAAAAGTGGAGCTCTGCAACAAGATTCATCAAGCACACCAAGGATCTCCTGTCGAAGTCATTGCATAAAAAAATCAATCCAACCACTCCGTGCAAACCGAAGGCGCATAAGGTATTCTCCGTTTTTCATTATCTCACTGCAAATCTTTGAAGAATGGCTACTCCAAATATAGTTAAGATCTCTGATAGACCTCGCCCCACATTCAAGAAACATCCTTACAAATCATTGGAGGTAGATCCACTAGGAGCCTTCTCTAGTGTTCCTCATGGTGTATTGCATACGGAAGATATTAGGGTTTACATCCATGCGAATCTTGAAGACTTTGGAGAATCAAAACTGATGGATATCTATCACAAACAATTGATAGATGACTCCTTTGAGATCAAACCTCAATACAAAGCCATCCGGGACAAACACTTTGCACAATGCATTCATTTCCCCTGTTTTGAAGAAGATGAATGGGTCCGGTATGTACTAAGTAGAGTACATGACAACTTCCTATGGTTGAACCAGCCCTTCAAGATCACCAAAGATGCAATTAGGGCTGTAACCGGTCTGCACTCATCCGGTGGATTACCTGTTCTCAAGTCTGTCAAAAATCAGACAGTCAGTGATGCAACCGGATCCAAGTTTGACAAGAGAGCTATGACAGTTGATGACATCATTGAACCGGATGTCAAATTTGCAGCTATGATAATTGGTTACAAAATCTATCACTCCAGTAGGGAAAATTCAGTACCGGGAACTGCAATCTACACAGCTTATCAAATGTTAAAGGAGAATGTAGACTATGACTTGTGTGAGCTTCTTGTGAACCAACTCTTTGAAAATCTGCAGAAGATCAAGAAGGACAAGAAAAACTCCTTCAAGTATGGCAATCTGATCCTTTGTCTATTCTTTTACTACATGAATGAGCTTCCCGGATCCAGTGGATGGATATGGCAGAATGACAGACCGGTTGCCATCCAAATCAGAGACTATTTCCATGGACTTGGGGATGCAAAAGCAAGAAATATAGCTCTATGGGGATACTTCAAGAACTTCCAAAGCATGATGCATGCAAGAGAAAGAATACCCCAATCCCTTGTTGAAAAGTACAAAGACACAGTATGCTTCATGGTAGAAACAGATCAGTGTCTGATGGAGGCAGTGGAGCCAAGGACTGTCTGGATCATGCCCATGGGGTATGAAGTGGATGAACAGATAGTAGAGCTGCATGTTCAACACATGCTAAGCCAGCCCAAAGATCCTAAGGCAGAAAGGTTTGGAACCTTTGAGGAACTGAGTGTAAAGATACATGTAGAACTCAGGGAACCGGAGATAAAGAGGAAGGTAAGAAAAGAAGTTGAGCATATTGCTCAAGGCCTAGGCATCTCAAAAGAGGCACTTGATGCCAGCCAGGAAAAGAGGAGGAAGGCTGAGGAAGAAGAAAGTAAAGAAAGTGTTCCGGTTGAAACTCCCACCCGGACCAGATCATCAAAAAGATCTGCACCTCCCACAACCAAAAGTTCAAAACCGGAAGTCCAGGCATCCGGTAAAAGATCCAAGACAAAAGCCACAAGGGCTTATGAAAGCCAAAAGGATGAAGAGAAAACAGAGTCAGATGAGGGAGTAAAAGAAATAAAGAAGCAGAAGAAGAAAGGATCCGGTAAACCCTCCACAGGCCAAGACAAGGATGAAATGGCAGAGGTATCTGTTGAAAAGCCCACTCTGTCTGTAGAGAGTGTAATCAAGTCGGTTACGGTAGATGGAAACCTTCAACCAATGACTGAATTTTATGATGACTACAATGAGGCTGACCAAAAGATTCTGCAGGAAGCCACAGTCAAATATCTGAACATATACAATAAGGCTTTCATTGAGATCATATCTCTTATTCCTAAAAGCCTAGAAAAGGAATTAGAAATAAGAAAGAATAATGCTCATGCAAAAGATCTTGAGATCCGGGAGCAGATAGCTATTCAGCTATATCCTCAAATTGATCCCAAGACAATGAACATTATCTTCAAAGACTGCAAAGATGAGTTCAGAAGTAAAGCCAGGATGAATCAACTCATGCTTGGTGAGACTGACAAAGTGGCCCAAGAGACAGAAGAGATCCTCCGGAAGGCCTTCAAAAGGTTCAATCTTCCTGTTGTAGAGGACTTAGGTGCAGAAACAGCTGCGGATTTGGAATCATCTGTCCCAGAAGAAGTGGGCCCTGAATAGACAAACATCTCTCCTCCGGTTTCCCCTACAGTCTCTGGATCCAAAGAAGAAGAGAAATTACAGGAGAAGGAAGCAGGGGTGAAAGATAAAGAGGTTGACAGTTCCAAGACTGCAAAAGAAAAGAAACATCTGTCTCCGGCAAGAGACACTACACAAACTGTTCAACAATTTTTGAGCAAAGCCACTGTAGAAATTGATGAACTGGACCTACTAAAAGGACCATTAGATTTTGACTCTTTGTCACCGGTGCAAACAATGAAAATAGCCTCATTTGCAAATGAGAAAGTCAAAGAGAAGCTGCTGAAATCTCACATGGAAGACTGTGAGCTTATGGAGGTAGCATCTGGAGTGCTAGAAAAGATCATGCCATCCTTTCAAAGGATCCCACAGCCTCCTCTTCCGGTAATCTCAAAACCTTAGTCAACAGTGTTAGTACACATTTTGAATCTCTAGAAAAATCTGCTGAAGAAAAGGTCTGGAAGGAATTTTTGGATAAAAGATTTTCAGAAGTATTAGAATTAATCTCTAAAGATAGGAAGATTGTGAGTATTGGAATAAAGAGCCTAGAGAATGCTCTTAAGGATGGCGGTGACATTTACAAATTTTGTATATCCTGGTCAAAGGCAACAGCAGCAATTGATAAGAAAATAAAAGAGGAACAGGACAAGCTACAAAGCTTATCTCAAAGTTTTGATCCTCTCTCTTCCTCCATAATAAATCAAGAATGTCAGACTATTGCAGTCTTGAATGAAATAAAGAATCTTGAGAAGGAAAGGAAGAATATCACTAACCGGATGGGAGAACTTAGAAGGATTATAATCCCTAAGTTGGAAACTATGCATGAGGCCATCAGTGATGCTCAGACCACCGCCCAAACAAATGATCCGACAGATCTCAAGCGGGCAGAAGCTTTTGCATTTTTGTTGAGTGGTCACATTTCAATTTTGGATAGAATGAAGCAAAGTTGGGCTACAGAAATGATCCAATTGCAGACATCCTTTGCAGACATTCTTCAGTATATGTGAGTATGTAAATATGCGGCTATGTATAGAAAATTTTTGAAAATTTTGGTGTACGGACCCTACCCTTTGCCATTGATGTCAAAGGGGGAGTGAGGAGCAGTGAAAAATGAGGAATCCAACTAAGGGGGAGTTCCGGAAATTGTATATAAAGACAGAGCATCAGCAAAGGGGGAGCATAGTGTAAACACTTAGTCATTTTTCACTAAGTGTTGCCATCAATGCCAAAGGGGGAGATTGTTGGCAAGAGACACTATATGGATTCATGGTTGTTGTCATTGATGGCAACAAAGGTCATCCCACATATCCGCAAGTCATGGTGTGTCTCTACCGGAAGTCAGAATAAAGATTGTTGTGGTCCGGTGAACAAGAACAGAGCATGTGGCAAGGTCCGACAGATTGATCCGAATCTCTCAGAGGAAGTGTCTTGGTGCAGTACGGATTTGGGGAAGTCAAGAGGACTACCTTGAGTGGTATATTCCAAGGATTTAGCCTCCGGTGATGAACAAGGAAAAAGATATGAATAGTTGAGTACCGGATTCCTGAGAGACAGTAAAAACAGAGGAAGAACTGACTGACAGAGTATCAGACTACATTCCGGATGTGTTACTGTTGATGATAAAGGTTGTGAAGGCATGAATTATGTTTGGCCGACATGATTAATGATATCTACAAGTATATGCTTGATCCGCATTGCTTGGTGAGCAAGGATTCAGCCGACAGAACAGAGTTTGTAAGAAACTAGACTGTTCCGGATGCCGACTAGAAAGGTGATGAAATTACTTGTGCGGATATATATAGAGGATGGATTTAGTTGTGAAGTGTGTGTGGGAAGTAATATATATGCGAATAAGTCCAGAACAGAGTAGAAGTAGCAAGAAAGATCCGGTATGTGAAAGGATAGCAGAATAAAGAACAGAGGAAAGATGAAGTGCAGCAGATCAGTGTACTGAGCCTAACCGGAACTGAACTCCAGCATATGCAGATGCTTCCAATCAGTTCAAGACTGTGATTCTTATCACTTTGTAGACAGTGTGTCTTCTTGTAGGCAGTGGGCCTCTTGTGAGCAGTGTGCTTGGGCAGTAAGCCCTAATTGGCAAGTGCCATTTTGTAATTTCCTATTCTTCTAACAGAGAATAATTTTTGGGTTAATCACCCCGTGGTTTTCTCCCTTAACAGGGTTTCCACGTCAAAAATACTGTGTCATGTGTTTCTTATTTCATGGTAATGTTTTTGTGTTTGATTCAATGCTGCATTAATTAATAAGAAAGTTCAGAAAGAGAAATAATTAGGATAACTGATTCACCCCCCCTCTCAGTTATCAACATATACTTCTCTCGGCCTAGGGTTTTAGATTTATGCAAGATACTTTAGATTTTTGTCATGATTTCAGAGAAATCTTTGGGATTTGACAGTACTGACTATCAGTGGACTGAGCTTGTTCATGTTTGATTGATTCTTTTGACTCCAAGTCACTGCAAAAAGGTTGTACTTGTCGGCTCATCAGGTGATATTGTTCTTTGCATTTCTATTTGAAGAATAATGGTTCTTTTCTCAAGTTTCTTGATTAAGGGTATGAGATTTCTTGATTGGAGTAGTCTTAAAAGAAAATCTTTCTCTATTGGTCTAAAACTTGAAGATTCTTGACCCGAGAGGGCTCACTTTGTCATACACTTTCATATTCATATCTTCTGGTGTTTAGTGGTTACAATACTATGATTTTTGGTTGTAAGGTAGTTATGTAACCAAAACAAAACTGTGGCTTCTTCTGTTGTATGGCACAAACATTTGAGGGTTTACATTTCTCTATTGATTGAAAATAATTAGGAGATATGAACTATGAATATTCTGTTATGTAACTTCTTTACTTAGTTGTAGATAGTAGAAACTGAAATGAGGGTTTGCAAACTTGTGATGAACCTGTGGTTAGGGTTTGAAGGAGCTAGGGTTTATTACTTGAATATTAAGGATAGTTTGATAATTCTCTGTGGTTAAAAGCATTATTTCTTTCATCAAACAGTTTGAACATTACCACTATGGTTAAAGAGTTATTAAAAGATTCAAACTGTGGTTAAAGATTTATTTTTGTAAAAGATTCAAAGACATTGTAACATGGGTATATTCGACCATACTCCTTTGATAGTTATTTATGCAGTTGAAAACTATCTGAGGTAGTTAAAGAGGTTCAGTTATAGACACAAACTGTTTCATGAGAGAAAGAAGGTTTTGTGAAATTGTATAAAATGGATATAATGTAAATACTTGATATGGTGTTGATGATATTGTATCTTACACTATCATTGGGACAATACCAGTGTGTTGAAATGCAAAAATATTTCTGAGTTGATGTGCACAGTTTTGGTTATGTGATTCTTGAGGTCTCCAAATTCAATGAGACAATCAAGAACTGAGCTGTAGTGAAAAAAAGAAACCGTTTGTATTGTATATCTTTCTTTGGTTTTTGAAGATGATATAAGGTCATGTCAATGAGACACAGATTGACCTAATGCTAGTGAGGCTAATGCATTGCTAGTAGAGCTTATATTGCCAGTGAGGCTTGTGTTGCTAGTGAGGCAATGATAAAAGTTAGTGAGACACTTTTGTAGCCAGTGAGGCATTTTACTAAGTGGTTTTTCTGCCCCAAGAGGGTTTTCCACTCCGGAAATCTTTTCTTATGGTCTCAGATGTTGCATGTTTAATTTGTCCATTATACTTGATTGTTTATTTCTTTAATGCATTGTTACTTGCATTGATAGAGCCTATATCAGCAGGTTTTTGGCATTCTTATCAAGTCAAAAGGTTATGAATTTATTGTTGGTCACTTGTTCCTTCTAGGGTAAACTGTTTCTCTCGATGACCGTGGAAAATAGGGCAAAAAGAGTGTTTAAACTTGCTTTATTTTCTACAACATTGATTCAAACCCCCTCTCAGTGTTGTCAAGTACTCTAACAAGAAGATGGTCATGCCTATGTATTGAGATCAGAGGCTTCATAGTTCATCAACTTGAACTTCTAGGTTGACCTGGTTATCCCACATAATTACACTCGGATCAATACTAGTACAATAGCTAGTTCCAATACATAAATTTAAACTCAATATGATGGTTAAAACAACTTAGGTACTAAAATACCTGAGTCAATCCTATAACACAAGAATTTCCAATTTACCAAAATGACTTAAATAAATCATGCTTCACTTTTTTTAAAAATAAAAGGTTAGAAAACTTACTTTTATAACACATACTTAAGATATAAAATAAAGTTCGCTAAGTGACTTTATAAATAAAATAAAATTAAGTAATATTGATAAATCAAACATAAAATGACTCTATAAACTAAATAAAAACTTTATACTCCAAACCACATCATCCACAAGTAAAAAGGGGTCACTTTTAATCCACATGCCACAAAACATTATTTAAATTCATGTGTGGGAATATTCTCTATATATGTTTAAAACCCAAAACTAAAGGGGTAATCAAGAATGTTTCCTATTATGATGCTGGGCATAACTACATATTTGACACCTTACACTATATCCATTAGGGTGCTGCCACAATAATGGGTTACACTTTCTGGGAGATCCTGATTTTTGCTGAAATCACATATTTTTAGAAATATAATGATTTAAGCCTTGATAGGTTCCATTTAAAGGATTTTAATTGAAGAAGGTTCGATCAAACCCCCTTGGGTAGAACCCCACTAGTTTTAAACCATACCTATAATGGAGTCTCCTCTACACTTATCAAAATGCTGATAAAAAACCACTTTTGATTTACCTATTCGGGGATCAAATGAATTTATTTAAAATTTATGTTTGGTAAGTATGTAGTCCTTATTATAATCTTCCCAAAAAGTATAATTTTAAATATATTTAATTTGATTATTATATTTATTTTTTTATTTCTATGAATGTAGGTTTTTCACCAAACATCAAGTTCTCTGTTCTACACACATGGAAAATTAGTAAATTAGTGATTTTTTTTTTTAAATATCTATGCCCTAGGTATTGATGTCCTTGTTTCAACAAAAAAAATTGAATTTAGATACATACAGAAAAGGTTATGTTTTACGGAATACGCCTATGTCTAAATTATAATTGGTTTGACTTCAAAACTTAATTAAAAAATATTCAACAAAACATTATGAAACCAAATGCATGCCCTATATATCAGTGTTACCAATCTAAATTCAAAAGAATCATAATTTTATCCTTTGTAGAAAAAAAGTTATGTGCTACAGAATACACATCACTTTAAAAATGTTGTTTACTATTAACAACTAGTTATTAAAGGAGATGTAAAAAAATTTACAATTTAACTCCAAATTTTTTGAAAAAAATATATTTAGAATCTACAAACAAAATCGGACAAATTACTAGTTTGCATCATCTTCAAATTCCTAACAATTTAGTGGCTATAGGTGTCAGAAAGTGAAGATTTAGTTCAAAATGTTCATTTCAATGTCAAGTTTGGCCAAAAAGTGTAACCCATTATTGTGGGATGACCCATTAGTATCATCAAACTATTTAAATAAAGAATGTCATCAAACATGTTCACATGCCATGAACATTCTAAATGCATCACTTGCATATATATATATATATATATATATATATATATATGTTGATCTTCATAATCATCTATCAAAACTAGCTATAAATATTAGGTTGAAAATGGAAGTAAAGTAAATTGACATCTCTAAATAGATAAGACTCAACCCAATAAGTAAAGTAAATTATTTTGATAAAAGTGAAAATGTGCCTAAGTGCTGCCATAATACCTCTAAAACTGATCAGATGTCTTGAATATGACCATATGCCTATACTCAAACCCGAAAGACAAACTCAATATTACCTACCTACCTTGATAAAACTAACTCCTATTTGACATGCTTCAAAACTAGGATTTAAAGATACTATGTTCTAATACTCTAGGTTACATTGGATTTGTATACAATGAATTAAGAAAATACTAACAATGGATTAAAGAAATAATAATTAAATGCTAAACAATATAACATATGAAATTTTATCAATAATAGACCTCATAATGTAATTCCTTAGAAAAGGCGAAACCTAGATGATCATAATTGTAATGAGCTATGGAATGTTTACATAAGTGAATACAAAGAGACCAAAAGGTATTACATTTAGCCGCATCTTATTAGGAAATAAGTCACATATATAGAACTACATTAAACAAAAAGGTTTTAATCACACGTCAAGGAAATGTTAACAAAGTTCATTCTACCATATTCTAAGAGCATACCAATAATACATATGCTAGCGAGGATTTCAATGAGAAGATTAGAAAATCCTTCCTAATTGCTACATTGTATAGTATGTGGGTATGTATGATGCAGAAAAGGACTAAATATACCTTAACAAGTTAAGAGTATTGGGAGTTGAAATTTGTTCATGTGAAAGATCATTTTAGAGGGAAAACAAGTACTTGATGATATAATAGGACTCTAACCTAGGCTTCACTTCCTGTGTGTGTTGAATGCTAGCATATGGGTACAATCTTACATGTGAAAACTTGAATAATTGATCCTAACTCTAAGGAAGGTCTAATATAAAGAATTGATTTAACTTGACAAGCATATTTTCCATATGAGTCTATTCACTAACCTTAAATTAAGCTCTTAACTATGGCATTAGTGTGATGAACTTGATTATGGGATTAATGTACAATGTAATCACATAATCAAGAACATTCTCTTAAATATTGTCTTGATTCCTAAGCATAAGTGAATTCATGGAAGATACTTCTTCCATCATTGTGATAGTGGGAAAGCCAAGGGATGACCTACATGGTTGTTTTTACCATTGCATTGCATGATCAAATGCTTTGGAGCCCACTACACAATATCTAATCTGCAACATAACAATGAAGCCACCATGAGGACTAATCACATGGTTGGGTCATTGTTGAAAGTAGTGATTGAATGCCTCAAAGATCTATAGTTGACATATATTATAGTTGCTACAGGCCTGGTAGACATCTATGCACAATGTGGAAACATGGAGAAGACATGTGATTTATTTGACAAAATGCCTCAAATAATTGCGGTCTCATGGAATGCAATGACTGTCGGAGTGCACAAAATGGATTTGTTGAAAGGCTTTAGAAACTTTCACGCAAACGTCAATGGAAGGTGTAAACTAATTTCCACAACTTGTATTCAATAATGAATCACCACAAAGACACTAAACACTTTTAAAAATTAAAGTAATACTTACAACTAATCTTGGATACTAGCGAAGCTAGCTCTTTGTAATCATGAGATTAGAAATAAAATAATCCTTGAAGATAGCAATCACAGGCTCTAAATTTGTTATAAACAAAAATTATATAGTACCAATCATTGCCACCAGGTTCATCTTGCATTCTTTTCCTCCATTGTGTTAAATGATCTTTTGAGGGCCACTAATTTGGCTTGTGGAACATGATTTTCTGGTTTCCACTCATTTCTAAAATTTTAGGACCAATTTAAAAGCTCCCCTTCCAATTCCCTTGTGATTGAATGGATGTGTCAAATGCTTTAACTTGATACATAGTATATCCATGATGATTTTCATTCTACACAAGTTTATTAATAAAGACATTACTCCCAATATGTCCTTTTGTTCCTTGATGAGTGCCTGATTAAATACACTATTTAAAACATACAAAGGATTGTCCCCATATTTCCATAGATGACTCTATGATTTTAATGGTAAAAAAAACTAGTGCATCCTATTGAAATTTTCCTTACTATGGTGATCATGAGCATTTCTCTTTTTTTCTTCCTCCTAACTCTTAACATTATTCAAAAGGCCACCTAAATCTAAAAGTAACAAAATTTCCCAAAGGCCTTTTTCCAAAAAAAAAAGATTTCCCCCTCGTCAAAATCTTCAATCCACGAAATACTTCAAGTTTTTATTCTATAAAATTACTAATCAGCAAACAACTCCACAAGACAAGCAAATACCAATTTCATAGAAGGATTCAAGAAGTAGAAGAAAACCCCCCCTTTCAAAACCTAAAACACCCTTTTAATCAAAACAAAATGACTCTGAGCTTCTATGGAGGGGGTGACTCTCCACCTCCCATCCTTTTCTACCACTTTCTTTCTAGAGAACTAAAGAAGGTTCTACACTTAACTAAAACATTACTTTTATGCATAATTAGACCCCCAAGTTTTGGGTATACACCTAGGGTACAATTTTTTACAAAAATAACATAACGCAAGGTCCCAAAACCCCTCTAAACATTAATTTATTTATTTATAACCCCAATACCTTGATGGAACAAAGAACTTGATCAAAATATCATAAGATATAACAATGATCTTCCTTGACCTGCAACAATATCCCCCATTAAAATGATAAATATTAAACCATGGAAATGCGCTACAAGCTCATAAGTAACAATATCTGAAGCGTATCTATTAAACAAAAAAGGAATTGTTAGAAAATATTAGGCCTTACATTCTCCCCCCCTAAGATTAGACTCTCTCTTGGAAGTCCTTAAGAGGAGAGGGTAGAATAGTCCAATCTTGTTCCAATAGATAAAAACAATAAATTTTTAGAACAATAATGATATAATATATCACTTTTTCTTCATTTAATAAAACAACGATGCCAAGAAACAATATTTATTTCAAAAGCCAAACATAACATAGGGTCACATCATTGCATGGTAGAACCACAAAATTCACTTCACTATCTCCTACCAAATAAGCATGTTTTTCATTATTAACTATCAAGAATATTTCAATTAAACCTAAAGATCTATACAATTCATCATAACCAAAGCAAGTATTCAATTCCTCCTTTAATAATATTTTTCTAACACTTGTTTTAAATCAACTCATAATGAATCACATATCACAACACATACATATCATAGACATGAAGCACATTGCAAACTCACACAATGGGATGAGGATTGTTAGCAGGCTAAGAATCAGAATACAAGATACTGGAGAATACTAGAAGACAGGTCAAGAACTGGAAGAGGACCATAGTACCGGAGGAGACATGAGGTGCTAAGCAAGGGACATATCACTTCAAAGAAACATATGTATATATATATATATGCCTTATGTAATAGATAGAAAAGCAAGAGAAGATAATAATATACTGTACTATGGATCAATACTGGAGCAGAGACTAGACCTGCCCATTTGTATCGGCTATGACCTGATATATATATAAGGGAATTTGTGTACTATGGATGAATGAATCTTGTCTCTTGTTAATGCGTTATGATATGTCATGTATGCTTTATTGATTCTTATTGCACAGGCTTAAATCTATTATTGTGTCCTTTGGGGTATAATTAGACTACTCTAGAAGTATTGAGGTACATATCTCTAGACTGTACCAACCCCATATCTCTTGCCAACATTCGTTCCATTGTCGGGACCCTGGAGAGAATAGTAAAGAAATTAGAAGCCTGAAGGAAGTAGGAAAATTGGTAGGACAAATTCTATTTCAAACCCTAAGGCTACCTCTGTGAGAGGGGGGTAGTCCATTAGGGGATGACAAATGGAAAAAGGGGAGGATCCCATAGGTCCTTGAAAAGATGTGACTATTCTAAATTTTCTTTGAAACCTTGATATAGAGAAGGTATCCAAACCAAGGACATATATGGGAAGAGGAAAAAACAAAAAGAAGAGAGAGACACCTAAAATCATCAAATTAGGAATAGAAATGGATGCGGAAGAAAGGAAGCTAAAACAAGCCCAAGAAAGGGAAGAAAGGTATCGAAAAAGGGAAAAAAAGAATGGAAATAGAACAAGTGTGAAGAATGGTAGAGGAGATCCTAAGGAAGCGAGGAGAGTGCGCTAAGAAGGGTGTTGCTAAGCGTGCCAACATGGGTGCAACCAAGAATAAGAGGAAAGGAGGACACGAACCGAAAGCCAAAGATATCGCAAACAAATAAGGAGAAGAACCAACGTGACCTAATCGCGAGGAGTTGTTAGTTAAACATCAATTAAGTTCGATCACCAATGAAGAGACACAGGCACAATCAAAAAGATATGAAGAATAGACTGTTGGGATAAGTTGCCATTAACTTGCAATCCTAACCAATTCATATGTCTCCAAAGTCCTTGGAATGTGTTCCCCAACACATAAAGACTTTGAGAGATTAATTATTTATTAATTATATCACTTTGACTTTTGTAATCAATTCCTAATTGATAAGTTCAAACTTCGGCATCCATTTTTAGAGTGGGGGCCATGAAGACTTTGTTGACTTCTCCTAAGTCTATTTTGAGAGTTTGATAACTCCTAGTGAGTGGGAGTTAAACTTGGGTGTCTCCTTTTGATGGGGACTTATATTTAGACTTGGAGTTGTGCTTTTTTATGTACATGAATGGATAATGTTGAGACACCTTACATGGATATAATGTTGGAGTTAACTACAATGTTAGAGATGCATGAATTGGATATTGCTTGCATGTGGTCAGAATAGCTTGCATGGACTTGCGTGCTTTTGCATGTAGCTTGCATGTACTTACATGTTGTTGCATGTTGTTGCATGTTACTTGCATGTACTTGCATGTTGTTTCATGTTGATGCATGTTGTTGCATGTTGCTCATATCGACTTTCATGTTGTTTCATGTCACTTGCATGTGCTTGCATGTTGTTGCATGTCACTTCTATGGACTTGTATGACCTTGCATGTTGTTGCATGTCACTTGCATGTGCTTGCATGTTGTTGCATGTTAGTCCTATGGACTTGTATGACCTTGCATGTCAGTTATATGACCTTGCATGTAGTTGCATGTTAGTTTTGTGAGATTACTTGCAGAATACTCCAAAACTTGCAAGATGGTACATCTCAATGATTCAAGAAATGGGTATCAGTTGCATGTTGTTGAAAATGCTTGCATGTCAGTTGCATGTTATTTTTAAGATATTACTTGGAGGACACTCCAACTCCGAAAAGTTGCAGGATGGTACATCTTAGTGTTTCAGTTAATGGGTATCAATTGCATGTTGGATCCGGTGTTCTCATGTCACTTGCATGTATAGAACAAGGTAATTCAGAATAACATTGGGGACATCAATTGTGCAAGTTCTTGCATGAGAATTGGTGTGTGTTGATCACTTCAGTTGAGTGAAATAGATTGGGATAACTTGAGCACCCAATCTTGGGAATTCCAGTTGTTTCTTTTATTTGGAAATATGTTTGATGTTGGCAAATCTATTTTTAGCATACTTGTGTGCACACATCATGAAGGGGCAGTTAACTCAAAGTGTGGACTTTGTTTGAGTTCAGTCTTCTCAATTTAAGTAATCTTGATTTTTGCATGAGCTTTGGAAGCTATGTTATCAAATGTAATTGATTATATTTTGAGTTTCAAGCTCTTGTTAAGAAGTTCTTGAATTAAAAAGAAGTGCTTTTATTTAATTGAGAACCCCATACATTTTTGAGAGAGTTGTTTTGAAGAAAAAGACTTAGATGATAAAAGTAAGAAGTTTTTTTTGTAAAAGACCTAGAATAAAAAAGCAAAGAGATTTTTTGACTTAGAATAAAAAAGGAAGAAGCTTTTTTATTGAAGAAGCTTTTGAAGAAAAAAGCAAGAAGCTTTTTTGAAGTTTTTTACAGGTTTGAAGATTGAAGAAGCTTTTGAAGTGCATCAAGGACTTAGAAGAATTTCAGTATTGAATGTAATCTTTTCCAAAGAGATTTAATACAAGTAGGAAACATCTTTGAGTGTGGAGTTTTTTCCTGAAAGGGTTTCTCCATGTAAATAATGTGCAAGCTTTTTCTCTTCTCTTCTCTTCTCTTCTCTTCTACATTGGTTTGAAAGTGCATAAGCACTTGTTCATTAATTGTTACAGATTAATCTTTGTTTCATCTTTGCATATACAAAATTTTAAGTTTTATAGCAACAGTTCTACCTTCATTTTCAACATTTGGTATCAGAGCTAATGGTTGTGTAGAGTGAGGGATGCCTTTCTCTTAAAGT
Organism: Cunninghamia lanceolata; assembly: GCA_027924645.1. NCBI lineage: Eukaryota > Viridiplantae > Streptophyta > Pinopsida > Cupressales > Cupressaceae > Cunninghamia > Cunninghamia lanceolata. The sequence goes on along the minus strand of BSBN01001622.1, from coordinate 1,127,950 downwards.
GTTGAAGGTTTTTTGGCTGCAATGGGAGCTTTGTTTTGCAGGTTTTGCAGATCTGTGAGATTGGAAGCCATTGTTTTTTTTCTCTCAGATGGATATTGTCAAAAGAATCTTTGTTCAGCTCTTGAGGCTTAAGGTTATGAATCTTTATGGAGTTGATCTTGTGGTAGTGATTTGGAGCTCCATTTTGACAATATGTGTACATTCTCTTGTTTGGTGGTTTTATTCCTTTACCTTGTGGTCATGTGCAGTGAAAGGGTGTTTATGTTGGGTGGTTACTTCTAGTAACTTAATCACATGGAAAAATATTCATTTCTTGGACTACAGTTTGGAGTGCTTATGTTGGGTTCATGGTTTCAGCCCATGGTTCCATGAAAGCACTGAATAATTTTATCATTGGTTGTATGGAGGTTGTGGAGTTGGTATTTTTATGATATGGACACTCTTGAACACCCTGGTTTCTCCTTTCTCATATTCATGCTATTTTGAATATGTAGGTTTTTTAGAGTTTTCCTATATCAAAATATTATGGGTTTGTAGATCCATGATATTCCATTATTTCAGATGACATATTTGATGGTGTTCATTGGTGTGAATGTTTGGATGTTTAAGTGGTTTTAGATTTACAAAGATATAGTTTTGTAGGTTTTACACGTTAATCAAAATCTGTGGTTTGTAGATTTGTGGAAAATTGTGTTCAGACATTTTCTGGATGGAAACAACTTCATATTGGCAAGGTTGCTTGTTGGGTTCCTATGATCTATGGTTTCTCCTATGTGGATTTATTTGGCAAATCAGATTTAAAGTTGATTATGGTGTTTGAATCTTGGAAATCTACATGTTATACCTGGTTAGATTTGTTTTACATGTTACTGATGTGGGGTTGAATCTATTTTTTTAGTTATTAAAGGTTGGAGCACTGATCATGTTTTCTCCTATGAGATGTTACATGTGTGCAGATCTTGTGAATAATCTGATATGGGTTCTATTTGGTTGGCCTCTTCTTGGTCACCTTGATTACATTGGTTTTTTTTTTATTGAGACAAAAGGGTAGTTTGGACTACCTGATTTAGTTATTCATTGGAATCTATAACAGTAAAGTTATGTTGCATAAGAAGCTTTTTTCACTTTTAGTGGAGGTTTTGGTAATGATTTTTATCATGATACCATGCATAACTTGGTATCACCTTCAGTGGGAGTTTTGTGCAGCTACATAATGTGTTCTATCTTCTTTGTTTAAAGATATTAGTTCTAAACTGTTGTTGTTGCAGTGTTGTGAGCCATGCAAAATCTTTGATTAAAAGATGGATGATCTTTTGCAATGGTTGTTGGTGTCATAAGAAGCTCTTAGATCATGCCTTTAGTTTGTAGTAAGGGTTCTTTGACATTTTTAGTTCTATTGACAGAGGATGCTAGATCTTCTTATTTTTTGAAGAGGTGTTGACATCTTAGTTTTCCATGGAGGACTCTTGGAGTTTTTGGTGAGGTGTTGAGTTTATAACTTATCAGTTTTTGATATATGATCCTTGGTTTAAAGGATGTATAGTATCATGTCATGATGCACTCTTGATCACGAGTTAGAGTTTTTGGCATAATACATGTGATCTTGGGAGCAAGATATGTTCATTGGAGCATATGATCTTTAGTAAGAAGATGTTAGATCATGATGTCTTAATATGTTCCTGATTCTATAGTTAGAACTTTGACAATGGTTTGGTTAAGTTCTCTTTGGTTTTGAAGTATTAATCATTTTCTTGGAGCTTCATGATTGTGCAAATTGCATTTGAAGTTGGCATGGATTGATTGTTGAAAACTCATGGATACTAGAGAGACTTGGGTGAGGCTTGATATCTCTTGAACTTAGAGATATGTGTTGGAAAGATTTCTCATTATGAGATGTTAACAAAAAGGACTGAGAAGCCTACACTTGGAAATGGATGTGAATCCATTATAGACCTTATGAGAAGGTTGTCTTTATTATAAGCTTTTATTGCTTGGTGTTATATGCAAGGACAATCTTGTAGCCCACTCTTGGTCTACTCAGCAGGTAAATGATCTAATAGGTGTTGCCCACCTAATTATTAGATGCATTCTTTATATGTATCTTGTCTTCTCTTTTACACTAGTCTTGAAAAGGATTGTTGAGGAGTAGATGCATGGGTTTATGGATTTTTGTTGTTCTCATTATTATTTCATCTTGAGCTATGGAACTAGTTCCAAGGATTTATTTTGGAGAGGTACAGAAATGGTTTGTGGATTTTGGGCTTATTCCCTTTGTTGTGGGAATGTTTGGTTAGTTTGATCTACTTTCAGTGAGAGGTTAACATCTATTGCTGCCATGTTTTCATCATAATTTGGATGTTAGATGTTGATACCTTTTCAATTTGGGAATGTTGAAAGAGATCTCACTTTACACAGTTTGGCACAGGTTAGTGTGGTATAAAGACATGGCATGATTTTGCAGTTTCTCTCTTTCCTAGTATATTATCTTCTTCTTAAAGGTTCTTATGTTTATGGAGTTGAGGTTTGTATTGGAGTCAAGTGTTATTGTTGTCAACAATAATTTGGTATCTCCTTGATCTTTTTCTTCATTGGTTAAGAGGACTTGGGAGAGTTATTTAGAGATTGGTAAAGAGAGATGTTTTATGCATATCATTATATGTTTTGATACTATATGGTAGAGGATTTAGCCACATCCTCTAAGAGAAGTGCTATAGGAGGATTTGTAATACCTTGATCTTATTTTCAGATTTGACATTACCCATGAAGTGGGAGTTCTTGGATCTATATGCTCTTTATTGTCATGATATCTTCTTAGTTGTCTCAGTTTGCAGGTTATTGATGTGAAGATGATTTTGCATGTTTCACTATTTGGATCTATGAGTTGTGCAGGTTTAGTGGGTTGTCTTTACCCATTGGTTGCATTGAAGACTTGGATGTGGACTGTCAATATCCACAAATCCATTCAGTGTTATTGCAGATTTTGTTTGTTGACCTTGTCTTTGGTCATTTTGTACATTGGCATGTTGCATTGAGATGGGAGGATGGATGATTAGTAGGATTGTTTTATAGGGACTAGATTACAGTTTTGGGTTGGTATGTTGATGGCATGAAGTTCTACCTATGATGGTTTTGTTTACCCTAATTTTGAGGTATGGATATTTTGGATGAGCTAGCAACTTGTTGTGGTTGCTTTTCCATTTGGTATGAGTGTGGCAGACACTCAGAGTATTATGTTATCATATGATTTGATGCTTGTGTTCATGTTGAGATTGGTGCACGTTTCAGTGACAGTTGATATGTTTCACCTTGGCATGTTTCTTGGTTATCATGGTGACATGATGTAAGGAGTTCTTGTTTCAGATGATGGTTATCATGGTTGCTTTTACAGGTATCTTGTTGGAGCACAAAAGTATGTTGAAGAATCAATGGTACATTGATGACTAGGGATGTTTTTCCATGTGATTTAAAGTTTGATTATATGATTTAGAGTTATTACAATGTATAGTGTCAAGTGGGAGAATGTTGGGATAAGTTGCCATTAACTTGCAAACCTAACCAATTCATGTGTCTCTAAAGTCCTTGGAATGTGTTCCCCAACACATAAAGACTTTGAGAGATTAATTATTTATTAATTGTATCACTTTGACTTTTACAATCAATTCCTAATTGATAAGTTCAAACTTGGGCATCCATTTTTAGAGTGGGGGCCATGAAGACTTTGTTGACTTCTCCGAAGTCTATTTTGAGAGTTTGATAACTCCTAGTGAGTGGGTGTTAAACTTGGGTGTCCCCTTTTGTTGAGGACTTATATTTAGACTTGCAGTTGAGCTTTTTATGTACATGAGTGGATAATGTTGAGACACCTTGCATGGATATAATGTTGGAGTTAACTACAGTGTTAGAGATGCATGAATTGGCTATTACTTGCACATGGTCAGAATATATTGCATGGACTTGCATGTTTTTGCATGTAGCTTCATGTTATTGCATGTTACTTGCATGTACTTTCATGTTGTTGCATGTTGATGCATGTTGTTGCATGTCACTTGCATGTGCTTGCATGCTATTGCATGTTAGTCCTATGGACTTGTATGACCTTGCATGTTCTTGCATGTCAGTTATATGACCTTGCATGTAGTTGCATGTCAGTTTTGTGAGATTACTTGCAGAACACTCCAACTCTAGAAACTTGCAGGATGGTACATCTCAGTGATTCAGGAAATAGGTATCAGTTGCATGTTGTTGAAAATGCTTGCATGTCAGTTGCATGTTGTTGAAAATGCTTATATGTCAGTTTTAAGATATTACTTGGAGGACACTCCAACTCCCAAAAGTTACAGGATGGTACATCTTAGTGTTTCAGGTAATGGGTATCAGTTGCATGTTGGATCCGGTGTTTGTATGTCACTTGCATGTATAGAACAAGGTAATTCAGAATAACATTGGGGACATCAATTGTGCAAGTTCTTGCATGAGAATTGGTGTGTGTTGATCACTTCAATTGACTGAAATAGTTTGGGCTAACTTGAGCACCCAATCTTGGGACTTTTAGTTGTTGCTTTTATTTGGAAATATGTTTGATGTTGGCAAAGCTATTTTTAGCATACTTGTGTGCACACATCATGAAGGGACAATTAACTCAAAGTGTGGACTTTGTTTGAGTTCAGTCTTCTCAATTTAAGTAAGCTTGATTTTTGCATGAGCTTTGGAAGCTATGTTATCAAATGTAATTGATTATATTTTAAGTTTCAAGCTCTTGTTAAGAAGTTCTTGAATTAAAAAGAAGTTCTTGAATTAAAAGGAAGTGCTTTTATTTAATTGAGAACCCCATACATTTTCCAAAGAGTTGTTTTGAGGAAAAAGACTTAGAAGATAAAAGCAAGAAGTTTTTTTATAAAAGACTTAGAATAAAAAAGAAAAAAGCTTTTTTTACTTAGAATAAAAAAGGAAGAAGCTTTTTTATTAAAGAAGTTTTTGAAGAAAAAAGCAAGAAGCTTTTTTGAAGTTTTTTACAGGTTTGAAGATTGAAGAAGCTTTTAAAGTGCATCAAGGACTTAGAAGAATTTCAGTATTGAATGTAATCTTTTCCAAAGAGATTTAATACAAGCAGAAAACATCTTTGAGTGTGGAGTTTTTTCCCAAAAGGGTTTCTCCACGTAAATACTGTGCAATCTTTTTCTCTTCTCTTCTCTTCTCTGCTACATTGGTTTGAAAGTGCATAAGCACTTTTTCATTAATTGTTACAGATTAATCTTTATTTCAGCTTTGCATATAAAAAATTTTAAAGTTTATAGCAATAGTTCTACCTTCATTTTCAACATAGACATCACCCCTTAAGCATGATATAACACACATAGAGATAGATGAAGAAAGTAAGAAACCTAAATTTTGGACAACATACACCATGAATTGGGATATCATGGATGACAATGATCAATCGATTGAGTGGAGAAATATAGAAGGACAAAATGACTACAAAAGGATAGAAAGTGATACTGAATACAGTTCCATATTCAACGATCAAGGGAGTAGTACCACAAGCCCAAAAGAAGGTTCATTAGAAGAAGACATGGTCACGATGAAGAAGATGCCAGTCTTTAAGAAGGACACTAGTAACGCTGCAGAACATATCTTTCTGCTAGAAACTATATGGTAGAGCCAGAATGGACAAAGGGATAGTACAAAGTTATTTGATTTCATCAGTTCCCTAAGAGAACAACCACTAAAATGGTACCAGAAAGCATATCCACAAAATAATAGATCCTGGGACAAAGTAAAACAGGCTTTTCTAGAAAACTTTGACAACCCAAAACTCCCAATAGAAGGAGTGAGTAAACTAAGATAATTATCCCAAAGAGATGAGGAATATATTTTAGAATTTGATAAAAGGTTCAAGGAAGTGGTCTGGTGACTGGATGAACCACTAAATGATAATCAGTAAAGAGAATGGTTCCTTTCGCCATAACTCTGGAACTGAGAATGGCCTTGGAATGTAGGACTTTTGGCTCATATTCAAAACTAGTTGCATTAGCATACTGGATAGAAGGTCAGTCCTAGAGAAGGAAGGAGAGGGAAAAAGAGAATAGGAAAATGAAAAAGTTACAGTTGGAAATGGACCAGTTATGATTAAGGAAAGAGCTCATGAAATGAGAAATCAGTCCACAAAGGCCTAATATTTGGTGTTCCTATTGCAGCAAAGAAGGCTACCTCTAGAACGAATGTCTGATGGAAATAGGGGAAAAGAAGGAAAATACTCTAAGGGTGGACCTCCACACTGTTAGGAAAACAAATTCAGTCTATTGTGGAGTGTGTGGAGAATGGGACAGCCATGAGACTACAGAATGCCCATCCAACAAATTCTAGTTAAACGAAGAACCAGACCATGACTAGGAAATGGCATATGTAAAGGGCTAGCAGAAAGACTGTTATATGCACCAGAGAATGGATATAGGATCCCACCTTGGAAAAATCAAAGGAATGCTAATGCCATCCAAGGAGTGGGAGGTTACAATGATAATGACCCATACGGTGGAGAAAGAGGCCACAGATGAGGAAGAGGAAGAAGAGTAGATGCTACTTGTTTCAATTGTGGTAAGCCAAGACACTTTGCTATAGAATGCTGGGGGAGAAGAGAAAACAATGTGGATTTTTTGGTGAAGAAGATCATGATGCATTCAACTATGAGAAAGCACACCAACATTATAACAATGCACAATCTCAAAAGGATAAGCAACAAGAATCCAACACCACAAAGGGGGCAAGACTCCTTCGTAAAACACCTAAAGACTTGAAAGAAAGAACCAAACAATGTTGGAAGACAGGAAAGGATGACAGATATATAACAGAAGAGGATAGTACTATAGAAGAATACTACATAGAGGCTAGACCTAAGAAAAAGGGCAAGGCTGCCATGGTAACCCGGAAAGGCACGGATACTGGAAGGATGAACTCAAAAACTTTATAAGAAGGAAACTCCAGAGAAGAAGGGGAATTCTACCCCAAAAAGGAACAACATGACCGAATAGTAAAGCAAACTAAAAGGATTTGGAGCAGGGAAAAGAGAAAGAAAAACTAGAAAACAACTATTTTACAGAACAAGAAGTAAAGGTCCTTAAACAATTCACAAAACTAAGATGACAATAGGACCTACTCACCAAATTAACACAACTTAATAAATATTGGAACAAATGAACCATACCAAAAGTAGGAACTATGGGGAGACATAGGAAACTGAGACCAATTATGATCAAACTCTGGATCCTCCAGAAGAAGATCCCTAAGGTCATGGTCAATTTGTGGTCAAATTTCAACTTAATCCCTAAAAGAATATGGGAATATCTAGGAAAACCAACACTAGAACCAATTCCCTATAACATCAGCTTGGTAGATGGTACCAAAATGAAAACAATGGGGACCTGGAGGAGTGTGGAAGTAAATTTAAAGGGGGTCAAACAATCCCTCAACTTCGAGGTGGTCACTATGAAGGAGACATTTGACTCATTTGATGCACTCTTAAGGCTAAGGTGGTTTGTAGATTCTAAGGGAATCATAGATGCCTGAAAAGAGGAAATTTCCTTCACATATGATAAGAGAATGGTCCACATACCTCTAGGGAGGATGTTTCGAAGGACCTTATGTAGAAGAAGTGAATACAGAGGAATCTAAAGATAATGACCAAACGATCAACACCATAACCATACCGGCCGACGAAACTCTAGAATAACCCAATTCAGAAGGGGAACTGGGAGTAGAAGACACTAAAGGCAGGACTGATAGTAAAGCAATGTTAGAAGTATGGATACAAGATAATCAAGAGGTGTTTTCTCAAAGATGCTTTGGTTCTTGTACAATATTCATGATAAGGAAAACACAATCAATACAGAGCAATGTAGTGCAAGACATGTGTGGTACCATCAAAAAGAAAGAAGGAAGAAATAAAGGGGACTCTCACATAATTTGTCATATTTATCAAAGCACCCTGGCTAAGCTACCCAAATACTCTGGGATAGGTGAACTACTATCCTGTATAAACCAAATCGAGAAAACCATCCCAAATGAAGTAGACAAGCTGGCCAAACTACCACATACCCTTACCTGCACTGCAACATGCTGGTATAACACACAAAAGAAAACCATAAAGAAATGGGACATATTTAAAACCCTAATAACAACAAGATTTCTACCTGGAGGTAGGGGACTATGAAGACATTCCTCCCTACAAAGGCGATATTCCTCCAGAGAAACACTTGGAAATATGTAGGTATCACTGGGAAGGGAACTATGAATATGATGATCGACTATATATTCAATTTCTATACTGGACATTGTGCCTAGTAGTAGGAACTTGGTACATCGATCAGGAGAGAAGTACGAGGACCAAAACATGGGAAGAACTGACCACAAACTCATCCAAAGTTTTTCATTTTTCAACAAAAACTTCCAAATACAAGTTGCACTCGGGAGAATAAATGCAATTATCTTTAGCCCAATGGAAGAGGAGGGAGTATTGGTACCACAACCCCATTCCACACCATCAAAAGAATACATATATAAATACAAGGATTGGATGGAATGGGAAAATTCCATATTAGAAAAAAACTACTATAAGATACAAGATGATGAGGAAGAGCAAATATCGGATATAGAAATCAGTCAAGGGGAAAGAGAAATAGAAGAAATTACCACTCCAAAGGAAAAATACTATAATTAACCCATTAAACTGACAGAAACAAATATTGCAACTGAAGGTGATCCTAAACTAACATGCATAATAGACTACTGGGATGGAAAAGTGGTTGTACAAACAATTGAAACCCTAACAGACTTCCAAGATCTATTTCCCCGAAACTTTATTGAAATGAAAGGAATCAAAGAGAAAGTGGGAGTGATGAAAATCCAACTCAAAGAAGGTGCCAAACTAGTCTGGAAGAGACCATATAGACTGAATCCTAATATGAAAAAGAAAGTAAAAACTAAAATAGATAAGATGTTGGTTGCCATAATAATTAAATTGGTAGAAGATGCAGAGTGGATAAGGCCAATGGTAGTACAAAACAAGAAGACCAGAGAAATAAGGGTATGCATTAACTTTCAGGAACTGAACAAAGAATGTATACACAACCCATTTCCCACACCATTCATAGAGGAAATATTAGAATTAGTATCCGGAAGGAAGATTTTTTCATTCACCGATGGGTTTTCCAGATACCACCAAGTAAAGATTAAGGAAGAAGATCAACCCTAAACAACTTTTGCCATGGAATGGGAATCATATATGCACACAGTCATTCCATTTAGACTAAAGAATGCTCTGGTAGTATTCAGTCAGATAATGATCAATACATTTAAAGACTTTATTCATGATTTCCTTGAAGTGTACTTGGACGATGGGATAGTCTATGGCCTAGTAAAGGACCATATTCAGGTTCTCTGAATGATGCTAAATTGATGTAGGAGCATGCAGATTCATTGAACCTAAAGAAATGCACATTTGTGGTACCATATGGGACACTCCTAGGCCATATCATATGGAAGGGAGGACTAATGGTAGACCCAATGAAAATAGCCCTGATCCAGAATCTGCCACCACCAAAGAATGCTTCAAAAGTTAAGACATTTTTTGGATACACCAGATACCACAAGAAATTCATCAAAGGGTATGCCAGAATCGCAACACCATTTGAAGATCTTCTGAAGAAGAAACATGATGAAGTATTGAATGGAATAAAGAAGCCCAAAAAGATTTTGATACGTTGAAATGGAAAATTGCAGAAGCACTAATTCTCATCTTTCTAAATTGGAACAATCCATTCCATGTTCATGTTGATGCCTCTGGAATAGTTAGAGGAGTAGTACGTACTCAGTCAAAAGGGAACAAAGATGATCCTATAGCCTTTTCTAGTAGGAAACTATCAACCGCAAAGAAACACTATACCACCATAGAGAGAGAAGCCTTAGCAATGGTATATGCACTTCAAAAGTATCAGCATTACTTACTTTCTACCTCGTTCATTTTTTTCATAGATCATGAACCCCTCAAATAACTATTGGCCAAATATCAAGATGGTTGTTTTTATTTCAAGAGTTTGATTTTAAGGTAATGGTGAAACCTTGGAAGAACAACCAAGGCCCAAATTACCAATCACGAATTGAAACTAGTGAAGAACTGGACATATACGGAGAAGAATTACCTAGTACGCACTTGTTCCAGATTATAGCAGTACTGGAGGAACTAGAAGATATTGCAATCCTATTATCAACAGGGGAATTCCCAATAGACATAACCCCGCAAGAAAAACAATCACTAGCATGAAGAGAGACACCATATACATCAATAGAAGGGGAACTACACCACAGGGGGAATGACGACATCCTGCGAAGAGTTGTCTATAACCATGAAAGGAAGTTCATCCTACAAGAAGCACATAGTAGGATTGCCGAAGGTCATACTCTAGAGAATCTACCGCAAGGAGGGTAAAATTGGCCAGCCTATGGTGGCCAACACTATACAAAGATGCTAAGGACCACACCAAAAGATGTGATATTTGTCAGAGGGTAGGAAAACCCACCAACTGAGATGAGATGCCCCTAAGACTGGTACTAACCGAAAATCCTTTTGAGAAATGGATGATAGACTTCATTGGGCCCATTGACCCTCCAGAAAAACACTCAAGAGCCTGAATCATTATCACCGGTATAGAATACCTAACTAAATTGGCAGAAGTGGAACCAACCAAAGACTATAGTGCAAGAACTGCCACCAAGTTTTTATACGAAAACATCATTACAAGATACAAATGTTTGTTAAGCATAGTCAATGACCAAGGTAAGCACTTCATAAATGAAATGATAAAGTAACTATTACAGAATTTTATGATAACACATAATAAGAGCTCGCCATACCATCTACAAGCAAATGAGGCCAGCAAAGCCTTAAACAAAATAATTGGAAAAGCACTAAGAAAATTGTGCGACAGCAACCAGACAAACTGGGACATTAAGATACCGATAGTACTTTGGGCATATCGAACTTCCTACAAGAGAACTGGAAAGTTCACACCATTTCAATTGGTGTATGGTCTGGATACAATGGTACCCATGAATTTCATAATGCCCAACATACACATAGTCTTGACCTTACAATTGGAAAAGGATGAATCTTTAAAGGCGAGAGTAGAAGAATTAGATAAACAAGATGAATTCTGGCAGATTATTAGATATAACCAACAATTGGAATGACAAAGGTAGAAGGCATGACATGACCAGAACCTCCACTTGAAAACATTCAAAATAGGGGACTCAGTCTTACTATATGATAGTAAATTTAAGAAATAAGGGAACCTAAAGGTTCAGTGGCTAGGACCCTATTACATTCAACACATTAGTGAATCTGGAGCAGTCAAACTCTGACAACTGGATAATACACTTGTAACCAGATGTGTCAATGGGGCTCATTTGAAATACTACTTACCTCCAGAATAAACACACAAAGAACCAAAATGTAAATATTGTACATTGTTGAACACATTGAGATGCTAAGAGGGGGGTGAATCAACATATACAAAAATTTAACTACTTTATTTGTAGAACAAATCAAATGACTTAGAGAATAGAAAGTAAAGCATGCACCACATTGACACTATGATTTTTATGTGGAAAATCCAAAATGGGAAAAAACATGGTGAGTGTTAGCTCATAATATAATTCTCACTATTATAAAAGTTTACAACATTGTTTTAGGGCTACAACCCAAGAAAGCTACTACTCTCTGAAGAAAGCTCACTGTTACAAATAAATACAATGATAACATAACTATGAACTACTATGAAAGAAGCATCTAACTTATGTTGATATTATAGTCCCTTTTTTGCACAATTACTCCATCATACCAACTTCGCACACTTCATACTGCTCATTCTACTCTATCACATTCGCATTCACTTCTTCATTCCACAAATGAATTTGTTGTTCTATATATATCCTCTGCAATATCTCAAAAACATTGATTAAGTCGGCATCAAAGGACTTTTAGATGAAACTTGTAATTCTTCAAGGGTCAGCTTCAACATATACAATGTATTAAGAAAACTAGTTGCGGATCACAAAACTTCACAACAGAATCCAAGAAACATCACTACACGTCTTCCAATGCCAAAATAACTGATCGAGATCCACCGCATATGAAGGAAACTAAATTGTCGGCCCAAACAACAGTACCACTGCTAACTGACCATCTTCTCATCACCGAGGAGAAGCTAAAAACATTATGCGGACCAAGATTTAAACCATGTATCTTCTCAACACTATCCATACACCATTTTCCTAAAGTATATAATAAATATATGCATATGTAAAACAAGAAACATGTTGAACTAATGAAAACATAGTATTCTAGACAGACTGTGATATCCCAAAGACTTAGGATTTTGCATTGTGGTACACCAAAACATATGAGACTCTTAGAAATTAACTTATGCACTATTATGAACACATTCCCAGATCCACACAACCTCATCTATCACTTTCAGAGAAAATCAGAGTGTTAGGGTTCAGGCAGATCAAAGCAATAAACACTAACAATTATATGCAGATTAAATAACCCAAATATAACAATGAGGAATAATACAAAAGAGATCAACACAAAAATTTAACGTGGTTCACCCAATATGGGCTACATCCACAGAAATTCAGCCATCCAATGATTTTATTAGCCAGTGCAAAACATATTGTGAAGGGTGAAATGTGGATTAATCAATAATGAAAACAAACCCAATACATCAATAGAATGTGAAGGAAAAGGAGATTTAAAAACAACAAAGTGTGATACTTACAACCCTTTACCTTTCGTCTTCCATTGTTCACCTATCTATTCTTGATCTTGATAATGATGATGAAGCCCTCAGAAGCGTATGCTCCCTTGCTTGTTGAAGATGACAAGAATAGAATGTCTATGATACTTTTGTGTGATTGAAGATGAGCTTCAACACACTATTGATGGCTGATATGAAGTATTTATGGAGATGGGGGTGCCAAAGGCGCGCTTGTGTTTCTGTAGCATAAGTTCTCTCAAATGATGGATATGAAATGAAGAAGACGAAGGTTGTATTTATAGAGTTGTGTGGAAGAAGATCAATGGTTGAGAAAAAATGAGAAGATCAACGGAGGAGGATTGTTGAGGAACGTGCAACAAATGGAAGAAAGACATGTGTCATTCAAAAAGCAACTTTGTTGATTTAACTACTCTGTTGATGAGGATGAGTTTTCATTTTCTTAAATTAGAATATAATTTTTCTAATTTAAGAGCAAAGTTGCTTTAAAGTTGCTTTAACTCAGCTTTTGCTTTTGTATGACAAGAAGAATTTATTTTTAGAAGATAAGAAAGATTTTTTAGAAGATAAGAAAGCATAATTAAATAAATAAATTTATTTAATTACTTGTGGATAATTTGGAAGAAAAGAAAGCAAATTAAATAAATAAATTTATTTAATTTATTTTTAGAAGATTTGGAAGATAAGAAAGCAAATTAAATAAATAAATTTATTTAATTTACATCCACATGATTTTGGAAGAATAAATAAAATATTTAATTATATTTTATTTTTGGAGAGTGAGAGGATTTAAATAAATTTAATTAATTTATTTAAATTTGGAGGAATGAGCAACTTAATTAAATAATTAGAAATTATTTAATTGTTTGGAAGAAATAAATTAAATAAAAGATTTTATTTAATTTTGAATTTAGAAGATGTAATTAAATATTTTGATATTTAATTAACTTAGAGGAAATATGAATCGAATAAATAAGTTTATTTATTTATTTATTGATAGAGAAATTTAGATGGAATAAATATTAAGAATATTTATTTAGACAGAGTCGTGTCATTTTTAGGTGTATACATTTTGCCCCTCTTTGATGCAATGTGTTTTATCACGTTGTTTCAAAGAATAAGATTGTCTAAAAATGATACATGCCCTAGTTTCCCCTGGTACAAGTTTAATGACAGGATGCCCCCTTGGGAGATTGGACGGGAAGACGACAGAAAGCATGAGATGGACAATCTCACGAAGAAGAATGTTGACATGAGAAGAAATGGTTAGATGGAGAAGAAAGAGGTGAATGATATGCGATGCAAGATAAAATGATAACACACACAAGCAAGTAAGCAAGTATGCACAAATGATACAAGAACAAACAAGGTATTGCCCCTGTTGAGTGGTAAACCAAGGATATAGATCAATGATGTCTGGTTTCAAGAATGAAACATGTCGTATAAGACTCTGGGTCTAGTTTCGACAATGCAACATCCTATCTAAGACATTTGATATGATAAAAATATACGACAGTGTTGTCATGACGGGGAACGATATATCCCTAGAGCAACACGAAGGATAGATATGGCTTATTGATATGGTTTACGACAAGATTAGGATCAAGACCGCTGATTGTGATTAGATAATTAGACAAGATTGGCTTGACTCGATTGGTATGGATTAAGGATAAACTTGCATTTTGATCACTGCTTAGATTGATAGCTAGAACTGTTGATGAGAGACATGAAGACAAATAGAAATTTGATCGATAGAAGAATGACTTGATAGAAGAAATTACAAGCTTTTGTAAACATTGATTCGCTGAATTTTGGATCTTTATTGGATGAGATATGGATAAATGCAATTGGATATGGATACAGATATGAGATGCAATTGGATACGTTATGGATATGGATATGGATATGAACTGAAATTAGATATGGTATGGATATGGATATGGATATGAACTGCAATTGGATACAGTATGGATATGGATATGGATATCTGTCATCTTGATTTAGCAAGTATTTTGAAGTGCTTATTTCATCATTGGGCAGTTTTTGGTATTTTTCTCTTTTTGAAATGTTGTAAGAAAATACAAGCATCTAGGTATAATTAAACCGAGATGACCTGAGTATCGCTTACATGTATTTTGATATAGCAAGTTGATACAAGCATCTAGTCAAACTTGAATCTAGATGACCTGAGTACTTCTTATGTTTCAATAGACAAGGATTGCCCCTTTTCATGTTTAGACTTCGAAGTCCTTGATGATCTTTTGCTGATCATGTCGTTAGACAAAAAGTTGTTACACTACTAAAGTTTAATCCACAAGCAGCAGACAAAGAAAAATATTATGCCTCCATCATAACATCTCTAGCTTTTGGCATCCTTGAGTAGCATAGGAAGACATAATGACAAAAATTCAAAACCTTGTAAGTTAACCTGTTCACAAAACATTCTTGCATTAGATGTGTCTTTTGCCATAATTGATATAGAATTGGTTTGAGTGTTTTGATATGGTGCTCTTCTTTGGACAGGGTGATGTTTGACGTGTCAAGATTTTTGTTTTGGGTAGCTTGTTTTTGTTGCACTTGCTTGTCTAGTGAAAGGTATCACAATCCTTTATTGTTATCCTCTTAGAAAATGTTGCATTCAAGAATCCAAATCTGCAACCAAGTCGAGGAGTTACCCCTAGGTTAGACGAGGATTGACTTATTATGGGTGAGACAATAGACAGACATGGAGAGATGGACCCTAAGGGACTGACCGAGTGCCTCGGGGGCTCATTGCTAAATGGCCTTGCCTACGTGATGAACCTGATGGACCTAAGAACCAGGCGATGGAAAAGTGGTGTGGACTCAGATTGACAGAAGGACCAGATATGGGACAGACGGGACAGTGGAGTGGAGTGAAAGGGAGCCTGAGGGGTGCATTAAGAATGACCTTGCCTACATGATAGCTCAGAGGTGACATAGTTCGACAACGGTTCAAAGGACTGGTTCAAGATGAACGATATGATGGACACAAAAGATATGAAGACACACAGATGGAGGAAGTGGTTTGTCACAACAACGCCTGTTTACCAGGTTTTTCACCACTTTCTTTTATTTGCACGGAAGCTAAAAGTACACATGATGCCTATTTGCCAGGTTTTCATCATGGTACCTATCCAAGGCACCTGTTTGCCAAGTTTTCACCAGAGGATGATTTTTTTGTTATTTTTCCATTTTTATTTTATTTTTTGTTCTATTTTTGACATTTTTTTTTTTAGATTTTTTTAGGACTCCCTTACATTGGGGTTTTCAGGTATAGAACTTACGAAGGTGCATACTGTTGATAGGATCATCAAATAGTCCACCTTCAAACGTAGCCAATTGATATGCCCCCGATCCATAAGCTGCAATGATGACATAGGGACCCAGCCAGTTAGGTTCGAACTTGCCTTTCTTTTCTCTATCTTGCTAATTTTTGGGGTTTTCTCTTAGGACTAGGTCACCAACTTGGAATACTCGGGGCTTTACCCTGTGGTTATAGCTTCTGGACATGTGTTGCTGATATGTTTTCAGGTGGTTAAAGGCCTGTTGCCTTCTCTCTTCAAGAAGTTCCAACTCTTGCAATCTAGACACTCTGTACTCTTCGTCAAATATGAGGGCTTTTAACGACACTCGCAAGGATGGGATCTCGACTTCAATGGGCAAGATAACTTTAGATCTATAGACTAGGGAGTATGGTGTTGCACCTGTGTGTGTGCGGATGCTTGTGCTGTAAGCCCACAACGTGGGATTCAATTGGACATGCCAATCACGACCGACATCATTGATAGTCTTCTTTAGGATTTTCAAGATAGTTTTATTTGATGCCTCCACTTGGCCATTGCCTTGGGGGTAATAGGGGGTTGAAAAGTGGTGCCGGATGTGGAATTTGTCACATAGTTCCCTGACATCCTAATTTTTGAAGGGTCATCCGTTATCCATGATAATGGACGAAGGGATACCATAGCAAAAAATGATATAGTTCAAAATAAAAGAGGTAATCTACTTGCCTGTGATATTGGCTAGAGGCACGGCTTCAATCCACTTCGTGAAGTACTCAGTGGCAGTGATTATGAATTTATGGCCACTAGAGGAAGAGGGGTGAATCTTGCCCACTAAGTCGAGTCCCCATTGACAGAAAGGCCAAGGAGTCGTTAACGACTGTAACTCCTGTGCTGGTGCATGTATCAGGTTCCCATGGATTTGGCATTTGTTGCACTTCTTGAAAAAATGGTAGGAATCTTGTTCCATTATTGGCCAGTAATATCCCATGCATATGAGTTTCTTGGCTAGGGTAGGGCCACTAGAGTGAGTCCCGCATATACCATTGTGTACTTCGCTCAGGGCAGTTTGATATTCCTCACTATTGAGACATCTAAGGAGAGTACCATCGAGATCTCTACGATATAGGGTATTGGCAATAATGGCATACCAAGATGCCTGACAGATGAAGGTTCATTTCTGGTTACTGGAGAGATTGGGTGGGAGGGTATTCTCTTTAAGATAGGCAAATATTTTTCCGTAGAGGGGGGAATCAGCTCCAACAATGTGGCAAATGATATGGGATTTAGGGGTGTCATATGCAGGACAGGATACTGGCTCTACCAAGAACTCATAACATGATTGATTATCTGGAATATTGAGGAGAGATGCAATCGTGGCCATGGCATCTGCAGCTTTGTTCTCAATCCTTAGTATCTGTTTAAAAGAGATCTTGACGAAGTATTCTTTGAAGTCATCTACCATTCTCTTGTAAGGAATCAGTTTCTCATCTTTTGTCTGGTAGTTGTCATTTACTTGATTTATGACTAGCTGTGAGTCACCATACACTTGAAGTTCTTGGATGTTCCATTCAACTGCTAGCTTGGTACCAATGACTAGGGCTTCATACTCTGCCACGTTGTTAGTGCAGGGAAACATTAATCTGTATGATTTAGGAATTGTGTCGCCACTAGGTGTGATTAATAAGATACCTACCCCCAAGCTGTGCTGAGCATATGATTCATTGAAATACATTTTCCAGATTGTTTGTGGTTATGTGAAAGATAGATTTGTCTGGAAATTCAAAACTCAAAGGGCTATCATCTGTTAGGGGTGCATCTGCCAGTTGATCTGCAAGTACTTGGCCCTTTATTGCTTTCCTGTCTCATATTCAATATCAAATTCGCTGAGAAGCATGACCCATTTGGACAATCTACCTGTTAAGGTTGCCTTGTTGAGTAGATACTTGAGTGGATCAATTTTTGCTACCAGTTTGACAGAATGTGATAACATGTAATGTCTCCACTTTTGTGAGGTGAAGACCACAGCGAGACATGCTCTTTCAATTGGCTTGTATTGTAGTTCATATCCAACAAGTGTTCGATTGATGTAGTATATTGCTTGTTCTTTTTCGTCATAGTTTTGTTGTGCAAGGAGAGCTCCCAGAGCTATTGGTGTGGCCAAGATATACAGTAGCAGAGGTTTACCCTGAATCAGTGGCATCAACACTAGTGGCTTCATGAGATATTCTTTTAATTGTTGAAATGTCTGCTCACATGACTCATTCCATTTGAAAGGAACATTCTTATGTAGAAGGTGAGAAAATGGGTGGCACTTGTCTGCCAATTGAGAAATGAACCTTCTGATGGATTGTAGTTTTCCCTGTAGAGACCTTAGCTGAGTGATATTCTTGGGAGGTGGCATTTCCATGATGGCCTTCACTTTAGCTGGGTCAACTTCGATACCATTTGCAGACACTATGTATCCAAGTAGCTTTCCTGATGTTACTCCAAATACGCACTTCTTTGGATTGAGGTGCACATTGAACTGTTCTAGTCTTGTGAAGATTTTGTCCAGTACTGCCAGATGTCCTTCTCTGGTGAGTGATTTTTCTAGAATGTCATCTGTAGACACCCAAATTTGTCCCAACTTTGTCCATGTCTAGTAACACCTTGTTAAATCATTAATCATTAAGCCAATTAATTAAATAAATTTTATTTATTTAATTAATTTCCACATCATATCTTATCCCATTTTATTCATTTATCCTATTAATTAAATAAATTTAATTTATTTAATTAATATCCAACTCATGTTACAACTAATTCAAATATTTTATTTGAATTAAGCCCTCATCATTTACCACATTCCAACACTTGTCTAGTCAATCATGTGTTGTAAGACAAATTTCATTCATATCCTTCACATGCACAATTAATGGAATCTAAATTTAGTAACTTTCAATCCTGGCCATTCACATAGCCTCTGAATCTCCACCGTTGATTGATCTTGGCTAAGTCCTATATAAACACCCTCTCACTCCATATGAGACATCCAGCAATCCTATCCAGCAATCATATAGCACCTACATTATCATCTTGAGCATCTGAGCATCCATTTGAGCTTTTATCATCTATCATGGCAGCTTTCAGCATTGCAATTGTTCATTGTTGAAAAAGCAGTCCACATCCCTCAAACAAGGAATTGCACGGTCTAGGTGATGCTATGCTTGAATTTCATTGTCCTTTGATTTCATTTAGATTAGATTCCTTGATGATGGTAGGGTTAGGGTTTCATGACTATGTCTGATCTGCTACACCTGACTTTCACCTATCACATCATCAACATAGTCTTCCATTATAGTGTGCATCATATCGTGGAAGATTGTTGTTAGAGCTCTCTGATACATTGCACCGGCATTTTTCAAATAGAATGGCATGACACACCAACAATAGGTGCCCCAAGGACATGTAAATGCAGTCTTGTGTTGGTCTTTAGGTGTAATTTTTATCTGGTTATATTTGGAAAAACCATCCATTAGTGACAGCATAGTATGCCCTGCCGTGAGATCTACAATCATGTCAATGTTTGGCAGGGGGAAATCATCTTTTAGACAAGCTTTGTTCAGGTCCCTGAAGTCATTACATATTCAGACTCTGCCGTCTAGTTTGGCCAATGGTACTATGTTTGAGACCCATTCAGGATAGTCTATAGGTCTGATAAATCTGACATCTAACAATTTCTTTAGCTCTTCCTTCACCATGAGGGCCACATGCGGGTGCATCTTTCTGAGTTTTTATTTTACTGGTTTAGCTCCTGGAGCTAAAGATAAATGATGCATTATAAGATTCGGATCTAGCCCTGGCATGTCTGCATATGTCCACACAAAATTGATTTGTTTTCTCTTGAAGAAGTCAGTGAATGCTGGTTTTTCTTGTTCTGTTAAAGCCTTTGCCATGTGGATCATTCTAGGATCATCACCTGTACTGACATTGATCAGTTCTTCTGGTTCTATCAAGATCAAAGATCTCTCCTGATGTGTAAGATTGGGTAGAGGGTCAAGCCTTCCATCCTTCAGCGCCTCAGAGAGGTTTTCACCATTGGATACATCTTTATTTTTACTATTTTCATGATCTAACACTGCCGCAGAGCGGTTTTCACCATTAGATCTTTCTTTCATTTTGACATTTTTAAGACTGAAAGGCTTGGCACTCTCTCCAAAATAGGCCTTCTCGTTGAGTTCTATAGCATAGCCAGCTCTGTGTTCCCCTACAGGTATATGATCTCTAAGCTCAAGATAGTCTATGATGGCTTCATCATTCTCAAAGGTATCAAGCTCAGGGGTAGTGCCTTGTAGGTCCCAGTCTATGAGTTCAGGGTGGACCAAAGGTAAGGGATCATTGGGTTGGTCGAGATCGATGGTGTTGATAGTTAGGATAGATTTGTTAAAAGCATGGATGAAGTCTGCGATGGTACTCTCTGTTAGTGGATCCGTCAAGGGAGGAATCATTCTTTCCTCATGATTTTCACTATCATTATTACGCGGGTCGGACTCTATTGGTCTAGCCTTTGGACCTTGTCTCTCATTAGCATGAGTTGGGTGATACTCGTGGACAACATCAATTCCTTTGTCATCGCAAGATAGCTCAGAGAGGCTATCCCATTCATATTCGTTGGAATTGGTCTCACTATTTAGTTGCAATCTTTGAATTTGCTCAACCAGATTACTAGTGGATGTTTTTGGTTATTTACCTTTATTCCTCTTTGCTCTGTTGGTTCCTGATGCGCCCGTGTATACTAGCCCTATAGTGTCTCAGGCTGTCAAGGTATGAGGTTGGATGGGTTCAGTGATACCATCCTTTCTTGAACTGAGTGGACCGTGTCCTTCATATCCCATTCTTTGTAGCATTTGAAATCCTTGACCATATTGTTTAGTTGGTATAGTGGGATGGTCATGTTGTGTTGATGAACTGCCTTCATCCTTGTATAACCACTGCAAGATATCTTTCTCATCACTCTCATCTTCGAGGCTGCCCCATTTGACAAATGGTCCTTTGGTAGTTTTGTCTGCTTTTGGTTTGTTCAAAGTAGGTCTTCCATACGATCTTGGAGATAGGGGGAGTTGTGCCAAGCAGAGGGATTGGGAGATTGTGTATTCACCCAAACCCTTAGCTTTGAGGTTGAGTTTAGGTTGAGAAGCTTCTGAAGTGGAAGCAAGTGAAGCTGGGTCAATGCGAGACGAGGATGAAGCTGAAGCACGGTTATGTGGGATTAAAACTTTAGGTTTAGGTTGAATGGAGTTGCAATACTGAAACAAATTGGGGTCGCCTTGAATGGTGATCTCTTGACCTTCGTAAGGGAACTTGATACACTGATGGTATGTTGAAGGTACTACTTTCAAAGCATGTATCCATGGTCTTCCAAGAAGAATGTTATACACTAGTTCCATATCGAGGACTTGGCAAGCCACATCTTTCCCTACAGGTCCCACTCTGATTGGTAAAGTAACAATTCCCTTAGAAGTTCTTTCCTCCTCATCATAGGCTTTGATAGTGATTTTCTTTTTTGGATCTATAGCCTTCTCTGAAAACCCCAATGTAAGGATTAGCTTCAAGGTGCAAATATTCAAACTAGCTCCTCCATCGATTAGGACCCTCTTTATCTTGTGTTTGTGTATGAAGGCTTCGATATGTAGAGAAGCGTTATGGGTTGAGTGATTGACATATCATCCTTTTCAGTGAATGATAGGGAATGAGGTGAGGTAATGTGACCTACCATGTTTTGGAATTGTTCTTCAACAAGGTTTGTAGGGATGGAGGCTTCCGCTAAAGCTTTGTCAAGAATGGCCCTATGAGATGGGTATAGATGCAGAAGTTTGAGGATGGAGATATGTGCAGATGTCTTATGTAGCTGATCCAAGATGTTGTACTGATTAGCCAGAGTGGCGGAGGCTCCTCTAAGGGTGACTCTATTACTGCGGGTGATAACATTGCAATCTGGATCCTTGTTTATAGTGATCACAATGATGTGTGAATCACTTTCTGAGATATGGTTAACAACATAGTCAAAGCAGACGTTTGTGTAATTTGCATTGTTAGAGCCACTGTTGTTTTTGTTGGAAGGTCCTCCCTACTCATAGTTGGGAAGAGTATCCTTGAATCCCTGATGATCATTATTAGAGGTATGTCCGTCAATGGATATCTTGTTTTGTTTGATCAAGTCTTGGATCGTGTGTTTGAGTGCTATACAATCATTAGTTTTGTGTCCCCTATTTCGATGAAACTCACTAAAGTCATTGTCATTCCACCAATGAGGTTTGACCTTAGGTTCATATTCCCGCACAGTTGGAAGTGTTATGATCTTGTTTGTGATTAGCTTCCGTAGGGCGGTTTCCAATGATTCTCCCAAGGGTGTAAACTTTCTCTTAGGTTGAAAGTTGGTAAACCGTGATTTAGTGTTCCTTGGTTTATTTTGTGGGGGGTTGTTCTGAGGAGCTGATAAATTGAAGATCAGTTGTTTAGGTGCCGCATTTTTGGCATCCACCACCCCATCATTCACAACTTTTTTTTTTTTTCCGTCCAGAATCTTGGTTTGTCATTGTTGGTGTTTGTACTAGGAGTGTCTTTATATAGCTTGATTTGACCCTTGGCAATTAGAGCTTTTTCAATGATGAGACCCATCTCAATGACCTTGCTAAAGGAAGTAGGACATTGGATTTGAATCAAATAGCTCAGGTCAATTTGTAAGTTATGCACAAACATTTCTAGCATTTTTTTTTCAGGCATCTGGTGTGGACACTTGCTTGCTAGCTATCTCTATCTTTGTAAAAAGGCGGTGAAAGATTCTCCACCTTTTTGTTTGGTGTTACAAAGATCTAATATTGAGATGTCGTGCTCAATATTGTAAGAGAAGTGGGTGACAAATTTGTCTACAAATTTGTTGAATGTTTTAATGCCATGTGGTAGTCTAGAAAACCACTCCATGACTTGTCCTCCCAAGCTTCTTGGAAATAGTTGCATAAGGTAAGTGTCATTATGTGCGACCTCTAGGCAAACAACATTGAATTCCCTGATATGGTCCCTTGGATCACCCTTTCCTCGATATTTATCAAATTTTGGTACCTCAAATTTGGAGGGGAAAGGTATCATGATTAGGGTCCTATCAAAAGGATATGGTGAAATATCCTCTAGGGTGTAATGTTTAGTCGATGCTCCTATTTTCATGTCTGTGAATTGTTGTTGTAATGCTTGGATTTGTTGGTTCACTAGACTTAGGGCATCTGTAGGATCATTGGTTATTTTGCTTTTGTCTGAAGGTGTTCCTTCCTCATGTCTACTTCCTTCAGGGTTTCTTTTGTCCTCAGTTTCTTTGAGAGCCTCTACGTCATAATATTTAGGGAGCTTGACTCTTAGATTTGCTAGGTGTAAAAAGAATTTGGTAGGGTCTTGGGCAAATATCTTTTCCAATAGGCATTGAAATTTTGGGCTATGCTGCGTTTGAAGGATCTCTTCCATAGAAATTTCATCACTTTTGTGACCGTCTGGAACAATTTCCTCAGCCATTTCAATCTGTTTTTGTTTTTGTAATCTTGTTAAGACCATGCAAGTGGCGACTAGAGATGGGATGAAGTGAGATTTTGAGCAAGGTGCTAGAAGGTGATAAGATTTTAGCAAGGTTCTCCTTAGATCTAGTTGGTGTCAAACTCAGTTGGGTGTGAAAAATGATAGTCAAAGTAAGGATGATAGAAATCTGTTTACTTGATGTTGACTAGTCTAGCACAATCCACTAGTAGAGTTCCAAAAAAAAAGGATAAGTGATCCTTGATAGAGGAGACTCACTAGGTTTGTTTGAGATGTGATGTGATCAAGAAGAGCTTGGTTCTAACCTTGTTGGGTTTTGGAAGAAATTTGGTGAGATTTTGGATGAAAAGAAATTATGATGTGGAAGGAGAGGGAAGTGTTTGATTTGCATGATCTTAGTCAGATTTTGGAAAATTGAGATAGGTTTGAAAAGGTTTTTGAAAGTTTTACTCTTGGAAGGTACAGAATTTGCTTTCTGTTTTAAATGCGCAGTAGTTTAAATGCATCACAACAGAGTGTAGAAGCGCCACGAGTCGTATCAAATGCACCACTCTAGTTCTTGTTCAAATGCACCATGACAGATATCAAATGCGCTAAAAGTCTCGGCAAATGTGCCGCTAGTCTGGGCAAATGCGCAATTTTTTTTTTTTTTGCTTGGTTTTTCAAAGTTTTTGGAACATTTTTTGAGATTTTTCTATTTTTTGGTTTGAAAACTTGGTGTTGTTGAGAATTGATTTCAATTATGGCACAGACATAGCAAACACAGCAAAGTTTCCATGATTTTTATCTTTTGTTATTTTTTTGTATTTTTGGACTATTTTGACTCAAAAACAAGTACACCCTAGGCTGGATAGGACAATATTCGTTGAATCCTCTAGCTGTGCATACTCAAAGCATGTAGCTCCAAGATTTGGTAGCGTCGACTCCCCTCCATGGCACTCACTTCTCATGCATACTAGATCTGGGTTTCCTTAGGCTCGTACCCCCACCGAACCTTAGGATTGTCCCTGCTACCTCTACTAAGAGTCACATGAATCAAGCCCGCTTCAAAGGCTCTGCCCTTTGCATCAACAAATAGGGGTTTTTGGATTGCTAAACAATTGGTTCATAGTAAAGGCAACCGTTCGAGTGGTTACATGTGCGGTGGCACTGCTCTCCGTTATGGAGTCTCCCAACCTCAAAGGGTTATGCCTTAGAGGGTTTTGGGGGAGGTTGGCTGTCAGTGTAACACGGCAGCACTTGTTGCAGGAGGTTTTCACCTCAAGCACAATTTATTTGAAGTGGCTTGGTAGGGCTTGGCTTTAGCATGTTACCACTCAGGGTCGTTCCTACTTAGACAGGTGTGCATCCAAGGGCAGACCCCTCTAAAGGTTAAACAAATGGAATGACAAGTCTGGCGTTCTAGTCACCTAGTTAAGGAGAGAGCATAAGCCTATTGTCATTCATAGTCACAGAATACACTGATTAATCCAAACCTAATTAAAAGTAGAAAAACTAAATGGGCTATTCTACTTGTGCACTCACGTGGTTGTTAACTTTGAAGTGTTTAAGACATAGCAATGTTCATTCCCATTTGTTGAGATAGCAATGATCTAATCTAGGAAAGAAATCAACAATGCAAAGATAGCAGTGGCTCAATTACTTTCCATCCTAGTTAGAGAGTATGTGGAATTTGCATGCATACATTTTTTTGTGACTTTTTCCCTTAATTAGTCTAAATGAACTAATCAATGCAGCTAAAATGATCTAATCCAACCTCTAATCCTGCAAAACAAATGTTAGCTCAAACACAAAATTTAGATGAAACCCTAAAACAACAGTGCAGAACAGAAGCACCGCAATGCAATCTGAATGCGCAGAAATAGAACTTGCATGCGCCGTTGTACAAAAGTGCTAAGACAGGTGTCAAAAGCATTGTAATGAGGTGCAAATGTGTTAAACTACTAAATGCGTTGTTACACAGCACAAAAGCACCATTTCGGAAGGTATATGCGCCAAAAATACAAAAGCACCAAAAGAGGGGGTATAAGCGCCGAAACAGAGTGCGTATGCGCCGTATTGTCATAAGCGTCGAAACAAAAGGGAGATGCACCATCTTGGAGGTTGGATGCGCCAGAGTACTGTGTGTGCCACAACAGGAGATAGAAGCGTCATTTGAGGGGATAAATGCGCCAAATGCACCTGTCAAAAACCTGTACGACACTTGTACGGAACCTGTCTACAAGAAAACTTAGATTTTGATTAGATAAAGGGGCAAGGGCCCCACGGTGGGCGCCAAAAATGTGAAGGGTGAAATGTGGATTAATCAATAATGAAAACAAACCCAATACATCAATAGAATGTGAAGGAAAAGGAGATTTAAAAACAACAAAGTGTGATACTTACAACCCTTTACCTTTCATCTTCCATTGTTCACCTATCTATTCTTGATCTTGATAATGGTGATGAAGCCCTCATAAGCGTATGTTCCCTTGCTTGTTGAAGATGACAAGAATAGAATGGCTATGATACTTTTGTGTGATTGAAGATGAGTTTCAACACACTATTGATGGCTGATATGAAGTATTTATGGAGATGGGGGTGCTAAAGGCACGCTTGTGTTTCTGCAGCATAAGTTCGCTCAAACGATGGATATGAAATGAAGAAGAAGAAGGTTGTATTTATAGAGTTGTGTGGAATAAGATCAATGGTTGAGAAGAAATGAGAAGATCAATGGAGGAGGATTGTTGAGGAACGTGCAACAAATGGAAGAAAGACATGTGTCATTCAAAAAGTAGCTTTGTTGAGTTAACTACTCTGTTGAAGAGGATGAGTTTTCATTTTCTTAAATTAGAATATAATTTTTCTAATTTAAGAGCAAAGTTGTTTTAACTCAGCTTTTACTTTTGTATGACAAGAAGAATTTATTTTTAGAAGATAAGAAAGATTTTTCAGAAGATAAGAAAGCGTAATTAAATAAATAAATTTATTTAATTACTTGTGGATAATTTGGAAGAAAAGAAAGCAAATTAAATAAATAAATTTATTTAATTTATTTTTAGAAGATTTGGAAGATAAGAAAGCAAATTAAATAAATAAATTTATTTAATTTATTTTTAGAAGATTTGGAAGATAAGAAAGCAAATTAAATAAATAAATTTATTTAATTTATTTTTAGAAGATTTGGAAGATAAGACAGCAAATTAAATAAATAAATTTATTTAATTTATTTTTAGAAGATTTGGAAGATAAAAAAACAAATTAAATAAATAAATTTATTTAATTTACTTTCACATGATTTTGGAAGAATAAATAAAATATTTAATTATATTTTATTTTTGGAGAGTGAGAGGATTTAAATAAATTTAATTTATTTGGAGGAATGAGCAACTTAATTAAATAATTAGAAATTATTTAATTGTTTGGAAGAAAGAAATTAAATAAAAAATTTTATTTAATTTTGACTTTAGAAGATGTAATTAAATATTTTGATATTTAATTAACTTAGAGGAAATATGAATCGAATAAATAAATTTATTTATTTATTTATTGATAGAGGAATTTAGATGGAATAAATATTAAGAATATTTATTTAGACAGAGTCATGTCATTTTTAGGTGTATACACATATTACAATCTCACGAATACGTCGCCGTAACATACATTCTAGCTGCTTATAGCAAGCTTTTTGGAAGCTTCTAGAATTAGGGTTTTGCAATGTCATTTTTCTTTTGTTGGTTAACAAAAATTAATAGTACTTGCATGATCAGTCACCACATACCAACACAGAGACTTAACTTAGGTATATTGCAATCCAGATGATAGTCATATACAACTCTTTACTAATTGACTTGATCACCTTATGTAGTTCAGGAAATAAGAGGGAATTTCATGCGATTCAAACCTGAGATACTATGAAGTATGTAGAGTCTCCACAGACACTCATATGGTTGATCTATACCTTTTCCATCTTCCACAGGTACTCAAACATGTGCTCTATAGAATAATTATGCATCCAAAACAATCTGTATTAATTTTGTCATTTGAAAGCTGGCCTTGTGGACCGTTAGAGCACTTGATACTGTAAGGTAGTATGCATTACACATCTCTAAACATATTTGAAAAGATGCATGGGCACAACTTCTCTTTCAGAGGAATATGGAGTATTCCATCAGATCTCCACTATTACTTTACACTGTCAAGTCATAGTCCAAAACTTTATTGATAACTTTCTTTGTTGAAGGTGTAATGAGCTGAAATCTTAGATTTAACATGTTCATATATCAATCAACTTATCTTCAAAATCGCAAGACTAAATCTTGTACTGCAGAGGAGTGCAGACCAAAATACTGTAATTTTTCCTTAGGATATACACTGTGAAAACCTTAGCCAAACTTTTGCAACTTGTCTCTAAGTGTGGTACCTTAAACCAATATGATGTCAATGTAGACATATAGAAAACATATTAGGACAGGTATACTTTCCTCTGCATCACCCTTAAACACCAGATTGATCACTACATCACACTTAGACAACATTTCTTCATTTGTGAGGTCTTCTGGACTGACATGCCTTAACCATGTTGATTTGAGTTAAACTGTCTCTCTCAAATCTTCCATAGAGTTGACATCAATGACAACACATATTTCCAACATACATTACTTAAAATAAAAGACCAAAATATACACGCCACCGCTATATCACCCAATGAATCAAAATACCCACAAAACTAGACACCACAATAAATGCCCAACTACTCCTCTAAGGGGCTAAAACTCACACCCCACTACCTAAAATTCTATAAAACCCTAGCATTCCACCTAATTCCTCACAAAAGAAATCATAATCTGTGAAGTATTCAGCGAGTAAGTAAGAAATCCCTTAGCAAAAAAGCTCTCCTCCACATCCCCCTGCACAAAAATAGCCGCTCCCATAATTGTTCACATATCTGAGAAGCCCAGACCAATGTTGAAGAGGGTCCCATTCAAGGTGATGGTTACCAACAAAGAGGGAGCATTCTCATCAATGCCACACAATGTAGTTTACCTGGAGGATGTGAGAAAATACATTTATGAACCCATTGCAGAGCTCAATCATACTAAGCTAGAAGATCTCCGCCAACAGTTACTGGAGAATGACAATAAAACATACAAGCCGAAGTATAAAAAAATTGGCCAAAAGAGCTTAGACGTATGGAAGGACTACCCAAACTTATGCAATGAAGACAAATGGGTTCAAATAGTGTTGATTCAGGTCCATGATGACTTCATATATTTGGACAAGCGAAACCAAATCACTAAAGAAGCTATCCATGTTGTGACTAGGCTAAGAATGGTAGGAGGGATTCTGCCCAAGCAGGCCATTAAAAACAACGAAGTGGAGAAATTGACTGGAGCTTCGTTTGATGGTAGGAGTTTGAGCCTAAGAACAATCAAAAATCCTACAATATGGTATGCCACAATGGGCATAGCCTGGAAAATATATTATGCCAATTGGGATGATTCTGTAATCGCCACCGCCATCCACACAAAATATCAAATGGTGGTTGAAGGCAAATACTTTGATCTGTGCGAGGCGATGCGGGAACAACTATTAGAGAACCTGCACAAAATTAAGATGTCCAGATATCACTTTCGGTATGGCACATTGCTCATTTGTTTAATATTTTACTTTTTAAATGAACTACCCAATTTCAAGGGTAAGGTCTGACACCTTCACCAGACCATAGCAACTTAGATCAAATACCACACCTGGTAGTACCAAAATTTCAATGCCCAACAAGCTGCATACTAGGGTTTTTTCAAAACCCTTTAAGAGAAAATACAAGTGAGGGATCAGGTCCCCTACCTATCAACAAATAAATTTGAAAAGACTATAACATTTTTGGTGGGCAAAGACTCCACGTATATGGAGGTGGTTGAACTCCATATGGTATGGGTTTCGACACTGCTGCATGAGGTCATTGCCCAAGAAATTGATGCATACGTAGCCACCCTACTCTAGAGACCAAAGAACCCTAATGTAGAAAGGTTCAATACATACCAAGAGGTAATGGACTGGAAGATGGAGCAAGAAATTCATGAGGATATAGAAAAGAAGAATAACAAAGGCCAAAAGCAATGAAGAAAATTAGAAGAGGGGACGAAACCAACAACAACTACTCTGGCACATTCGAAACCTTCTGGCATAAGGGCCACAAGGTCACAAACTACTACAACAGGAACTTCAGAGGGGGCTACGAAATCAGCACTAGCAGCTGCTCAACTGGGAGACCACCATAGGCTACAAAAGAAACCCACAACCAAGGAAAAAAGTGAAGGCTCAATGGCCAAAAGGGGGGACAAAAAAAGTAGAGATCGAAGAGATCTCAAAAGAAGAAGAGGTTGAGCAACCTCTAAAGAAAAAGAAGAAAAACACAGAAGACTCTAGATCCACTCCAACCGGAGGAGAAAAAGGATGATGAACAAGAGAAAACATCAGAACCATAATCTTCGGTACTCCTAAGTGGGCCCATTGATGTTCTCGCAACATTTAATGTAATTGTCCACCATGGGATGCTACCATAGGTCCTACAAACCTATAAGGACTATGATGAAGGAAGCAAGGATAAAATAATTCAAAGTCCGGTTCGATATGTAAATTATTTAAATAAAGGCCTAGAGGAAACAATGAAGGAGTTTCTGGATGAGATAATAGTAGCAATAAGGTCGAAAAGAGTTAAAGCTCTGGCCTAGGTTGAAGAAATAAAGGAGCAAGCCATATCATCCTTAAGATCCAATATCACAAAGGAGAAAAAACAAGCCTTGGCGCAAGCACAGGCGAAAGAGATCGAGACAAAACACCGGGTGGACAGACTAATGACAAATGATCTAACAGATATAGAAGATATCTAGAAAGAAACTAAAGAAACAACCTAGAAGCTCTATCAGGAAATGACCAAAAATTTGGAGCAACAAATAGGGCCAAATCTAGACAATGTTGATTGTGAAGAAACTGGTAAGACATCAGAAGAGAAAACAAAGATATCAGATGATAATACATGAGGTTTCAAAGAGGACACAATAGAGAAGATGGATGATTCTAAAGAAGTATCCACCCCTTGGATACTATCTCTGCCATTAAAAACTTTTTGGCTCAACAACAATAAATTCAACGAACACCAATTCTAAAATTGATCCAAGTCCCATTAGTGGACTCGCAAGTGAATTTGTCTGGCATGTCAACCATACAAAAACTACAATTAGAGGACATTTTTCATACTATCACTAGGGAGGAGATCCTCCAAGAGCACGTCCAACAAACAAAATAGCTACATGAGGCGATTGAGACACTCGAGAAGGCAATTCCCCATTTTGCCAGGGACCAGTCCCTCCCTATACCGCAACAACTACAACAATTGGTCACTGGTTTGCAAACGGATATTACGTCTCAAAAGGAGAAAATAAGGAAAGAAGCCTAGGATGAGTTGATAAAACAAAATACTCAATAGTTCATCAAG
Source organism: Cunninghamia lanceolata (assembly GCA_027924645.1). Taxonomy (NCBI): domain Eukaryota; kingdom Viridiplantae; phylum Streptophyta; class Pinopsida; order Cupressales; family Cupressaceae; genus Cunninghamia; species Cunninghamia lanceolata. The sequence goes on along the minus strand of BSBN01001622.1, from coordinate 1,096,787 downwards.
AAATGTGCTAGACACAAACTCAACTGGAGCTACAAATCAAGCAAATAGAAGATGACATCAAAGTTGCTGGTACAATTTACCATTTTTTCTTGCAGTGGCCTAATACAAAAAAAATCCTTTGGAACCAAATAACACAAACAGAGGATCAGATAGCACAAATAAGCTATGATCCCCTACAGGACCCAACCAGAGCAACAAGGGACAACATTGAACACTTGCGCATCCAATTGCAATAGCTCCACACTCAGAGAGAGCTGGTTAAGGAACAAGTCCAACAACTCTGGGAGGTAGTAGACAATGAATTAAGGTTCTTCTAGCTCATTTTGAAAGAAGAAAATAAGATAGTAAATAACATCACCATCCCCACCACTCTCCAAGAGGTAGAGCTTAAATTAGCACAAATCCAAGCTCATATAGGTACACTCCAAGCACAGGCACATTGGGCTGCCACATTGGCTAGACTCAAGGTAGCATATCAAAATATACTGCCAAATTGAGCCACATGTCTTGAGGACAAGACATCATTTTAAAAGGGGGGATGATGTTAGCAGGCTAAGAACTAGAACAAGGTATACCAGAGAATACTAGAAGATGGGTCACCGAAAGAGGACCACAGTACTGGAGGAGACATGAGGTGCTAAGCAAGGGACATGTCACATCAAAGAAACACATGTATATATATGCCTTATGTAATAGATAGAAAAGTAAGAGAAGATAATAATATACTATACTATGGATCAATACCGAAGTAGAGACTAGACCTGCCCATTTGTATCTGCTATGATATGATATATATATATAGACACACACACACAAGGAGTTATAAGGGAATTTGTGTACTGTGGATGAATGAATCCTGTCTCTTGTTAATGTGTTATGATATGTCATGTATGCTTTATTGATTCTTACTCCATAGGCTTAATTCTATTATTGTGTCCTCTGGGGTATAATTAGACTACTCAAGAAGTATTGGGGTATAGATCTCCAGACTATATCGGCCCCATATCTCTTGCCAACAAGGATGACCAGTGCCAAAATTACCTTTGAGAATCCATGATAGCATAGTGACATATATCAATAGGAATGATGATCTTAGGGACCTCTCTGAGGAACCCTCCATACAAGAAATCATATAGATCTAGGGGAAATGGATTACGACCGTCCCATACTTGTCCCATTTGTAGCCCCTTTAAAATAACTCCCTAGGCCATCTACTTCCCCATACAACCTACCAAGGACCCCTCTTGGTTATGGAAATGTAACATAAGTCACATTACTACACACATGCCAACTGCAACAAACATTGATAAAGCCTAAAAACAAAAAACAATCAATAAATTAAGATTTCAAATAAAGTCAACCAATAAAAATCCATATGATTCTTAAATAGATTCATGACAAAGGCAATGGCACACTCGGGTCCATCCTCAACCCACAAAACCCCAATAAAACCACATATGATTCCTAAATAGATTCATGACAAAGGAAAAGATGAGGAGATACACTCCAATAGAGGAAAATCATGAAGGTACACTCTAAAGGAAGCAATCAAGGAGATACACTCCAATGGAAGAAGTCAAGATGACACACTCCAATGGAGGCCTCTCGCACCCGTATTTCAACCCCAATGGGTATTAACAACACTTATGAATCACCATTAGATCCATATTGATGGGGAGAGGAGAGGATACACTCCACTAGAGGCAAATCCCACCTCACCCCAAAATCGGTGATATCCCAAAGGAGGCCTCAATCCTTCCTCAACCCCACACATGGGCCTCTCTTACCTAGATTTAGAGAGCTACACCAACACATAACTCCCATCCTAACATAATGACAATAGATTAACAACACCATGTTTACAACACAATCAAACATTCTATAAAAATTAACTTTTATAAAATAAAGTTCACTAAGTGACTTTATTAAAAAAAAATTAACATTGATAAATCAAACATAAAATGACTCACACAGTTAAATCCTGAAGCACTGACTTATAATAAAATGACTCTATAAACTAAATAAAAACCTTTATCCTCTAAATCACATCATCCACAAGTAAAAAGGGGCCACTTTTAATCCATATGCCACAACACATTATTTAAATAATTTCATGTGTGGGAATCCACTCTATATATATTTATAGTCCAAAACTAAAGGGGTAATTAAGAATGTTTCCTATTGTGATATCCCAATATTAAGGCATTGTTTAAATTAAAGATTTAAACATCATAATAAAAGACGGTGAAGTTTCTTTCATAAAATGTGGTGTTTTTTGAATGATAGACATATATTATTAATATATAATATTTAATAAATAATATTAAATAATATTATTATATAAATATTTTAGTATAATTAAAATATAATATATTTATTTAACAAGATATATTATTATATTATATAAAATAAATATAAATAACAAGTATAAATAATAATATAAATATAAATATTATTATAATTATCATATATTATAAACACATAAAAATAAATATAATTTCAATTACAAAAAGGAGACAAAGTCAGCGATCAAAATAAAAAAATAAAAAAATAAAAAAATCAGCGATCAAAAGACAAGGATGCTGACTTGTCAAATAAAACAAACACATCTTATTAAGATGTGTGATACTAAGAGCAAAAATTAAATCAAAAGGCAACGATTATTATTTGAAAAGGTATCATTGCTATATTTAATCATAGGCATATGCAGTGATTAACATGGTCTTAGCCATAAGCAACGATTACATAAGGATAATGGTAGCGATCAGAAATGATCAGTATATATTATAATAAGCTTGCAAACTAATTCAAAAGGGCTGTGATTGTGTTGAAAGGTCACAATCTTTCAAAGGGACGCCTTCCCTCAAAAGAAACATAAGGATATAAATTGGATTGATGTGAGAGATGTGAGGGAAGGGAAGGAAGAACATTTTTTTGAGTTTAAGAATATACAAAAGGGACATACATATATATTTTTTATTACATCAAGAGGAAAAGAGGATAACATAATTCTGAATTTTTAAGGATATATAATATATTCTGTGTGAAATATATATATTTTTGATATATTCATCAAGCTCAGAAATAATATCTAATTTGGAATAGGAAGATCAAGAGGGAAAACAGATATCCAGATCTGCAATCAAGATATATGGAAAAGGCATTAAATTGAGAAGGGGCCCATTAATCTACTTGTGGTAGGATACTCATATGGGAGTATAGTTTAATTTAATGGTTTATGCTTATTACTATCATATGGTAGCATATCCATAGATTGTTATTGCTGATATGATTATTTGTAAATATGAATTTGATTAGTTCATTCTGCGCACACCTTCACCATGATGGAGAAGTGAGAATTGCAAAGGGGAATGACAAGAGGGCTCTCTTCTAGGTATGCCACATGGGGGGGACGTAATAAGCCCACATGGGCCAGAGGGGTTCTACCTTTTAGTAGAAGGGTACTGCCTCTCGGCTTAGAGAGTAGCTACCAAGACACCTTTGTAACCTCACTCTCTTTTCATGGTGTAACAACACAGGGAGATCAATCATGGGGAAATGGGAAAAGGTGGCAAGATGAGGGGATAAGGGATCCTCACTAGGTAGGAGATCTCATATGAATGGCATGTGCCACATGAGATCGAGGTGACCTCATATGAATGACATGTGCCACATGAGGCCGAGTTGACTTCATATGAATGCTATGTGCCACATGAAGCTGAAGATACCTTATATGAATGGCATGCGCCACATAAGGAAGAGGACACCTCATATGAATGGCATGCGCCACATGAGGATTAGGGGGATGGTATATTCACATTAGATTTGTATACAATGAATTAAGCAAATACTAACAATTGCTTAAAGAAATAATAATTAGATACTAAACAAATAACATATGAAATTTTACCAATAATAGACAAGTCATAATGTAATTCCTTAGAAAAGGTCAAACCTAGATGATCATAATTGTAATAAGCTATGAAATGTTTACATGAAGTGAATACAAAGAGGCCAAAAGATATTATATTTAGCCATATATTATCAGGAAACAAGCCACATATATAGAACTTCATTAAACCAAAAGGTTTTAATCACATGCCAAAGAAATGTTAACAAAGTTCATTCTACCATATTCTAAGAGCATACCAGTAGTACATATGCTAAAAAGGATTTCAATAAGAATCTTAGAAAAGCCTTCCTAATTTCTACACTAAATAGTATGTGGATGCATGATGTAGAAAAGGACTAAATATACCTTAAAAAGTTAATAGTATTGAGAATGGAAAGTTGTTCATGTGAAAGACCATAGCTGATATAATAGAAAGTTTGTGTTTTGCTTCTCTATTCCTATTATGGAAAATCTAAATTATTGCAGTTCATGATTAAAGTACTGATTCACTGTTGAGATTCCTAAATGAAGTAATCAAGGGATATATATATAGAGAGAGAGAGTGCTAGCATATGTGTACAATCTTACATGTGAAAACTTGAATAATTGATCCTAACTCTAAGGAAGGTATAATATAAAGAATTGAATTAACTCGGGAAGCATATTGTCCATATGATTCTATGCACTAACCTTAAACTAATCAATTAATTGTGGCATTAGGGTGATGAACTTGATCATGGGAATAGTGTACAATGTAATTAAATAATCAAGAACATTCTCTTAAATATTGTCTTGATTGCTAAGCAAAGGTGAATCCAAGGAAGATACTTCTTCCATCATTGTGACAGCGGGAAAGCCAAGGGATGACCTACATGGTTGTTTTTACCATTGCATTGCATGCTACAACATTTAATCTTTAGCACAACAATGAAGCCACCATGAGGACTGATCACATGGTTGTGTCAGTGTTGAAAATAGTGATTGAATGCCTCAAAGATCTGCAGTTGACAAATATTATCTATAGGCCTGGTAGACATCTATGCACAATGTGGAAACACAGAGAAGGCACGTGATCTATTTGACAAAATACCTCAAATAATTGTAGTCTCATGGAATGCAATGACTGCATGAGTGCACAAAATGGATTTGTTGACAGGCTTTAGAAACTTTCACACAAATGTCAATGGCAGGTGTAAACTAATTTCCACAAATGATATTCAAAAATGAATCACCACAAAGACACTAAATGCTTTTAAATATAAAAGTAATACTTACGGCCAGTCTCGGATGCTAGCAAAGCTGGCTCTTCGCAATTGTGAGGGAGTTTATTAACACAATCTTTGAAGATGGCAATCACAAGCTCTAAATTTGCAATCATTACCACCAATCATTACGACCATGTTCATCTTGCATTCCTTTCCTCCATTGTGTCAAAAGCTCGTTTGAGGGCCACTGGTTTGGCCTGTGGAACATGATTTTTAATCGCCACTCGTTTCTAAAATTTCAAGATCAATTTAGAAGTTCTCCTTCCAATTCCCTTATGATTGCATGGATGCGTCAAATGCTTCAGCTTGATACATAGTATATCCTTGATGATTTTCATTCTACACAAGATTATTACTTAAAGACATTGCTCCCAGTATGTCCTTTAGTTCCTTTATGAGTTCTTGATTAAATACACTGTTGAAAACATACAAAGGCTTGTCTCCATATCACCATAGATGACTCTCTTGATTTTAATGCTTAAAAAAATAGTGCATCCTATTGAAATTTTCCTTATTATGGTGATTATGAACATTTTTTTTTCTTCCTCCTAACTTTCAATGTTCTTCAAAAGGCCACCTGAATCTAGAAGTAACAAAAACATTCTATAAATTCCCCCCCTCAAAATCTTCAATTCACGAAATACTTTAAGTTTTTATTCTAAATAATTTTCCAATGAGAAAACCAACCCTACAAGATAAGCAAATATCAATTTCACATTGGGATTCGAGAAGTAGAAGAAAAATTCCCCCTTTCAAAACCCAAAACACCTTTTTAATCAAAACAAAATGACTCTTCAGCTTCCATGGAGGGGGTGACTCTCTACCTCCCATCCATTCCAGCCACTTTCTTTCTCTAGAACTAAAGAAGATTATACATTTAAATAAAACATTACTTTTATGCACAATTAGACCCCCAACCTTTGGGTATACACCTAGGGTACATTTTTTATGAAAATAACATAAAACAAGGCCCCAAAACCCCTCTAAGCATTAATTAAATTTTTTATAACCCCAAGACCTTGATGGCACAAAGAACTTGATCAAAATATCACAAGATGTAACCATGATCTTTCTTCAACCTACATCAATATCCCCCATTAAGATTATAAATATTAAACCATGGAAATGCATTGGCTACAAGCTCATAAGTAACAATATACAAAGCATGTTTATTAAACACAAAATAAACTGTTAGAAAATATTAGGCCTTACATAAACATAAATAAAATCATACATATCTTTCCTAAATCTATGGAAAAATCACAAGAAATACCTTTTTTATTTGCAGTGAATCCAAGGTTAGAAGGTTGTAGATATTTCCCACTCCAAAAGAATCAACAAGCATTACCAATCTTTCATACAACATCCTTCAATATTTTAATGCAATCAAGTAAGAGTTTGAAGAAAATACACTCTCTCTTTGTTTTCTCTCCAAAAACTCATAAGAAAAAGAAGAAGCCAAATAGAATGAATACCTTTTGCATATAAACCAACACCAAAATTCCATTTTCATTTTGATCCTTTTCACACTCTTTTTTTTTAAATACAAGATAATATCTAATTTCCAATAAATATCTATTTTATCTCAAATATATCTAATATAACCCCTTTATCATGTTTTGAACGTCAATTTGCAATTTTTGATAAGTTAGGATGCTTCCTAAGGTATGTACATAGGAAACCCATTTCAATTTTGTAATAATAGTAAGAAAATAACATTTTAGAAGACCTTTAAATTTCTTATTTTAATTCCAAATGTCCATCTTATAATTTCAAAAGAATTCTAACATGTCACAAGGATATTTAATCATTTCCCCCCAAAGCAACCAATATACATAAGCATAAATAATAAAAGATAATAAAAGAACTCAATGAAATGCAAACATCTACTAGGCTAGCACAATGGGGATCCAAAATCACACATGATTATGATAAAATTTCATAGGTATAAACATCTCATGTCTTATTAGCTTAATAGGGTTTAAGTGGGTAAACAGAATATGACTGCACACTCAAGTCAAACATTATGTGCATCTACCCAATATATAACAATAGCCAAATCACATACTAAAATCAACCAATATTATATAATCCATAATTTAATATTAACATTTCAATTATGGCATCATCATATAGTACAAACAATACAAGATTTAATATGATTTTATTAAACAAGTCCTAAACATATCCTTCAACATAATCATAAAATTAGGATAAGTAGGATAACACAGGTAGGCATTACAAAAAATATCCTTAGGATCATGTTGTGTACATTCTAAGGAATCCAAATTTTGTTTATTTTCCTAATTTTCCATGTCAAACAATCTCTCTAATCATATCATACATTTTTGAATGTTGTTTACTTTTAGATTTAGGACTGTCTTCATCAAACTCATAGTCCTCTCTCTAATTTTCATCAATAATCTAAGTTTTAAAGATACTTAATTTGTAATAAATTCTATAATGTGGTGATTATCCTCAAACACTTAGAAATTCTTCACATTATCAGGTACTAAAGGGACTAAAACTAGTTCCACTGAAAAATCTTTTAAGCCTTAATGTTGTTGTTGGTTCTAGAGTACTTGAAGTCACTACCAAGGCATCAATTATACTATTTTTCTCTATAAAATAACCTAAATTTTGAAGGAATCAAAGTCTTCAATTAGGTTCCAAACTTAGCTGCTATATCTAGATAAAAATATGTCATTGCATGAATACTAGTTCCTCACTTGTTTAATGATCATTTTTTAATCTCCCAACACTTCCATATTCTTGACTCCTTTCCTAAATGCAAATTGTAATCCATGTATGAGATATTCATACTTAGTTGTATTATTAGTGCAATAAAAATATAATTGGAATGAACGTAAGGAATAATTTTCCTGTTGGATTCATCAAGTTAATTGCCTCTCTAGATCCTTGTTTTGACTTGGAACCATCAAATTTAAATGTCCATGTCTAATTACCTAGTTTCTACTAGTTACTTTGTGAATTCATGATAATTGCATTACTAATTTTAGGTCTATACCCAACATCCAATATATTTACCTCTAGCTCTTTGTACAAATAGGTTGTGTTCTCTTTGTTGGGTGTATCTTTGAACAAATTTGTTTTTGATTTTATGTATTAAGGAATATATACTATGTAATTACACAAATCTAGGTTAATTCAATCCTTTTAGATGAACAATCATCTTTGAAACTAATTTCACCCTCCTAATGACTTCCAACATTTGATAAAATTTAGGCATGTGAGTTTTCAATGCGGTTCTTAATAAATTATGCATGACTAAGGAAAAACAAACTATTTTTAATTAGTGGAAAGTCCAAAATATATCTATCATGGATAAACTTGTTAATTAACTCCTACACATTCTATGATTTAGTTTCTAGACATTGCCTATGAGCTTCTTGGATTTTAAAAATAGGAGACCTCTATTTTTTGGCTTGAATCTAGGCTCAAATATAAACTTTGATGAATTGGGAACACTTTATAAGATACATGGGACATGTCAAGGTTAGTGAAATCACTAGCATACTTTGGGTGTCCATTGAATTTTCCTATCATAACAACTTGACTGTGTTTATCAATCCTTTCAATGTCCTTCTATTCATTATAGTATGTATCTATGGCCTTTTCCTTGTCCTGAAGACTATTCTAGTGTTGAATTGTGCCCTAAATTTGGGATTTGTGCACATGCAATGAGACTTGCATGGTCTATATGCCTTGTGGTGTGAATGGTCCTTGGCTAGTGTTTGTTATGCTATAATCAGGGAAATTAACATCCTTGATGTCCTTTTTATCTTGAAAACTCCTTTCTAATGTATCCTTATTATTGTAAGATAAATTAGGCACCAATGCACTCTTTCCCTTGTCATCACAATTCATTGGTCTAGAAAAGTGAGTTTTTATTTGACCCATGTGGTCTTGAGGAAGTGACAAATTAGCAACATGACTAGAGTTCATTTGTCCATTTAGTCTTAGCATATTTTGAATTTGTGGGCTATAGCAAATAGAGTATCCATATGAACTCCCTCTACCTCTAATTGAGTGACATGTTAGTTATAATTCATCTTCCTAGTTGTGCATATTATGCTCTAAGTCACCTTATGCATTTACACGTCACTTGGGTTGTCCAAAAAGTTATACAAATGTGTTTTGTGTAGGCCTTGACCTAATTTATAATTCATGTTGTTATTTTCTTCTTCAAATCCCCAATTTAATTGGTTTCTAATGTTTGATATTGGTTTCATGTGATCAAAGGGAACTATTGTTATGTCATAAAATGTCCCCCTAGGACTTTTACCTCCTAAGTTTAGCTCCCGAGTCCCTTAGATTTAATCATGCATGTTAAAAATAAATCCCAGAGCAAAACCCCCTGAAACCCATGTCAAATGGGACTTAGGGGCCATTCTTAAGATTAAACAAGTCCCAAAATAGGACCCTGGACTTGGACGCCTGTACCCTATTCCAGACCTATTTTGTTGGGACCCAAATTTTAAATGTTGGCAAAGTGACCATTAAAAGGTTTCCCTTTGTCAGCCCCTTCAATTTGAATTATGAATGTTTAGTGGGAATGCAAATATAAACATGTTTAGGACTTCATTTTACACCTAGATGGATAATGCGAACCTATGGTCTTGTGCTAAGGATACTCAAGGCTTTCATTGTGTTGCAGAGAAGTATTGTGTTGTGTTTGTACTTGTTTGTTGTAGATTTGTCTTCATGAATCCATCTCCTCATGGCATGAAAGATCTTCATCTCCATGTGATAGCTTCACCTCCGAGGTGACATCTACTTTGTGTTTCAATAATCTTATCATATCATTTTCTTTTGCCTCTGTCTACCAAGGACACATACTCTATCTAAAAATGGTGTTGGAAGGCTTGAATGTTGTTTCTGGGGCTTGACCAAGGCAAGCTCCTAAACACCACAACCCCAACCCCTCTCTTGTGATTGTAGGTTACAGGCATCGAATCTTGCAAAGAGGAGTTGTAGGAGATCATAGCAGAGCATAAAGATTCTAGATCTGAAGAAAACAACAAAAAATATCTCTGATTGGACATATGCACCCACTCTTTTGTCCTCTAGTTTAGCATTGTCAGAAATCTCTGAGCAGGTTACAGTCTGAAGCATATTTTGGTTCCAAGCCCTCAGAAAAAGTACCACATTAGACAATAGAGCCAGCCCTTTTGTCCTTGAAGTTTCTGCCTTCCAAAATTTAAATCCTGGTATGTTTCTAATCTGCATTTAGTGCCTTCCTATGTGAGCATTTGTCGAGTTTCATCTGTTTGTTTACGATTTTGTATAATTAGGGTTTTAGGCCTAATCGGATAGGGTTTAACAAATTAATCAACAAATTCCAAATTTCCCTATCATTCCAAGTGACACCAAACCTGTAGCTGAGTCCTCTTGCAAAATTTGTGATTCAACTCAGTTTAATGTCCTTGAATGTACATAGTGAAAGGAGGATCTAATTAAACTATGAACCTCATCATCATTCCCTCTTTTCCTACATAAGATTTTGGTGAACCCATGTTTTTTTTTAATTTTGCACCTTGTTGAGTGTTGAAAATCAGATTTGCATTCATACATATCATTTTCATCATCATATATTTGAAAACCTTGCATAAAACTTGAAAATTTTGAAAAAATAAGCATTTTTAGCTTGCATTTAGACATAATTTAGATTATTTTCCTTGAATATCATTTAAAAAATTTAATTTTCTGATATTTACATCAGATTTGAGATAAATTACAACATTTTATCCTTTTATCATCATTTACCTTGCATTTGCATATCTCATTTGCTAGGGTTTTGCTTGAAATTTTGCATTTATCATATAACCTAGTAATTTCGAAAGCTAGGGTTTGTAATTAAAATCTTGTTTCATATTTTATTACTCATTTTAACACTCATTCAAATCTGATTTTTGAATGTAGTGTGGTTGCATTGTGTATCTTTGCATTTACATTGAAAAAGTGAAAAAATTGAACATTTTAGGTGCATAAGCAAGCATAGTTTTGCTTTGTTTCATTTCATTTGTCATAAATATCATTCATTTCAGATCTTGCATTCATTTTCAAACATACATCCATTGGTCATTTGAAAATTTTGCTTCATTTCATAATATTGTGTGAAAATTGGCATATTTTTAATTACACATTGTGTATTTCAACATTAAGTGTTTACCCCCCTTATTCACACTTCCTTAATCAAAACATTTAAAAACACTTACTTTTCCTTGTTGTGTAGTATCTCTTTCCTCTATCCACTGTGTTTTTTGTGGACTCTATGTGTCTTTTAGTACCAGTTTCCCTCAAACAAGTGTGTTAGTGCGAAATAGTCTCACATCTATGGCCTCTCATTATAAAAACAATTCTAGGGTATATCCCCGATTTAATAAAAAAAGGAAGATCCCTGAACCTGAAATAACATTTGCACCATGAGATAAAATAGTGGGAGACATTGAAGGTCCTCTTTACATTACTGTTAACATAATGGGAACTCTGGTAAGATGAGCCCTTATTGATCCAAATTACATGACTAACATTGTTACAAAAGAATTCCTTTATTCACATAAATTGATACAAGAAACCTATGAGCCTACGGACATGATGATAAAAACACATAATGGAGCTTTCTTCTTGGCCTTAGGGAAGATTACTTTAATGATCAAATTGCTTGACAAAGCTTTAGAACAATCATTCAATATCATCCCTACATCTGGCCTCTTCCGTCTTAAATGAGGCCACCCATGGCTCAAGGCTATGATATCCATCCCTTCAACACTTCATCAATGCTTAAAATTTCCTCACCATGGGTCTATCCAAACTGTTCACCATAGTTTATGGCAACCTATGGTTATGAAAAAGGATGTCATCCTTGATTACTTTTGGTTTGAACATACTGAAGAACATGAACCATGAATAGATCAAACTTTCTTGGGATATCGACGTTACAAAGCACAAGTACTCTCAAAATTGGTTGGACCCCCTATTCAACAAACAAAAAATAGAGAAAAACCTACATTACAAGAACCTTCTACACCAAAAGGTAAGGAACTCTATGCTAAGGTTCCTCCTTTGACATCCTTACAAGGATCGGGAGATACCCGTACAAAACAAAGCAATGCACCATTAAGAGATAATCATATTTGCTTCTTCTTCTAAGATGCCAAAAATTATAGAAAACATGAGATTCCCTTTAAAAACATCAATAATAAACAATGAAGAAACATACAAGCAAGAGAAAGAAGAAAAGATAAGCCTTGGCTCGAAATAATGCACCACTACAACAAGAGAATATTTCACCGTCTAACATTGAGTCAAACAAAGAAGAGCCTAAGGTTGAAGAAGTAAAGGATGATAAATTTAGTCGGGAAATTGTACCTTATGTACCCCTTTCATCGTGCATTCGAGATTGGGAGGAAGATGACTTGCTCGACGACAACCGCTAGTTCGGTTGTATACATAGGTAAAGTATTTCTAACCTTGTTAGTCACCTTTGTTGTAGCATACCTTTGCTCACTCATGTGACCTCCTATTATGTGTTGTGTTCCCCCATGATGTGTTATGTGTTGTTTAGGGCTCCTTGGATGACCCTTGATACTCTCGTAAGGTCAAGGATATTGGAAGATTGTCTCTATTCTGACCATTCTTCTATCTTGCCTCTCCTCTATTTTATTGTTGTGTGTCGTACCTTAGGGGCATAGTGTTGCGGAGGGTGTTTTGGGGGCATCCTCCTACATGGTGTTCCTAAGACACTTGTTCTCCTCTCTCATTTTTATTGTTTACCTTCTTTAGTGATTCTACCTAGTTTGCAGATGACGAAAACAAACAAACATTGATACGGACCATGTGTCCCTTCAGCGAGTAAGCAAAAATGGACCTAGTCCATATATGAAGATGGGGTTGATCTATGTATCTGACGCTTGACTAGTAGAATCACTCCGTGTGATGTATCATCTTGTGGCATTTCTTGTGACTAACATTTTACAATCCACTCAATTTGCTCTTGGACACTTTGATTGGTATCTCACCTTGTTGCTATGCTCAGTTCCGAGGTACTTGCAGTATATCCCAACAGTTATACTCGGCTCCAAACTCACGAGTATAGCCTTAGTCCTTGATGTAATTATTTTCATGCATAACTTTTATGATGTGATATGGTTGTTATCTTAGAATAATATTTTCTAACCATCTTGTTGTTTATCTTAGCATATTATATCAATGTGTTTGTGGGAGCATTCGGTGATCGTAAGCACATGTCACCTTGGGGGCGTGGGCTTTGCTCTTGTTCCCTTGTGTGTCTTCTCTCTACCTTAACATGCTTGATATCGGTAAATGACATCAACAACCTTAAGGTGGGGGCATATACAATGATATCTATCTGATGATTTTGGTACTAATGAAGCGTGTCTGTAAGCCCTCTCCGCGAGGCGAGATGCTATATCTCTGGCACAAGTGCACATCCCTATATCAATTGCAATCAAAAATCCCTCTCCATGAGGTGAGATAACATATCCTTTTATCAAAAATCCCTCTCCGCGAGGTGAGATAACGTATCTCTTGAGCTAGTGCATATCCTTTTATACAAAAGCCCTCATTGCGAGGCAGGATGGTGTATCTCTTGAGCTAGTGCACATCCTTTTATTACAAAGTCCTCATCAGAAGGTGGGGTTGGATCTTGAGCTATCCTCCCTTAATGTGTCTTTGGCAGTTGTTGTGGCATAAGCCCAACCGTCAAGTGTGTCTGCAGCGTGTTTGAGATGGTGGGACTTAGTAATAAGCTCCTTCCATCGCCCATGTTTGCCGTGTTTAACACGTATAGTATGTCTATGGCGTGCTAGACAGTGCTCGTGTATTCCATGTGTCTTCTATGTGTTTTCCCTCATGTGTGGTGTAAAGGGTGTGGAAATGAGTCCCCCCACACTCGAGTTTTGTATGGATTGTTTTCCCCCTAGTGTAGTGTAAAGGGTGTGGCGATGAGTGCCCCCTACACTTTGGGTTTTGTATTGTGTGCTTTTTAGGATTTCATTTTATATTTGAAAATGTTAAAATGTTATATCAATGTATTCATCGTGTTTTGCATGACTACTCCCATGTCTTCATTGTGTTTTGCATGTCTTCAATACTATCTTCTTCATGTCTTGTGTGCTTCCTACTATCTTCAATGTGTTTTGTGTGCCTGCGATGTGTCTTCTAGTGCTTACCTAAGACTGGGGGCTAGAAATAGTTCCTCAATCTCACTGTATGCCTTAGCTTCATGTGCTCAATGCCTTTGATGTGTTTTCAACCTTACTTTAATGCATGTATGGGTCATAAGTTCCTACATACATTAAAGTGGGGGCTAAATGTTATGTCATAAAATGTCCCCCTAGGACTTTTACCTCCTAAGTTTAGCTCTCGGGTCCCTTAGATTTAATCATGCATGTTAAAAATGAATCCCAGAGAAAAACCCCCCAAAACCCATGTCAAATGGGACGTAGGGGCCACTCTTAAGCTTAAACAAGTCCCAAAATAGGATGCTAGACTTGGGTACCCGTGCCCTAGTCCAGACCTATTTTGTCAGGACCCAAATTTTAAATGTCAGTGAAGTGACCATTAAAAGGTTACCCTTTGTCAGCCTATTCAATTTGAATTATGAATGTTTAGCGAGAATGCATATATAAACATGTTTAGGACTTCATTTTACACCTAGATGGATAATGTGAACCTGTGGCCTTGTGCTAAGGATACTCAAGGCTTTCATTGTGTTGCAGAGCAGTATTGTGTTGTGTTTGTACTTGTTTGTTGCAAATTTGTCTTCATAAATCCATCTCCTCATGGTGTGAAAGATCTTCATCTCCCTGTGAGAGCTTAACCTCCGAGGTGACATCTACTTTATGTTCCAATCAATTTATCATATCATTTTCTTTTTCCTCTATCCACCAAGGACATGGACTCTCTCTAACAATGGTGTTGGAAGGCTTGAATGCTATTTCTGGGGCTTGACCAAGGCAAGCTCCTAAATACCACAACCCCCAACCCCTCTCTTGTGATTGTAGGTTATAGGTGTCAGATCTTGCAGAAAGGAGTTGTAGGAGATTAGAGTAGAGCATAAAGATTCAAGATCTGAAGAAAACAATAGAAAATATCTTTGATTGGACACAGGCACCCACTCTTTTGTCCTCCAATTTAGCATTGTCAGAAATCTCTGAGCAGGTTACAGTTTGAAGCATATTTTGGTTCCAAGCCCTTAGAAAAAGTACCACATTGGACACTAGAGCCCGCTCTTTGCCCCAAAATTTTTTGCCCCCAAAATTCAAATCCTAGTATGTTTCTAATCTGCATTTAGTCCCTTCCTGTGTGAGCATTTGTCATGTTTCTTTCATTTGTTTACAATTTTGCATAATTAGGGTTTTAGGCCTAATCGGACTAGGGGTTAACAAATTAATCAACAAATTCCAAATTTCCTTATCATTCCAAGTGACACCAAACCTGTAGTTGGGTCCTCTTGCAAAAAAAATTATTCAACTCAGTTTAATGTCCTTGAATGTATGTAGTGAAAGGAGGATCTAATTAAACCATCAACCTCATCATCGTTCCCTCTTTTCCTACATAACAACTATAATAGTGTAACTTCCTTGGGTTGAGTCCCCTCATAATTATGTAAACTTGATTCTGATCAACATCTATTCTACCATCATGGATGACAAACTAATTGTGAAAACATTTTTTTTTCACAAACTAAGCCAATCAATTAAATATGAGTTATAAAGATAATATAATTATGATCCTCTTAAATTCAATTGCATAAACTCCTAGCTTAGGTTTAGTTTACAAGATTCCATTATTTTCATTCTACTTATTGATCAAATGTTTCATCCTAGGCTCTTCATCAGTCCTAATCTAATTTGACACTCCTCTCTATGGATGTCACATTGTATCTATGGGTTTGAAGATAACTACATGTGTATGTGATTCAACTCTCTTACTAAATTTACCAAGTAGTCTTGTCTAGATATACCACTTTATAATTTGAATTTATTGGGGTTAATCCCAACCTTTGACACATTGAGAAAGGTATAACATTTCCTAAAGCATCAAAATTTGCTAAGAAGTTATGTAAATTCTAACCAAGAATCTAGATGGTCAACAAAAATGGAGGTGAATTTACCTTCTCTTAATAGATGATCATATGTGCATCAATTGCTTTACTTATTTCCTTTCCTTTCCTTTCTCTTTAGGCCTAGACAAAACATTTATTAGCACTTCCTTTTGATTTTATATTTGAATCAACTCAAATATTGAGATCATCTACTATATGCTATACCCAAATTTACTTGAGTCCAATTTTTAAATCTAAGGAGGTGGCATATTGTGCTTAACCTAACAAGAGGATGTTTCTCCCTTAGCTAAGATGGGATTATTACTTTCATTATCATTTGGTGGAACTAGAAGATTATTTGGAGGAATAGAATTGGTGAAATTCCATTTAGCCTTACTCAACTTGTAATTGTTTCCCATCTAAAATTATTGATATTATTGTATCTCATCTAGATTATCCCAAGGTTCATCATCATATTCCAATAGAAACTTATAAGTTTCCAAAACTAAGGTTGTCCCATAATTATCATGAATTTGATTCAAGTTATTATTATTTGTAGGCACAATTTTTAAATTTTTATTCTAGAATATATCCAAAGATGAATTGACCTCTGGACAATCTACTTTTGAATGTGTAGTTGTACCATGAATTCTACACCTTGTAGGCAGTACTCAATCAATGAAGTTCATTGTTGCACCTACATTATTAGTATTTTGATTTGTGTTTCCAAGTGAACTAGGTACATTGTCATTGTTTGGTATTGTATTCCATTCTCTATTTGGCCTCTGAAAATTATAATTTTTATTATAAAAATTCCTTGATTTATTTTTTGAGGCACTAGCCTTTGCAACTAAATGAAATTGGTGCTAAAAATTTTCATCATTCTCTGGACATCCTCTCTTGGAATTTATGCTTAAAGGTTGATTTTGATCCATTGGTCCATTTTCATTACTTGTAGATGCTTATATATTCAAGAGTGGAAGAGGAAAAATTATTCATTGTCATAGACTGATTTATAGAAGTACTTACAATCCTTGGTTATTAAAAAATGCTTATCCAACTTGCTGATTTCAAAAAGAAAAAATGGGATTGAACCTTGTCCTAAAAGCATTCCTTGATTTTTAGGCATTATTTGACTCGATGAAACTTGATTGCAAATCTAATTTTTGTCCTAGATATAAAGCACCCAAAATTAGATTCATCAATGAAGTATTACGTGTCAAATCTTGGTTTATCAAAGGAATTTGATTATACATTTTGGTTTCCCCAATGAGGGTAATGGACCATGTTGGTTTTTTCCTTGACTGGATGTTCATTCCCAGATTTCCCTACAAAGTAGCCATCAATGATCAACAGGATCTCTGGGCTAGGGGCTAACAGTATAGGAGATAGACTCTATTTTTATCTCCTCTTCTTCTTCAGGCTCTGCAAAACCTAGGGGGGGATTCCCTATTCAACACCCGTGAGAATATGCTTGTGAGTTGGCTTGGGATGTTGATACAAAGAAGATAAATCCTCCTGTAAGTAGACCAAAACTATAGGATAAGTGCAAAGGGGCTAGCTTTGGGCCTATGTTCAATTGTGAATTAGAGGATCTTGGTCCTAAACTACTTCTAAGGTCCTAATGGTTGTTTTGGAAGTTTGAATTTGATTTATGTTTGGATGCAAACCTGGACTTGGTGTATAATCTCAACACAGAGCTAGATTGGTGCCTATCCAGGGCTTGGAGTCGGTAGACATACACCTGTGAATGATCAGCATGAACATAATAAAACTAGATTTCAAGGGGATTTGTGTGATATCTGCCTTACAGATACCTCCCAATACAGAGTGTTAAGTTATCTCTACTTATGGCATCCCTATTGTAGTATATCTTTCCCAACACTTAATCTAAAAACACTTTAATCTACCCTTTGAGAAGAAGTTGAAAGATCAAGCATTCAATACGGGAATTCTGTATTCTAGAATCCCAGACATCCCTTAGATA
This sequence comes from Cunninghamia lanceolata, assembly GCA_027924645.1. Lineage (NCBI taxonomy): Eukaryota > Viridiplantae > Streptophyta > Pinopsida > Cupressales > Cupressaceae > Cunninghamia > Cunninghamia lanceolata. Next base: position 1,078,551 of record BSBN01001622.1, on the reverse strand, counting down.
TCTAGATTCAGAAGAAGGACACATGCAATACTGGAGACAAAATAACAAAACACATGCAAATATAGCATTACTCATATAAAATCAATCATGAAATTAGTAGATTCACGCATGAGACATACAACAAGAGATATATAAACTCACAAGACCTCCTGCACAAAGCAACCAAAACCAGTTTTATCTTATTACAAAGCCAAATATGTCCAGTTTTCAACAACTGAAAAATGAGAAAACACAACCTGCTAAATACAGCAAAAAAGGTCCTTAGCATTAATTACATGGCCATTCAAAATTTGCCAGATACCGTACACATGAGAGAATGGCGCTCATCAAAATGAATGCAGCAGGGGACAGGATGGGAAAAAACAAGAGAAGCGAAAGGGGTAGCCAAACTCGAGCCCTGCACCGCCGTTGGAAAGCTCCCCATTATAAATCAGGTATATGGTTGTTTGACCATCGGCCCATAACTCTGCATATCACCATTGATGGCTCAACAACCCACATCTTCTCTTGGAAACCATCACAGTGATCCTATGGAAAATTCCTGCTCAAAACAAGCCTGAAGATGCAAAAGAAAACTGATGCTCCAACTTTAAAACATGGCCGTCGATCAATCCACCGGTTGAAAATCCATGGCACCAAATAGTCGTTGAAAAGTTGCCATCCTGCAAAAATGTGCCACATAGACACCTTGCATATGCATATTCTACTTTGTGCATCGCGTCATTGGCATGACCAAGACTATCGGGAAGACCTTCCAATTTGCATGATTCAATATCCCACATTCATCCTGCGGAGACCATTCTATCAATTTATAAACGGGGCCGCATGTAAACTAAGTGTCGAGCGTTTTGCCCCGCTCAACCCAAGAATCTTCCGCCAATAGCCTATCGGCCAGACCCCTCATAGTGGTCACTCCAAAATTTCTCCCACCGATACACATGTCATCCCGATCGCCAATGAATCATACCCCGTCGGCCAGACATATACTATCAGAGCGACAGAAAACTCCATCGCCGATGACACTTCCATCTCCCACCTCCATCGGTGTGACCTACACCATCAGAGCAACCAAAAACCTGCCTGTCGACATCACATGTTTCCCCGATGAACACCCTTCGGCAAGACACCAACACATCGACGTGCCCAAAAATTCTCCTATCGACATGCCGATCACACCGATGACCACTTCACATCCCCCGTCGGCCAAACCCGAACCATCAGAACAACACATCAAACCTACGCTGACTCAGAATGTCACACCGATGCCCACAAGCCAATCCATCGAGCAGAGTAACCCTATCGGCCCAAGTCTCCAAGATTTGCCTGATGAACCAAGTCACCCTGATGGCACATCAAGCCATACTCAATCGGTAAGACCCACTGCATCGGCCAATCCAAAATTTCTCCCACCGATACACATGTCATACCAATGACCACCCTGCATACACCTTGTCCATCGGCCATCAGCGACACCCAGAAAACATCCACCGACGCCCACAGCTATGCCAATGACATCGTCATCAGGGAGATCACTCACATCAGCCCAACACCAGCCTTCCAATTCCGATCAGACAACTCTTGCCGATGGAAACATTGCAAAAAGGTTCAACCCAAACAACATGTCAGTGTGACCAAAACCATCAGCCCAACAAAAAGCTTCCTCGCCGACCACACCATGTTACTCTGATGCACACTCCATCGACATAGCCCAAACACATCGGTAGATCTCAAAAATCTTTCGCTGATAGCAATACTCTCATCGATGTACAATTTGAACGACCCTCATCAGCCTAACCACCATCATCGATGGGACACAAAACACTGCTGCCGATGGACAAAGTCACGGCGATGGAAGAAAAAACCACTGTGAAGAACGTGGTTGCCAAGACAAAGGTGAACTCACACCGATGGATATAGAAATTTTTTTATTTTCAGGAAGGTGCCTGCAAAATTTATGCTTGTAACTTGACTGCTCATGCAAGCACCAACAGTGGCTCTATCTAGGGATGCATGCCTCTTAAAGGCATGGCAAGAACCATAGATCTCTAGATGTAGACCGGGCCTTATCCATTGGGCAAAAAGTCAAAACCACTCCAGCCTACATCACAAAACACAATTTTTAGAATTTACTTGGTGGCCCAGGGCCACCAAAAAGGAAAAACTAGAATTTCCCTTTGTCAAACACTTTGTTCTCTTTTGATTTCTTCAAATGAAGCCTGAAGACATCTTGTTGTTTGCAGCACCCAACATTGCAATTGTTTGTGCTGCTGCCACATTCTTTTTCTTTGATAAATCTACAGCAAGCTTGATTAGCATACATTATCATCAGCTGTAATGTGTCATCATCATATGAGTCACCAATGCTGTTGTTTAGAAAAATAACAGACTCACATGAAACAAACGAATCCACATCAGGATTTTGCCCTTCATAAAAAAAAAGAGCTTCTCTGTATCAAACACACAATACTTAGGCACAAGCAACATCTCATAATCACATTTATCTTTATTGACATTCAGATACTCATCGTCATTGTGCTCAGCAATTTTTTCATTGATGTCCACCTGGAATGTCTCAAAAGAAGGCAGAAAAAGCTCAGAAAGTAGCCCTATGTCAAAAACTTCATAGTCACCCCTGCAACCAGCACTATCCCCAACTGTGTGAGCATTCACATCTGCAACTTGTCTATCCATCTTTGAATAGTGACCCTGTTTCTCCTTCGCATCAATGTACCAATAATCAACAACAAAAGTCTTGAACTCTGCATTGTGAAGGTAGTCAGAATCTTCAAGGAAACACTCATATTCAGCATCTATGTATATTTCATCATCTGAAAGGCTCATATATGTATCTGAATGCTGACAAACGCTAATGTATTCACTATTGTCCCTTGAAGCAGCAACTTCTATATTCAGAGTGAAGCTTTGCATATCCACCTTATACAAATAATTAGGAATATCTGGGATATGCATACTCCTGCAGGACACAACCTCATGTATATCTTTCATTTGATCACCTGAAGGACATTTTGTGTCTGCAAGCTTCTCTTCTAGAGGTTGATAATAGTCTTTGTTCTCATTATTACAAGATGTGCCTATATTTTCTACAACATTTTCTTCATGCATCACATCATGGCTGCATACATTATTCTGAAATATATTTCCATCCACACAATCATTTATCAATGAACACACTGGAACAATAGAAATACATTCACTTTGATAACTGTTTTGAAGGCTTGCAGCTATGAAACCTACTGGCATTCCATATTTTTCATTGTTTTCAATATCCATAGCAAATTGGAAAGCCTGGTGAAGCATGATTGGTTCTTTATCTCTCAATAGATAGCTCATTTCTTCATCAAATGCAGCCAAATAAATTGCTAAGCACAATGCATCATTGGGTCTCATATACTCAGGGACTTGCTTAAGCAACTTAATAAATCTAAGATTAAAAGCTGGAACCAATTCCTCATCTCCCCTTTGGATATTCATAAACTATATGATCAATGAGGCCACATCAAACCTTTCACCAAACTGTTCTAGGAATGCAACTTCTAAATCTATCCATGAAGAAACTGAATAAACAGGCAAGTCTGAAAACCATATCCTAGCATCATCATCCAATGACTGAACAAAGAGTCTCATTACTACATCTTCATCCTCTACCTCATAATCTTCTATTAAATTACAAAATCTTTGCAGATGTTTGTTTGCTGATTCAGAATCTGATCCACTATATTTTGGCAAACATTTTCTAATTTTATTTGGAATAATATTTGGGTAACCACATATTCCTATAAAATTTAGGGCTTTATATCTTTCAATAACAAATGGTTTTCTTTGAGAGCACAACTAGGATTGTTGTTCTAAACTCATCATTTTTAAAAGGATGGAATACCTAGAAATATGTTGCAGCACCGATAGGCTCATTCAACAGAGTCGCCACCTCTCACAGAGAGGACAAAAATTCAACAAGGCACATTTATAATTCTGGATTCACCATGACAGCAGAGCACCATATGGTTTTTCTTTGGATCTTGCTGCAACAACCTCACTGGAAACTAGATTTTCCATTCTTCAAATCACTTGACTCTTTCATGTCCCCAGCGGAGTCACCAATTTCTGTTGGTTTTTTCCCTGACTGGATGTTCATTCCCAGATTTCCCTACAATGTAGCCATCAGTGATTAATAGGATCTCTGGGCCAGGGGCCAACAGTATAGGAGATAGACTCTATTTTTATCTCCTCTTCTTCTTCAGGCTCTGCAAAACCTAGGGGGGGATTCCCTATTCAACACCCATGAGAATATGCTTGTGAGTTGGCTTGGGATGTTGATACAAAGCAGATAAATCCTCCTGTAAGTAGACCAAAACTGTAGGATAAGTGCAAAGGGGCTAGCTTTGGGCCTATGTTTAGTTGTGAATCAGAGGATCTTGGTCCTAAACTACTTTTAAGTTCCTAATGGTTGTTTTGGAAGTTTGAATTTGATTTATGTTTGGATGTAAACCTGGACTTGGTGTATAACCTCAACACAGAGCTAGATTGGTGCCTATCTAGGGCTTGGAGTCGGTAGACATACACCTGTGAATGATCAGCATGAACACAATAAAACTGGATTTCAAGGGAATTTGTGTGATATCTGCCTTACAGATATCCAATACAGAGTGTTAAGTTATCTCTACTTATGGCATCCCTATTGTAGTATATCTTTCCCAACACTTAATCTGAAAAACACTTTAATCTACCCTTTGAGCAAAAGTTGAAAGATCAAGCATTCAATATGGGAATTCTATATTCTAGAATCCCAGACATCCCTTAGATATCTAGATTTAGAAGAAGGACACATGCAATACTGGAGACAGAATAACAAAACACATGCAAATATAGCATTACTCATATAAAATCAATCATGAAATTAGTAGATTCACGCATGAGACATACAACAAGAGATACATAAACTCACAAGACCTCCTGCATAGAGCAACCAAAACCAGTTGTATCTTATTACAAAGCCAGATATGTCCAATTTTCAACAACCAAAAAATGAGAAAACACAACCTGCTAAATACAGCAAAGAAGGTCCTCAGCATTAATTACATGGCCATTCAAAATTCACTAGATATCGTACACATGAGAAGAATGGTGCTCATCAAAATGAATGCAGCAGGGGACAGGATGGGAAAAAACAAGAGAAGGGAAAGGGGAAGCCAAACTCGAGCCCTACGTGGCCATTGGAAAGCTCCCCATTATAAATCAGGTACATGGTTGTTCGACCTTCAGCCCATAACTCTGCATATCGCCATTGATGGCTCAACAACCCACAACTTCTCTTGGAAACCGTCACAGCGCTCCTATGGAAAATTCCCGCTCAAAACAAGCCTAAAGATGCAAAAGAAAACCGATGCTCCAACTTTAAAACATGGCCGTCAATCAATCCACCGGTTGAAAATCCATGGCACCAAATCGTCATTGAAAAGTCACCGTCCTGCAAAAATGTGCCACGCAGGCACCTTGCATATTCATATTTTGCTTTGTGCATCACGTCATCGGCGTGACCAAGACTACTGGGAAGACCTTCCAATTTGCATGATTCAATATCCCACATTCGTCCTGCGGAGACCATTCTATCAATTTATAAACGGGGCCGCATGTAAACTAAGTGTCGAGCGTTTTGCCCCGCTCAACCCAAGAATCTTCCGCCAATAGCCTATCGGCCAGACCCCTCATATCGGTCACTCTAAAATTTCTCCCACCGATACACATGTCATCTCGATGACCACCCTGCATACACCTTGTCCATCGGCCATCGGCGACACCCAGAAAACATCCACCGACGCCCACAGCTATGCTGATGACATCGTCATCGGGGAGACCACTCCTATCGGCCCAACACCAACCTTCCAATTCTGATCAGACAACTCCCACCGATGGAAACACTGTAGAAAGCTTCAACCCAAACAACATATCGGTGTGACCAAAACCATCGGCCCAACAAAAAGCTTCCTCACCGACCACACCACATTACTCCGATGCACACTCCATCGGCATAGCCCAAACACATCGGTAGATCTCAAAAATCTTTCGCTGATAGCAATACTCTCGCCGATGTACAATTTGAATGACCCTCATCGGCCTGACCACCATCATCAATGGGACACGAAACATTGCTGCCAATGGACAAAGTCACGGCAATGGAAGAAAAAACCACTATGAAGAACGTGGTCGCCAAGACAAAGGTGAACTCACACCAATGGATATAGAAAATTTTTTATTTTCAGGAAGGTGCCTGCAAAATTTATGCTTGTAACTTGACTGCTCATGCAGACACCAACAGACCAAATCGATACCCTTGTGGTATCATAAATTGTTCTATTTTAATAGTTTCATTACATACCAAAGACAAAAAAGCAAGGGTAGAAAGTATTCTCCCTAAAAACATAGAGGTGAGTGGATTTAAAGCTATGAGATATGTTTGAACAATGGCTACCTCTATTTGTTTTCTCTATCCTTGGGTCTATTCTATAACTTGTGAAATTAAGTGTGAACATACTCATCATTAGTTCATTGGGATTCCTATGAGCAACTACAAAATGATGATATAACATCGCCAGATCAATAGGAGATTTAAAATGATTAAGAAACATAATATCTAGTTCATTCCAATTTCTAATGGGCCAATTTTAAAATCTAAGTTATGAATTATTAGAACCCTCATCTAGCATATATGGAAATAGCTAGCACGGCACACCCTCATGTTGAATCTATGTTCTAACTATTGCATCCTTAAATCCTTGAATATGTATTTCTATTGTCCTAATTCCACCATGAACATATTGAGAACAAAAATTCTTAAGGTTCTTTGGAACATCATATGTAACACTCAAAATATCCAAAGGGCAATTTCCTACACTGAAGAAAATAACCATTGGTGGATTTTAAGGGATATCAAATGGAGTGACAGGAATCCTAGATCTCAATGAAGAATTATCTAAATGAGTATGAATAGATCTAGATTTTCCTTTCTCAACTCTTGACTTTCTAAACTAAGTGAGGTATGGTAGCTCAAAGTATCTCTCAACCAAATTTGATCTTGTCATGATTATCCTCCTTTCTATCTTGATATTCTAACTTGGACAATGTGATTGATATAATCTAAATTATAAATACCCAAAGGCCCTCCTTCTAGTTCCAATAGATGTTGATGCATGGTTTAGTACACCTCATCTTAGGTAAAACACTATTATATACTACCTCTCTTGAAAGGTAATTAAGATCTCCCCATGGTCTATATTGCTAGGTCATAGCCATGCAAGATAACCTATAGATTGATGAAATGTCATTCTAATTCAAGGCACTATGTTTTTCGAATAAATCAAACAAAAACATAGTTATTATGTAATAACAATCAATATTTTAATATTTAAACATGTGAGTGTAATAGATTTTCATTCAATCCACTATATATATTTATCATTTCATAGTTAAAATCAATAATGAAAAATCTTACCAATGGAGCAAGTGAGTAGGAAAATGAGTAGGCAAGTGGATTTCAAAATTTTGAATCAAGGGTTGGATCTAAATTTTACTATAGTCAACCAACATAGAGAGGTACTTCAAGAAGTGGGCCTTTTGGTTTTTGAGGTGGAAAAAGGGGCCCCATGGGGATTGTCATGTTTCTAGTCTCTGAGGTGGATAGGGGAGATCTCACAGACTCTAACTTAGGCCTACCTCCTCCTAATAGGTTGGGTGAGATGTGCCAAGTGCTCCCATATGGTGAATCTTCAAGTGTATGAATGAGAAGCCCAAGAAACAATTTGGCCTCTCTGCTCAAATATCAAGGAATCTATGCAAGGGGGGGTTACCTTGGATTCTCCATTCTCTCTTATTATTGGTGCTAATCAAGGTGATTTCCATCTCCAAGTTCATGATGTTATTATGGATAGAGGTGCTTCAAAAATGGAAATTTCACTAATAAGGAAATTCCTTAAGCTAAGAAAAAACATTGACATGGTTAGATGGAGCTATGATGACAAAGGGTTTCTTCTCTTTCCCTTGCAATATTCTTTTTGGGGGCCATGGTTTTTTAGCAAGTCTAATCTTGTTCTAAAAAAATGGCACCCTAGGTTTCATCCTTCTAAAGAATCCTTTAATGTGGCTATGTTCCAATGGAATATCAAGAGGAAGAAGTTTTTATGGAGATATCATATTTGTTTGGTCATCTATTAGACAATAATACTATTAAAAAAATGTAGGAAGTGCCTTGTTTATATGCAATAATATGTATGACCATCAATACTAGAATTAATATTCTTTCTCAAATATCCACTTCTTCTTAATATGGAGTATGGAGGAAAAACCTTATTTTTGAAAAATCTCCCTTTACTTACTTCTCTTGGAAGAAGGTTGGCCATTGGACTAAAGATGACCCTTCTATTAAAGCCCCATTGAAGAAAGGATAAGATATAGAGGGGTCTGTTAGTGTAAATAAGGTCATATTATATCTAATTAGGATATCACCTTTCTAGGATTGACCTATTCACACTTAGCTTAAGTTTAATTTGGCTATTTTAGGAGCTTGTCTCAACTCATATGGTTGAGACATGTGTTCTCATACTTTTGAAACATCTCTTGCATGTTTACTTGCCACTTGCATGAGCACTTGTTATTTGAGCTCACAAGTGTCGTATCTTAGGAAGGTTAGTTAGTCATTGTGTTTGACCATCCTACCACCTCTCTCATGCCTATTTATTCAAGTCATATTGTATTTTTTTTACTTATCTCTTGAATATATCAATTAAGTTTATTTTGTGCTTATAGCTTTGTTGAAGTGATTCTAGTTCTTTTTGGTTGATCTTGGCTGCTCGAACATGGTATCAGAGCCATGCTAGCTAAACCCTTCATGTTTTGAGTGATTTATGCACCAAGACTCATCAAGAATCCATCATGGAGCCAAACAAACCTCTCTTTTGAGTCTAGAAGTCCCAAGACAGTAAGAATAACCCTTCATTTGGTGAATTTTGGTAAAGTCATTTTTTTTGCAAAGTTTTTTTACCCCTCGCCTAGGGTTTGTATGACCATATGGCCTCCATTTTTGTACTTGTACAGATTTTTTTGAAAACATTGAATTTTATTTTAGTAGAGGGCACTTTGGCCCCCTACAAAATTCAATTCTAGGTCAATCACAAGTTTATTGGAGGATTGTTGCAATTTTTGCACCTGGTTTAGCCTATTTTTGGCCTCATTAGCCCTAGTTTGGCCTCTTTATCTAATTTTCCACCTTGTTTTTGGCCATTGGCTTTCTTTCTTGATTCATAGGCCTTATTGAGATCATCTCAAGGACTTACTATTGATTTATGGCAAATTTTGGGTTGCTTTGTAGTCGTTTGGAGATTTCTATAGACTTTAACGGTCCTTGAGTAAGCCTCATAGGTCGTTCCTTTGGATCTGGTGGTCTCAAACCTCTTTGCAGGCCCTAGGAGGCATTATTTGGCCTTGTTTTAGGTGATCTTATTTGGCATGGAATATCTAGTTTGAGGATTTATTACTTTTTGGTCTTCACTATTGTCTTCTTAATCCCTAACAATCATAATTCAGGTTCTTAATTTGTAGCTCACCATTGTTATCCAAGTCACCATTCAACCATGGGTTTACAAGTGTGTCATTTGTTTATTGTAGAGGGTCCTATCCCCATTTGTTGTATGCCAAACATCTCTAGTTTGGCACAAGGATTAGGTGAATTTCTTCCAGTTGTCATCTTTTAAAAGTGTAGGTTGCAATTCAACCATCAATTTAGGGCTTCTATAACAAAAGTTGTAGTCTCTATTTGTGTTACAGGAATCTCCATCCAAGGTCATGGTTTGTTTTTGCTTCACTAGGTTAAAGCTTCTTCATGTAGTCATGGTCAGATGACTTGTGGTGTTCTTTGGTCACAATTTACCTTCATTCATAAGTTGCCTTGCAAAAGGCTATCAAGCTTCTCAATCACTATTTTCTATATGTGGGATTCCTTCAAATAGGTCAACTCCAACATTTGTTGTAGGTTCCTGGTAGAGGTCACCATTCATGGGGTCATCATTTGTATTCTACTAGTCATAGTTTTGATCTGCAAACATCCTCAAAGCCATCTTCTCAACCACCAAGTTTATGGTTGACTCAACCTCTTTTTGACCAAGGCACTCCAATCAGCCTATGTTTGTTTGACATTTTCTCTAGCACTCAATAGTTTGTTGCTTTGCCATCATGGACCTGGTCTTCAACCAATGGTCCACTTCTTTTCAATGAGCACTAACATTATTTTTATCTTTTCCCAATATCTCGGTCAGTGTTTATTACAAAAGTTTGAGATTGACTTGTTTACTTCCAGTGGAGACGTGAGAAGATTTGTGATACAATGTTTGTCTTCAACTTAGAATTTTATGATTAAACATGTGTTGCATGTTACCTATTAAATGTTTAGCATTTTATGTTACTATTTATAGTTTCACATTTTTTGTAAGCTAGCCTTTCCCATAGCATAAAATGTTAAATGATAACCTTCTTTGTTAGCAATTTTGTAGCTATCACATAAAACTAGAGCATTATATGATATGTTTGATTTAACCCTAACAACAAATTTAACCACTAGCATCTTCTAAACCGCTAACCACCAAAAGTCAAATTTTATGCTAGGTAGACCAATGGGTTCTTCGAAAGTGCCTAAAGTAGGCATTTTCATTTTTGAATAACTTTCACTCACAGAGGAATTTTTGGAAAAATTATAGTCAATGGGAAGCTAGTTCTATCACTGACAAATTGGCATCAAGATGATTCACAAATTGTGTTGTTTTCACCATTTTGGCCTTCGAAGTCAACTATTGTAAGCAAATTTTGACAAGGCATATCTTTCACCCTAGTTATCAAATTTTGCAAAATGTTTTTTGAAATTGATCATAAAAACACAAGGATTTCAAATTTGTAATCAATTTTAATATTTGGATAGCCCTTTTTGGAAAAAACACCATACATTATAAACGGTTGATTTGACATCCAATCTAAACATAGGTTGTATTTTTCTTACATTTTTTCTAGGAGGGCTTCTAAAATAGGAAAATAATATAAATGGATAATGTATCTAAGTCACTAAAATGGGGATAACAAATCATCCATCTATCATTACTTTAATAAATGGAAACTAAAAGTCCTGGTGCGATCGCATCCTAAAGAACTACCAATGGATCCATGTATTTCCACATTTGTATGGGCTTATTCCTGAACCAAGTACATATTGGTAGAAAATTGTGAGGCCTATTTGTTTCACTTCCATATATTGATCATTTCATATTATAGCTAGAGACTTTTTTAGACATTTAGAGACTATTGATTTCCATTATGTAGATGTAGACTATATCTCCTTATTTTGGATTAGCTTTGATTAGTATGTGGTGATTTGATTATATCCTATTTTCATGGTCTTATGATGTTAGACATGTGAGATACACTTTATGATTATTAGTGATGTTGATTATGAGCTCATTATGTGGATTTGCTATGTGATTTTGATTCCGAGATAGTATATAGAAAATGCAATTATGAATCTTAATTATGATATAATTTGTTTAATGCTTTATATGAATTGTATGATGACATGAGTGTTACTTTATGTTGCTTCAGCTATGATATATATATGTTGGATTGACCATTTGTTCAAGTGCGCACGTGATTTTCCAGGCCACAGAAAATCAGAGGCTGATCTCACACTTATGTGTTTCCTTATTAAGCTGATCCATTCCCAAGAGGGATAAGGATCATGTGTGGTGGAATGATGTTTTCGTGAATGCCTGTATTTAATTATTGGTCTAGTTCACCCCTTTTCTTTAATTTAATTGATGTGTTGTAAAATATGTGTTTTAATTCACACCATTTGGTGTTCTTTTATTTTGGGCCATTAAATGTGAATTTATACCTCCTTAAGTGTTTATTAGAGGTCTAAACTAACCCTAGGTGGTACCCCTAGGGTCTAGGGTCCTTTTGGGCTTACTAAACCCTAGGGTAACTCCCATCTAGTCACCCTAAACTTGGGTTAAATAAAAGTGGCGAAAATTCAAAATGGTTAAGGGTGGGAGATGAGTCATGCTTTGAAAGGAGGCCCATCTCCCTTCCCAAGGTTTGGAGATTCCTCCACCTTGAATACTTGGGCAGTCTTCAAGACCCCCAAGTGTGTGGAACCTTCCTCCAAGACTCTCACACATGTGTGAAAGCATCTTGGAGTGAAGGGGCTCTCTTGGAGAATAAGGTGATGACATGTGTCATCCCTTATCCTCATGGAGCCACGGGGAGAGATACCACCTCTCCACTTTTGCTCTCACACATGTGTGAGAGTACAAGTGGAGAGGGTGAGGGTTTGAATGTATAGGAAGGTGACACATGTCATCCTCACATTCCTTCTCCCTTGCAAGTGGCATGGGATGAGGAAGGAGAAGGTGACATGTGTCACCTTCTCATTCCTCAAGGCCTTGAGAGAAGGCCTATTTTAACTCCTCTTGTAGAGGAGTTGGGGGTTGTTGTTTTTTACAAATTTTCTATCTTTGGAGGGTTTTAGGAAGGAGTTAGAGGATTTTGGAGGATTGGAGGCTTGGAGAAATCTTGTGGGCTCTTCTTCAACTTGAATCCATTGTTGGGCTCTTAAGGTAAACCTCATAGCATTTTAGCCATTCCTTATTCTTCTTATATTTTTGCTTATGTGCTTGGTTGTGTGTTGGGAGTAATTTCTTTTGTGTGGGTAATAGGTGTATTGGGATGAGACTACCCATTTGGGTGTGTCCTTCCTTGTGTGGGGTGGGGGAGTAGTGAACCTCCTCGAGGTCACCCTCCTGGTGTTGGTATTCTTATGGCCTTGAGGGCATTATTTTGAGTATGGGATTATTTTGGTTGGCATGAGTGCCATGGTGATTTTGTATTTCATGGAGATATCATTTTTTGGCTTGAGGCCTTGTGGTGTTGAGACTATGAGCTTTTGGAGTGGCCTCTAGAGTCGAGCGGTCCACTCCCCTACCCCTCCAAACTCATTTCTATGAGTTTTGTTTTGTGTAAAAGCTATGGGTGATTTTGTGGTTTTGGCTTGTATTTTGATTTTGTTGTGGAATGATAGAACCCATGTGAAGTTTGACCTCCCAACTCGGGGGTGACCCACTTGCAGGTCTATGGTAGGGAGGAGAGCGGTTTTTGTGGTTTGGCTTCCCCCTATTTGTGTTAAAATCTTGTAGGTTATTTTTTGGTGGTCTTGGAGCATTGGAGAAATGGTCATTATTGCCTTATTTTTATTATCTTGTTGGTTGTTTTGTGAGCCATGGTCTTGGAGACCTTATTGTATTGGTTGAAAAAGAAATACTCTCCATTATGTAACATTTTGTAAATATTTTTCATGAGTTTTGCATTTTGTTGTTGATGTTAAAAGGTCTATTATGTGGTTGTGTGTGTTATTATGATGTTATGGGAAAACTTGTTAAATGAAATATTTATTTGAGTTGCTAGTTTATATTACAAAAAATATATATTATGTTGCTATTCTAATTTTTAGTTGTATGCAAGAAGAGAATGAAATTTGTTAAACTATATGTTTTATGGTTCATAGAAAATTGTAATTTATGTTATATTATTGCTATCAAAAAGAGAGGAAGAAGAAAAAAATAATATGGCTGTCATTTTTAATTATACTGTCAAAAAAGTTGTTTACTCTACAACCCTCCTAAACAATTATTTTTAAGTTAGCTAAATTCAGTTATGTGGGTAGGCATTATATATATATATATATATATATATATATATATATATATATATATATATATATCAATGAAATGACTTTTGAGAAAAAAAAATCGAACAACATTCTAGATTCTGTGCAAACCATATTTTTATCTCAGTGACGAAATTGAGAAATATATTTATTACTGAATGGCCGAACCACATAGGGTTTTGTGTTTTTTTTTAAGTAAAAGAAAAAAAATTAAAAGTTTGGGGGGACGGTGGCATGGTCGCCACCCCCAAACCTGCGTATTGTGGGAGGATGGGGGACAGATACCCCCCCACCATCCCACCCTTTGGTGGAAGGGTGGGGGGGTATCCACCCCCCATCCCCCTTTGCTTACTTAAAACTAAAAATAAACCCTGCGATTTCTTGAGACACTTCGGTGCTGTAAAATGCCGCCGTCCCTACATCCTTCGAACCTGCAACTTGGCATTAGTTTGGTCTATGATTTATATATAATATTTGCATATATATATATTCGGTATTACTCTGTATTTTTTATGAAATAAAATATCTCCTCAGATCAGTAATAAATAAATATATTTATTTATGTATATATATAACAAAGAAAATGAAACCATGTGAAATATACAAAATGAATACATACCAGATTGTTGTATGAGAAAACTCTATGGCAGTATTTCCATGGCTGCCCATGACCATAGCTAAAAACCTAACCTGCAAAAACAAAAGAAAGAACAAAATGGAAGAAAACAAATAAGAGAATAGAGAAGAGGAAAGTGAAAAGAATAGGGTTAGGGTAAGATAAGAAATTAATAAAATAATAGAGAGGTTTTAGGGTTGAGGAGTTAAGTGGAGGGAAATATAGAATGAATTAATTTTTGTCTCATTTTTCCTTGCACGTGATTTTTTTCTAACTCTCCCTCTCTAACTTTATGTCGTTTCTATGTTTTTATTATTTGGGTGGGTTTTAAATTTATTCAAACTAGATTTTATTGCCATCTAGATATTTAATAATTTGGGGGTCTCTTCTATTTTCTTTTTATGCTTTTAATTTTTAGACTTCTATATTGATTTTGTATAGTGGGTTTTAATTTAGTTTGGAGATCCCTATTTTATGAACTTACTATTGTGATTTTGATTTTAAGGAATTTGGGAAGTTTGATTTAATTCATTTTCTTGAGAATCTTACATTTGACTTATTTTAATAAATATAATTGTTGGGAATTATATTTATGTTGGTAAATAGATTTGTTGCTTTAAAATAATCTTCTTGAGTAACTCCGTTCGCCCTTGGATTAGCAACAACCTGCTCACAACAGTTGAAGAATTGCAGGTCTATGTCGATTCTTCTCTGCGTTTAAGAGGGGCAGCTCCCTCGTATGATAGGGGTATTTAGATTTTCTGGAATTATAAGAACAAAAGCAAAGAAATAACAAATAGTAGTGATGAAATAAGAGTTAAAATTATGAATTTAAGTTCCATGCATCCAAGTAGAGATACCAAAACTTGATGCGAAATATCTTTCTCACAATGCAACTTTGAAAGGAAAGCACATGATCATTATTGATGAAACATACGAATACCAATAACAACATATGAAATCGAGTTGAACACACATTCAAAATGTTTCTTTATTGCTTTCAAACTTGAATAACACTATTTGAGTCTTTCATACACTATCATGTGAAAAAGTGGAACCCCTTTGATTGAAATACAATGAAGTATATATAGGTGAGGTTAGTAACCACCTAGGGTAACTACCTCAACCACTTTTTATAACTACTTGGAGTAACTAACTCCCTTTTTAAGTGCATTGATTTTGAATAACTAACTTTCTTTTACAAAGCTAGTTGCTTAGAGTAACTACCTCACTTAGGCACTTAAAATAATTATCATGTGAGAAATAGTTAGGATAAACCTAACTTTACAATCAAAATAGAAAAGATTAGACTCGAAGGAGAAGACTCAATCATGATCATTATTTATAAAACAAGCCAAAAATCATGACTTGAGCTACACACAAACACAACAAAAATGAAAACTATACATTATGCAAACTTGCATTTATTCTCTGCTTGTCGATGGCGTTGTTGACAGAGTGGCGAATGCTGGAAACTAATTTTGCAGTTCGGATTCTCTTTCTCTAAACATTCTGAAAAGTTGAATGGCCGGGGTGACAGATTTGCCCTTAGGAATTAGAGCGTTTGCTATCCTCATCTTCCAAGTTTTTAGGTACTTATGGACATTACACCATGCTTGGTATTTGGGAGATAGAAATCTTCAACGAAGTATAGAGATCAACCAACTTATCCATTGTGTTCTCGTTGAAAACTTCTTTGTTGAAAAGTTGTCGATTAATCATATTCTGAAAATCATCTTGAATTTCCTGTGATTCTCCCATCAATGATGCATTCAGAAGGATGGTACTGAGCTGATCCTGAAGCTTTGTAGATACTCGTTCACAAGAAAGCATTAGCTTTTCCTATTCTGTTGAAACTTGGTCAATAATTACTAATTTCCAACTTATGCTCTTTGTCCAAATTTCCAAGTAATTTTCTTCTATATCAGGTAAGATCTTTTCTGCTATGAGGATATTAACATCAATCTTCATCATTTTCATAAAATCATTCAGGATATCCTTCCAAACAGCTTCTTTCCTGACATTTTTCAACTCTTTTTCAATGACCTCCTTTTTGATTAAGGCTTCATCGTGCACTGCCTTTGCCTTAATAATGAAATCAAATGCAATAGATTTGATTTTGTTCACCCAATTCTCAGTGGTTTTTCCATAAACTTGATATTTCTGCAGACTATCAATAGTACCTTTTTCAATTTCTCCTTCTTGGCCCCAGATGGTTAACTGATGATCAATGCTAAGTGGCATGGTAGAAGTGTTGACTATGGTCTTCAAGTAAGAAGATAGACTCTGTACTTGTTTTAACCAATCTTTTGACAGCTTCTCCCTTTTGGTTCATTCTACCAGCCTTGTAGCTATGACATTGAAGTTTTGTATGTCAGCCTCATGAGTGGATGGGCCCATATCAATCCTTGACACAACAAAGTCTGTCGGAGTGGCTTCATTCACATTTCTTTCGGAAGTGGGCTGAGCTATCTCAAGGCACATGTTTCCTGAATTAGAGTCAGTTTTTATTCTCGAAGTCACCTTAATCTTCTTCAACTTCTTGGATCTCCTGAAGAGATCAAAAATTGTACTAAATTCAGGAATCACCAATTCTTCTACCTTCCTTTTCTTCAATAGGCTTTGTTCTAACCATGGTAGTGAAAGATCTTCTGATAGCTCAAGTGCATTGCCTAATTGGAGATCTTGTTTTTCAGGTATTGGTGAGGCTGCTTTCTCTTCAGCTTTTTCTGTTTGATACACTGGATCTTTCAAGGAAGGAGGCTCTATAACTGAAGTAGAATGTGGTACTTCAAGGAAAGGGGATTCAATGAGTATGGAAGAAGATGTGGTCAGTATGGCTTCATCAAATTCTAGATCAAATAGGACATCTTCTTGTTCCCATGGTAGTGAAAGATCTTCTGATAGCTCAAGTGCATTGCCTAATTGGAGATCTTGTTTTTCAGGTATTGGTGAGGCTGCTTTCTCTTCAGCTTTTTCTGTTTGATACACTGGATCTTTCAAGGAAGGAGGCTCTATAACTGAAGTAGAATGTGGTACTTCAAGGAAAGGGGATTCAATGAGTATGGAAGAAGATGTGGTCAGTATGGCTTCATCAAATTCTAGATCAAATAGGACATCTTCTTGTTCCCTTTCTTCTCTTGAAGTAGAACCTATCTCTTTTTCCTTCGACCTTGGTTTCTTCTTCTTCTGCCTGGGTTCATCTCCACATGTGTTTTGGAGATTGCTTCTCCTCGGAGGGTCTTCATCTCCACCACTTCCCTGGGTTCTCTGGTGAGAAAGAAAGTCAATAACTGGTGTGTGGGAAGGAACTAATGACGTGGAACTATCCTGGTCACTTCTTCCTCTTGGTGTCTCTTTCCTACTTACTGGTCTTGTTGTGGTCATCTGGGATATCTTCTTCTTGATCTAGGCTTTTGACTTCTTGATCATGAAACTGGTTCTTTCTCTGACATCTCTAACCTCTAGATCTGCCCAATTAAGAGTAGGAAGAGGTTGAGCCTGGATTTCTTTAAAATAGAAGCGATCAATTAGATCTAATTCATCATCTTCAATTCCTTCAATGACCCATTCCATCTTGAAATCTCGAATCTGCTTCAGAGTAAACCTTGTCCAGTCTCTTTCTCTGACTTCAAACTCGTCTTCACAATCTTCCCAAAAGTCTTCGAGATTGGGGAAATGAAGGTATCCAGGACCAAGCTTCAAATTATTCTTGACATATCCCTTGCTATCGAAGGGGAATCTCATCTGGTATGTATACAAGTTGATCATAGCTAGGGCCTTTTCCATATTTTTAGCCCTTGAGCTGGATTCACACTTGTAGTGACTGAGACAAATAGGGAATGCCACCCCCTTGTTCTTCCTATCTTGACATTTCTTTTGAACTAATACCAGCTATCTGCAAAGCTCAACCAAAACAAGCTTGTCATCCACATACCTTGGCAATTTAGAAGGGTAACCATCAAATCCTCCAACTCGAAGATACGTGAACCTTCGAAACTGAATGAAGTAGCTACCATACTTCTTTATCAACAATGATGCTTCTTTTGAAATTCTGAGAGTTGTATTTCTTTGAAGTAACCTTACTACAAGAATTGTGAAAGCATCATTCACTTGTCTGAAGCATACAAAGCTTTGTTCTAACTGCAACTGCCTGTAGTAATTGTAAACTTGTGTTTCCTGATTAAGGACACCTGTGGTAGCCAAACTAGGCCATGATCTCAAATTGGCAATCGCATATACCAAGTAGGATGACATGTGGAATCATTGACTGGTTTTGAAGTGAATTAGCTGGTCATGTATGCAATCACTGATAAGGTGACCCAATCAATAAATTGTTTTCCCGCCGATATGACAATGATGAAGAGACACATCCACATTTCAAACTCGGTTGAGTCTGGGCTGCCTGTCAACCTGTGAAGAAGGGCAATCAAATAGAAGATCTCTTTGATAAAAAGAGAATGGTGTAGTGTCTTAGGAAGTTGGGACTATCTGCCTCTCAGTTTTACCATCCATTCCTTAGCCAAATTGTTCAAGCATTTGCTCCTATTGTCACTAAAATACTTGTAGGCCTTTTGTTTATCAACACAAATGAACTTTTCTTTGTATGGCAATCGAAGAATGATGGAGATAGAGATCCCATCGAGTTTAGCCATCAGGTGCCCATCAATGGATCTGATCTCTCTGGCTTCGGGATTGTACCTTTTTGCACATTCAATTACTAGCTCCAAACATTGGACAGTGGTGGGAAAACAAGTTGCATTGACTAGGCCACTCTCTGCAATTCTTCGGGACAATTTTGATCATTCTCCTTCTGTCAATGACTTCCTAATTTCTTGTAGATCAATATGGCCCATTTTAGTATCAAATACCTCTCGAAGTGTAGTGTTGATCATAGGAGCATACTCATAATTTTGAGGCTTATTCTTCATGATGGTGTTTTCACAAGTTTAATAATATAAACTGTTTAATCATCTTTGCACCTGCAACTGCTTTAAAATTTCTTTTGAACTTTGTGAGAGACATGTTTGCTTTGAGGCTGTAGCTATCCTTCTCTCAGAATATACTCTACAATGATCTAAATTAAGACTTCATCTTGTATCTCTTACAAGGAACCCCTTCCCACTGATTTTCCATCTATTTCATGATAGATTTCAGGCCTTCAAAAACACATTTTACCATGCAGGATAGTAACCATATGCAATAACTTTATAGAGGAAAAATATTTTCTTTAAAGGGGTCTCTCTGGTTATTTGGAAGGAGTAAATATCTTCAGAACATCCATGTCTGTGGTATCTTAAATATGTTCATGCAAGAATCTTTTATCATTTACAGTACTTGCAGACACCTTATTCAGACACTCACACTTGTTAACAGGGTCCTAAAGTGTTTTTAATGAATGCATTTCGTGCACTCACTACAAAAATTGCATTCTGTTAGACCACCTTTCTGTATTTTAGAGGCCATTTGGTGCCCGATAGATAGGTATTGTTATGCGAAAGTAGCACCTATCTGCTATAAGAACTATTGGATCTCCTCCTAGACTGACATAACTTGTGGGAACCGCCGATGCTGGGAGAGTCGATGACTGTTTAGTGGAGAAGTTTACCACTATTGATTGGAAACTTTCATAAACCAGCTCTTTCTGGATATACCTAACAGACTAGTATATTGAACAACCTTCAAGAGAAAGAATGGAAATCTGCTACAGAATATGTTTTGAGCTCCAGAGATTCAAGATTCAATGTTTTCCCACTAGCCGTCAAGGATGATTATGGCAAAGTTTGCATTTCATCCATTGCTGATTGCCTTTAATCAACTCCACATCATAGCAATTTGCCTTTACAGCATTCAAGAGTGCAACTAGGCAATGCTACAACACTCGTGCTCTTGGAAAGTCTGATAAATAATGCTATATGTGATACAATGTTTGCTAAGGATAAATTTGATGAAAATGCAGTGATAGAAGTTCTTTAAAATATTTGGCTTCTTTTCCGAAACGGTTATTGTGTTTCTCTGCCACCTTCACAACATGCCAACTTTTGGGCATCGTGTGGTTTGAAACATTTAAGTTTATTTGGGGCACTCTTTGAAACTTTGCAGGAATTACTAGCAGTTCTGAAATAAATCATGGTGCCCAATGATTAAGACAATGGCTTGTTTGATCGGTGGTGAATGTCAGTTTGATAATAGATTAGACATGCTGATGGATAAATAAGTATAGATGTGGCAATACGTGGCAATGAGTGTGGCCCTCATACCATTTACTTCTCCGTGGGAAACTTCTCCAAGTTAGTGAGTTTATGGTTCATGATGGAGGATGATGCCCGAGACAGTTATTTATGCCTCCAACCATTTGCATACATATCATTATTCAAAGTCATTTTATGACCGCATGATAGCACATGATAATTTATCAGGAAAAGTTCAAATTTTGGGTAAGTAAAAAAAATGAGGCCAACAGTTGGCTCTAACTGGGGACAAGGACCTTGTGGACGCAGTAAGAACCTAGAATCTCTAGAAATGAATAGTGCCTTAAATCCGTTGGGCAAATAGAGTCAGGAGATGACGTGATGTTCAAGGAGAACAAGGAGAGTCAAACAAGACAAAAAGGACAAATTACAAAGGACCCATAGAGACAAGACAAACGAAAACTAATAGAAACTGAAACAAGATAGACACAACAAAAACTCCTAAATAACCTATGCACATGGTAGGTGACTCCTACCTCAAAACTATTCCAGAATGATCATGTAAAACCATTGACAGGTTGGGAAAAATAGGCACCTGTAGACTCCGTGGACATCCCAAGATGATGAGAAAAATAGAATACATGAAATGTAAGGACTCTTTGAATTGTACACCAAACAACCATTTCTCATCATAAGCATTTGAATCCTTCCAAATTAAACTGGTGTTTCTCTGTGTAGCTTCAGACATATCTTCGATCATCATGCCAAACACACCAATATCCTCTATCTGAAGAACTTTCTGATAATCTAGTTTACAACAAATTATCCCATGAATTGGACAACCTTCATACAATTTGTGATGTGAAGAAACCCATGTAGACACACCCATCAAATCATGCTTTTGAGTATCAACTTGAGAAACATCTGTGGAAATGCACTCATTCACAAATAAAGGATTGAAGTAGACACCTTGGCTATAGAGGGAATCATTGTCTAAACCTTTCAAGCACCAACTTGAGACATAAAAATCATGAGAGTTAACTTTACTGAATTCCTCCATTGGATCATCCATTACCTCATTCCTTGTTTCATTGTTGGCACAACTCCCACAACTATCCTCTAAAATAGGGGTGTCTTCTAGATCTAAATAATTGAAAAGAGGATTGCTTTGAACCTTAAATGCTCCATAAGATAAAGATTGTGTTTTCAACAAAACATGGACATTTCTTAATGTATCTACATAGATTTCAATTTTAACTTGCTCAATATTCTCTGGACTCGATGGTTCTTCTCCGTGGAACTCTTCATGAAATCTGAAAACTTCATACTCCAATTGCATGTATGCTTGATGATTTATCTTCATTCTGTCAATATCTTCAAAAGTAGAAGTCTCCATTTCTGAAGCTAAGGAAGATATTTGCAAGGGTTCACTTATGGTTGCCTCTCCATTGGTTATAGTAGTACAAAGTTGTCCAACAGGCGTTATACCTCTGATTTCATCAACAGGTCTTTCTACCTCAGCAATTGGTGATGTAGGAATATCTTTTCCATATAGAAAGTCATCATCAGAAGTATTGATACACCAGTTTGGGACAAAAACTATATGAGATTCATCTTTATTCTTCTCTTCTTCATCATTTTCTTGAAGCTTGGGCTATATGGAAGTATTGAAATTATTTACTTCTCCTTTAAGATCCTTGTTTTCAGGTTCATGGAAGACTTCTTCTTTAACAGGTGATAAAGGAGAGAGGATGACATGTTCTTCATAAAGAAGATCATCATCATGAGTCTTGAGAGGCCAATTTGTGATAGAAACTTCACGAGAGAGATCTTGCGGTACTATTTCATGATCATTCTCCTCTTGGTCAGATTGCATGCACGTCAAGAGAACACTTTGCAACTCTTCTTCATCTTCTTTGTTTACACTTTGGTCCAAAATTTCTTCTCCATTCCCATGAACATTAACCATGTCATGCGAACCTTCCACAAAAGATATAGTTGTCAAACCGGAGCAAGTTGTCACAAGAGGAGTGACATTCTTCAAAGAAACTGAGAACATGTTATCGTCTGGATAGATTTCTTCTTCATCATTGCATGTTTCCATACAATCTTCTTCTTCTATCTTCAACACTTCTTCTTCTTGGTCTTCCTTAAGTGGACATGCATGTTCCGATGAGTCTCTTTTGGACACTTCCTTCAATACAGGTTCATTTGTAGGAAAAATCTTTGCCTCTTCATTGTTGTCCTCATCATGCAAATGATATATCTTAGCATAATTTCTTTCATCTTCTGGTGCATGAATCTCCTCTAATAGGGAATTGTGACCACGAGCAAGAAAATGAGTCTCCTTCGCATCTTTTTGTTCAATCTTCTGTAATGTTTGAAGCAAAGAAGGATGAATCTAGTTAGAATCAAGTTGCATGCCACCATAGAAATTCTTCAAAAACTCTACTTGCTTAGGGTCATCAAGGACTTGATTTTGTTGAGCAGAGGACGTAGGAGAAGGATAATCTTCATCATCACTGTCACTGTCTGATTCAGGAAGTTGCATGTTATGTATTTGGGTTCCTCGATACCAAACCATCTTCTAGGATTCTTCTTTCAGATAGAGTCGCCAATCTTCTTTTCTGGGGAGATACTTGTATATTCTTGAGGAATAAAAAGGCACCAATGCTTCAGCTCATTTCCCCAGTAGAGTTGCCAAAAATATGTTGGTAAATAGATTTGTTGCTTTAAAATAATCTTCTTGAGTAACTCCGTTTGCCCTTGGATCAGCAACAACCTGCTCACAACAGTTGAAGAATCGCAGGTCTATGTCAATTCTTCTCTACGTTTAAGAGGGGCAGCTCCCTCGTATGATAGGGGCATTTAGATTTTCTGGAATTATAAGAACAAAAGCAAAGAAATAACAAATAGTAGTGATGAAATAAGAGTTAAACTCATGAATTTAAGTTCCATGCATCCAAGTAGAGATACCAAAACTTGATGCGAAATATCTTTCTCACAATGCAACTTTGAAAGGAAAGCACATGATCATTATTGATGAAACATACAAATACCAATAACAACATATGAAATCGAGTTGAACACACATTCAAAACATTTCTTTATTGCTTTCAAACTTGAATAACACTATTCGAGTCTTTCATACACTGTCATGTGAAAAAGTGGAACCCCTTTGATTGAAATACAATGAAGTATATATAGGTGAGGTTAGTAACCACCTAGGGTAACTACCTCAACCACTTTTTATAACTACTTGGAGTAACCAACTCCCTTTTTAAGTGCATTGATTTTGAATAACTAACTTTCTTTTACAAAGCTAGTTGCTTAGAGTAACTACCTCACTTAGGCACTTAAAATAATTATCATGTGAGAAATAGTTAGGATGAACCTAACTTTACAATCAAAATAGACAAGAGTAGACTCGAAGGAGAAGACTCAATCATGATCATTATTTACAAAACAAGCCAAAAATCATGACTTGAGCTACACACAAACACAAAAAAAATGAAAACTATACAATATGCAAACTTGCATTTATTCTCTACTTGTCGATGGCGCTATTGATGGAGTGGCGAACTCTAGAAACTGATTTTGCAGTTCAGATTCTCTTTCTCTAAACATTCTGAAAAGTTGAATGGCTGGGGTGATAGATTTTCCCTTAGGAATTAGAGTGTTTGCTATCCTCATCTTCCAAGTTTTTAGGCACTTATGGACATTACACCATGCTTGGTATTTGCGAGATAGAAATCTTCAACGAAGTATAGAGATCGACCAACTTATCTATTGTGTTCTCGTTGAAAACTTCTTTGTTGAAAAGTTGTCGATTAATCATATTCTAAAAATCATCTTGAATTTCCTATGATTCTCCCATCAATGATGCATTCGGAAGGATGGCACTGAGCTGATCCTGAAGCTTTGCAGATACTCATTCACAAGCAAGCATTAGCTTTTCCTATTCTATTGAAACTTGGTCAATAATTACTAATTTCCCACTTATGCTCTCTGTCTAAATTTCTAAGTAATTTTCTTCTGTATTAGGTAAGATCTTTTCTACTATGAGGATATTAACATCAATCTTCATCATTTTCGTAAAATCATTCAGGATATCCTTCCAAACAACTTCTTCTTTCCTGACATTTTTCAACTCTTTTTCAATGACCTCCTTTTTGATTAAGGCTTCATCGTGCACTGCCTTTGCCTTAATAATGAAATCAAATGCAATAGATTTAATTTTGTTCACCCAATTCTCAGTGGTTTTTCCATAAACTTGATATTTTTGCAGACTGTCAATAGTACCTTTTTCAATTTCTCCTTCCTAGCCCCAGATGGTTGACTGATGATCAATGCTAAGTGGCATGGTAGAAGTGTCGACTATGGTCTTCAAGTAAGAAGATAGACTTTGTACTTGTTGTTTTAACTAATCTATCGACTGCTTCTCCCTTTCGGTTCTTTCAACCAGCCTTGCGGCTACGACATTGAAGTTTTGTATGTCGGCCTCATGAGTGGATGGGCCCATATCAATCCTTGACACAATAAAGTCTAGCAGAGTGGCTTCATTCACATTTCTTTCGGAAGTGGGCTGAGCTATCTCAAGGCACATGTTTCTTGAATTAGAGTCAGTTTTTATTCTCAAAGTCACCTTAATCTTCTTCAACTTCTTGGATCTCCTAAAGAGATCAAAAACTATATTGAATTTAGTGATCACCAGTTCTTCTACCTTCCTTTTCTTCAATAGGCTTTGTTCTAACCATGGTAGTGAAAGATCTTCTGATAGCTCAAGTGCATTGCCTAATTGGAGATCTTGTTTTTCAGGTATTGGTGAGGCTGCTTTCTCTTCAGCTTTTTCTATTTGATACACTGGATCTTTTGAGGAAGGAGGCTCTATAACTAAAGTAGAATGTGGTACTTTAAGGAAAGGGGATTCAATGAGTATGGAAGAAGATTTCGTCGGTATGGCTTCATCAAATTCTGGATCAAATAGGACTTCTTCTTGTTCCTTTTCTTCTCTTGAAGTAGAACCTATCTCTTTTTCCTTCGACCTTGGTTTCTTCTTCTTCTGTCTGGGTTCATCTCCACATGTGTTTTGGAGATTGCTTCTCCTCAGAGGGTCTTCATCTCCACCACTTCCTTGGGTTCTCTGGTGAGAAAGAACATCAATAACTGGTGTGTGGGAAGGAACTAATGACGTGGAACTGTCCTGGTCACTTCTTCCTCTTGGTGTCTCTTTCCTACTTACTGGTCTTGTTGTAGTCATCTGGGATATCTTGTTCTTGTTCCAGGCTTCTAACTTCTTGATCATGAAATTGGTTCTTTCTCTGACATCTCTAACCTCTGGATCTGCCTAATTAAGATCAGGAAGAGGTTGAGCCTGGATTTCTTTAAAATAGAAGGGATCAATCAGATCTGATTCATCATCTTCAATGCCTTCAACGACCCATTCCATCTTGAAATCTCAAATCTGCTTCAGAGTAAACCTTGTCCAGTCTCTCTCTTTGACTTCAAACTCGTCTTCACAATCTTCCCAAAAGTCTTTGAGATTGGGGAAATGAAGGTATCCAGGACCAAGCTTCAAATTATTCTTGACATATCCCTTGCTATCGAAGGGGAATCTCATCTGGTATGTATACAAGTTGATGCAGAGGCATCCACACTATAACCTTACAAGACAGCATGGATGTCTGCAACCCACCATCATCATCATCATCATCATATTTTGCTTAACACTGTCAGCATCATCATCATATTTCAGACGAGCACAATTATCCTCCTGCCGACTACTGTTCACTTCCTCCGTTTTCTGCCTATCATCATCATCATGATGTTCAACTAGCGCAAACATCCTCCTGTTGCACTGTTCATCGGGCGCCAAGCTCCATCGGCATCATCATGATATGCAACACCCCCTTCATCAGCAGGATATCCAATATCCTGTTGCTCCAAAGATCCTGATGATGGTCACCTTCAGCACCTTCCCTTCGATACCCCGATAGCCGACGATACAAGCAACAGCATCATGATATGATTTATCCGGTTCTCTCGAAACCTCTTGATGATGTTAACACAACTTTCTGCCGATACCAAAGCACTTAACGACAGCAGGATAAACTTGCATAGGGGGATATCTCAATATCCTGATGACGATGACGTCATATCCTGATGACGATGACGTCACCCAATATCCTGATGACCTCTTCAACACTTAGTCAAAAAAAACAAACTTTCACTCCCGCATCTGCTAGCGATACGCGGATGATGGGCACTCCTGAGAGATGATCCTGACGGTGATATATACGCTGAGTATATATCTGACTTAAAACATCCTGATGCACTTGCAACATGCAAACTTCAACAGTTTCATGACCCGATCTTCTACCTGATGCCGATGCACTCCTCTCCGGCAACTCCTGATGGTGATCACCCCGACGCACTTGCACTTCATGCAACTAACCGCATCATGCCGATCTCCTCTACTTAACCGGATGACGATGCCCAACGCAACTGCAGGATATTTGCTGAAATATCCTGATGATGCCGTTTTCACGAACTTTTAGCCTTAGCGAAATTTCACTTCGCCGATCCTCCAGGGATGACTCGATCCACTTCCAGGGTGATCTACCACACTTTATCAGCTCGACCTAGCACATGCCCATGCTAGGGTCTTCAACACCTTTCAGCCGCGATCCTGCACACCTGCATGCAAACAAACAAACTAACACCTACCCTACTGTACATAACCATTCCACCGATCAGACGAATCAACCGGTGGAATGGATCAGTGAATCCATACAGCCACCAAACCAGCAAATCGATCAAGCAATGGAATTCAACAGAGGATGAACACAAACAGGAACACTTTATTTGATTTCAAAAGATGTAAATACAATGATCAGTTTCTCTCTCTCTGCCTCACTCTCTACAACCTAGCTCGATCGATTCATGATCTACAGTCAACCGATCCTCATGCTTAAATAGATTTGCCTTTGAGTACTACTGACCCGACTCCAAGCGGCTGGGAACTCTCCAGGCGGTTGGGAGATCCAACCGAACATACATCATGACAGCTGTTCTAACAAACTGGCTAAAAATAGCAAAGCGTGGTCAGCATGATCTTATCATGATCAGCATGACCTTATTACATGCATTTGGTCTTATCAGACCTTCTTGGAAACATAAACAAGACCTAAAACAACTAACTGCCTTATCAAGACCAGCTGTCAGGTAGGTGCTCCTACACCATACTCCCCAACAGAAAAGAACTCATGTCCCATGAGTTTAGTATGTGGAAGTCCTCCACCTTTACACTTTGCCTTTGTAATATTCTGATCAGTTCCAGCTTTGTCCTTGGCTGGCTCTTGGCTGCTCCAAGACTTCTGAACTGTAACTTGCTTTCTGGCAAGTAAATCCTCATGCCTGTTGATGTAGGCCTTTCTCTCACATACCCTGTGTTTGCCAGGTTGTCTGACTAGAACCTCTGTCTGAACTGCCTCTTGAACTTCTACAATGTTCAATCCTATCTTCCTTTCAACCTGTATAGGACAAGCAATAGTCCCAACTATGACAACATCCTTGTCATTCCTTTCAACTGATTGCTGTTTGCAAACCTGTTTCTGCACCTGCTGCTGATCTCTGTCAGTCAAAACTAAAACTTTCTTCAATCTATTGTCCTGAACAACTTCTTTTCCTGCAGTATCCTTATCTGCCTTCATGCCTGCTCCTCTAGGCATCTGCACATACTCCTTCTTTCCCATTAAAATGATTTTGGCTGCCCCCTGTGCTGCAGCATTTGCCTGCAATGGCATCAACTTAATAGTCTTCCCATCTTTCTTGATGGTATAGGTATTAGAATACCCATCATACAGTACCCTTCTGTCAAATTGCCATGGTCTACCCAACAGTAGGTGACAACATTCCATGGGAAAAATATCACACAAAATTCTATCATGATAGGCTCCAATCTGAAAATCCACATATGCCTGTTCAGAGACAAAAAGTGAATGACTATCACTCACCCAGGATGCCTTGTAAGGGTGTGGATGTGGAATCCTTTCCAAATTCAGTTTATCCACCATCTCCTGAGATACCATGTTGTCTGTTGAACCAGTATCAATGACAACCTTACATTTTTTACCTTTGCTCTTGCATATGGTCTTGAAAAGAGCTCTTCTTTGCGGGGATTTTTTGTCAGGTACCTTCATGGTAGTTGCTGTTCTTCTCATCAGCAGAGACTCTCCACTTTCTGGGTATCCACAATTATCAGCCTCCTTATCCTTGTGATGAGTGTTTGAACTCTGTGCACTTTGCTCTACTGTCTCTTCTTGTACCAGTTGTACTCTCTTGTCATTAGTTCTATCATTTCTGGATGATGAACCTTTGTTTTCTGGACATTTGAAAGATGGATGACCAAACTCACCACAGGTGTAACATTTTCCTAAAAATGTAGTAGAACCTCTACCACCTCCAAATCTTCCTCTATTACCTTTCCATCCACCCCTGAAATCAGACTGTCCCTGTCCTTTACCAGTGTCTTCTTGACCCTCATTGGTTTGCTTTTGTGTAGGGGCTGCTCCTCTTCCCCTATGGTTTCCTCTTCCTCTCATGGACTTATCATGTCCTCTATTCATCTTTTCTTCAATCCTGATTGCCATTTGATAACAATCCTCCACATTCTTAGGGTTAGCTAACACTAACTCATCCTGTATGTTAAATCTCAAACCAGCCAAGTACCTAGCCACCTTTTCTACCTCATTCTCATGATGACCAGATCTCATACTTAACTTATAAAACTCTTCTGTATATGCCTTCACATCCCTTTCTTTCTGCTTTAAAAATTGCAGCTTCTTAAACATCTGGATTTCATAATCCCTTGGCAAGAATTTACCTTTGATCCTTGCTACCATCTTATCCCAAGAAGTGATCTTTGACTTCCCTTGTTTCCTTCTCTCAGATTGTACATAATCCCACCATACCAAAGCATGACCTCCTAACTTGGTCTTTGCAATCTTTACCTTCTGATCCTCAGCAACATCTTCACATTCAAAGTGATTATCAAGTGCAGCAATCCAATCTAACAACTCATCTTCATTCAAACTTCCAGTATACTTGGAAACATCAACCTTTACCTTAGGTTTATCATTCTGCACTGCCTTTAACAGTTTTGCCAATCTCTGGTCTTCAGCATCCAGATCTTCAGCTACCTCTTCATACTCTTCAACAGTATCTTCATCTTCTTCAGACTCACTGTCTTCCACTTCCCTCTTTTTGTTCTTTTCCAGGGCTGTCAGCCTGGCTTGAAGTGCTTCAGCAAGCTCCTTCATCTTCCTCATTTCTCTAGCATGTTTTTCCTTCATCTCCTGCAATTTCCTTGCAGTACCACTACCTTTTGGAGGCATTTTGTCAACCTCTTAATCAACACACAACACACAATTCAACTCTATCTCTGCCCTTTCGGTGACAGAATCAACACACAACAGCCCAGATGTTTTGCTGAGCTCTGATACCACTATGATGCAGAGGCATCCACACTATAACCTTACAAGACAGCATGGATGTCTGCAGCCCACCATCATCATCATCATCATCATATTTTGCTTAACACTGTCAGCATCATCATCATATTTCGGACGAGCACAATTATCCTCCTGCCGACTACTGTTCACTTCCTTCGTTTTCCGCCTATCATCATCATCATGATGTTCAACTAGCGCAAACATCCTCCTGTTGCACTGTTCATCGGGTGCCAAGCTCCATCGGCATCATCATGATATGCAACACCCACTTCGTCAGCAGGATATCCAATATCCTGTTGCTCCAAAGATCCTGATGATGGTCACCTTCAGCACCTTCCCTTCGATACCCCGATAGCCGACGATACAAGCAACAGCATCATGATATGATTTATCCGGTTCTCTCGAAACCTCCTGATGATGTTAACACAACTTTCTGCCGATACCAAAGCACTTAACGACAGCAGGATAAACTTGCATAGGGGGATATCTCAATATCCTGATGACGATGACGTCATATCCTGATGACGATGACGTCACCCAATATCCTGATGACCTCTTCAACACTTAGTCAAAAAAAATGAACTTTCACTCCCGCATCTGCTAGCGATACGCGGATGATGGGCACTCCCGAGAGATGATCCTGACGGTGATATATACGCTGAGTATATATCTGACTTAAAACATCCTGATGCACTTGCAACATGCAAACTTCAACAGTTTCATGACTCGATCTTCTACCTGATGCCGATGCACTCCTCTCCGGCAACTCCTGATGGTGATCACCCCGACGCACTTGCACTTCATGCAACTAACCGCATCATGCCGATCTCCTCTACTTATCCAGATGACGATGCCCAACGCGACTGCAGGATATTTGCTGAAATATCCTGATGATGCCGTTTTCACGAACTTTTAGCCTTAGCGAAATTTCACTTCGCCGATCCTCCAGGGATGACTCGATCCACTTCCAGGGTGATCTACCACACTTTATCAGCTCGACCTAGCACATGCCCATGCTAGGGTCTTCAACACCTTTCAGCCGCGATCCTGCACACCTGCATGCAAACAAACAAACTAACACCTACCCTACTGTACATAACCATTCCACCGATCAGACGAATCAACCGGTGGAATGGATCAGTGAATCCATACAGCCACCAAACCAGCAAATCGATCAAGCAATGGAATTCAACAGAGGATGAACACAAACAGGAACACTTTATTTGATTTCAAAAGATGTAAATACAATGATCAGTTTCTCTCTCTCTGCCTCACTCTCTACAACCTAGCTCGATCGATTCATGATCTACAGTCAACCGATCCTCATGCTTAAATAGATTTGCCTTTGAGTACTACTGACCCGACTCCAAGCGGCTGGGAACTCTCCAGGTGGCTGGGAGATCCAACTGAACATACATCATGACAGCTGTTCTAACAAACTGGCTAAAAATAGCAAAGCGTGGTCAGCATGATCTTATCATGATCAGCATGACCTTATTACATGCATTTGGTCTTATCAGACCTTCTTGGAAACATAAACAAGACCTAAAACAACTAACTGCCTTATCAAGACCAGCTGTCAGGTAGGTGCTCCTGCACCACAAGTTGATCATAGCTAGGGCCTTTTCCATATTTTTATCCCTTGAGCTGGATTCACACTTGTAGTGACTGAGAAAAATAGGGAATGCCACCCCCTTGTTCTTCCTATCTCAACATTTCTTTTGAACTAATACCAGCTGTCTGCAAAGCTCAACCAAAACGAGCTTGTCATCCACATACCTTGGCAATTTAGAAGGGTAACCATCAAATCCTCCAACTCGAAGATAGGTGAACCTTGGAAACTGAATGAAGTAGCTACCATACTTCTTTATCAACAATGATGCTTCTTTTGAAATTCTGAGAGCTGTATTTCTTTGAAGTAACCTTACTGCAAGCATTGTGAAAGCATCATTCACTCATTTGAAGCATACAAAGCTTTGTTCTAACTGCAACTGCCTGTAGTAATCGTAAACTTGTGTTTCCTGATTAAGGACACCTGTGGTAGCCAAACCAGGGCATGATCTCAAATTAGTAATCGCATATACCAAGTAGGATGACATGTGGAATCGTTGACTGGTCTTGAAGTGAATTAGCTGGTCATGTATGCAATCACTGATAAGGTGACCCCAATCAATAAATTGTTTTCCTGCTGATATGACAATGATGAAGAGATACATCCACATTTCAAACTCGATTGAGTCTGGGATGCCTATCAACCTGTGAAGAAGGGCAATCAGATAGAAGATCTCTTTGATAAAAAGAGAATGGTGTAGTGTCTTTGGAAGTTGGGACTGTCTTCCTGTCAGTTTTACCATCCATTCCTTAGCCAAATTGTTCAAGCATTTGCCCTTGTTGTCACTAAAATACTTGTAGGCCTTCTGTTTATCAACACAGATGAACTTTTCTTTGTATGGCAATCGAAGAATGATGGAGATAGAGATCCCATCGAGTTTAGCCATCAGGTGCCCATCAATGGATCTGATCTCTCTGGCTTCGGGATTGTACCTTTTTGCACATTCAATTACTAGCTCCAAACATTAGACAGCGGTGGGAAAACAAGTTGCATTGACTAGGCCACTCTCTGCAATTCTTCGAGACAATTTTGATCGTTCTCCTTCTGTCAATGACTTCTTGATTTCTTGTAGATCAATATGGCCCATTTTAGTATCAAATACCTCTCGAAGTGTAGTGTTGATCATAGGAGCATACTCATAATTTTGAGGCTTATACTTCATGATGGTGTTTTCACAAGTTTAATAATATAAACTGTTTAATCATCTTTGCACCTGCAACTGCTTTAAAATTTCTTTTGAACTTTGTGAGAGACATGTTTGCTTTGAGGCTGTAGATATCCTTCTCTCAGAATATACTCTACAATGATCTAAATTAAGACTTCATCTTGTATCTCTTACAAGGAACCCCTTCCCACTGATTTTCCATCTATTTCATGATAGATTTCAGGCCTTCAAAAACACATTTTACCATGCAGGATAGTAACCATATGCAATAACTTTATAGAGGAAAAATATTTTCTTTAAAGGGGTCTCTCTGGTTATTTGGAAGGAGTAAATATCTTCAGAACATCCATGTCTGTGGTATCTTAAATATGTTCATGCGAGAATCTTTTATCATTTACAGTACTTGCAGACACCTTATTCAGACACTCACACTTGTTAACAGGTTCCTAAAGTGTTTTTAATGAATGCATTTCGTGCACTCACTACAAAAATTGCATTCTGTTAGACCACCTTTCTGTATTTTAGAGGCCATTTGGTGCCCGATAGATAGGTATTGTTATGCGAAAGTAGCACCTATCTGCTATAAGAACTATTGGATCTCCTCCTAGACCGACATAACCTGTGGGAACCGCCGATACTGGGAGAGTCGATGACTGTTCAGTGGAGAAGTTTACCACTATTGATTGGAAACTTTCATAAACCAACTCTTTCTGGATAGGCCTAACAGACTAGTATATTGAACAACCTTCGAGAGAAAGAATGGAAATCTGCTACAGAATACGTTTTGAGCTATGGAGATTCAAGATTCAATGTTTTCACACTAGCCATGAGAGATGATTATGGCAAAGTTTGCATTTCGTCCATTGCTAAGTGCCTTTAATCAACTCCACATCACAGCAATTTGCCTTTATAGCGTTCAGGAGTGCAACTGGGCAATGCTACAACACTCATGCTCTTGGAAAGTTTGATAAATAATGCTATATGTGATACAATGTCTGCTAAGGATAAATTCGATGAAAATGCAGTGATAGGAGTTCTTTAAAATATTTGGCTTCTTTTTCGAAACAGTTATTGTGTTTCTTTGCCACCTTCACAACATGCCGACTTTTGGGCATCGTGCGGTTTGAAACATTTAAGTTTATTTGGGGCACTCTTTGAAACTTTGCGGGAATTGCTAGCAGTTTTGAAATAAATCATGATGCCCGATGATTAAGAGAATGGCTTGTTTGATCGGTGGTGAACGTCAGTTTGATAATAGATTAGACATGCTGATTGATAAATAAGTATAGCTGTGGCAATACGTGGCAATGAGTGTGTCCCTCATACCGTTTACTTCTCCATGGGAAACTTCTCCAAGTTAGTGAGTTTATCATTCACAATGGAGGATGATGCCCGAGATAGTTATTTATGCCTCCAACCATTTGCATACATATCGTTATTCAAAGTTATTTTATGACCGCATGATAGCACATGATAATTTATCAGGAAAAGTTCAAATTTTGGGTAAGTGAAAAAAAAATGAGGCCAACAATTTATTAGTGGACCTTTATTATCTTGAGATTAATTATTTATTAGCTTTATTTAATTTGATTTCAATTAATTGGGTGGGTAATTTTTATATTGTTAATTAGGTAGATTTAATTTAATCTTTTTATTTAATTTTTCTCTTAAATGTTTTAGAGGAAGACCTTTTTAAAATATTTATTCCGAATGTTAATAACACGTCATGCTGCTGGAATTTTTTCAAGGTTTAGGGCATTTGTTTTAAATGAATTATCTTGGCAATTAGTTAACATTTTATTTTGCCTATTGATTAATATTTTAATGTAAGCATATTTAATCTATTTTTATGCTCTAGAATTAGGGTTGGATTTTGACTCCTGTCGAAATCTCATCACTCACCTAGGAAACTTAGGGTTCAGGTCAAAATGATCCTAACCCTAGTAGGGACGCTCCTCATGTCACATAACCCCCTAGTCAGCTATCATCACACAAGGGATTGCGTATGTAAATGCTCTTCCCTGAGTTTCAATTGACATGTTTACACCTTATGGATGTTGCCACCAAGCACGTTGACGCATGAGAGGGGTTTTCTAGGGACAGGTGGAAAAGTTTTTGATATTTCGTTTCATGACCACATGAAAAATATGGAGATGACACATGTGTTGTGTGTCGTGACCGCATGGGAAATGTGGGCATGACATTTGGTATTAGAGCCCAAGTTTAAACACCGGACTTGTCTGGGCACATTATATATTCTACATTTTTGATTGATTTGTGAATACCTTGTTCTTGTAGGATGCCTCCCCCACGTAATAGGCGAGCGCGTTCACGCCGCACTGAGTCCATAGAGGTGCATAGCGACTCATCAGCCAAGGGTCAGGGACCTCAGGCACCACTTGCACCTGATATCAGACCACAAATCTTATAGGCATTACAAGAAGTGCTAGATAGGTTACCACTTGCCGCAGTTGAGCTGTGTGTCGAGCCCCACGTTGATCCGTGATAGGAGCCATGTGAGGAACCATGAGCTGAGTCACATGTGGAGCCTCGTGTCGAGCCGTGAGTGGCACCATGAGTAGAGC
The DNA here is from genome assembly GCA_027924645.1 of Cunninghamia lanceolata. Classification (NCBI taxonomy): domain Eukaryota; kingdom Viridiplantae; phylum Streptophyta; class Pinopsida; order Cupressales; family Cupressaceae; genus Cunninghamia; species Cunninghamia lanceolata. Next base: position 1,043,099 of record BSBN01001622.1, on the reverse strand, counting down.
CTTATGTTGAGATACCTGATACGACATTGGAGGAGGTTGGTTCAGCTTACAAAGCTCGCAACAGGAGTCCTCCGCATCATGCTAGGCGAGAAGAGGCAATGAGAGTAGAGTAGGTTTTTCACGGGCCTTATGGTTATGGTGTGGATGAGCCTATCTGAGGACACAGAGACCGTGGGGACCCCATCAAAGATTTACTGAGACTGAACCCACCTACCTTCATCAAGACCACAGAGGGAGCTGAGGTGAAGGCTTGGCTTATTAGTTTAGACAAGTGCTTTGAGTTGCGTCATTACGAGGGCAACACGAAAGCACGTGTGGCGGTTCACCTGTTGAGAGACGTAGCAGTGACTTGGTGGCGCACTGAGGAGTGCAAGTGTCACTTATCTTTGGATACACTTTCATGGGACACATTCATTGAGTGCTTTAATGCGCAATATCTGTCAGACCACTACAGACAGCGTCATATCGATGAGTTCCATGATTTACAGTAGCGAGGGTCTACTGTAACATAGTATGAGGGCAGGTTCACAGAGCTGTCACATTGTGTAGAGTATCTCCATGATGAAAACTTCTAGTTCACAAGTTTATCAGAGGTTTGAATCAGGGGATATCAGGGCATGTGCACATGGTAGACCCCCAGACCTTGAGTGAGGCTGTTGAGAAGGCATACATTGTTGATGAGATATAGGGACAAGGTCAGAGTTTATGCCCTCAGTTTCAGGATTGTGGCTAGCAGCAGCAGTAGAGTTACTGTAGACCACCACTGCCACCTCTGAGAGGAGGGTTTAGTTCTACACCTTTACCTCCTAGGCCTCCATAGTAGCAGCAGTTTCAACAGAGGACCAGACCCCAAAAAAGGGCACATGGGGGTCATAATTGAGGTTGGAAGTAGCAGGGCTTGCATAGGGATCAGAGACACTAGGACCACCTGTGGGACCCGCAAGATCACAACAGTCTTATAGGGGTTCTCAGGGTCCACTGGTCAGACTGGACAACAACAGAGTAGTAGGACTCAGACTAGACAAGTACATGCTAGGGGCCCATGCTATGTATGTGGTGGGGTAGGACATCTAGCCAGAGAGTGCCCACATGGCTTTATGGTAGGGGACAACCTCGTGTAGGAGGATCAGAGTAGATGGTTGGAGATGTGGGTAGATCTCACTGTATGTTTGTAGTAGTTGATAACTGCCAGGCTAATTTTTAGGCATCAGTGATTGAGACCTCAGGTATGATTGGAGATGTCCCCATTACTGTTTTATTTAACTCTGGCGCTACTGATTCATTCATATCTCCTTCGTTAGTGGAGTGTTGCAGGCTAGTGGCCTCTAGGCAGGGCGATAGGTGGGAGGTTGAGTTGGCCACAAGGGCCAAGATGGCAGTGGATGCCTTGGTCCATGACTGTGAGATATCTTTGGGGGCCTTTACTACATTATGTGACCTTAGGGTTATGCCCTTAGGATCTTATGGTGTGGTTTTAGGCATGGATTGGCTTGCGGCTCATAGAGCCAAGCTAGATTGTCGCCGAAAGGCAATTAGCTGCTTAGACGATCATGGTACATCAGTCAAGATAGTGGACATTCAAAATCCCATGAGAGTTCGTATGATATTTGCTTAGTAGCTTAAATGCTGCATGCAGAAGGGATGCCGGATGTTCACCATCACTATTAGTGATTGATCAGAGGATGAGCCAAAGGCATCATTAGATGACCGTCCCATCTTGAGAGAGTTTGCCAATGTGTTTCCACCAGAGTTACCAGGGATGCCACCTCATCGAGAGGTAGACTTTCATATTGATCTAGTGCTGGGTGCCAAGCTAGTGTCTCGTGCACCCTACAGGATGACCACTCATGAGCTCATGGAGCTCAAGTTATAGTTAGAGGAGTTTCTCAAGAAGGGGCACATCTGACCTAGCATTTCACCTTGAGACACACCGGTCATCTTCGTGAAGAAGAAGGATGGGTCTCTTCATCTGTGCATGGATTATAGGTAGTTGAATAAGGTGATAGTGAAGAACCGTTATCATCTGCCTAGGATTGATGATCTCTTCGATCAAATGTAGGAAGCCAAAGTGTTCTCTAAGATTGACCTGAAGTCCGGTTATCACCAATTGCGCATCACAAAGGCGGACATCCATAAGACTGCCTTTCAGACTAGTTATGGCCACTATGAGTTCACTGTGGTACCCTTCGGCTTGACAAACGCCACTGCAGTGTTCATGAGTCTCATGAATATGGTGTTTCGTACCTATTTATATCAGTTCGTGATTATTTTCCTAGATGATATATTGATCTATTCGCGGACCAAGGAGGAGCATGAGGAGCACCTACGTCAAGTTTTGCAGTGCTTGAGGGAGAAGAATCTTTATGGCAACTTGGTACAGTGTGCATTTTTTAGGATAGAGGTGCAGTACCTAGGGTACATCCTATCTGGTGATGGTATCTTTGCAGATCCATCAAGGATTAGGGCTATTAGGGATTGGCTAGTGCCCACCAGTGTGACAGAGGTTAGGCATTTCATAGGGTTAGTTAGTTATTACCGTAGATTTGTTGGAGCTTCTCTAGGATATCGCACCCCATCACTTCCCTTCAGTGAAAAGGGAAGAGTTCTATTTAGACTGAGCAGTGCAAGAGGGCCTTTGGGGTCCTCAAGGAGCATCTTACCAATGCTCCCATCTTGGCGGTTCCTGATCCAGCAATGGATTTAATGGTTTTCACTGATGCATCACTTGAGGGTTTGGGAGCCATACTTATGGAGGGTGGTAGAGCGATCACGTATGAGTCGCGAAAGCTCAAGACCCATGAGCTAAACTACCCCACTCATGATTTGGAGCTTGTAGTAATGGTTCATGCTCTAGTTCATTGGAGACACTTCCTACTGAGTCGTCACTTTGAGCTTCCTTCAGATCATCATAGTCTTTAGTACATATTCATGCAGCCGAATCTGAACTCCCATCAATGGCGTTGGATGGAGTTTCTTTGCGAGTATGACTTTGATGTCCACTACATCAAAGGGAAGGAGAACGTGGTTGCCGACACATTGAGTCAGAGGTGCCATGAGATCCTGACCTTGACTCTGAGTGTGGACTTGAGGGGATGCATTATTTAGCATCTACCTGAGGATGAGTGGTTTCTTGAGATGCAGCAGGAGATCCAGTCATTGAGGGCCCTTGTGGGCAAGTTTGCAAGATACTCCCTTGAGGCAGATGGGCTACTTCGACATTGACAGGGCATCTATGTACCCCGTACAGGTGACCTACGTATAGTAGTGTTATCATAGGCTCACAGAGCACCTTATACAGCACAATCAGGGGTGAAGAAGATGCATGCCGACTTAAGATAGCTATACCATTGGGTGGGTATGAGACGGGATATTGCAGAGTTTGTTGCTAGATGCCTTGAGTGCCGAGGGTCAAGGCCAAGCATCAGCATCCAACAGGTCTTTTATACCCTCATGAGATACCAGAGTGGAAATGGGACACCATTTCCATGGATTTCATTGTTGGTCTTCCTATGTCTTCTTATCGCCATGATGCCATCATGGTGTTAGTTGACAAGTTGACCAAGGTGGCACATTTCTCACCTATATGCATGACATACAATGCACTAGTAGTGGTGAGACTTTTCTTTGATGACATTGTGAGATTACATGGAGTACCTCGCCACATCATTTCTGACAGGGACTCAGTGTTCACCCTAGCCTTTTGGAGGGCCTTGCAGCAGGCGGTGGGCACACAGCTCAACTTTAGCTCTGCTTATCACCCCGAGACAGATGGTTAGATAGGGAGGGTGAATCAAGTGTTATAGGATATGCTTTGTATGTATGTTATGGACCACCAGTCTAGATGGGAGGAGTATCTGTATCTGGTTGAGTTTACCTACAATAATGGGCATCACAGCTCGTTGGGTATGCCTCCTTATTAGGCCTTTTTATGACAGACCTTGCAGGACACCGTTGAGTTGGGATCGGATAGAGGACAGAGTTGTCATTGGTCCAGAGTTGGTTCTGGATATGGAGCAGTAGGTCACACTGATTAGGCAGACTTCAGGAGGCACAGGATCGACAGAAGAAGTATGTTGATGCTAAGAGACTAGATCGGAGCTTCTCAGTTAGTGACAAAGTATTCTTGAGAGTGCGGCCACACAAGAGTTCAATCCATTATGGAAAGGGCTCTAAGCTCGCACCATAGTTTGTAGGGCCTTTTGAGAACTTGGAGCGGATAGGACCTGTAGCCTACTATCTAGCCTTGCCACCTAGCCTGTCGTGCATCCATGATATTTTTTATGTGTCTGTGTTACGGCGATATATATCTGATTTATCTCATGTATTGGACTGGAGTGCTCTACAGGTAGAGGCGAATGGGCAGTTGGATTTGGAGCCAATTCGCATATTAGCTCATTGGACACTGGGCCTTCGAGGTCGAGAGCTGGACCAGGTTAGGGTCCAGTGGGATCGGTATGATGAGGTCACGACGACATGGGAGGATGCATCTAGATTCAGGGAACTTTATCCTCACCTCTTTGATGACTTTCAGGAGGAAGTTTAGTCTTAGGGGGAGGATGTGAGTCCTATTTATTTCACTTCCCTATGTTGATCATTTCATATTACAGCTGGAGACTTTTTTAGACATTTAGAGACTATTGATTTCCATTATGCAGATGTAGACTATATCTCCTTATTTTGGATTAGTTTTGATTAGTATGTGGTGATTTGATTATATCCTATTTTGATGCTCTTATGATGTTAGACATGTGAGATACACTTGATGATTACTAGTGATGTTGATTATGAGCTCATTATGTGGATTTGCTATGTGATTTTGATTCTAATATAGTATATAGAAAATGTTATTATGAATCTTAATTATGATGATTTGTTTAATGTTTTATATGAATTATGTGATGACATGAGTGTTACTTTCTGTTGCTTCGGCTATGATATATATATGTTAGATTGACCGTTTGTTCAAGTGCGCAGGTGATTTTCCAGGCCATGGAAAATCGGAGGCTGATCTCACACTTATGTGTTTCCTTGTTAAGCTGATCCATTCCCAAGAGGGATAAGGATCATGTGTGGTGGAATGATGTTTTCATGAATGCCTGTATTTAATTATTGGCCTAGTTCACCCCTTTTCTTTAATTTAATTGATGTGTTGTAAAATATGTGTTTTAATTCACACCATTTGGTGTTCTTTTATTTTGGGCCATTTAATGTGAATTTATACCTCCTTAAGTGTTTATTAGAGGTCTAAACTAACCCTAGGTGGTACCCCTAGGGTCTAGGGTCCATTTGGGCTTACTAAACCCTAGGGTAACTCCCATCTAGTCACCCTAAACTTGGGTTAAATAAAAGTGGCGAAAATTCAAAATGGTTAAGGGTGGGAGATGAGTCATGCTTTGAAAGGAGGCCCATCTCCCTTCCCAAGGCTTAGGAATTCCTCCATCTTGAAGTCTTGGGGAGTCTTCAAGACCTCCAAGTGTGTGGAACCTTCCTCCAAGACTCTCACACGTGTGAGAGCATCTTGGAGTGAAGGGCTCTCTTGGAGAATAAGGTGATGACATGTGTCATCCCTTATCCTCATGGAGCCATGGGCAGAGATGACACCTCTCCATTTTTTCTCACACATGTGTGAGAGCACAAGTGGAGAGGGTGAGGGTTTGAATGGATAGGAGGGTGACACATGTCACCCTCACATTCCTTCTCCCTTGCAAGTGGAATGGGATGAGGAAGGAGAAGGTGACATGTGTCACCTTCTCATTCCTCAAGGCCTTGAAAGAAGGCCTATTTTAACTCCTCTTGGAGAGGAGTTGGAGGTTCTTTCTTTTTACAAATTTTCTATCTTTGGAGGGTTTTGGGAAGGAGTTAGAGGATTTTGGAGGATTGGATATAGCTTGTAGGCTCTTTTTCAACTTGCATCCATTATTGGGCTCTTAAGGTAAGCCTCATGGCATTTTAGTCATTCCTTATGCTTGTTATATTTTTGCTTATGTACTTGGTTGTGTGTTGGGAGTATTTTCTTTCGTGTGGGTAATGGATGTATTGGGATGAGACTACCCATTTGGGTGTGTCCTTCCTTGTGTGGAGTGGGGGAGGAGTGAACCTCCTCGAGGTCACCCTCCTGGTGTTGGTATTCTTATGGCCTTGAGGGCATTATTTTGAGTATGGGATTATTTTGGTTGGCATGAGTGCCATGGTGATTTTGTATTTCATGGAGATATCATTTTTTGGCTTGAGGCCTTGTGGTGTTGAGACTATGAGTTTTTGGAGTGGCCTCTAGAGTCGAGCGATCCACTCCCCTACCCCTCCAAACTCATTCTATGAGTTTTGTTTTGTGTAAAAGCTATGGGTGATTTTGTGTTGTTGGCTTGTATTTTGATTTTGTTGTGGAATGATAGAACCCGTGTGAAGTTTGACCTCCCAGTTCAAGGGTGACCCACTTGCGGGTCTATGGTAGGGAGGAGAGTGGTTTTTGTGGCTTGGCTTCCCCTTATTTGTGTTAAAATCTTGCAAGTTTTTTTTGGTGGTCTTGGAGCTTTGGAGAAATGGTCATTGTGGCCTTATTTTTATTATCTTGTTGGCTGTTTTGTGAGCCATGGTCTTGGAGACCTTATTGTATTGGTTGAAAAAGAAGTACTCTCCATTATGTAACATTTTCTAAATATTATTAATGAGTTTTGCATTTTTTTGTTGATGTTAAAAGGTCTATTATGTGGTTGTGTGTGTTATTATGATGTTATGGGAAAGCTTGTTAAATGAAAGATTTATTTGAGTTGCTAGTTTCTATTACAAAAAAAAAATGCATTATGTTGCTATTCTGATTTTTAGTTGTATGCAAGAAGAGAATGAAATTTGTTAAACTATATGTTTTATGGTTCATAGAAAATTGTAATTTCGGTTATATTATTGTTGTCAAAAAGAGAGGAAGAAGAAAAAAATAATATGGCTGTCATTTTTAATTATACTGTCAAAAAAGTTGTTTATTCTACAACCCTCCTAAACAATTATTTTTAAGTTAGCTAAATTCAGTTATGTGGGTAGGCATTATATATATATATATATATATATATATATATATATATATATATATATATATATATATATATATATATATATATATATATATATATATATATATCAATGAAATGACTTTTGAGAAAAAAAAATCGAACAACATTCTAGATTTTGTGCAAACCATATTTTTATCTCAGTGACGAAATTAGGAAATATATTTATTGCTGAATGGCCAAACCACATAGGGTTTTGTGTTTTTTTTGTAAAGTAAAAGAAAAAAATTTAAAAGTTTGGGGCCTTTGCTTACTTAAAACTAAAAAGAAACCCTGCGATTTCTTGAGATACTTCGGTGTTGTGAAATGTCACCGTCCTTGCATCCTTCGAACTTGCAACTTGGCGTTAGTTTGGTCTGTGATTTATATATAATATTTGCATTTATATATATAGTATGTATGTATGTATTTTCGGCATTACTCTAAATTTTTTATGAAATAAAATATCTCCTTAGATCAGTAATAAATAAATATATTTATTTATATATATATATAACAAAGAAAATGAAACCATGTGCAATATACAAAATGAATATATACCAGATTGTTGTATGAGAAAACTCTATGGCATTATTTCCATGGCTGCCCATGACCATAGCTAAAACCCTAACCTTCAAAAACAAAAGAAAGAACAAAATGGAAGAAAACAAATAAGAGAATAGAGAAGAGAAAAGTGATAAAAGAATAGGGTTAGGGTAAGATAAGAAATTAATAAAATAATAGAGAGGTTTTAGGGTTGAGGAGTTAAGTGGAGGGAAATATAGAATGAATTAATTTTTGTCTCATTTTTCCTTGCACGTGATTTTTTTCTAACTCTCCCTCTCACTCTCCTTTTTGAAATTAACTTTATGTGGTTTCTATGTTTTTATTATTTGGGTGGGTTTTAAATTTATTCAAACTAGATTTTATTGCCATCTAGATATTTAATAATTTGGGGGTCTCTTCTACTTTCTTTTTATGCTTTTAATTTTTGGACTTCTATATTGATTTTGTATAGTGGGTTTTAATTCAGTTTGGAGATTCCTTTTTTATGAACTTACTATTGTGATTTTGATTTTAAAGGATTTGGGAAGTTTGATTTAATTCCTTTTCTTGAGAATCTTACATTTGACTTATTTTAATAAATATAATTGTTGGGAATTATATTTATTAGTGGACCTTTATTATCTTGAGATCAATTATTTATTACCTTTATTTAATTTGATTTCAATTAATTGGGTGGGTAATTTTTATATTGTAATTTTTATATTGTTAATTAGGTAGATTTAATTTAATCTTTTTATTTAATTTTTCTCTTAAATGTTTTAGAGGAAGACCTTTTTAAAATATTTTTTCCAAATGTTAATAACGCGTTATGCCACCAAAATTTTTCTAAGATTTAGGGCATTTGTTTTAAATGAATTATCTTGGCAATTAGTTAACATTATATTTTCCCCGGCGATTAATATTTTAATGTAATTGTATTTTAATCTATTTTTATGCTCTAGAATTAGGGTTGGATTTTGACTCCTGTCGAAATCACATCACTCACCTAGGAAACTTAGGGTTCCGGTCAAAATGATCCTAACCCTAGTAGCGATGCTCCTCGCGTCGCATAACCCCTTAGTTGACTATCATCACATAGGGGATTGTGTATGTAAATGCTCTTCCTCGAGTTTCGATTGACATGTTTATGCATTATGCATATTGCCATCGAGCACGCTAACGTGTGCGAGGGGGTTTCTAGGGACAGGTGGAAAAGTTTTTTATATTTCGTGTCATGACCACATGACAAATGTGGAAATGACACGTGTGTGGGCATTTTTCATTTTTCCATAACTTTCACTCACAGAGGAATTTTTAGAAAAATTATAGTCAATGGGAAGCTCGTTCTGTCACTGACAAATTGACATCAAGATGATTCACAAATTGTGTTGTTTTCACCATTTTGGCCTCCGAAGTCAACTATTGTAAGCAAATTTTGACAAGGCATATCTTTCACCCTGGTTATCAAAATTTTGCAAAATATTTTTTGAAATTGATCATAAAAACACAAGGATTTCAAATTTGTAATCAATTTTAATATTTGGATAGCCCTTTTTGTAAAAAACACCATACATTATAAATGGTCGATTTGACATCCAATCTAAACATAGGTTGTATTTTTCTTACATTTTTTCTAGGAGGGCTTCTAAAATAGCAAAATAATATCAATGGATAATCTATCTAAGTCTCTAAAATGGGGATAACAAATCATCCATCTGTCATTACTTTAATAAATGGAAACTACAAGTCCTGGTGCGATCGAATCCTAAAGAACTACCAATGGGTCCATGTATTTCCACATTTGTATGGGCTTATTCCTGAACCAAGTACATATTGGTAGAAAACTATATAGAAAAATAAAAATAATCATGTATTAGGATTAATTGGTTTAAGTGTTGGGAACCACACATTATGGGGTCTACCACACATTGAGTGCCCTCGCACACTCTAGACTACACTATGGAAAATGTATGGAGATCCCAATGAATCTCCATTCCTAGATGATCCCATTATAAACATACTTCTTCCCCTTGATGATGTTGACTATCCTTTGTGTGATAATGATACTGAAGAGGAACTTGCTTATAAGGAAATTCTTGAATGTGTTGATGACACAAAGACATATCATCTTGATTCTCCTCTATCTCCACCATCACTTGATGCTACATCCAAATCTAGAGTTAACTCATGTATAACTTCTAGTGATTCTCTGCACTAGGATATTTTTATTCTAGATCCGCCACTTTGGGATGTATATCTACCATACGTGTCATCTTTGTTTGTAGAGTCCTACATTGTAGATTTGGAAGATACCATTGAGGACATCTGTCTTTTATTTGATGATAGCTTTGATGTAGTTGCATCACCATTGTCTTCTTCAGATATGATTTCTCTTGCTTTTCCTACATTAGCTTCTATAGTGAAAGATTCTATAGGTATTCATGAGTCTACATATTCGACTCAGTCATCATGTATTTTGACATCCTCTACAAAAGTATTAGATTCTCATCAGTCCAGTTATCACCATACATCTATGGTTCCTATTCCTAAATCTTTTATGGTACCTAATTCATTTTATCAACATTTGTCATACATTAGCATTGGATTGGAGATAGTTGAGCATGCTTCAAATACATCATGGGAATCATCTGTATATTTGAATCATGTGCATAATTCAGATACATTTATTCTTCTTCTTGTATGTTCCTATATGGAATGGGAAGTGTACTTGCACACTTTTGTGGTTCTATTTCTTCCCAAGGGGAGAAATATGGTTCAACATTCATGGATCATCTTTAGCATCCAGTTTCAAGCATATACAAGAACTACAGGAGGTATTTTGAGGGGACCTTGCATGATTTCTCTTCTCATATCAATTTTTGGAGGATTCATTTCTTTGCATGGAGTTCATTTCTTCACATTTTTGGGGGGTTCACATTGAGCATCACATCTTTTCTCTCCTATGGGGGAACATATATTGTACATTAGTGTTAGAATTAGTCCTTGGGGGGTCATTCTAAGTCCTTCTATTTTCTTCTTCACTTGTACATTTTCTACATGTATCATTTCTCTTTTGGAGAAGGGTTTTTCCCATAGAGTTTTCTCCTTTACTCCACTTATGAGAATAATGTTTGTACATGGGTACCTAACATGGCCTAGTATCTGAGACCCATCATCTTTCTATCACTTCTCCCTAAGTTGCACTTAAGGGGGTTGTTAGTGTAAATAAGTTCATATTATATCTAGTTAGGATATCACCTTTCTAGGATTGACATATTCACACTTAGCTTAAGTTTACTTTGGCTTTTTTAGGAGTTTGTCTCAACTCGTATGGTTGAGACATGTGTCCTCATGCTTTTGAGACATCTCTTGCATGTTTACTTGCTACTTGCATGAGCACTTGTCATTTGGTCTCACAAGTGTCACATCTTAGGAAGGTTAGTCAGTCATTGTGTTTGACCATCCTACCTCCTCTCTCATGCATATTTATACAAGTCATATTGTACATTGTTTACTTATGTCTTTAATATATCAATTAGGCTTATTTTGTGCTTATATCTTTATGGAAGTGATTATAGTTCTTGTTGGTTGATCTTGGTTACTCCAATAGGGTCTTCATCTTATTTAAAGATCAAAAGAATGGAGGAAGAGGCCTTTGCCAAAAGTAATCAAGAACAAAATAGTTAGACCTAGAATAAACAAGAGGAAGATAGGGAGAGGACCATGACCCCCATAGATTATTTTGACCTCAACCTTCGTGAGCCTATTTTAGGAGATACTATAGTGGAGAAATACTCTTGCTCCTTTTAGGAGGAAGAGATTATTGAAAATTAGATGGCATTTCTAGATCTAAAGTGGTGTGATAAAGAACTAGCTATAGAGGAAATTAGATGGCATATCTAGATCTAAAGCGATGTGATGGAGAAGAAGCCTAAGCATAGGAAACTAGGGGTAGAAAGCCCATTGGTTGTAGTTTTTTTTGGGAAGGTCAATCTCTATCAATTTCCTCCCTAGCCTTTGGAGGTGGAAAGGATAGCTCCAGAAAAAAAGTCTCTCCTAGCCCTCTCTTCAAGAAAACACGGAGTAAAAATATGGCAGAATGTGTCTTAGATGAAAAGAAAATTGTAACATTAAACTTGAAGGAGCTAAGGGAGAAGGAGAAAGAGAAATAGGTGGCATGTGGAAGTCAAAGTACCCTTCAAGCACTAGCCAAGGGTATGCTAAAGATTAAAAAATGAATATCTTATTGTGAAATGTCAAAGGGCTAATTATCCTCGTAAACAAGATCTTCCGGTGAATCTTGTAAGGTAGAATTTGCTTGATATGTTTTTGGTGCAAGAAACTAAGATGACTAAAAAACAAGAATGGACTTTTTAAGGAGAGAGGTTGTGAATGAATGGATGTGGATGAAGCTTCAAGAGGATTTGTGATGATGTGAATCCATATGAACATTGGGGATGGCTCCCTTTTGTATGTGGATTCAAATCATGTTGTATTATTTCATCATAAGAAGGATAAAACTTCTTAAATCATATATAATATTTATGCACCTAATACAAGGAATGTAAGAAGAAACCTTTGGTTAGATCTAGCATCCTTTTGGAGACTTCATATAAACATGAAATGGATGGTCATTAGGATTTCAACTCTCCTTTAATAGTAAATGAAAAGAAAGGTGGATCTCAAATTTCTTCTAAAAGTAGGGAGTGTTGAAATGAACCAGCCAACTAAGAGTGGGGGGGGTGAATCAGTTAATGTCACAAAACTTAAGCAATTCTGCACCTTAAATCATTAAACACTTATCCACTATTTGTTATGATTAAAACATGAATGCATAAACACAGAACCAAAAACACAATTGCAAGATCATACACAAGTGATACCAGATTTTTACATGGAAAACCATGTCAAGGGAAAAACCATGGTGGGAGTTAACCCACAAGATATATATGTAAAGCACAATATCAAAAATTAGAGTCTCACTACCAATAGGGATCACTGCCTAGAAAAAGGCTCACTACCAAGGGGTGGCTCACTACCAAGGGTTTTGAACTGAGATGTTAGCATCTACTCCATGCCTAAATTCAGTTCCATTGAAGCACAATATTCTTCTACTCTGCTCTGCCTTTTCTCTTCCTTACTTATCTTCGCATTTTTCACACAAGGACACCTTTTCCTCAACTCAATTACAAGTATTTATACACTACATCAACCTTGGAATGATCATCAAGGTTGGCATTACAATCATCAAACGTTGGAACAACGTCCAAGGTTGGCATTACAAACATACATAAAATAGGTCTGGACCTAATACAAAATTAGCTAAGGAAATGTAATAAAGATGTATGCGGATCACTCCATGCCTTAACTAGGACTCAAACATGATCTTCCATGCCACAACATGCTTCTGCAATTTTCAAGAGATCTTTGTAATTACTGGAATTAACCAAGTCAGCTAAGACTAGTTATACGCTACATTATCTCCAACATGATCTCAATTCCTTAATGCAAACCAACGCAAAGTTAGGAACATGATCAAGAGGCCTCCACAAGCATGTTGTAATCACATGAGAAATCGCACAAACTCTAACCACTTTATCCATGAGATTCTTCACACCGGAGCACATGAACTTCCCTATCTTTGAACTGTCATAAAAGAAAGATAGCTTGCGGACAACCAAATCACAAACCATTAGAGTTGTAGGTACTTATTATTATTCCAGACTTCCCTCTAGAACCATAGAGAAAAATACTTCAATGCAGAGGGATGTGGAGAAAAATACTTTCTCCCTGTCACCAATGAATAATTAGAAAAGGCAAGTTTTACTCTGATGAATGTAACTCACTCAATTCTTCATATCAGAGGCTCAAACTCAGGATTTAGCATCTTCAGACATGCCTCTAAATAACTTCCAATCCATAGACCAAGATCTTCATTCTCTAAGAAATGTGGAGCAGTCTTTTGGACTGTTCTTTAGTATGCAACTCACTGTCTTCACTGTGATTCACTGTTTCCTTTCTGATTCTTCTAGAGGGGCTAATTTTCTTAATAGCCTCAACATATAAAGCTTCTAACCAAATAAAAAAATAAGATACAGTTGACACCAATGACAACAAAGATATGTTGACACCAATGACAACAAAGATATGTTGACATCAATGACAACACCAATTAGGCACATACTTGCAACAATCTCCCCCTTTGTCATTAATGGCAACATATGATGTGAAAAACTTCAACAACCATCAAGACAAGATTCTCCCCTATCTCTTTACACATCTGCACTCTTTCTCTTTGAGTTTTTCACATGATTTCTCTCCCCCTTTGACACCAATGGCAAAGGGCACATACTTGCACTCTACTGCTCTGATTCAATCTCTCTTCTGAACTCTCTTCATCTAACTACTCCACCTGAGAAGTAGCACTTACAAGCATCAATCCCGATCTAGAGATGAATTTTACCTCCGGACTGATGCACTTCTGTGCATCTTAGTTTAGAGCAGGAGGGGTGATAACCCCTAACTTTTCTTTGAGATACTCAAAACTATCCTTAGGTAGAGGCTTAGTTGAAATGTCTGCAATCTGATCTTTTGTAGATACATACTCCAACTTGAATTCATTCTATGTTACCTTTTTCTCTCAGAAAGTGATATCTTATGGATATGTGCTTTGTCCTTGAATGCATTACTGGAATCTTTGATATGTTTATGGCAAAAGATTGCAATTGGATCTTCATACACAACTCAGATGTCCTTCAATGTCTGCTTCATCCATAACACTCGAGTGCAACTACATGCTGCTGCAATGTATTATTCTTCTGCAGTAGATAGAGATATTGGGTCTTGTTTCTTGCTTAACTAGGATACTAGCCTTTTTCCTAAAAATAATGCACCTCCACTTGTACTTTTCTTGTCAACTAGGATTTGCTCATCATTGATTTGAACCTTTTTCTTTTGGATTTTCTTCCATGAGCTTCTTCATATTTGATTTCTCAACACCTCTTTAATCCGGATTCCTACACTAACTAACTAGTTGAGGGTTTTTTTTTTAATTTTCAACACAACTCCCCCTGAGCCATAGCTCACAATTTAATTCCTGGAGGAAGTATCTGCACCAAATGCTGGTGTGGATCCATCCTTGATCTCATTGACATCCTTTCTGATCTAGATCTTACTCATCTCATTCTTGGTTTCTACTAGATCAACCTCATTCTTGCCTTTGTCATCTTTCTGCTCTGTCTTCCTCTTCACTGCAGGATAATCTCTCTTTCCATTTCTACTTCTACATAATCTAGCAGAGTGTCTGGGATTGTTTCAATTTAGACAGACAATATGTCTCTGACCTTGATTTCTTCTATTGTTTGAATTTGGTCTTGATCTACATTGATTAGTCATATGCCCAATTCTATTGCATGCAAAACACTTTCCATTGAAAGAGTGAACATTCTTTGGATTGATTTGATTATTTCTTGACACACTTATGTACTCATTTGCTTTATGACCAATTTTCTTGCAATTGAAACATTGACCAGAGAAAGATGGAACATTCTGATTCATTCTACTCATACATTGAGTGGCCTTATGACCATACTTATTACATTTAAAACAATAACTGTTGAAAGATGGATACCTTTGAGCATTTGGTTGTCTGATCAGAGGTCTTCTAAGTCTACCTTTTTGATTTCTTACCTGATAGTTTTTGCCTCTTTCTTTCTCAGATCTGACTTGTCCTGGAAATGAACTTTCTCCCTTTTCAAATCCCAAACCTTGCTTGTCATTTGGACTCTTCTAGCTGGCAAGCAACTCATCAAGCTTTGCAGAGCTTATTTTGATCTTTTCTTTATAGCTATTAGCTACCTCTAGATCAAACTTCAAAAGCACAATTTCTTTTGCCAAATTCTCAAATTCTTCTGACTTATCTTTCACATCTTTGCTCAGATGATCCTCTATTCTTGTTTTGTCTTCATTTGCTAGACTTAATTCTTCACTTTTCTTTTTAAGACTTTGTTGGAGTTCCTTAATTTCCTTACTTAGCTCCTGGATGAAACCATTTACTTCTACCATATTTTCTTTTGAGTCCATGTTTTCTTCCTCAGATTCCTTAATGTCTTCCGAAGCAAATTGGTGCCCTTTATTGTCAGTATCAGCTGCTTTAGATTCAACACTAGAAATCAAGCATAGATTCATTTGATTCACAGTAGCTCTGTGTCCTTTCACATCACATTTTGTTTTATCACTGATGGTCTGGGAACCTTCTTGTGCTTCATTCTACAGTTCCTCATTGATTGAGTCAGAGTACCCTTGAATGTTCTCATTAACTTTGACATTTGTACTTTCAACAATCTTTCCCAATCTATTGTTATAGTAGTGGTAGGCTTTGTTCCAAGATGAATATCCAAGGAAAATGCCCTCATCATACTTAGTATCATCTATTTCCATTTTGATAATGCATTTGCTTCCAAAGATTTTGAAGTATTTCACAGTGGGTATTGTTCCATACCATAATTCAAAGGGAGTCTTTTCATTCTTGGCTTTTACCTGAACTCCATTTAGTGTGTAGATAGTAGTTTGAATTGCTTCCTTCCAAAATGCTTCTGATAGATTTGCTTCTTCCATCATTGATTGTGCAAATTCTTGTATAGTCCTGCTTGTTTCTTCCATTACCTTATTCTTTGCAGAGAGTTGTTTTTCTATCCCGTGAGTCTCACAGAACATATTGAAATTGTTGGAGGTAAACTCTTCTTCTTTGCCAATCCTTAAACACTTGGTTTTCATATTTAGCTCTTTTTCAACCATTACTTTAAAAGCTTTGATTCCATCTAGAGCTTCTAATTTTTCTTTGAAAAAGCTAACCTGCGTCATTCTAGAATAATCATCAATAAAAAACATAAAGTGCCTGTCATCATGGAAGCTTCTTATTCTTGTAGGACCACAAAGATTTGTATGGATCAATTCTAGTCATTTAGTGGAAGATTTTTCTTTGCCCTGTAGTGTTATTCTTGACTGCCTTTTATCTTGACATTTCCTATGATGATGTTATTTGAGAAATCAAGTTCTAGCAAATCTTTTACAATTTGGACTGAGTCTGTATTTACTAAATCATCAAGATTGATATGACACAGTCTTCTATGCCAAAGCCATCTTTCATTGGTCTGGGTTGTGATCCCATGAATATCACTTTTTCTAAGATGATAAAGATTCTTTCCTGTCCTTTTTCCAATGGCCATTGTAGCTCCAAATTTCTCTTTGATTACAAAAGTATCATTCTCAAATACAAGACTAAATTCCTTTTTGCATAACTGTCCAACGCTTAAGAGACTTTGCTTTAGATTCTCAACATAAAAAACATCATTAGTAATTTGTCCATTACCAAGATTAATTAATCCTTTTCCACATATTTCAGCAGTACAGTCATCTCCAAATCTAACTAACCCTCCATCATACTTTTCCAAACTTACAAACTTACTCTTGTCACCAATCATGTGATTTGAACAACTACTATCAATAATCCAATAGTTCTTTGCTTAAAACATAGATTCATTGCTGGTACTTACCTCTAGATCTGGATACCTTAGATTGTTGACACTCTTTGTTTTGGAGAGGAAGTAGTCATCATCTTCATAAAGCACTTTCTTGGACAATCCAATTTTATCATCTTTTAGTGAACATTCGGGTGTATCAAAATCACTATGTAGTTGTTCATCCTTTAACTCCATTTGGGATCTCCCTCAAGTTGTTAGACTCTTTACGAAGGGACTTGGCTCTAATACCAATTGTTGAAATGAACCAGACAACTGACACAATTGCAAGATCATACACAAGTGACACCAGATTTTTACGTGGAAAACCTTGTCAAGCAAAAAACCACAATGGGAGTTAACCCACAAGATATATATGTAAAGAATAATACCAAAAATTAGAGGCTCACTGCCAATAGGGCTTACTGCCCAGAAAAAGGCTCACTACCAAGGGGTGGCTCACTACCAAGGGTTTTGAAGTGAGATGTTAGCATCTACTCCATGCCTGAATTCAATTCCATTGAAGCACAATATTCTTCTACTCTGCTTTGCCCTTTCTCTTCCTTACTTATCTTCACATTTTTCACACAAGGACACCTTTTCCTCGACTCAATTGCAAGTATTTATACACTACAGCAACGTTGGAATGATCATCAAGGTCGGCATTACAATCATCAACTGTTGGAACAATCTCCAAGGTCAGTATTACATACATAAAATAGGTTTGGACCTAATACAAAATTAGCTAAGGAAATGTAATAAAGATGTATGCGGATCATTCCATGCCTTAGCTAGGATTCAAACATGATCTTCCATGACACAACATGCTTCTACAATCTTCAAGAGATCCCCGCAATCACTGGAATTAACCAAGTCAGCTAAGACTGGTTACACACTACGTTACTTGGAAGTAATCTTCAAACACGATCTCAATTCCTTAACGTGGACCAATGCAAAGGTAGGAACATGATCAGGAGGCCTCCACAAGCATGTTGTCATTAAGAGAAATCACACAAACTCTAACCACTTTATCCATGAGATTCTTCACACCGGAGCACATGAACTTCACTGTCTTCAACTGTCATAAAAGAAAGATAGCTTGTGGACCACCAAATCACAAACCATTGAATTTGTAGGCACTTATCATTATTCTAGACTTATCTCTAGAACTACAGAGAAAAATACTTCAATGCGGAGGGATGCGAAGCAAAATACTTTCTCCCTGTCACCAGTGAATAACCAGAAAAAGTAGGTTTTACTATGATGAATGTAACTCACTCAATTCTTCATACCAGAGGCTCAAACTTAGGATTTAGCATCTTTAGACATGCCTCTAAATAAATTCCAATCCATAGACCAAGATCTTCATTCTCTAAGAAATGTGGAGCAGTCTTCTAGACTGTTCTTCAGTATGCAACTCACTGTCTTCACTATGATTCACTGTTTCCTTTCTGATTCTTCTGGAGGGGCTAATTTTCTCAATATCCTCAACATATGAAGCTTCTAACCAAATAAAAAAATAAGATATAGTTGACACCAATGAAAATAAAGATATGTTGACATCAATGACAACACCGATTAGGCACATACTTGCAATAGGGAGGACCTAGCAGACTTTATCAACCAAAGTGCCTTATTGGACCTAGAGTAAAAGAGGCATATTTCACTTGGTCAAATTGAAGAGATGGTGCTTGTATAATCTAGGTGAGACTAGAATGAGTCCTTATATCCCCTAGATGGTTAAATTTGCACTTCTATTCTTTATCTACCTTAACAAGAATTGGATTACATAAATCCCCAATAGTTTTTTGTCTAGATAAAATTGGAAAAAGAAAAGGCTTCCCTTTTTAATTTGAAAAAATGTTGACTCAACACCCCCAACTATATAAAAGGATATGTATATGGTGGAACATTGAGTTGGAAGGATCTATAATGTTTTGGATTGCAAATAAGCTAAACATTGTCAAAATCAATGTTAGAAGATGCAATAAGGCCTCTTTTGGTAACATCTTTGGGAAGAAATTCAAAGTTATGTCCACTTAGATGCCTTATAGAAGGAAATTTAGAATGTAAATATGATCTAGAAAATGTATATGAGAGAAAAACTTCTATTATGTGAGCTCCATTCCTTGATTTCTAAAGAGGAATATTTTTGGAGGTAGAGGTTTAAAGCTATTTAGTTGAAGGCATTGTCTAACTCCATTATTGACCAATAAATTGATGTAGATTAGACATGCACTCAACTCAATGGACCAATAGATCCTTTATAAAGAAACCTAATGGCTTTAATGTGTTACATTTATATTTGTCAAACCAGTGAATCATATTCTTCTTAGATGACATCTATACTATTTGTATAGTCAAGGATTCCTGAGTCTATCCTAGAGGTTGTGCATAGAAACAAATTATAGGAAAGGAAATAAATTCTATCTTATACACTCTAATCAATAAAAGTTGCTACAGTTAGGTAATTATTTTGAGCAGTAACAAACACTTTTCCAACTATGATGTAAACAAATACTATGTAGCTCTCCCTTATGCATAACCAGATGTTGCCTTCTAGATCCTCCATCTAGAATAATATTGTTAAATCCAAATCTACTCTCTCCCTGGGTCTCCAATGGCAGGTTGGTAAGGGGGCAAAGAGAGATTTTGGGAAGATTCCTGGGTTTCCTTTCCACCCTTGGATTTTCACCCCATCTACCCAGCAATAAAATATATAGTTCAGGAAAGAATTGGTAGGTATGTCAACAATTATTGGAAAATGGAAGATGGTCAAATGGTTTGGAAAATATCTCAGTCTAAGTTAGATCATCCTTTAAATATTGTGGTTGCTACCTTGCTCAAGCACCTTCAAAATCACAAATTCCAAAAAATTCATGGAGGATAAAATTGTCTAGAAAGAAGACCATTCAAGAAATTACATGGTCAAATCTAGATACAACAGCCTAGATAATTCCTACAAGGACTGTTTGAACTGGAGACACATTTGGGAGAACAAGTCTATTCCTAAGATCAAATTATTCTAGTGGATAGTGATCCATATGTTGAACACTTAGAATACGAAGAGGGGGGTGAATCAGTATTCTTGTAAACCATTCAAACATTAAAAATCCAATTCATTTAGTAGATTCAATTGCAGTAAATGAAACAAAGCATAAAACATTCAACAACCACTCATGACACATGAACACTAGGATTTTACATGGAAAACCCAAAATGGGAAAAACCATGGTGATGATTAGCTCACAATATATTATAATTGATTACAGTATATTTACAAAAATGCTCACAACAAGTGGACTCACTATCCAAGTGGACTCACTACCCACTAACAAAAAGATAGAAGAAAGATTGTGGCTTGGTGCCTAGATTGAACTATTACAATTGCATCTGATATATGCATGAGATACAATTCCAATGAAGATCAATAAACTGACTTTACACACTTTATCTGATTATGATCTTATAATCTTCTTTCCTCTACATTCACATTATTCTAATCTTCTACTCAACATTCACAACATAAGTTCGTACTACTTTGATATTATTTGCATACATGCATATCTCTCTCTATAAAATATTGAAATTGATCTAGTATATATATACGCCCCAAGCATAATATAAATTAGGTCAACCTAATTGGATGTAACATACAAAATATACAATATATAACTTGTCGGCTCAAAACCTTTCACACACATGGCCAAGATCCAGTCCTTAAAACAATTTGAAATAGGTTGGCATGGACCTATACTATCTCCCACATAACTCCACAATGCATATTTAACCTTTGCATATCTTTACATCTATTAGGTCAGCACTGCAGAAGACCTAAAACAAAAATCCTTCAAATGTATACCCATATTTGGACACGTGTACCTCGAAACATAATGCCAACTAGAATTCACACTCTATTGACATCTATCAAAATCTCCTTAAAACAACAAAGTCAAAATCCAATCTACGAAGAAATACAGACACTCTTTACTCGCATGCACTGTATAGGAAATGACTATAATCTGCCAAGTCAAACTTCTATCATTCATAACTTACACACAAGAGGTCAAAATCATATGAGATTCTTTAATTAGATGCTTCTATCAACCAACAAAAATATACTAGAACCACATAGTGAAATGTTCAATTAGAGACCAATGTGGGCCCAAAAACTAGATGCTCTGTAATACAAAAATACCAGAACTGACACTTAGTCAATTTTCATCACAAGTCTCTTTACTGAATTAAACCTTCTTGCAAAATTGTCTTTCATAGACATCTTGAAGCATCCAAAATGATATGCACCAAATACTTCATACCAAGATACAATGTTGACATCAATGACAATACTGCAACACATAGTAGCATGTCTTGTGCTTATCCTACATGCTCATGTTGCCAACAACAACATCAATGACAATCTTCCAACAATCTTCCCCTTTGTCATTGATGGCAACATGCCAAAATATCTCCAAAACATTCTCCCCCTTTGACATCAAGGGTAAAGGGTGCTTTCAACCACTATTTCTAACATGTGTCGAATCTCCCCCTAAGAAATATATTCATATGTACAAGCTGAAAGATTGAATTGACTCCCCCTAAGTCATGTACTGGAGCAAAAACCAAAAATTTGTACCAGAAACTACTCGATATACTTTGCATTTGTACACAGAATCTAAAAATGAAAACTAAAAATGTATAAAGAGTAAGGAATGTTGTCAACCGGATGAAGTTGGCACTTGTAACTTCTACACCCGTCTCTACCATTCCTATTTTCCTTCATCCCATGCCTTCTTAGCTTCCCCAAGTAATCTACATTGAGTTTCAAACTTCATCAGTAGCTCTTCTCCTTCTTCCAGAGTGCTAGGTATAGGATTCATCTATGTGGCTTTGGTAGTACTCAAGAGGGCTCTAGAAACAAGCATGAATTTGGGATTCACCAAGAACCTTATTTCTCCAAACTGTAAAATAATATGCTCTTTTTGATCCTACAACTGAAAGAATTTCTTATGCAAATCTTCTATAACATTCCTTGTATCTCTAGTAAGACCAAGTACCAAATCATAAGCACTTGAGGCATTATTGATCTGGAACTCAATGGAGTCCATCTCCTTTCTGATGCTCTATGTGGCTTCGGGCCACTTCATGCCAAATTGATAAAGGGCCTTAGCATCATTGAGACAAACTTGTGCATCCTTCAGAATTTCTTGAAACTTTTTATGTGCAAGAGCACATTTCTCAGTGATTTCCATCATTTTATTGCCATTCATTCTCTTTTCAACCTCATTTTCAATTTGTCCTTTAAGATCGAATGCATATTATTTAAAAGAATCAATTAATAACTTCACATTTTCCATACCAAAAAGTGATGTGTTAATGTTTACACTGGGTATGGCCTCTTGCAATGCCTTCACTACCTCATCCATCAACTCTCTACTTTTTTTATGTTTCTCTACAACTTCCTTCTGGGTAGATGCATGGAATACATCTCCCAACTGTAGCTTGTGGAGTGGGGAAAGCTTGTCTAGATCTATACTTCCCTATTGCATCAACAGTTGAAGTAGTTGTGATGACACAACAGGCAGGAAATTTAGTTGCATACTTAGTAGATTCTTCAATGAATCTCCGATGGAGTTGGAAGATTCACCAGAAGACTTTGTAATCTCCACAACTTTTTCTTTCAATTCCTTTTCTTTGTTCTCACTGAAGTTTTTTGGATTCTCTTCCTTTGTTTTTGCATCTTCAGATGCATCCTTGTTCTTGTCTTCATCTTTCCCTTTATTATTTTCTTGTGCTTCTTTCTTTTCTGCTTCAACCTTCACTTCATCTCCTTCCTTATTTGCATTTTCTACCTCTATAAAGTTTTCTTTGTTTCCTACAGGAGTAGCATTTCCATCTGGTACCAGAGGAGGGGTAGATGCATCTTCCTTTGCTACTTCTTCACCGATGATTGTTTCTTCTTCAACATTCTTTTCTGCTTCTTTATTTTCCAGAGCTATTTCTTCCAAAATTGGAGGAACATTATCTTGAGTATGCTCATTGTTTGTTGCATGCTCATGTTGAGCATCAATGTCCTGAGCCTCTTCTCTTGCAACAACTTCCGGAGTAGTGTTCTTTAAAAACATTCCATATTTATGTGCAATATCAGAAATTTAATCAACTATCTCCTTCTGTAGCTTTTCAAATTCATTCTTATCTTTACCCATAAGGGTAGTTACCCTTTGCTTTACCCTAAATTTAGTGGTGTAAAGCTCAGCCAATGTGGATCTATTCTCCATAGACAAAGAAGTACCAACTTTCTCCAATGCATACATTTTTATTTTTCCTTCTTCTTCAATTGCTTCTTGTCTTCTTTTCATCAAAACATTCCAAAGCTCTGCAAGAATTTGGTCCCCAATGTTTCTCATGTCAACTTCCAAAACAATAATGTATTTAATGATAGCCTCAACAATGGTGGCCTTATCCACCTCATTTGCTTCATTGTAGAGGGAAGCAATATCTCCTAACGCCACATGCTGCAAAATGTTATTGAACAAAGCTTCTAATCTCATTGGAGAGCGAGGTCTTATTGGTTCTAATTGTGCTTTACTCTCATCCAAGGTCTTTGCCAGGCTTATTTCTTCTTTCTTCTTCTTTGGCATCAGCTTCTTGGTGGATTCTTTCTTCTTCTCTATCATATGTACAACAAATTTCTTATTTTCTTCCTCTATCTCCTCTTCACTGTAAGTATCAACAATATCAACTTTTCTCCTTTTGCAAACCAACTGTGGTCCTTCTTCCTCTTCTTCTTCATCTTCTTCCTGTACATTGACACTTATATTTTTCTTTCTCACTACCTTTAGCTTTAGTCTTTTCTTTGTAGGGGCTACAAGTGGTACTGTTGTGGCGGTCTCCTTCTGCACAACTAGAGGGGATTTCTCCTTTACTAGAGGACTAGCAGTTGATTTCCTCTTTTCTCTGGTAGAGGGCACAGTCCCGAAGGACTTCTAGATTGCAAGAGGGGTGGTAGATGTCCTACCAGATCTTCTTATGCTCCCTAAACTTTTTGTAGCACTTGATTCTCCCTTGGCCTTTGCTCTTTCTTGCTGCACTTGCTCCTTAGAGATGTCCATTTCCTCTGCATATTTGTCAACCATTTTCTCAACCTTCTTCTTTATTTGAGGCTTTCTCTACTCCATATGCACCTCCAGTGATTTTTATTCAAAGGTGCCATTCCTTGCTTTAGAGGTGTCTTTGGGACTTTTCAACAAAACATCAACCAAACCAATAATTTCTTGTTCATTGATTTCATATCCCAAAGTAGGATCCACACTGACCTTGGTTCCACAGCTTTCATCATGCATTCATCCATTGATACAAAGAAGGTGATGTCATTTTGATATTTTTCTACTATTGTCCTAGGTATCCTCTCTCTTTATGCATCCTCTTTTGAAAAACTACAAAGAATGTGGTAAGGGCATTATCTTGTGCCTTAGCATCACAAAAACTTCTCATGAAGTTTACAATCTAATGAGCCACAGGTCTTCCTTGTAACCATCTCACATTGTTTGTTCCGGGAAGCTCCTTTGGAAAATAAAAGAGTAAACACACAACTAGAGTTCCATACTTAAATGCATATTTCTTCTCCTTTGTTTGCTTTAGGTTCTCCAATAATTATTGCCTTAACAATTCACAAAGATCATAGTCTATCCCTTTTTTAACCATTTCATAGGCCACATTGATTGCAGTGGTAGATACAAAGTTTTCTCTGTTTGTGAAATAGATCTTGTAACCAATCATCATCACTCCATATTTCACAACTGGATTCCTAATAGGATTGATAGTTAGATCTCTCTTATCAAATGTTTCACCTGTTAGTTCCATAACAACTTCGTTCTTGATTGATTTTTAAATAGGAACAGGTCTAATGGAGCATAGACTTGTAACTTCTCTAATCACCTCTTTTATTATCATTCTATGCATATCAGTCCAAAAAAACTTATCATGAATTCTACTTAGTGCCATCCTAACCCATTTGTGATCAAAACAAAAATTAGGAAATCATTGCCATACATCAATCTTCTTAGGGACTAGGTTTTGGTATTCAGGTTTTAGGGAAAAATTGTCTCCAGTAAGTTCTTTTACCCATATATTCCCTAGCTTACTGCGATCATATTCTTCCATCTTTCCATGAATTTAAATCCTTATATCCTATGTTGGCAACACCCCATAAGGAATATGTAAAAATGCACCTAACGGGTTGTCTTCAATGGATTTTGCAGGGTATTTCTTAAATTTAGGTTATGGCTTCTCAGTGACCTCTATAACCCTTGGTGTAGTCATTTCCAAATGAATTCAAATTTCTTTAAAACAAAGTTTTGTGTGACCCCATGGTAAACTAAAGATTGTAAATACCTTTTCTATTGCTTGTAGAACTAGGGTTTCAACTCACTAAATCACAAATCATTTTGATCACTCCTTTGTTGTTCTGCTTCCTTCTCAAATGCTTTTACAATTGAAATCACTTTATAACCTTTTGGATCTGACCTAATTTCACATTAAATGCTTCAAACAACAAAGCTGGCAACCCTTTCTCTTTATGCACAGTCAACTTCAGATGCTCTACAAACTACCTCATTACCATATTTTCTTCCACACTTTTCACCAATAGGTCAAGCATGTTGATCTACATCTTATATCTTCATGGTGAGGCATCAACATCATTATCTTTGGCAGGGGAAAAGATTTTCATTAAAGCTCCCGCTGAGCCAAAGCTCTCTGCTTAGTTTCTAGAGGAAACTTCTACACCAGATGTAGGGATAGATTCATCTTTAACCTTTGTCTCTTCCTTCTTTCTCTAAATCTTTTCCATCTCCTTCTTTGTTTCTGCAAGATCAATCTTTTGTACTAGTTCATTTCTCTCCACCGGATTATCCTTCCTCACATTTCTACTTCTGCAAAACTTGGAAATGTGTCTAGGCCTATTACAAATGTAGCATGTAACATTCTTCTGACTAGTATTCCTTCCATTCATTCTAGATCTGCATTGATTAGCTTTATGCCCAAATCCATAGCTTGTATAACAATATCCTTTGAAAGATTGAACCATTCTACCATTGTTAAAGCTATTTATCATTTGACTTCTGCATTCACTAGCTCTATGACCAATTTTCTTGCATGTAAAACATTAACCAGAAAAAGGTGGAACATTCTGATTCATTCTGCTTCTACATTCAATTCCCTTGTGTCCAAATTTATTGCAAGAATGACATAGACCATTAAAACATGGGCACCATTGTGCAGTTGGTTGTCTAATCGGTGGTATTTTAGCTTCATTCCTTTGATTCCAGATCTACTTGCCATTGTTCTTCTTATTTTCAGTGTTTGATGTCTAATCTAATTTTGAACTTTCACCCTTTTCAAATCCTAAACCCTCTTTATCTTTAGAGCCTTTCTAATTTGCAATCATTTCATCAAGCTTTGTAGTACTCATCTTGAATTTGTCTTCATGACTTATTGCTTCCTCCAGATCTGATTTTAGATTCACAACTTCTTGTTCAACCTTTGTACATTCTTTAGATTTTCTTTTCACCACTGCATAAAGGCATTCCTCAATTCTCTTCTTTTCTTCAACTTGTACCTTCAAGACAGTGATGGTTTCATCTACTTGCTTCAATTGTTCAATGACTTCCTTATGCCTTTCTCTAAACTTCTTGATTTGCTCTCTCAATTTTCTGATACATTCATTTTCTTCTTTGACATTTTCTTTCAGATCCCTATTTTCACCTTCAGTTCTTTCAAGATCTTCAAGAGCAACTTTAAGTTCTCCAACTTTGTCAAGCATGCAATCTTCTTCATGGAATTCAACAATAGGAATCTCTTCCAGAGGAATAGGTAGTCTTCTAGCAGCCATGTGTTCAACTTCCAAGATCTTCCCCAAGCAGTTAAGCTTCTTCCAAGGAATCAGGCTCTAATACCAATTGTTGAACACCTAGAATACTGAGAGGGGGGGTGAATTAATATTCTTTTAAACCATTCAAACATTAAAAATCCAATCCATTTAACAGATTCAATTGGAGTAAATGAAATAAAGCATAAAACACTCAACAACCACTCATGACACATGAACACCAAGATTTTTACATGGAAAACCCAAAATGGGAAAAACCACAGTGAGGATTAGCTCACAATATATTATAACTGGTTATAGTATATTTATAGAAATGCTCACTACAAGTGGACTCTCTATCCAAGTGGACTCACTGCCCACTGAGAAAAATATGGAAGAAAGATTGTGGCTCACCACCTAGATTGAACTGTTACAATTGCATCTAACATATGCATGAGATACAGTTCCAATGAAGCTCAATAAACTGACTTTACACACTTTATCTGATTATGATCTTATAGTCTGCTTTCCTCTACATTCACATTATTCTAATCTTATACTCAAAATTCTCAACGTAAGTTCACACTACTCTGATAGTATTCGCATACATACATATCTCTCTCTCTATAAAACATCAAAAAAGATCTAGCATATATATTTGCTTCAAGCATAATATCAATATACAAAATATACAATATATAACTTGTTGGCTCAAAACCTTCCACACACATGCCTTGTGCCAAGATCCAATCCTTAAAATAATTTGAAATAAGCTGGCATGGACCTATAATAGCTCCCACATAACTCTACAATGCTTAGTTAACCTTTGCATATCTTTATATCTATTAGGTCGGTACTGCAGAAGACCTAATACAAAAATCCTTCAACTGTATACCCACATTTGGACAAGTGTACCTTGAAACATCATGCCAACTGGAATTCACACTCTATTGACATCTGTCAACATCTCCTTAAAACCGCAAAGTCAAAATCCAATCCACGAAGAAATGTGGACTCTCTCTAATCGCATACACTGTATAGGAAATGACTATAATCTACTAGGCTAAACTTTTGTCATTCATAACTTCCAAACCAAAGGTTAAAATTAGATGAGATTTCAGAATTAGATGCTGCTATCAACCAAAAAAATATACTAGAACCATAAAGTGAAATGTTCAATCGCAGACCAATGCAGACCCAAAAACTGGATGCTCTGTAACATAGAATTACCAGAATTGACACTTAGTCAATTTTCATCACAAGTCCCTTTACTGGATCAAACCTTCTTGCAAAATTGTCTTTCATAAACATCCTAAAGCATCCAAAATAATCTACACCAAAGACTTCATACCAAGATACAATGTTGACATCAATGACAATATTGCAACACATAGTAGCATATCTTGTGCGTATCCTACATGCTCATGTTGCCAACAACAACATCAATGACAACCTTCCAACACCATAATAAAATCATTACCATGGACAATCTCCAAAAATGAGGTTTTCAAGTGGACAATAGATGTCTACTATGTGAGAAGACTGGAGAGAATATAGACCACTTGTTGTTCCACTATAACTATGCATGAAAGACTAGGCAAAGAATCATGACCAATTTTCTCCTCCGTTGGGTCTGGCAAGGTAATACAAAGGAAACCATGGGTGGCTAGGCCTCTCCATTCAAACACTCTCTAATTATTGAGTTGTGGTGGTAGACATCAATGCATGTAGGCTGGGGGCTATGGAGGGAAAGAAATAATAGGGTGTTTAGGGATGAAAAGAAAAAGTGGAAGGTGTTAGCTGAGATAATCAAATTAAGAATCATTGAAAATGTTAAAGTGATCAACCTCAGAACTCCTAATCTCAACCCTACTGATTTGGAATCTAGGATAGCTCGGAACTAGGGGCTTCTAGATAGACTAAGTAAAGTAGATCAAGACAAGAGGGCTATTAGAAGGAACACTCACTAGTCACCCCTAATGTTGGATGGATTAAACTTAACTTTGACGAGGCCTCTAAGGGTAATCCTAGTCAAGAAGGTTGGGGTGGCCTCTTAAGGGACAATAAAAGCCAATTAGTGGGAGCTTATGCTAAGAACTTGGGTTTTTAGAGTTACAACTTTGCAAAAGCCAGCGCTACTTTTCAAGGTATTAAAATGGCTATCGACAAAGGTATTAAGAACCTTCTTTTTGAGTGAGACTCTAAAAATATCCTCAATATGCTTGACTCCAAGGATAAGCCTAGCTGGTCCTTCAAAGGCCTTATAGATATTCTCAAAAACCTTTTATCAACCTTGGAAAAGGTTTCTATTTGTCACATCTTTAGGGAAGGCAATGGGCCATAATACACCCTTTCCAACCTAGGTACCAATGCCGATAACATTATCAATTGGAATGAAGGGGAGAACCTTCCAAAGCACATAAAAGCCATAATAAAATGAAGGAATGAAACCCACTTATGTTAATGAATACCTCTATCAATGAGAG
Source organism: Cunninghamia lanceolata (assembly GCA_027924645.1). Lineage (NCBI taxonomy): Eukaryota > Viridiplantae > Streptophyta > Pinopsida > Cupressales > Cupressaceae > Cunninghamia > Cunninghamia lanceolata. The sequence continues at coordinate 1,013,641 of BSBN01001622.1, read as the reverse complement.
GACCTCCCACATGAGGGAGGAAATTCACAGGAGTAATATTAATTATGCTAAGATATGTTTTATCCTTGGCATTAACCTTTCCTATAATAATTGGTTACCTTTCTTCATTACTACTGCTAGCTATCTTGTGGCGTATGAGATTGTTGTTTTAGAGTATTCCGCCATGGGAGGGGAGTTGTTGCAAACTGAGCCAAGAAACTAAGAAATCTTAAGAATGATACAGATCTATGGGGGGTTCTGGAGAGGGGACTCTTCACCCCCTATATTATGACCATGAATGGTTTCAATACTCTTCTTTCTCAATAATTCATAGTCTTACGAAAAGTTGGAGTTGTCTATGTCAAGGGAATTTCCTTTAGGGTGATGGAATAATTTATTGTTGTAGTCACTGGTCTGAAGATGGAAGGTATTCACCTTCCTAAAAAAGTGAAAGGCAATTACCGAGAGGATATGCAAAGATTTCTATAGGAGGGAGAAAAAATTAATAGACTTCAGAATGTCTATTGTCGGCACAATCTATCGGGTGTGTGGAAAAGAGTAGCAAAGGTGTTAATGAGGTATGTTACTCTTAAAGGCTGCTTTAAATGCTTTCATGCTTACCTGTTTCCTTTACTCAACCATTTCTGCCTTAATGCTTTTGTTAATTTCCCTTACTAGTTATTCACCTCATTGGAGGAGTCTGTTCAAAAGGTTCTGGTCAGAGATAAAACCCTCTCACTCCATCAAGGACTTATTTATACAATTTACAAATTTGAACTGGCCCTCACCTTGGCTCTAACCTTGAAACTGAGGATTTACAATTCCTCCCTAGTCAACCATGTACCTTTTGACCTTCCCCTCAGCAAGAACTTTAAAACTCCTAAACCCTCACCCTCGGTCGAGACTACTCCTATTAAGGAGGTTGAGGCTACCCTTGTCAAGGTTGCTGATGAGACTCTCACCTAAGCCCCTGATGGCAAGAAGCATCATAAGGTCACCTTTCAGAGCCCCCTGAGGATATCATGGAATAGGGTGTTTCCAATGTTCCCACCAAAGGTAATGTAAGATTCAGATAGATTCCCTTGTTTAGGGTGTCAAAGATAAAGGCAAAAGTAAGGTTCTGGATGATTCTTTGGATCAAGTTGATTTGCCTCACAATGATAGTATGGCCAGAAATAAGGGTAAAAGGAAATTCATAGAGTTTCATGCCCAATTGAGACACAATCCTAAGGTTCATGCCACTCCCCCTAATATGATTTAGTCTATTCCTACTCCCTGTAAGAGTTGACTAGATAGGAGCCACCCAAGATCTAGGACTTCATGAAAGCACAAGAGAGACAATATGAAAGAATAATAATGTATTCTATCAATGAATGCTCTATGATATAATGTACATGAAGAGCCTTGCTTATCAAGACAAGGATGAGAGCCAAGATGTTGTAGTCATGTGACAAGTGTCTTAATCCTATGACATGTGACAACTATAGCACATGTGGAGGATAAGACAACTATTAGATAACTATCAACAACTAGCTACAACTAGACACAACTAGCAACAACTAGAAACATCTAGTAGACTCACTAAGTCAACTTAACATGTGTGAATTATGTGGGAGAATATTATTTAACTAATTAATAGTTAAATAATATGAATTACTCTTACTACAAGGGAAACTAGATAGAAAATATCCCTATTCACACTAACACCCCCCCTTAAGTACAACTTAGGGAGAAGCTGACTAATGCAAGATGCAAAGATGGATAGGTCTCGGCTACTAGGCCATGTTAGGTACCCATGTACAACCAAGTCTCAAGTGGAGTAAAGGAGAAAACCCCATGGGAAAAAACTCATCTCCAAAAAGTGAGAATGCATAAAAACATGTACAAGTGATGGAATGATGGAAGAATGAAGACCCACCAAATACAACATCCATCACATATATACATAAAATAGCCCCCCATAAGAGGGAAAGAATGAGAGAAGATGTCCCCCCCATAATGAAGTAGCTCCTATGCCAATGGTGAATGCTAGAAGAAGAAGACCAAAGATGATCCAAAACCTACGAATGACATGTCTCCCCTTGGGAAGAAACCAATCCACTAGTGTATGAAGAAACTCCAACTCCAAACCAAGAGATGAGGAATGAAGTATTGTGAAGTATGATGTCTCTAAAATCTGCTCATGTGTCTCCATGTGAATGCCAAATGATACCACAATCAAATCAGGAGTCTCAAGCCTCACTGATAGAAGTGACAATCCAAGATCTAGTGAAAACTGGACATTATCAAGCTCCAAAGACAAAGATGGGTTGACAAGAGTTGTGCTATGACTATGGTGCAGGGGCACCAAAACAACTTATGTAAATATGGTCATTTGATAGGTTTTGGGTGTTTTGAGTCTTTTGTCATGCAATAAGGTCATAATAGACCATTTGTGATGTAATTGGAGTCATTTGGGATCAAACTTGTAAAAATTGTCAAATTGTCAAAAAGTTATGTTATAAAATTGCACAAAATGCAAGAATGGGAATATGGAGAGTCAAAGTGATGTAGAAGTTCGTTGGTTGGTTTGTAACTGTTGGAACAAGTTTACAAAGGCATAAAAATCCTAAGTCCATCGTTGTAAAGGGTGGTTGAGAGGTTTGAAGGAAGTTGGGAGCAATAAACAATTCATTTTCTGCATTTTTATTGTGTTTCTTGTTGTTCCTCTCAATGGCACATGCTTGTACAAATAGATAAAGGTATGAAATCAATTAGAAATGTTAGGGTATTGAATCTAGTTTCAATTTCTTTTTGTTTCATTGATTTTTATTAGGTTTTGAGCATTTTAGAGCAAATTTACCAAAAATAGTTTGAAACCCTTGTTTTGGGGGTTTGATAGGAGAAAAAAATTGAGTTTCTCATTATGGTAAAATTGGAAAAATCTTCTAAGTTGGTAAAAGGGACTATATACATGTGTTTGATTTTTTCCCAAGGTTGCAGGAAAATTGGTGAAGTTTTGCAAGTGATATAATGATGCCCTAGGTGCTTTTAAGCATGTTTTAAACAAGGAATGGTGGCTAGGAGTTGGAGTTTGATAAAGAAGCATTGGGGAAGTGTGGGAATTGGTTTTGGTAAGAATAGTCAGACCCTAGGTGACATGTCTGAGCCTTTTGTGAAGAGAAATGAGGCCTAGAGTGTGGAGAACCAATAAACCCCTATTGTTACAAGCCTAACTAGCCCCTTCCCAAAACGGGACAGTCAAAATTTGGGCCACACTTTCCAAAACAACCATACCTAAATTTTGGATATGTTTTAGAAGGGCCAAATGGGTACTCAAAACTCTATTTAAGTTATGGAGGAGAGTTATGGTTCAAAAGATATTTTATGATAGTCCTTTATGAAGGAAACTAAGTTGGTTAGAGAACTTGTGGGGCAGCAAGAATGTGATGAAAGGTGGAGATAAAATCTGCATTAATGGTCATTATGTGATGTGACAATACCTCTAGAGTGGAGTTTGTGAGTTTGGTGGTTGAATATCTCTTAGGTGCTTTGTAAAACAGGGTTAATTTGCCCTTAGAACAGTAATATAGTCAATATTTGAAGGTGATGTTCCAAAACAAAGGTATGCACAAGTTTGATATGTTAAAGTAGGCCATAATGGGTATCTGAAATGCTCATTCTTTTGTGGGTTTGATAAGTATTTTGAAAAGTATGCCTAATTTCCTTCAATTGGAGTGCTACAAGGCAGTTTTGTGGTATTGTGAGATAGAGACTAAGTTGGAACTTTGAGAGTTGAAGAATTGTTCAAAATGGTTCATAATGTGTTTGTTTGATTGAATCTTCCATGCTCTACATCAAATTGGTATCAGAGCTAGAAGACTCTAGGAAAGGAAGGTTGTGTGTTTGTGTGCGTTGTCTTTTTGCAGGTTGAAGAAAGAACCTGGATGCCAAGAGACTAGGTAGTGAAGAAAAGAGGAAACCTAGGTGAGGTGTCACAAAGATAAGGAGAAGCAAGGTGAAAGAGAATTCCTTGAATAAAGAGAAGAATGGATGTGTTGAGGAGATACTTGCAGGCTGAGGGTTCACAAAAGAAGAAACAAGAAAGAAAAAAAAAGGAAAAAGAGATGAAGGAAAAAGAAAAGGCAAAACAAATGGAAATTGACCAATAAATAAAAGAGCCTAGGCAATCTATTGAACAACTAAAAGAGATGAGAGAAAGGATGGAAGAGAGATGGAAGATTGAGTTGCAGCAATTAGCAAACCAAGAGTCAAGTTGGCATCTACCAGTCAAGAAGAAGATCTCATGGCCTATTCAAAAGATTATTTAGAGAAGAAGACAAGTGGAAGCATTAAAACCAGATGTGAATACAATAGAATATTTGTTGATAAAGGAAGATGTTGAACAACTCAAGCAAGCTAAGGTGATGATGGTAGAAGAAGAAGAGCACATGGAGGTTGCAGCCATTTCAGAATTTGAAGGCACTAAGACAGCAGACATGAAAAATCAGATTTTGGAGGGAAATAATGTTGAGGATAAGGCCAAGGATGAGTTGATCCTTGAGATTCAAGATTGGCTTAGAAGGTATGTTGAAATGGTGTTTTCTTCAATGTTTTCAAAGAAGGATAGTAGTCATTCAATTTTTTTCATATCAGAGGTTGATAAACTTGAGCAAGCAACATACATAGGGGCATAATATCAGATGGGAAAGGTGAAAACCAAGGGTGAAGAGATCATAGTTACATTGAAAAGGAAAAGGAAGAAAGAAGGAATACATAATTTTCTTATTATGATTGTAGTCTTAAGGAAGGGTAAACCTAGATTCAAGATGAAGCAAAATATTGATGCAGGTTCAATGATGTTTTCAAGTTAGAAAGGAGCCAAGGATCATCCATCAAACAGATCTCTACAGTTGGAGAAAAACTTGGATGCCAAAACATTGAAAAGGGCAAGAGATAGTTCATGTTTTCAGTACCTAGTTTAGTGGAAAGGATTACTAGATGAAGGAGCATTTGGAAGACAAAGATATGAAATGATCAAGCATGATTTGCTGTAGTACAGTCCTCAAGGGACTTGAGGTTTTTTTTTTTTCAGTCCGGGTGTATGGTGTAGGGGCACCAAAACAACTTATGTAAATATGGTCATTTGATAGGTTTTGGGGTGTTTTGAGTCTTTTGTCATACAATAAGGTCATAATAGACCATTTGTGATGTAATTGGAGGCATTTGAGTCATTTGGGATCAAACTTGTAAAAATTGTCAAATTGTCAAAAAGTTATGTTATAAATTGCAAAAAATGCAAGAATAGAAATATGAAGAGTCAAAGTGATGTAGAAGTTGGTTGGTTGGTTTATAACTATTGGAACAAGTTTAAAAGGGCATAGAAATCCTGAGTCCATCATTGTAAAGGGTGGTTGAGAGGTTTGGAGGAAGTTGGGAGCAATAAATAATTTATTTTCTGCATTTTTATTGTATTTCTTGTTATTCCTCTCAATGGCACATGCTTGTACGGATAGATAAAGGTCTAAAATCAATTGGAGATGTTAGGGTATTTAATCTAGTTTCAATTGCTTTTGGTTTCATTGATTTTTATTGGGTTTTGAGCATTTTAGAGCAATTTACCAAAAATAGTTTGAAACCCTTGTTTTGGGGGTTTGATAGGAGAAAAAAATTGAGTTTCTCATTATTGCACCATTGGGAAAATCTTCTAAGTTGGAAAAAGGGATTGTATACATGTGTTTGATGTTTTCCCAAGGTTACAGTAGAATTTGTGAAGGTTTGCACATGATATAGTGATGCCCTAGGTGCTTTTAAGCATGTTTTAAACAAGGAATGGTGGCTAGGAGTTGGAGTTTGATAAAGAAGCATTGAGAAAGTGTGGGAATTGGTTTTGGTAAGCATAGTCAGACCCTAGATGACATGTCTGAGCCTTTTGTGAAGAGAAATGAGGCCTGGAGTGTGGAGAACCAATCAACCCCTATTGTTACAAGTCTAATTAACCCCTTACCAAAATGAGACAATCAAAATTTGGGCCACACTTTCCAAAACAACCATACCTAAATTTTGGATATGTTTTAGAAGGGCCAAGTGGGTACTCAAAACTCTATTTAAGTTCTGGAGAAGAGTTCTAGTTCAAAAGATATTCTATGACAGTCCTTTATGAAGGAAATTAGGTTGGTTAGAGAACTTATGGGGCAGCAAGATTGTGATGAAAGGTGGAGATAAAATCTACATAAATGCTCATTATGTTATGTGACAAGACCTCTGGAGTGGAGTTTGTGAGTTTGGTGGTTGAATATCTCATAGGTGATTTGTAAAACAGGGCTAATTTACCCTTAGAACAGCGATACAGTCAAGATTTGAAGGTGTTGTTCCAAAAAAAAGGTATGCACAAGTTTGATATGTTAAAGTAGGCCATAATGGGTATCTAAAATGCTCATTCTTTTGTGGGTTTGATAAGTATTTTGAAAAGTATGCCTAATTTCCTTCAATTGGAGTGCTACAAGGCAATTTTGTGGTATTGTGAGATAGAGACCAAGTTGGAATTTTGAGAGTTGACGAATTGTTCAAAATGGTTTGTAATGTGTTTGTTTGATTGAATCCTTCATGCTCTACATTAAATTGGTATTAGAGCTAGAAGACTCTGGGAAAGGAAGGTTGTGTGTTTGTGTGTGTTGTCTTTTTGCAGGTTGAAGAAAGAACTTGGATGCCAAGAGACTAGGTAGTGAAGAAAAGAGGAAACCTAGGTGAGGTGTCACAAACATAAGGAGAAGCAAGGTGAAATAGACTTGCTTGAATAAATAGAAGAATGGATGTACTTAGGAGATACTTGCAGGCTAAGGGTTCACAAAAGAAGAAACAAGAAAGAAAAAAAGAGGAAAAAAAAATGGCAAAACAAATGGAAATTAACCAAGAAATAAAAGAGCTTAGGTAGGCTATAGAACAACTAAAAGAGATGAGAGAAAGGATGGAAGAGAGATGGAAGGTTGAGTTGCAGCAATTAGCAGCCCAAGAGTCAAGTTGGTATCTACCAGTCAAGAAGAAGATCTCGCGGCCTATTCAAAAGATTATTCAGAGAAGAAGACAAGTGGAAGCATTAAAACTAGATGTGAAGACAATAGAATCTTCATTGATAAAGGAAGATGATGAACAACTCAAGCAAGCTAAGGTGATGATGGTAGAAGAAGAAGAGCACATGGAGGTTGTAGCCATTTCAAAATTTGAAGGCACTAAGACAACAGACATGAAAAATTAGATTTTGGATGGAAATAATGTTGAGGATAAGGCCAAGGATGAATTGATCCTTCAGATTCAAGATTGGCTTAGAAGGCATGTTGAAATGGTGTTTTCTTCAATGTTTTCAAAGGAGGATAGCAGTCATTCAAATTATTTCATATCAGAGGTTGATAAACTTGAGCAAGCAGCATACATAGGGGCAGAATATCATATGGGAAAGGTGAAAACCAAGGGTGAAGAGATCATAGTTACATTGCAAAAGGAAAAGGAATAAAGAAGGAATACACAATTTTCTTGTTGTGATTGCAGTCTTAAGGAAGGGTAAACCTAGATTCAAGATGAAGTAGAATATTCATGCAAGTTCAATGATATTTTCAAGTGAGAAAGGAGCTAAGGATCATCCATTAGACAAATCTCTATAGCTGGAGCAAAACTTGGATGCCAAAACATTCAAAAGGGCAAGAGATAATGTATGTTTTCAGTACCTAGTTTAGTGGAAAGGATTACCATATGAAGGGGCATTTGGAAGATAAAGAGATGAAGTGATCAAGTATGATTTGCTGCAGTACAGTCCTCAAGGGACTTGATGTTTTTTTTTCAATCCAAGTGTATGGTGTAGGGGCACCAAAACAACTTATGTAAATATGGTCATTTGATAGTTTTTGGGGTGTTTTGAGTCTTTTGTCATGCAATAAGGTCATAATAGACCATTTGTGATGTAATTGGAATCATTGGGATCAAACTTGTAAAAATTGTCAAATTGTCAAAAAGTTGTCATGTTATAAAATTGCTAAAAATGTAAGAATTGAAATATGAAGAGTCAAAGTGATGTAGAAGTTGGTTGGTTGGTTTGTAACTATTGGAAAAAGTTTGAAAGGGCATAAAAATCCTGATTCCATCATTGTAAAGGGTGGTTGAGAAGTTTGGAGGAAGTTGGGAGCAATAAACAATTCATTTTCTATATTTTTATTGTGTTTCTTGTTGTTCCTCTCAATGGCACGTGCTTGTACAGATAGATAAAGGTTTAAAATCAATTGGATATGTTAGGGTATTTAATGTAGTTTCAATTTCTTTTGGTTTCATTGATTTTTATTGGGCTTTGAGCATTTTAGAGCAAATTTACCAAAAATAGTTTGAAACCCTTGTTTTGGGGGTTTGATAGGAGAAAAAAATTGAGTTTCTCATTATTGCACAGTTGGAAAAATCTTCTAAGTTGGAAAAAGGGACCGTATACATGTGTTTGATGTTTTTCCAAGGTTATAGGAGAATTGGTGAAGGTTTGCACGTGATATAGTGATGCCCTAGGTGCTTTTAAGCATGTTTTAAACAAGGAATGGTGGCTAGGAGTTGGAGTTTGATAAAGAAGCATTAGGAAAGTGTGGGAATTGGTTTTGGTAAGCATAGTCAGACCTTAGGTGACATGTCTGAGCCTTTTGTGAAGAGAAATGAGGCCTAGAGTGTGGAGAACCAATAAACCCCTATTGTTACAAGCCTAATTAGCCCCTTCCCAAAATGAGACAGTTAAAATTTGGGCCACACTTTCCAAAACAACCATACCTAAATTTTGGATATGTTTTAGAAGGGCCAAATGGGTACTCAAAACTATATTTAAGTTCTATAGAAGAGTTTTGGTTCAAAAGATATTCTATGACAGTCCTTTATGAAGGAAACTAGGTTGGTTAGAGAACTTGTGGGGCAGCAAGATTGTGATGAAAGGTGGAGATAAAATCTACATGAATGCTCATCATGTGATGTGACAAGACCTCTAGAGTGGATTTTGTGAGTTTGGTGGTTGAATATCTCATAGGTGCTTTGTAAAACAAGGCTAATTTGCCCTTAGAACATCGATACAGTCAAGATTTGAAGGTAATCTTCCAAAACAAAGGTATGCATAAGTTTGATATGTTAAAGTAGGCCATAATGGGTATCTTAAATGCTCATTCTTTTGTGGGTTTGATAAGTATCTTGAAAAGTATGCCTAATTTCCTTCAATTGGAGTGCTATAAGGCAGTTTTGTGGTATTGTGAGATAGAGACCAAGTTGGAATTTTGAGAGTTGAAGACTTGTTCAAAATGGTTCGTAATGTGTTTGTTTGATTGAATCCTCCATGCTCTACATCAGACTATCATCAAAGAGGAGAGTTAACCCCTCAAATGTGTCCTCCAAATTTGCAAGATGGGACTCACAAAACAAATCTGAAACACCTGTCAAGTACTCATCTCACAAAGCTATATCTAAAAGACAAGAAGTATCTTGCTAAACTAAATCACCAAAATCTGAAGAAGCAGGAGGTGGATAAGATGGAAGTGTAGCACAAGTCTCAAGAACTGATGAAGAGGCAAGAATACCAAGGTTCAAGTGACCAAACTTCTCAGAAATATGATTCACATAAGGAGTGTGAAATCTAGCCAAAGGATCTGAATCATCATCAGGAGTGAAACCATAAAAGGTGTATAGCTGATATGTATGATCAGCTACCCCAGTAGCAATTATCTCTACACCTTCCAAGTCTCTAATAATAACCAAATTAGATGTGAACTCCACTGTCTTCCATGTACCACTATGAGTAATCTGATATATGGAAAGAAGATTATTAGTCAAAGAAGGCACACAAAGTACATCATTGAAGGTACCTTCACCAATATCAACAATTCCCTTTCCAATTACATTCATGTATGTGTTATTACACATCAAAATAGGTGGCACATATTACATGGCTCAAATGAAGAAAACATATCCTTTGAAGAAGCCATATGATGAGAAGCCCCTAAATCAAGAAGCCATTTACTTGATGTAGAACTTGTACTTGCACAAAGTGCTTTACCTTTATGTTTTGGTTCCTTAGTTTTCCTTGCAATAATTGGTTCAGCAAATTTTGGCTGTGTAGATGGTGATGGAGTAGAAGGAGAAGATGGAGTAGATGTTATATTTGAAGGCAACTAAATATGGTTCTTCTGAAGAAGATTCTTCAACTCATCAATTTGTTTCTTATAACAATTATGTTCATCATGTCTAGTTCTCTTACAATAAACACAAACAACTTTCTCCTTCTTGGACTTATCCTCTTTAAAAGAGGTGGGAGTCTCATTAGGTGATTTTGATTCTATCTTAGGAGAAGATTTCTTCTTACCTTTCCTTTTGATGATTGAGCTACTAATGCATGATTCTTGGGGATTGCATTGAATTCAACTAGCTTAGCATGCTCTCTAGTCAATCGTTCACAAAACACCTCAAGAGAAGGCATAGTAAATGCAACACCTAGGGCATCCTCAGTGGAATAAACTGTGGAAGAGAAAACTGCATATGGACCTTTCAACTTAGACAAAATCAAGAATACACATTCCTTTTCAGATTTATCTTTCCCACAGCCTGCCAATTGAGATCTTAACCCTTCAAACTTAACCAAATAATCCTCAATGGAAGGAAATGCATCAAGAGAAAGAGAAGTCAATTTTGCATCTATTTGCAAAGCACAAAATTTACTAATTTTCTCAAATAGATCATTGTACTTTTTCCATGCTTGCTTAGGTGTCTCATATCCCTCAATATGAAATAACAAATTATCAAAAACATGCAAGGCAATCAATCCCATGGCTTGATCAAGTTTGTTCCTAAATTCAAATTTCTCATATTCTTTTATGAATTCAGGTTGTTCATCATCCAATTCTAACCATAAACCCTTAGATTGAAGCAAATGACGCATCTTTTGTTTCCATGAATGATATTTGTGAGGTGTGAGTAGCTCAAATGAATTTGCATTAGCCATGAGTAAAACAACACCAATAGAGAAAAACTAAAATGTGATCTGATATGAAACGTCCCAAAATCTAAATCAAGACTGAAAATGAAGCCCCCTAAGAAAAAATAATCACCAATTTTAACTCTTTTTCCAATTAATGATTTTATGTACCCAAATAGCCTCAAATTGAAAATCTAATGTAAAAGGAAAAATCTAGAAAAATGGCATGGAGAGAACCGAAGAGCATAGAATTACCTTTCCAACACCTATAAGAAGTTGAAAATTGATGAACTGGGCGAAAGTTATGATCTCGGGAGTCCAAAATGCAAGTTTTGGCTTCAAATAGTAAAATCTGGCATTAAACTGCAAAATCTCAAAAAACTACCTACATCACTATGAAGTTTGTGGAACTAGCTTTCTATTGATATTTTGTTTGCCAAAATCTAACATCATGGAGAAAAGTTATGGCACCTAGAAAAAAATGCCCAATTAGGGCTATAAGGGGGCCAAAGGGGGCCCTGTGATGATGTCGTTGTTGACGCAGTGCTAACGTCAGCAGTCCCTGTGACAGAATATGTTGTCTAGACACCAGAATATTCTCTATGTCCCAGAAAAGCAAAAAAAAATAGTTTCAGGCCAAAACCGCCCTTTGACTAGGTCAAAACCACATGTTACAAGTGGAAACCATTGTTTGCATCTGAAACCACTATTCTGTGTTGAAAACCGTTGTTTTTCCCCGAAACTGCCAATTGAAGTGGTTTGATGAGCGGTTAATGGGACCACTGGGACTATGGTTTTATAACTGATACCTCCTTGGTTTTATGGAGTGGTGGGCAGTTTTGAATGCAAAGAGCTGCAGGAAAGAAGTGCCAATCTCCAGGAAAATCCAAAAACTACCTCAGATTTGTTAAACCGTTGAGTTTGCATAGTAAAACCACTGTACTGGGAAGAAACTACCTACATGCCAGTAAACCACCTTGTTTTTCAGAAACCATCTATTTCTTGTATGAAAACCACTTCGTTGGGTGAAAACAACTTGTTTTAGCATGAAACAACTGACGAGTTTTGAAACTTTTCTAGCGTGAGAATGGATTGTCGTCACTGTGGAAATTTCAAAGGCCACTTTTGAAGGATTCACCAGATCTGTAATGTGGTCACCGAGTGTTGCGGACCAGTCGACGGTTTTGGATAACTGCTTGTGGTGGGATTAGAATGAGCTTCACCGCCATTGGTAGGAGACTGCTTGCAGACCGCTGTAGGAATCCTCTCAGACCACCAACGGATGTGATGCACACCGCAGGGTAAATGAGGAATGCCGTAGGAAAAGGATCTCCGGTGGTGGATAATTATCATTGAAGGATATAAAATGACAGTAGTGGGTGACCGCACAATGCGCCACGTGATGCGAAGATTCCTCAGGTACCTGCGGTGATAGTAGGGTACCCTATGCAAGCAGGGTATGACCTGCAGACAAAAAATCGCAGACAAATAAAAATTAACTGAAGACTAACCAGTGAATTTTAATAGTACCCAATGGATAATTCCCAAGCTAGATCCATTGACGACTGGAAGATTCCCTGTGCAATGATGACACCTGCAAAATATTCAATAAAATATTTTATACGGTCGAATTGCAAAAAAAAATTGCCTTTCATTCCAACTTCATCTAATTTGGGCGATTTGATAGTCAATCTATAAGTTTTTGGATGTCCTGAGTGTGATGGTAGGGATGATTTTCACCCAAACTGCTCTGAAATTACAACTACCACTGGGATCAGGTATCCATTCCCCAAATTGAAAACCTCATAGATTTGGCATATGGTGTCTGATTTGGATGAAACAAAAGTTGATCTCGACTATCTCAGACCTCCTCAATGCAATGATGACCTTAGATTTGTATCCACATGCTCCAAAATGAACCTTCAATACAAGGCTACAAAGAGGAAACCCTCACAAATCTGGCTTTTTCATCAAGTCTTTCTGATTCTCCAAGTCATCATTTGATGCAAGAGAAGAGCATACTTAACTATCAAGATCCAACATGAATTTGCATTCAATCTCTCAAGAATTTGGCTAACAAGAAGAGATTCCACCTAGAGAGCTCTGATACCATGTAAGAGTTGGCTAGATAGGAGCCACCCAAGATCTAGGACTTCATGAAAGCACAAGAGAGACAATATGAAAGAATAATAATGTATTCTATCAATGAATGCTCTATGATACAATGTACATGAAGATCCTTGCTTATAAGGACAAGGATGAAAGCCAAGATGTTGTAGTCATGTGACAAGTGTCTTAATCCTATTACATGTGACAACTATAGCACATGTGGAGGATAAGACAACTATTAGACAACTATCAACAAATAGCTACAACTAGACACAACTAGCAACAACTAGAAACATCTAGTAGACTCACTAAGTCAACTTAACATGTGTGAATTATGTGGGAGAATATTATTTAACTAATTAATAATTAAATAATATGAATTACACTTACCACAAGGGAAACTAGATAGCAAAAATCCCTATTCACACTAACACTCCCAGTAGCCCCTACTAGGGATAAAACCTCCGGCACTTAGAAAAGTGATTACAAGTCTTGCCAGCAACTTGTTGACAAGGTGGTGACCCTGTACCAGGCCTTAGACCTGCAAAATCAAGTCTTGAAGTGGCAGATTACACAGATGCACCATGTAAAGATGAAGATTTAGCATCTCAAGGTCATTAGACAACTGAAAACCTTGAAGTGGTCTAAGGAAAATGAGGATGAATTGTGGCAGGAGGTTGAGAATCTCGCCAAAATGTTTGAAATGTGGGAGAAATTGAAAGATGAAATGAATAAGATTAAGAAAAACTAGGAGAACATTATGAAAAACATGGAGGAAATTGTGGCCTTCAGTAAGGAAACAATCAAGAACTTACCCACCACTTTTGATACAGGAGCATCCCAAGTTGCAGAGCAATCTTGTATCAACCAAAAACATTTTGCATTATTTCTTTTCTTTCATTTTCAGTTCAGTTCAGTTAGTAGTAGTTTCAACATTTTGTATCACATTTTGCCGCATCTTGAGATCTGAGCTTGTGGAGTAGAACTTAGCATCTAGACATCATCTACATCATATCCAAATTTTAGGTCATTTGGTCTTGTTTGCTAGAAGTTATCATTATCAGAAGATCACTTATTTTCATATAGCAGAGCATTCAGACAGTTAGTTGAAGGAGAAGGTTTGCAGAGCACTTCTGTGACTTGTGAAGCTAAATGAAACATCATACATGGAACATAATGATTAGATAGACCTTCCTTGAGGTCTGCACCTTGATTCATGCACTTGTGAAGCATTACCAGATGTTTAGGCCTAACCTATTTGCTTCTACACATTACATTCCTTCATTAGAGTTTGCAACCTCTCTTGGCTGACGCAAAGGATTCTTTGAGCTTGGAGATGATATATATAGATATCTCAGATGTATTACGAAGTTAATAGTTTGATGATATGATTTAGATATCTTTGATTGGATGTTTTGCACTTCAAAGCAATATCTGTTATAATCTAGAATTTAGGAATGTGGGCCCAAGACTGTGAGCCCGCATGTTGCCGGCATATAAGTATTCTACATATATATGATATATTGAGTATTTGAATAATCCATTGCATTCTATATTTGTGTTGTTTCTGTTGGGTTTACTCTTGTTGCATGGCCTAGACAGTTCATTCTGTGAACCCTCCTACTGTGACTACACCAAGTGGTATCAGAGAAAAGGTTTAAATCCTTTGGGAGAAAAGTTTTGAAGTGAAGACATTCCATAAGATCTTGTGGTGAACCGATCATCGACCTGAGGCAGTCTACTTGTGTTTGTCAATAGATCACCGAGTGTGAGGTAGTTACTACCTTGCAGTCAGATCGTCGAATTTGAGGCAGTTGCACTAGATCCTAGGAAGAGATGTTGCTGAGGAGAATACATGTTGTAGGCACTATGGCTAGAAGAATGGACAAAATGATGGAGATGAGAAAACAATGAAGGTTCAACTCGATGCTGTAGAATAAGACAAAAGAAGAGGACTAACACCTCGACGTAATGTTGAAAGTGGTGATGAAGAATTTCAATCTGCTGATCAAAATGAAGAAACCCTAGAAGAAGAAGAATCAAATCAAGTGAACATGTTGAAAGCTATTTTGAAGATTGGAAAGAGACCTAGAGCGGATGTATTGAACTACACTAGAAATTTGAATCCAAAGGAACTGATTGACTAGATAAATGACTTGGATGAATACTTTGAATATGAAGAAATTGAAGATTCAGAAAAGGTAAGATTCAAAAAGACTAAGTTGAAAGGACATGCTGCTATTTGGTGGAAAGAAGTTTAGTTGGATAGAAACAGAAGAGGAAAAGAAAAGATCACAAAATGGGATAGAATGGTGACAAAGTTGAAAAATCAATTTATACGTGCTAACTATGAGTTGGAATTGTTGAAGAGATTGCAAAACTTGAAGCAAAAGGAGAAACTTGTGAAGGAATATACTAAAGAATTTCATAAGATGATCATAAGAATTGGACATAGTAAAGAAAACAAGGAGAAAGTGGCAAGATACATCAATGGACTAAGATTGAACATTTAAGAAGAACTGAATTTGGTAAGGATGACAACAATAGAAGAAGCATATCAGTTTGCCTTGAAAGTTGAAGAAAAGTTGAACAAGAAGCATGAGCAGAGATAGAAAGGTAGAGGAGGTAAATTTCAAAGAGGTAGAACATATTCCGGAGGAGACAGATCATATGTGGAGCAGAACAAACAAGATAGCCCATTCAAGAAGGAAGAAGAGATAGTAATGCATATCGGAGAGATGATAGAACTTTTTACCATAGAGGACATCATAATTCTTATCAAAGTGAAGGGTATAGGATAAATGAAAGAGGGTTTGATAAGAGAACATTCAGAGGAACTTGTTTTAAGTGTGGAGGTGAAGGACACAAAGCATTTGAATGTCATCAAGGAAGTACAAGAAAGAGGACATAGAATAGTGCAAGAAAAACTTATTTTGAGGAAGAACCTATTGGATCACCTAATTCAATTGGAAAACTAGAGAAAGGAGAATCATTAGTTATGAGGAGAGCACTATTTCAAGCAGAGACAACTGAGGAACCACCATAGAGGAAAAGTTTGTTTTGGACCATATGCAAATCATGAGGTAAATGTTGTAAGGTTATCATTGATAGTGGTAGTACTAATAATTTGGTTTCAAAGGAGATGGTGACTAAGCTAAACCTGGAGAGATTGAAACACCCTAAGGCCTACAAGATAGCATGGATTTAGGATGAACACAAGGTACTGGTGAGTGAAAAATGTTTGGTGAAATTTCATAGTGGATCTTATCATGATGAAGTCTTGTGTGATATTATGTTGATGGATGTATGTCATATATTGTTGGGTAGACCATGGCAGTATGATAGAAAAGCTATACATGATGAGAGAAAGAATACTTACACTATAGTATCTAATGAAAAGAAGATCACCTTAATACCTTTGGAAGATGAACCTAAGAGTGAAGTATGTGGGAATGCTAGAATCTATTTGGTTGATGGAAGGAAATTTCTATATGGTTTGAGACATGAGAATATGTGTTTTCCTTTGATTCCTAAGAGGCGTGGAACCCTAAGTACAAAGACTGAAGAATCACAACCAGAGGAGATAACTGAATTATTGATAGAGTATGAAGACATCATATCAAATAATGTACCTGAAGGATGGCCACCAATTAGGAGTATCAGTCATCATATATATCTTATACCTGGAGCTAGTTTTCCTAACAAAGCTATTGATAACTGAGAGGGGGTGAATCAGTTATCTTAATTATTTCAGCTTTCTGAACTTTCTTAATAATTAGTGCAGCATCAATTCAAACAAGCAAGCATAACCATGAAATGGAAATACACATGACACAATATTTTTGACGTGGAAACCCTGTTAAGGGAGAAAACCACGAGGTGATTAACCCAAGATTGTATTCTCTGTTAGAAGAATAGGATTACAAAATGGCAATTGCCAATTAGGGCTCACTGCCCGAGCACACTGCTCACAAGAGGCACACTGCCTACAAGAGACACACTGTCTACAATTTATAAAGATTGTGATACAATACTTGAATTGATAAGGAGCATCAACATATGCTGGAGTTCAGTTCCAGTTAGGCTCTGTATACTGATCTGCTGCGCTTCATCTTTCATCGTCTTTTGTGCTGCTCTCCTTTTACATACTGGACCTTCCTTTCTGCTTTTATTCGGCTCTACTACTTTTATTCACACGTCACCAAAAACCACAACACCTCTTACAACTAAATACATCTTGTATATATATGTGCACAAGTGATTTCATCACCTTTCTAGTCAGCACCTGGAATAGTCAATATTTTCCACAAACTCTAATATGTCGGCTGAATCCTTGCTTATCGTGATGCGGATCAAGGATATACTTTTAGAAGTCATCAATCATGTTGGCCAATCATAACTTATGCCTTAAGAATCTTTACCATCATCAGTAACACATCCGGAATAAAGTCTGATGTTCTGCCAGTCAGTTCTTCCTCTATCCACACTGCCAATCAGGAACCCGATACTCCAGTATTCATATCTTTTTCCTCATCTATCACCAGAGGCTGAATCCTTGGAATCTATCACTCAAGGTAGTCCTCTTGACTTTCTCAAATCCACACTTCACCAAGATACTTCCTCTAAGAGATCCGGACTTGTCTGTCGGACCTCGCCACATGCTTTGTTCTTGTTTACCAGACCACAACATTCTTCACTCTGACTTCCGGTATAGACATACCATGTCCTGCGGATGTGTGGGATGAACTTTGTTGCCATCAATGACAACAATCATGAATCCATATAGTGTCTCTTGCCAACAAAAGCAACACACCGGATGACACCAGTAGAGAATGCAAAACTAAATAGATAGATATAAGAATTGTTGAGGAAAGGTTTGATCAAAGAAAGTTTAAGTTCTTGTACAGTACTTGCAATGTTAGCACTGAAGAAAGATGGAGAATGGATAATGTGTACAAAATCTAGAGCAATCAACAAGATCACAGTTAAGTATAGATTTCCATTTCCTAGGATGGATGACATTATGGACTGTTTGAGTGGAGCAAAGTATTTCACAAAGATAGACTTGAAGAGGGGATACCATCATATCAAAATTAGTGATGCCTTTTGGATTGACAAATGCATCAACTAATTTAATGAGGTTTTGAAGAAATTCTTGGGTAAGTTTGTTATTGTATACTTGGATGATATTTTGATTTTCAATAAGACAAAAGAAGAACATTTGTGGCACCTGAGACAAGTATTGCAGAGATTAAGAGAAGATAAATTGCTGGTAAACATCAAGAAATGTAGTTTCATGAAGGAAGAATTGATATACTTGGGATTTGTGAGTTTTGTGGAAGGATTGAAGATGGACCTGAGAAAGTTAGAGCAATTCTTGAGTGGCCAACACCTAAAAGCATTGGAGAAGTTAGATCATTTCATGGATTAGCTAGTTTCTACTGGAAGTTCATTAGAAATTTTAATTCAGTATGCACACCGATGACAAAGACAATTAGAGCTGACAAAAAGGATATTAAGTGGACATCAAGAGCAAATAAAAGTTTTGAATTGTTGAAGCAAAAAGTGATAGAGCAACCAGTGTTAGCATTATCAGATTTCAACAAAGTATTTCAAGTAGATTGTGATGCAAGTAGAAATGCAATACGAGCAGTGTTAAGTCAAGAGGGTAGACTAGTAACATATTTTAGTGAGAAGTTGAATGATGCAAGGAGAAGATATTTAGTTTATGATCAGGAATTTTATGCCATAATTCAAGCTTTGAAGAAGTGGAGACACTGCTTGTTACCTAAGGAATTTGTGTTGTATACAGATCATCAGGTTTTACAGTATTTGAATAGTCAAGGAAAGTTGAATCAAAGACATATGCGATGGGTAGAGTTCAAGCAGAGTTACACATTTGTATTGAAGTAAAGGAGTGGGAAGTCAAACAAAGTTGCAGATGCATTGAGTAGAAGAACGAACTTGCTGACAGAAATGAGAGTTGAAATATTAGGTTTTGAGGAGTAAAAGCACATGTATGAAGAAGATC
Organism: Cunninghamia lanceolata; assembly: GCA_027924645.1. Taxonomy (NCBI): domain Eukaryota; kingdom Viridiplantae; phylum Streptophyta; class Pinopsida; order Cupressales; family Cupressaceae; genus Cunninghamia; species Cunninghamia lanceolata. The sequence goes on along the minus strand of BSBN01001622.1, from coordinate 994,568 downwards.
TTGATTTTGCAGAACCATGGAGAGCATGTAAGGAACCTATTGTTATAGATAGAATTAAGTGGTTAGATTATTTCATTCAGGAGGATATGTTGTTCAAAGGAAATCAATTGTGTGTACCTATAAGTTCAATGAGAGATAATTTGATCAAGGAGAAGCATAGTGGTGGATTAGTAGGACATTTTGGGATTGATAATATAGTGGCTTTGGTAAGTGAACATTACTTTTGGCCTCAGATATATAAGGATGTAAGGAATTTTGTGAAGAGTTGTAGAGTATGTCAAGTTGCAAAAGGGAGTAGCCAGAATACTGGGATGTACAAATCTTTGACAATACCAGAGAGACCTTGGGAAGACATAAGCATGGATTTCATATTAGTCTTACCAAGAACACACTAAGAGAGGACATGATTCTATATTTGTAGTGGTGGACAAATTTTCAAAGATGGCACATTTCATACCTTGTAAGAAGATAAATCATGCAGTGCATGTTGCTGACCTATTTTTGAAGGAGATTGTTAGATTGAATGGATTACCTAAGAGCATAATTTCAAATAGGGATACAAGATTCATTGGATATTTTTGGAGGACATTTTGGAAGAAGATGAAGATAGACCTAAAGTTTAGTTCAGTATTTCATCCTCAGATAGATGGATAGACAGAAGTGGTAAACAAGAGTTTGGGAAACTTGTTGAAATGTTTGGTAGGAGAGAAGATAGGAAATTGGGATCTAATTCTACTGCAAGTAGAGTTTGCATACAATAATTTAGTGAATAGGAGTATTGGGAAAACACCTTTTGAGATTGTGGCTGGAATTAAACCTAGAGGAGTTGCAAAGTTGAGACATTAGCATGGAGACTAAGAGAAGTGTAGAGGTAGAAGAATTTGTAGGATATATGGAGACATTCAATAATCAGGTTAAGAAACATTTGGAGGAGATGGAAAGTTAGTACAAAGAGAAAGAAAATGAGAAGAGGAGACACAGAATTTTTAGTTGGAGATGAGGTAATGGTATATCTAAGAAAAGAGAGATTTCCAGTAAGGACATATAATAAGTTGAAGAAGAAGAAGTTTGGACCATGTAAGATACTTAGGAAATTTGATTCAGGAAATGCATATGAAGTGGAGCTAACGAGGACATTGGGTATATCACCTATATTCAACATTGTAGACTTATATCAATATCATGAGGTAGAATCAAGTGACAACATTGAAGAAAGTTTGAAGAATCAATTACCACAACAACAACCGGAGAAGATAGAAGACATCTTAGACAACAAAGTTTGACACAGTACTAGAGGAAAGTAGTAAAAGGAATATTTGGTAAAGTGGAAAGGCAGACTAGAAGAAGATTCATCGTGGATTTCTCAAGCTAAGGTAGACCACCTTGGTTTTCCTCTAGCCCTATGAAAGTGAGGGACTCACTTTTTCAAAAACCCCAGGTGTCTGATGTAGGAGCATCCAAGGTTGCAAAGAAATCTTATTGGAACCTTGGAAAACATCATTGATGGAGACACTTCCGGTATGACTAAGACTAACTAAACATGAGGTTTGAATGGTGTTGTTATTGATGGCAACAAGGAAGCAACAAGGATCCAAGGGTAGCAAGGATTGAACAAGGTTTGAAGACTATGACAACATGGCAGTAAAGATCTAAGGATGAAAAAGGGTTGTGAGGTTATAGTTATGTTCCTACAAGATATTCTAATCCTCATGAAGTCATATGTACAAAGAGTTCTAGTTCGAAAAAGAGACTTAAGCATTTTTGCTAAGTGTTGGCAGAGTACAGAGATGACTACAGAGCTACAATGTTATGGTTTGCATTGTTCCACATTTGAAGATCATGTCTTGCAGTTCTCATAAGATGTTGATAATTCTTAGATGCTCCTAACTCCAAAGTTTTATCTTCTAATGATCTCCGAAAGTACAACTTTAAGTAGTATAAGTTTGATATAGCAGGTTACAGTATTAAACAGAATAGAACACCTGTTTGTTTTGGTCTGTATTTCTCTAGTAATGGATATTTTCTCTTGCCATTTTAAGGTGTTGTAAACATATGATTAAAGTATCTAATTCTAGAGTTTCAAAGTTTGAAGTCCTCTGGTAAGGCAATTACGAGTACTTAAGTATCATTGCAGGCATTGACAGTGTTTGATAGTGACAAAGTCTAAGTTCTAGTACTCCGCATTTCACCACATGCTAATATTTTGTCCTGCAATTCTGAAGTTAGGTTTTAGGATTCTAAAGGAGTCTTGGTTACAAGTTGGAGCAAGTTTTGTGGTCTGCACTACAAGTTGTGTTCTAACAATTGATCTGAGCATGTGCTAGTCAGTTTGTGAAGCCGACTTGATGCTATAATCTTTGTGCGGAAGAATCTATTGGTTAGAATCATATCCTAAGTGGTTCTATAGTTGTTCTAACATAGAAGAATGTATTTCAAGTGTTGGTTTGGTCCACAAAGTCTTTTGGTGAATGCATTAAGGTCAACAAGCTACACTTTGCATAACTACACGTTTCATCCTTGCAAGCTGACCTATTTTGAAGATGGTATGTGTTGCAGATATATATATATATATATATATGAGATTCATTTCAACATTTAAGATGGAGATGAAGATGTGGGTGTGACATGTAAGAAGTTTTGTGATCCAGTGAATACGACATGTGCTTGAGAAGAGAGATCTAAGTTTTATGCAGAGCATAGCAGTGTGATAGAGTAGTATATAATGAAGAGTTTTGAGATAGTATTTTCAGCTTCATTGGAATTGTATTCTGATCATTTATAGATGTAATTGTAACAGTTTAGTCTTGGTAGTGAGCTAGCCATTCTCTCTATCTCTTTCCTTCTTTGGATAGTGAGTCCTTGGGTAGTGAGCCCTAATGCAGTGATCCTCCTGTAGTGAGCATTCTGGACAGTGAGTCCTATGGTAGTGAGCCTTTTTTAATTCAGTGTTGTTACTTCTTATAATATATTATGAGCTAACACTCACAGTGGTTTTTCCCTTTTTGGGTTTTCCACGTAAAAATATAGGTGTTCATGTGCTATGCTTAATTTTCTTTACTATTATTGAATGTGGCAAATGGATTAATAGTTTAATAGAATGTTGATTCACCCCCCCCCCTCCCAGTATTTCGAGTGTTCAAGAATTGGTGTCAGAACAATGTTCCTTAGAAGAAGTCTAACAGCTTAAGGAAGATCTTGGAGATTGAACACATGGCAGCTTGAAGGCATCGTACTCCTCTAGAAGAAATTCATCCAATTGGAATTACAGAAGAAGAGTGCATGTTTGTCAATAATGAAGAACTCAAAGTTGCTCTTGAAGACCTTGAAAGGACTCAAGAGGAAAATTAGGATCTAAAAGAAAATATTAAGTAAGTAGATGAGTGCATAAGAAAATTGAGGGAGCAAGTCAAGAAGTTCAAAGAAAAGCATAAGGAGATTAATGACCAATTGAGATCAACAAATGAAACCTTGAATAGTCTGAAAGTACAAGTTGAAGAAAAGGCAAAAGCTGAAGTATATCTAAATCTGAAGAATGTGCAAAGTTTGAAAAAGAAGTTGTGAACCTGAAGTCAGATTAGGAGAAGGCAAAGAGCTATGAAGAAAAGTTCAAGATAATTTCTACAAAACTTGATGAGATGATTGCTAGTCAGAAGAGCCCTGATGACAAAGAAGGCTTGGGATTTGAGAAAGGTGAAAGTTCCAAATCAGGTCAAGTAGTGAATGCTGAGAACAAGAAGGATAAAAGAAAGTAGACCTAGAATCAAAGGTATCGACCTAGAAGACCACCAGTTAGGCAACGAAATGCTTAAAGCTACCCATCTTTCAATGGTTATTGTTATTCATGTAATAAGTTTGGTCATAAGGCTACTCAATGTACGAGCAGAATGAATCAAAATGTTCCATCTTTCTTTGGTCAATGCTTTACATGCAAGAAATTTGGTCATAGATCTAGTGAATGTAGAAGTCAAATAAGGAATGTCTATAACAACGGAAGGAACGCTCAATCTTTCAATGACAACTTCTTTACATGCAAGAAAGTTGGTCATAGAGCTAGTGAATATAGAAGTCAGATAAGGAATGACTATAACAATGGAAGGAATGCTCAATCTTTCAATGGCAACTATTTTACATGCAACAGATTTGGACATAAGGTTAACAAATATAGATTCAGAATGAATGGAAGGAACAACAATTAGAGGAATGTTGTGTGCTATAATTGAAATAGGCCTGGACATATTGCAAGGTTCTGTAAAAACAAGAACATGAAGAAGGATAATCTAGTAGAAATGAAGAAACTTGTGCAAAAGGTTGATCTAGCAGAAACCAAGAAGGAGATGAACAAGATATGGATCAAGAAGGATGTTAATGAAGTCAAGAATGAGTCTGTGCTAGCCTCTGGTGCAAATACTTCCTCTGGGAAATGAATTGAAGCTCTGGCTCAGGGGGAGATTCAATGAAAAATCTTGTTTCCCTAGCCAGAGAAGTGGTGCTGACACACAACATGAAGATATAAGTTGAAGAACAATATATCTAATCTTTTGAAGAAAATTATGGTAGAAAAGAGTCTAATGCAGAAGATTGCAAAGCAATTAGTATCGACTATGAGTTGTAGAGGAAGTGTTAACAACTTTTGGAAATAAAGCATTTATGGTGACTTAAGTTTTGGTGAAAAGGGGTTATAAGCAAATTTACTTGAAGGAAATTCACGTTACATTCAAACTAACAAGTGATCAAGGAGATCTAAGCAGTAAAGCAAAGAACTCAAAGTGTGCAGCGTGATCAAACCCTAACCAGAAATAAAGAACAAGGTATTTACAGTCATTACTTTTGTAAAGATTTCTATTGAGCTATGAAAATGTTTACTCCACAAGTTATTGAGGTAACTGATAGGTCTAGACCTAATTTCAAAAAGCATCTATTCAAGTCCATGGAAACAAACCCTGAAGGTGCATTTTCCAGCGTACCCTATGGTATTATACATAATGAGGATATTAGGGTTTACATTCATGTTAATATGGAAGTATACAACCTGTTGACACTCATTTTGACCAGGGGTTGATTTGTCATGATCAGGAGGTTTCTTCATTTGAAGCCTTTATCTTCTTGCCCATTTTTTCTAAGTGTTGGACCTCCTCAGCATTTTTCAACTGCAGCATCATGTTTTCCTGAGGAGGAGGTCATCATCATCATCTTGTCTTCGATGATGATCTGCATCATCATGTTCCTCGTCGACTTGTTTTTCAACGTCATCATCATATTCAGTCATCGGGTGATGTTTGGGTTTTTATCATGATGATGCTGCCGAGCTTCAGTGCGCCCTGATCTGCTTGCGAGGGTGATGTTTCAAAATCTCCGGTGATCTTCCATTTATCACCTTGCGCGAGCATGATGATGATGTTGCTTATTCTTTGAATTGCTCGACCTAACTTGTTTTTTCCTAAGGGTCGTGTTCGTCATCATCATATTTCCAGTTATCATCCTGCTGCTTGTGGAGGTCATCATATTTTCTGCCTTCATGATATTTCGCCGGGGTGATATTTTTATCATCGGGTGATCTTGGTTAACATCATCCTGATGATGTTGTTGAAGAGTTGTAATTGCGACCCGATATTCACTAGGGTCATCATATTTTGGAACGTCAGGATGATCTTAGTCAATATCATCCTGATGATGTTGTATCACTTCCTATTCTTTGTTTCTCATCCTGATGATGCTGACGTCATCCGTATATCAGGGTGATATTTTTCTTTCTGCCTATCTGCATCATGATATTCGCGAAGGAGGGGGTGATATTTTCATATCACCCGGATATATGTTTGTTTGTTCGAACATCATGATGATGTTGATATTAAGGAGATATCCGCCTGCTAGCTTCGCGCATTATTTACTGGGGGTGATCTTTTCAAGCAGCATCATCATATTCAGTTACCGCCCCGATCTTATAGAGGAGCTACAGTGCAACCTGATATTTGAACATCAGGAGGATATTTCCAAATATCCGGTTGTCTTCCGAATATCATGATGATGTTAATATGATGATGACGTCATCAAGGTCCGCGAGGGTCATATTTCTAACACTGATCATCTTGAAGAGACCTCCTGATATTTGCAAATATGATGATGACGTCATCCGGATGTGAGGAGGTGCGCAGTAGGCGAATATGATGATGACGTCATCAGGATGATCATCGGCCAGACTTTTGTTATAAGCTCAGCAGGAGGATGTTCCTCCGAAGGATCAGGTTGTGCCGATTATCATGAAGGGTATATTTCAAATATCATGATGACGTCTCGAACAACAGGATATCATGCTGCTGGAAGATGATGATGATGAAGTCTATACTAGTGTCGTCAGGAGCAAAAGTACCGACATGATATATGCTCATGACCTAGTATATAATGTGTTATTGAGGTCATCGCGGGGTGCATGTGGGATATTGTTATCCTGCATTTTCAAATATCATGATGATGAATCTCGGCGGGAAATGCTTGCGATGGTCTGTATGATGTTCTTCCCGAGGCCGCGGGTTGGTGCGCCATTAATGGCGATTGTTGCAGAGGTATGGGCGATGGCGTGGGTCGATCTTGTACCCGACTGGAGGTGTCAATCAGCGGTCAGGAGCGCAGGGCTCGAGAAATCTTCCTGTCTCCTCCCCCTACCTGCTGCATTCAAGTTTGGGCGCCAATCCGGTTGTGTTTGAGCGCCATTTTCATGATACTGTGTATCTGGCGAAATTCTGGTCAACATTGTAATTAATTGCTGAGCACCTACCTGGCTGTTATAAGCAGGTTGTGTTGTTCATTTGTGGTTGTTGAAAGTTGATGATTTTGGCTCTGTAATGCATAACAAGCTGATCTGGTTGCTCTGTACAGCTTACCTGTGAGTTTATGTATCTCTTGTTGTTTGTTTTTGGCATGAACCCACTGATTTCATGATTAAACTTATATGAGAAATGCTGTTTGGCATGTGTTGTGTTAATTCTGTCTCCAGTATTGCATGTATCCTTCTTCTGAATCTGGATGTTTGGTAATGTTTAGATTCTAGAGCATAGAATTCCTGTGTTGAATGTCTGATCTTTTAACTTCTATTTAAGGGGTAGATTAAACTGTTTTCAGGTTGAACATTGGGAGGGATATACTGCAGTAGGGATACCATAAGTAGAGATAACCTAACACTTTGTATTGGGAGATGCCTGTAAGGCAGGTGTCACATAGATCCCCTTGAAATCCAGTTTTAGTCGTTTATGCTGAACATTCACAGGTGTATGTCTATTGACTCCAGGCCCTGGATAGGCACCAATCAGGCTCTGTTTTGTGTTATAACCATATCCAGCTTTGCATCCACACTCAAACTCCAAAGCAAAATCTAAAACCAACACTAGGACATTAGAGTTAGTTTAGGATCCTCAGTCCTCTGTCTACAACTGCAAATAGGCCCAAAGCTAGCCCCTTTGCCCTTATCTTTCAGTTTTGGTCTACTTACAGGAGGACTATCTGCTTTCTGTCAACATCCCAGCCTTGCATGCATATCCTTATGGATGTTGAATAGGGAATACCCCCCTAGGTCTTGCAGAGCCTGAAGAAGAAGAGGAGATAAAATATAGAGTCTATCTCCTACACTGTTGGCCCCCTGGCCCAGAGATCCTGTTGATCACTGATGGCTACCTTGTAGGGAAATCTGGGAATAAGCATCCAGTCTGGGAAAAAGTCAACAGAAATTGGCGACTCCGCTGGGGACTGAGAAGTAAAAGATTATCTAATCATCTCCAGTGATATATATGTGACCCATCTGAGTCAGCAACAGAAGAAAACACCCTGGGGAACCTTGTGAAAGAACCCTGGTTTTCAGAAGAAAACAATTCCTAGCAATAGGTGGCGACTCCGAAGTAATCTCCCAACCGGTCAAAGTAAATTTATATGCAGGGGAGAAGATCCCAACAAAATCCTCTATTTGAAGAGTTACCATTAACAAAAAGAATGATGTATAGAAGAAAGGGAACTGTCTCAGCTAGTCATGAGAGCTCCCCCAGAAAAAGTGATGAGGTACAAGATAACCCTAGGCCATCAGGACAGCATGCTCCTTATTTTTCAATTGCAGAAGCTGATATCCAAGGTGCATATGAGAGGCAACAGGGTGGTAGTATGAGAATGAGGTCAGAGGTGTTCCAAGAACGCCCCTTTCTAGACCCAAGTGAAAGGTTTGAAGAGGCAGAGTCCCTAAGGGATGATGAGGATGATGACCAGAATGGCATGAGACCATCTACCTCCAGACCTAAGGATGAACAACTAGCTGAAGAAATCAAAAGCCTAAGAGCAGAACTAGAATACCTACAAGCCATGAAAATCAGAGATGATATACAGCAGAAAGTGCAAGCCTTGAGAACTGCCCAAAATAATTCAGTTCCTACCTTAGAAAATGCAAATATGCAAAGACATCAGCAAAGATATGAAGTGCATCATCAGCATCATGATGACAGACAAAATGTGAATGATGCTAGGATACCACTGAACCATGCAGGAAACCAAAATGCAAACAGAAATGTTAATGTTAATCAGCCAAACAGATAGCCTATGCAGCTAGATAGATTCAGGCAGCTGGTGTTTGATGGTATTCCTGGGTATCCTAACCCCATTGATAAGCATCTGAGGCTGCAAGTGCCTAAGTTTTCAGGAAACAATACAGTGTCAGGAGAAGATCATCTAAAGGCCTTCCAAAATGTCATGGACAATTTTGAGGTTGAGCATGAGGATGTTTTCATGAAGTCATTCATGCAATCCTTAATAGATGAGGCAAGAGAATGGTACAGGAATCTGCCTGACCGGAGCATATCATCATGGGATGATTTTAAGAGGATGTTCAAGGAGCAATATGGTGATAAGACTGACCCTAGCTTCTTTGTAAATGAGTTCACCAGCATCACCAAAGGGTCAAATGAACAGGTTGCAGACTTTAATGCAAGATTTACTAAAGTGTTGAACAAATTGCCACATCATATGAGGCCAAATGAACCAATGTGCATAATTTTGTACATCAATGCCTTTGATGCAAAGACTGCATATGGACTGAGAGATAAAGGTCCTGCCACTCTCAGGGATGCTTTCAGGATTGCAGTAAATATTGAAAACAATAGGAAAGCATCAGGCAAGACAAATAGAAGGGATGATGTAAAAATTCTGCAGAATCCGAATAAGCCTCAGAACACTCAAGGTAGTACATCTGCTCCTGAAGATAAGATAGACAAACTGGCAAATGTTGTTAAGGACCTGAGCTATAGATTAGCTAGAAGTGAAAAAGGGATGGGTCCTGATAGGCAAGTCTATCAAAGGCAGGAAAAGAGGCCATCATTACATGATATGCCTTATAACACCAATTGGCATGATGGTAAGCCTGTATATCCACGTAACAACACAAGTCAGAGGGCTCAACATGCCAAGGAAACTCCTGATCCCTTGAAGAAAACTATAAATATTGCTGATGATGCTCCGTGGTGTATAATCTGTCAAATGCCACATTCACAGTCACAGTGCATGATTGCCCAATCTTTGTATGATAATGCTACATCTTGTAATGAGTGCAATGAGCCACATCATGTGCAGGATGATGATGTTAACATGATGTCCATAGGCAATGGATATACTCTATATGGTGCTGATGAGAAGACAGATGATCAGGTTCAGGCCTGCCAACAGTCCCCATATGATGAAGATCATGAGGATAATTATGTGTATGCTCAGAACTCACACAATTTTCTGAGTAGCTTACACCGACCTTCTGATGAGGAAATCAGAGCCTTCACAGCTGCAGCAGTTGCTCAGGTCAAGAGCAACTACAATCTCAGAGGTAAAAGTCAGGTTGGCAGCCCACATCAGCCAGAAGATATTTCTGCAGGTCAGCAGATGCATGGTCATAAAGGAACTGAACCACAAAAAAGGCAGTGGGTAAATAACAAGCAGAACTTTAGATACAGAACAGGTCATGATTTCCAAGGACCAGAAAACAAAACCCCTCAGGCTGAAGATCAAAGTAGAGGTTCCCAAGACAGGAATGATGATCAGGGAACTATGAAAATGAAAGCTAAGTCAGCTCAGGATAAAAGCAAAATTGTGGAGCAAGCTACAACTGCTGTACAAAACTGTGCTCCATTTGATATAGCCCAGATCCTCACTCAGGTAAAGGTCTCTGTTCCACTTATGGAACTCATGAAGGTGGAAGAGATCAAGAATAGAACAATATCCCTAATCTCAGGGGTACCTTTTCAAGCTAAGCAAAATGATCAGACCCAGGGTGAGAAACAGGTCATGAGTAATGAAGAAGATGAGACTCCTGAAGTCTATTTAGGAATGACCATGACAAAGTGTCCTTCACAGGTGGAACCATTTTATGTTTCCCTGGTTATAAATGGTAAAATAATTAGAAATTGTATGCTTGACTCTGGAGCATCTACAAATGTCATGCCTTTGGCTATCATGCAACAAACAGGATTAAAAATTGACAAGGCATGTGGAAAATGCTATGCAATGGATGCCAGAGAGGTACCAGTTATTGGAATCATGAAGGATGTGGATTTCAAACTGGCAGCATTTCCTGAAAAGAAATATAAGATGAATATAACAGTGGTTGACATCAAGCCACAGTATGGTATGCTGCTGTCAAGAAGATGGGCAGCACTAATAGGTGGAAGTATGCAGCTGGACCTGTCATATGCCATGATTCCAATGAATGGCAGGGATGTCAAGTTAATCAGAGAGCAGAGATCATCAGAGACAGTGGAAGACCAAGAAGCAAATGAACAGGTATGCTTTGTGGACACTGACTGTAATAACTTCAGGGTTGTCTCAGATGATACAGAAGATGAAAAGAAAAATGTCTGCACTGAAGAGCTAGATCAGCAAGGGTTATGGACCATGTTTTTTGATGGAGCTTGTGCAAAAGAAGGCTCTGGAGCTGGAGTTGTTTTCCTGTCTCCAACTGGTAAGCTCCTCAAATCCTCTTTCTTGCTGAGGTTTGATTGCACAAATAATATTGCAGAATATGAGGCTTTACTTTTAGGCCTGAATATTGCTCTCAAACATGGAATTAAAATGTTAAGAGTATTTGGAGACTCTGAGCTGATTGTATCCCAAATCAGAAATAAGTATGCTGCAAAGAATAAAAGACTGAAACAATACAAGCATGCTGTTTGGGATACTATTGAGTTATTTGATGCATTTTCAATTGGCTGGGTAGAAAGGTCAAAAAATGTTATGGCTGATTTCTTAGCCAATGTTGCAATAAGGCCGGATGACATCACTCTGTCAGGTGTCACAGATGTAGAAGTTAAAATTAGGCCTGCCATACCAGAAAACATATGCAGTTGGCAAGTTTTTAATGATGATAGGGATTTGCTGAAATTTTTGCACTGCATAGATGAGTATGAGAACCAACAGATTGATTTCCAAGCTTTTGTAGAGACTGTAAATGGAAAAGAGACCCTTGTGGGAAAAGAGATCATCCAGTTGAAGACTAACAAGATCCCTAGAGGGTTAGTGGCTTTGGAAAGAGCCTTTGACAGTAGAGACAAAATGGTCACAAAGACATCCCCCACAAATAAGGAGGATTTAGAAGAAATAAATTTGGGGACATCTCAGGCCCCTCAGAAAGTATATATTGGCAAACAGCTCAAACCACACATAAGAAATATGCTGATTGCATTGCTAAAAAAGTATAAACATGTTTTTGCTTGGTCATATGAGGACCTAAAAGCTTATAGAGAAGACTTATTCCAGCATGAGATCCCACTGAAGCCTGAAGCTAAGCCATTTAGACAGAGGCAAAGGCCTATAAATCCTACCTTAGCTCCCAAGATGCAGGAAGAACTCAGAAGGCTCAGGGAAGCTGGAATAATTGTGCCCATCAGACATTCAACTTGGGTGTCTAACCTTGTCCCAGTCAGGAAAAAGAATGGTGATATTAGGCTTTGTGTGGATTTCAGGAACTTGAATGTATCCTCTTTGAAGGATAACTATCCATTGCCTAATATGGAAGCTATGTTGCAGAGAGTGACTGGTTGTGAACTCCTATCCATGATGGATGGATTTTCAGGATATAATCAGGTAAAGGTAAAAGAATCAGAACAGTATAAGACTGCCTTTACCACTCCATGGGGAACATATGTGTATGTTAGAATGCCATTTGGACTAACAAATGCAGGTGCTACATTTCAAAGAGCAATGGATGTTGCTTTTGCAGGGCTGATTGATTCAATCCTGGCAGTATATCAAGATGACCTGACTGCCTACTCAAAGAAAGAGGAGCAGCATTGTATGCATCTGGAGCAGATCTTCATAAGAGCACTAGAATATGGTATTTCTTTAAACCCAAAGAAGTGTGCCTTTGGAGTAGTTGAAGGAAAACTTCTGGGACATATTGTTTCCAAGGATGGAGTCAGGATAGATCCAGACAGAGTGGCAGCCATAGATAGGATCCAAATGCCAAAAACTGTGAAAGGAGTTCAGTCCTTCTTTGGACAGGTAAACTTTGTCAGAAGATTTGTTCCCAACTTTGCAGAGATCACAAGGAACATTTCCAAGATGATGAAGAAGGATGCAACTGTCAACTGGGAAAGGGAAGCAGCAGAATCATTTCAGAATATCAAAGAGGCAATTAAGATGGCCCCTGTTCTTAAATCTCCTGATTTTTCTAGGCCATTCCAGGTGTTCTCATTTGCTTCCTTTCATACTGTAGCTGCATGTTTGTTACAGAAAAATGAAGAGGGTTTTGAACAGCCCATTGCTTTCTTCAGTATGTCCCTGCAGGCCTCTGAGTTGAAATATGACATTATGGAAAAACAGGCATATGCACTAGTTAGAGCCATCAAAAGTTTCAGACCATACCTGGTAGGGTCATATATCATTGCATATGTACCTCATGCTGCAGTCAAAGACATATTCACTCAGCAAGAGGTGACTGGAAGAAGGTGCAGATGGATAAACAAACTGCAGGAATTCAACATAGACATACAGGTTACTAAGTTGATAAGAGGACAAGGACTAGCCAGGATGATGGCACAGTCAAACTTGGAAGCATGCCAAGTTAATGCAGTCCAAGATGAGAATGTAAGTGCATCAGGATCTGAATGGTACAAGGATATTGTCTATTATTTGCAAAATCTGAACTGTCCCTCCCATTTCAGTGACAATCAAAAGAGGACTCTGAAGCTACATGCAATCAGGTATGTTGTTGTTCAAGGTGAGCTGTACTGGAAAAATCCTGATGGTGTGCTGCTGAGATGTGTGGATAAGAATATGGCTAACAATATTTTGATTGACATGCATAAAGGATTGTGTGGTGGCCATTATACTGCCCAAACAATAGCTCATAAAATTCTCAGGGCAGGATATTGGTGGCCCACTCTCTTTTCAGATGCACAGAGGTTAGTAAGAAAATGTGACCCTTGCCAGAGATTCTCAGGAAAGCTGAAATATCATGGTGCTTTACCCCTCAGAGCTGCACCTGTGGATGCTCCATTCCAGCAATGGGGAATTGATTTTATAGGGGAAATTGCAGACAAATCAAGTGGGGGACACAGTTGGATTTTGGTGGCAACTGACTACTTTACCAAATGGATTGAGGCCATTCCAACTAAAAGAGCTACAAGTAAGGTGGTGACAGACTTCATACTAGAGAACATCATCATCAGGTTTGGAGTACCATCTAAAATAATCACTGATAATGCTATGTGCTTCAGATCAGGTGAGTTTGTTGATTTTTGCAACAGGTATGGGATAAACCTGTCATATACATCACCATATCACCCACAAGGAAATGGTCAAGCAGAATCAAGCAATAAGAGCATCATGAAAATTGTCAAGAGGATACTGGACAAGAACAAAAGAGCTTGGGACTCAAAGTTGAATTTAGCAGTATGGGCTGACAGAGTGACTGTGAAAAGGGCTATTGGGAAGTCACCTTTTGAGCTGGTATATGGTACATCAGCTAGACTGCCCATAAACAATCTCCTACCAGTTTACAGATTCATTCAAGAGTATGATGAGGAGATTGAAGATCCCATGACAGAAAGGGTGAATCAGCTGGTTGCATTGGATGAAGACAGAAGGAGAGCCCACCAGATCAATCTCAAAAGACAACAAGGGGTGAAATATCAGTTTGACAGGAGAGCTACAAAAAGGAAATTTCAAGTAAATGATCTGGTGCTCATTTGGAATGCTAAAGATCAGGAAAAGGGTAAACATGGTAAGTTTCAACCCTTATGGATGGGCCCATATCAGGTTTGCAATACTCATGGGGAGGATTCTTATTTCCTCCAGGCCCTAGATGGTGAAATTCTGGAATTGCCTGTGCATGGCCAATTCCTTAAGTTCTATTTTGCATAATGACTGGTTGTTGTGCACATTTGTAAAATATGTATGTAGTGTAAATGCCTTGTACAGCTCGCGTTTTTTGGCTTTTTGTCAGGTCTGCCCGGAGATCTGGTTCTCGCTGCAGGTTTTCACCTGCACGTCCCCATTCGGAGCCACTGTTGACACTCATTTTGACCAGGGGTTGATTTGTCATGATCAGGAGGTTTCTTCATTTGAAGCCTTTATCTTCTTGCCCATTTTTTCTAAGTGTTGGACCTCCTCAGCATTTTTCAACTGCAGCATCATGTTTTCCTGAGGAGGAGGTCATCATCATCATCTTGTCTTCGATGATGATCTGCATCATCATGTTCCTCGTCGACTTGTTTTTCAACGTCATCATCATATTCAGTCATCGGGTGATGTTTGGGTTTTTATCATGATGATGCTGCCGAGCTTCAGTGCGCCCTGATCTGCTTGCGAGGGTGATGTTTCAAAATCTCCGGTGATCTTCCATTTATCACCTTGCGCGAGCATGATGATGATGTTGCTTATTCTTTGAATTGCTCGACCTAACTTGTTTTTTCCTAAGGGTCGTGTTCGTCATCATCATATTTCCAGTTATCATCCTGCTGCTTGTGGAGGTCATCATATTTTCTGCCTTCATGATATTTCGCCGGGGTGATATTTTTATCATCGGGTGATCTTGGTTAACATCATCCTGATGATGTTGTTGAAGAGTTGTAATTGCGACCCGATATTCACTAGGGTCATCATATTTTGGAACGTCAGGATGATCTTAGTCAATATCATCCTGATGATGTTGTATCACTTCCTATTCTTTGTTTCTCATCCTGATGATGCTGACGTCATCCGTATATCAGGGTGATATTTTTCTTTCTGCCTATCTGCATCATGATATTCGCGAAGGAGGGGGTGATATTTTCATATCACCCGGATATATGTTTGTTTGTTCGAACATCATGATGATGTTGATATTAAGGAGATATCCGCCTGCTAGCTTCGCGCATTATTTACTGGGGGTGATCTTTTCAAGCAGCATCATCATATTCAGTTACCGCCCCGATCTTATAGAGGAGCTACAGTGCAACCTGATATTTGAACATCAGGAGGATATTTCCAAATATCCGGTTGTCTTCCGAATATCATGATGATGTTAATATGATGATGACGTCATCAAGGTCCGCGGGGGTCATATTTCTAACACTGATCATCTTGAAGAGACCTCCTGATATTTGCAAATATGATGATGACGTCATCCGGATGTGAGGAGGTGCGCAGTAGGCGAATATGATGATGACGTCAGCAGGATATGATGATGACGTCATCAGGATGATCATCGGCCAGACTTTTGTTATAAGCTCAGCAGGAGGATGTTCCTCCGAAGGATCAGGTTGTGCCGATTATCATGAAGGGTATATTTCAAATATCATGATGACGTCTCGAACAACAGGATATCATGCTGCTGGAAGATGATGATGATGAAGTCTATACTAGTGTCGTCAGGAGCAAAAGTACCGACATGATATATGCTCATGACCTAGTATATAATGTGTTATTGAGGTCATCGCGGGGTGCATGTGGGATATTGTTATCCTGCATTTTCAAATATCATGATGATGAATCTCGGCGGGAAATGCTTGCGATGGTCTGTATGATGTTCTTCCCGAGGCCGCGGGTTGGTGCGCCATTAATGGCGATTGTTGCAGAGGTATGGGCGATGGCGTGGGTCGATCTTGTACCCGACTGGAGGTGTCAATCAGCGGTCAGGAGCGCAGGGCTCGAGAAATCTTCCTGTCTCCTCCCCCTACCTGCTGCATTCAAGTTTGAGCGCCAATCCGGTTGTGTTTGAGCGCCATTTTCATGATACTGTGTATCTGGCGAAATTCTGGTCAACATTGTAATTAATTGCTGAGCACCTACCTGGCTGTTATAAGCAAGTTGTGTTGTTCATTTGTGGTTGTTGAAAGTTGATGATTTTGGCTCTGTAATGCATAACAAGCTGATCTGGTTGCTCTGTACAGCTTACCTGTGAGTTTATGTATCTCTTGTTGTTTGTTTTTGGCATGAACCCACTGATTTCATGATTAAACTTATATGAGAAATGCTGTTTGGCATGTGTTGTGTTAATTCTGTCTCCAGTATTGCATGTATCCTTCTTCTGAATCTGGATGTTTGGTAATGTTTAGATTCTAGAGCATAGAATTCCTGTGTTGAATGTCTGATCTTTTAACTTCTATTCAAGGGGTAGATTAAACTGTTTTCAGGTTGAACATTGGGAGGGATATACTGCAGTAGGGATACCATAAGTAGAGATAACCTAACACTTTGTATTGGGAGATGCCTGTAAGGCAGGTGTCACATAGATCCCCTTGAAATCTAGTTTTAGTCGTTTATGCTGAACATTCACAGGTGTATGTCTATTGACTCCAGGCCCTGGATAGGCACCAATCAGGCTCTGTTTTGTGTTATAACCATATCCAGCTTTGCATCCACACTCAAACTCCAAAGCAAAATCTAAAACCAACACTAGGACATTAGAGTTAGTTTAGGATCCTCAGTCCTCTGTCTACAACTGCAAATAGGCCCAAAGCTAGCCCCTTTGCCCTTATCTTTCAGTTTTGGTCTACTTACAGGAGGACTATCTGCTTTCTGTCAACATCCCAGCCTTGCATGCATATCCTTATGGATGTTGAATAGGGAATACCCCCCTAGGTCTTGCAGAGCCTGAAGAAGAAGAGGAGATAAAATATAGAGTCTATCTCCTACACTGTTGGCCCCCTGGCCCAGAGATCCTGTTGATCACTGATGGCTACCTTGTAGGGAAATCTGGGAATAAGCATCCAGTCTGGGAAAAAGTCAACACAACCATGAAAAGTTAGGGAAAGTATATTTGAATGAGTTAATAGGTGATAAGTTTGAACTGAAAGAATAATTTAGTGCCCTACATGAAAAGAAACTAGACACACGGATAAAATTTCTCAATTTCTACTACGAAGATGCTTGGGTGAGGTATGTCTTAAGCAGAATTCATGATAGATTCATGTGGTTGGATGTGCCCTACATGATAACCAAATATGCCATTTAGGTAGTTACAGATATATATTCCTCTAGTATAGTTCCTACTCTAAAAATAGTCAAGGATGATACTATGATGAAGTTAACTGGTGCAAAGTTTGATAAAAGAGCTTTAACTATTAATGATATAGAGGATCCGATAGTTAAATTTTATTCTATGGTCATTGAATACAAGGTGTATTTTTCCATTAGGAGAACTCTATCTCAACTACAGCCATGTACACAGCATATGAGATGGTAAAGAAAAACATTGACTATGACTTATGTGAGTTGCTCCAACAACAATTGATGGACAATTTGAAAAGGACCAAAGATACTAAGTACCCATTCAAGTATGGTACTCTTGTTATCTATCTGCTATTTTATTTCTTGAGGGAGATGTCAGGTGCAAACAATGTTGTTTGATTAAATCATATCCCTATAGTAGTGCAAATTAGAGATCACTTGTAGAGAATTGGAGATGCTAGTGCTCAAAGTGCAACTCTATGGGGATACTTTAAAGTATTCTAGAATAAAATGCAAGCTAGCGATAGAATCCCTAGAAGTGTGGTAGAGAAATATAAAGATGGTGTCTTCATGGTGACTAAAGATGAGTGCCTCATGGAGGCAGTGGAACTGAGAATAGTGTGGATCCCAGCAATGGGATATGAGGTTACTGAGGACATTTTGACAGGTTTGGTAGATCTAATGCTGAGTAAACTCAAGAACCCTATAGAGGAAAGGTTTGGGACTTATGAAGACAAGTCTATCAAAGTTCATTTGGAACAAACTCATCTACAGACATAGATAAGAGTAAGAAAATGGGTTGAGGATTATGCTCTAAGAAAAAGTTTGACAAAAGTACAAATAGATCAAGCTAGAACTAAGGCTCAAGCTTCTAAAGTAGCAAAGGCTCCTAAAAGGCATGAAGTGAAAACTAAACAATCAAGGCCTATTCCTGAGACAAGAAGGTCAACAAGGGTCTCCTCTTCTACTGCAGCTACTCCTGAGACCTTCGGACCCCTACCTACAGATGATGTGCAAAAGGAAACTCCTGAAAGAAAAGAGCCTACTATGGAGAAGAAGAGAAAAAGAGTGAAAAGAAAGGTCACCAGTAGAATCTATGTGAGCCATGGAGGTGGTAGTGAAAAAGAAGAGAAACTAATTAGGAGGAAAAAGGAATCTTTTCCAACTGATGAAAAACTCAGGCAAAAAGAACAAAAACTAATAAAAAAGAAGATGAAGCTACTTCAGGTGAAGAAGGAGAGCCCTCCAGAAAGGGAAAAGAAAAGGGGAAGAAGAAGAATAAAGAAAAGATAAGAGATACCACATGACTCTAGAAGCTACAATCAATGCAGTGGTTGTTCATGGAAATTTGAAGCCCATTACATACCTCTATGACGAGAGCTTTGATGCTGACAAGGCTATAATTAAAGCCTCTGTGGTAAGATTCTTAGATATTTTAATAAAGCATTAAGTGAAGTTGTGGATAACTTACCTGGCAACCTAGATAGCATTCTAACTTCTAGAAAAGAAGAGGCTATTACTAAAGATGCAAAAATGAAGGAATCGGTGTTGAAGAAGATTTATCCAAGTCTCACTGGACAAGATAAAGTTAAAGCCACTCAAAGGTTTAGTGAAGAATTTAGAACTAAAAGGAGAATCAATATTCTGATGGCCAGGGACATAAATGAGAATGAAAAGTTGGAAAAAGAAACTGAAGAGAAAATTATGAATGTGCTTAATGAACTTCACATTCCAACTGTAGTGGACACGGGTGATGAAGAGCAAAATCCTGATGTTGGAAACTCAAGTGAAGTCCCAAATATAATCTTAGTGGATCAAGGTATGATCCCTCCTCCAGTAAACTCAAGAAATAATGAGGAGATGAGAGAGACAACTAAGGAAAAGAATGTAGAGGAAGAAAAAAATAGAAAGAGGAAATTTTAGAACAAGTAATTGACACATCTATTGTAGAAAATGGTGAAGAACAGCAAGCTCCTGATGGAAAAGAGCCTCCAGAAACTCCTATTGCACAAGTGTACTTAGATGAAGGAAGAAAAGACACTACTAGTGAGACTTCATTAGACTTTCTTAGATAATTTTTGGCAAAGCAAAGATAAACTTAGATTTTGTCATCACCTAAGTTATTGCAAGGATAGTTAAACTTGGCCACCATGTCCCCATTGCAAAAACTGAAGTTGGGAACAATTTTCCAAACCACAGCCCAAGAGGAGATTCTCAAATCTCACATAGAAGACAATGATCTTATTGATGAAGCAATGACAATTTTTGAGATCATGCCCGGTGTAAAGAGAGACACCTCTTTGACTCCTCTAGCATAGATGAAGAAACTTATGGAGTCTATCAGTTCTCATTTTGAGTCCTTTGAACAAGAAGCAGACAAGAAGGTAAGGGCTGAGATTGACAACAAGAGGTTAATAGAACTTAATGACAAATACTCTAAGGACAAAATCTTGCTAGATAAGGGTATTCAAGATGTAGAGACAACAATAAAAGTTGTTAGTGACTTGTATCAATTTTGTCTAACTTGGCTTGCAACAACTAAGGATTTGAAAGATAAGATAGATGGTTGGGAAGCATAGTTGATCAAGATCTCCCATGCTTATGATCCTTTAAAGGATACTTCTAGAAATTAGAGGGCAGAAGTTGAAACCATACACTCTATAATAAATAAATTGTAGAGCCAAAAAGAAGATGTCAAAAATAGAATGAGTCAGATTAGAGAAATTGTTAGCTTTAATAGTATCTATAATGACACTTGTAACAGAAGAAGATAAAATAAGACAAATCATTGAAGCCCCTACTACTGTCGATAAAGTAGAAGAGTTGGTGTCCCAAATTAATGGGCACATACAAGTTTTGAGCAATGCTAAGGCAAGATGGGATGGATTTGTAGTACATTTGAAGAACATTTATAAGGACATTCTCCCCAAAAATTAGTAAGCTTTTGATTTCTTGTATATATGGTTGATAGAAACAATTTTGAAATGTTGGTGTACATAGGAATCAACTACTTAAGGGAAGCAGATTCAATATGTATATAATCTTGTATCATAAACCTTTTCCATTGATGTCAAAGGGGGAGAGAAGCATGTGAAAAACAAAAAGGGAGAGAGTAAATAACATGAAAAAGTCAATCACTTAGGAGAGAAGCATGTGAAAGAGTACAAGAAATTACGGGGAGAAGTGTGTAAAAAGTAAGGGGGAGACAGAAACTATTTTTCACTCGTGTTGCCATCAATGCCAAAGGAGGAGATTGTTGGCAACTTGGAAAGCATCATTGATGGAGACAATGCTGGTATGACTAAGACTGAATAAGCATGATGTTTGAATGGTGTTGTCATTGATGGCAACAAGGAAGTAACAAGAATGCAACAAGGATCCAAGGGCAGCAAGGATTGAATAAGGTTTGAAGACTGTGACAACATGGTAACAAAGATCTAAGGATGAAAAAGGGTTGTGAGGTTATAGTTATGTTCGTACAGGATATTCCAATCATCATGAAGTCATATGTACAAAGAGTTCCGGTCCGGCAAAGAGACTTAAGCATTTTTGCTAAGTGTTGGCAAAGTACAGAGATGACTATAGAGCTACAATGTTATGGTCTGCATTGGTCCACATTTGAAGATCATGCATTGTGGTTCTAGTAAGATGTTGATAATCCTTAGATTCTCCTAACTCCAAAGTTTTATCTTCTAATGATCTCTGAAAGTACAGTTTTAAGTGGCATAAGTTCAGCATAACAGAGTACATTATTTAACAGAACAAAACACCTATTTCTTTTGGTCCACATTTCTTTGGTAATTGATATTTTCTCTTGTAGTTTTAAGGTGTTGTAAACACATGATTGAAGTCTCTAATTCCAGATTTTCAAATTTTGAAGTCCTCTGGTAAGGTAGTTATGAGTACTTAAGTATCGCTACAAGCATTGATAGTGTTTGACAGTGACAGAGTCTAAGTTCTGGTACTCCACATTTCACCACATGCTAATATTTTGTCTTGTAATTTTGAAGTTAAGTTTTAGGATTCCTAAGGAGTCTTGGTTATGAGTTTGAGAAAGTTTTTTTGTCCGCACTACAAGTTGTGTTCTAATAGTTGATCTGAGCCTGTGCTAGTCAGTTTGTGAAGCCGACCTGATACTATAATCTTTGTGCAGAAGAATCTATTGATTAGAATCATATCCTAAGTGGTTCTATAGTTGTGCTGACATAGAAGAATGTATTTCAAGTGTTGGTTTGGTCTGCAAAGTCCTTTGGTGAATGCATTAAGGCCAACAAGCTACAATTTGCATAACTACATGTTTCATCCTTGCAAGCTGGCCTATTTTGAAGATGGTATGTGTTGAGGATACATATACATATACATATATATATGAGATTCATTTCAGCATTTAAGATGGAGATGAAGATGTGGGCACGACATGTAAGAAGTTTTGTGATCCAGTGATTGCGACATGTGCTTGAGAAGAGAGATCTAAGTTTCATGCAGAGCAGAGCAATGTAACAGAGCAGTATATAATGAAGAGTTTTGAGATAGTATTTGTAGCTTCATTGGAATTGTATTCTGAGCATTTATAGATGCAATTGTAATAGTTTAGACTTGGCAGTGAGCCATCCATTCTCTCTATCTCTTTCCTTCTTTGGACAGTGAGTCCTTGGGCAGTGATCCCTAAGGCAATGAGCCTCCTACAGTGAGCATTCTGGGTAGTGAGCCCTATGGCAGTGAGCCTTTTGTAATTTAGTATTGTTACTTCTTATAATATATTGTGAGATAACACTCACCGTGGTTTTTCCCTTTTTGGGTTTTCCACGTAAAAATCCTGGTGTTCATGTGTTATGCTTTGTGGTTATACGTTATATGCTTAATTTGCTTTACTATTATTGAATGTGACAAATGGATTAATGGTTTAATGAATGAATGGTTTAATAGAATACTAATTCACCCCCCTCTCATTATTCTAGGTGTTCAACAAATCTTGCATCAACCAAAAACATTTTCCATTCTTTCTTTTCTTTCATTTTCAGTTCAGTTCAGTCAGTAACAATTTTAACATTTTGTACCACATTTTTCTACATCTTGAGATCAGAGCTTGTGGAGTAGGACTTAGCATCTAGACATCATCATCTACATCATATCCAAATTTTAGGTCATTTGGACTTGTCTTCTAGAAGTTATCGCTATTATAAGATCACCTATTTTCACAGAGCAAAGCATTTAGAGAGTCAATTGAAGGAGAAGGTTTGCAGAACACTTCTATGACTTACATAGCTAAATGAAACATCATACACAACACATATTGATCAGATAGACCTTCCTTGAGGTCTGCACCTTGATTCATGCACTTGTGGAGCATTACCATATGTTTAGGCCCGACCTATTTGCTTCTACACATTACATTCCTTCATTGGAGTTTGTAACCTTTCTTCGCTGATGCAGAGGATTCTTTGAGCTTGGAGATGATATATATAGATTTCTAAGATGTATTAGGAAGTCAGTAATTTGATGATATGATTTAGATAGCTTCGATTAGATTTTTTGTGCTTCAAAGCAATATCAGTTGTAATATGGAATTCAAGCCTGTGAGCCTGAGACTGTGAGCCCGCATGTTGCCGGCATATAAGTATTCTGCATATATGTGATATATTGAGCATTTAAATCATTTATTGCATTCTATATATGTGTTGTTTCCATTATGTTTACTCTTGCTAAATGGCCTAGATAGTTCATTCTATGAACCCTTCGACCATGGCTGCACCAACTTTATATGTTTTCTAGGCTGAGATGGAGAAGAGGAAGCTAGGTAGACAGGGAAATTTAGGAACTCCTATAGGTACCAACCTTTTGTAGCCAACTACTATGGGGTCTACTAATAGGACCAGAGCCAAGAGCAGGAGCAACAAAGGTAAGGAGGTCTACAAGGACACCCCAGATGAACAGGTCAACAAGGACCAAGAGAAATCCTTTGAAGACAAGCTTGAGTTTCTAAAAAGAGAGTGGCAAGCCATCAATGGACTTAAGTTTCCTTTGAAATAGTAGGTCTCTGCTGCTGGTCTACAACTAGTCTTCTTTAGCTGTTGTTTCTATATCTGTGTCTATGATTTGGGCTCTATTTTATTTGTGTTCTATTTTACTTCTTGTAAAACTCTGACTGTTCGCTTTTGGGCTTTTTGTTATGGGTTTAGGCCCTTCCCAATTATCTTAATCAAAATAAATATTATTTAGCTATTCATGGTGACAATCTAAATTGAATCAGTGATAACTTTTAATAATATCTAATTCAACAAGTCATGACAATTAACAAACTATTACTAATCTAAATTAACAAGAGAACTATAGTTACCTCAAGTGGCCCTTGCTTGGGTGACTATAACCTCATAGAATCTATATTAGATCTTAACTGTATAAATCACACATTGACTAAATCTATCACTCTTTGTTGAATTCTAGAAGATGTAATACAAACTGATAACAAAAGGTATTAATAGCAAAATTATCTAGATCTCTATCATATACATAATCTATCACATATATAGACATGATCTAAATCTCCTAATTGATTTTAACTTCTAAATAACTTTTATCCTACACATGTCAATTCTTCCCACAAACATAGGAAGAAGATTTATTCTTAGTCTAAGAAAAATAGAAGTAGGAAACTGATTATACAAAGAGGGTTCAAATATCATAGTCCTACTATAACTCTTCTTATTCACTATAAAGAAGGAAGAAATAAATGAGAACACATAGAATAGAGCATCATTAGATAATTATGAACCACGATCTGCTAATATCATGAATTCCTTCTTATTCTTCGTAGATATCTTAACTACTGATGATGAAACCATTGATGAGTGGAATGGGTTATGGCTAAACCATTTCCACTTTATTCAAGTTCTTCCTCCTTTGAATGCGGGCTATTGTGTTCTCAATTGTAGATGAACTCTTTCTTTGTTACGGGTTGGCAAATGACCTTTGCTACGGGTAATTGCTTCCTTGTTGCATAGGGGTTAGTTTCTCTATACAATATTTCTAGATCATAAACTACCATAACTAACATAAATTAATATCATATTCTATAAACAATCATTAACACACACAATCATCCATCAATATATTATATAATATTTTTAGTGCTTTCAATACTTAAAGGTAATCATAAGGTATGGATAATGTTTGAAAATGTTTGAAAATGTCTTTGAGAAATATAAACTTAAACAAGGAAATTGGAACAAATTAAAGACTTGTCACACCCCCCAACTTAGCATGTTGCTTGCCCTCAAGCATCTCACGACCTCTAATTGTATTGAAGTGTAGTCTCCCTATAATCCATTGGCCCTATGACTCCTTTCTCCTATTTAAGATAAAACCCTTTTTTGCAGCTAATCCTTCCCATCTGGCCTACTGATCTATTTTTTCCCTTGATACTTTCTTTCCTTGCCAGTTTGGAATTGGATATAGAAGGAGAGGAGGCTAGAACACTAGGGAAAGCTAGGTAATTCTATGCTCCTTGAATGATCTGATGTATTGGTGTGCCTGGTTGATTGATGCCAAGAAGTTAAAAACAAAGTGGGGTTCTTTCTTTTTCAATTCTAGGGTTAATTCATTCCATCTATTCTTTGAAAAGTTTAGTGCCTCCTTACCTATACCAATAGCTAACTCCTTGAATCTTTTACTGCACTCAAGAATTTTATCTTCTAGCCCTAGTTGTTGTATCAAATTGGTCCATTCCACTACTACTTGATTAGGATCCTTGGCATCTATTCTTATTTTAAGGGGAATGGACTATTCCCTCTCATGGTACTACTACCATAGGATGCCCATGTGATGTTCATTTTACTTAAATGACGCCAATGCCTTTAACTGAACATCCCCAACAAAAATCAATGGGTTCCAAGTAGTTTTATATGGGATAGCTAACTCATGTAGATAAAATTCACACAATTGATTTTACATTTTAGGGGTGTCTTTTTGGTATGCTTTCAAGAATAATTTAGGTGTAAAAAGAGAGATATGAAAATCACTATACAATTGGCTGAACTGAAAACTTAAATATTGTTCTTGTAAGAATAGGGCATAAACCCTTGCAAGAGGTCTACACCTCATGAGTTGTACAGTAATATTAGCCATTCTATATGTCTTAAATTTTAATCTTCTTATTTCCTTATTCTTTTCCTCAGTATACTTCTTGTCCATTTCATGATGCAAATTAACTATCTCTTCCATCTTTTCCCATAGTATCAAACCAAAGGTTATCAGGGTGGGTGGTGCAACTTCTTCCTGAGGGACATTCTGCTGACCAGGCTCTGGATCCTTCTTATTTATCTCAATGATGGAAAATTGGTCCAGCCATGTCCCCTATTATTGATAAACTTTCAACTGACTCTCTAATTCCTTAACTCTTTTATTCAACCCAGATTATTTTTGTTGATATCCTTGCAGTTGCTTGTCTAATGTTGCAATCTTTTTCAAAGATGCCTACAGCTCATCAATTTTCTCTTCTTTTTCTAAGAATAATTCCTCTTTTTGGGACTCATCAAAGGAAGCTAGTAATTCTTAGTTCTATGCACTACTAGGGGGTTGAGACCATTTCTTTGTTGTAAACAAATCTTCCTCTTCTTTTTTTGTATCTATCTCTATAGTCATAGATTGTGCCTTGTTTAATTGTTCTCGGTCAACAAATAGGTCTTCCATCTCTGAATTTGTATCATTTCCCACAAAAATCACCTTCTTCTATTTAGGAGGATTTTTTCCTCCTATAACCCCTTTTCTCTTCAGGAGGGATGAATGCCTTGGTGATTACAAAGGTTTTTTTTCTTCTTTTTGGCCTTAGAGGAAGATGAATGTGCTCCTATTTTCTTATTAGTTTTAGTAGTGGAAGGAGGGTTCTTGGCAATAGGGTTTTAGAAACTGTGGATGCTACAGGTTGTGATTTTTGTGCTTTAGGATGCTTAGTGTGGCTGCGGGGTGGGGAAGTTAAATGCTCTGATAATGGCATTTGTATAGGTGAAGTTGCAGAAGTGGGGGAAATTGTAGGCTCCATTACTGGGTTATCAGTATGTGGAGTTGCATGCCCATGCATGTTATCATTGTGTTGAATGCACAAGACAACTAAGAGGGGGTGAATCATTTGTAACTTAAAAATTTTGAACCCTCACACACATTCATATCCACATTAATTCAATTAATCCCTTAAATGGTTAAGATGATTAAGCATGAAAGAAAATAACATAAACTGAATCAAATCAACATCAAACACAAGAGAACACTAGATTTACGTGGAAAACCCAAGAAGGGAAAAACTATGGTGAGGATTAGCTCATAATATAAAGTAATATCAACACCAAAATACAATAGGGCTCACTATCGAAAGGGTCACTACCAGAGGGCTCACTAAACAAAGGAAAGAAAGGCTCACTACCAAAGGCTCACTGCTAGAATAGAAAAGAAGATAGAGAAGATTGTTACACAGAGAAAACTATCTTAATACAACAAAGAAGTCCACCACAATGCCATCATCACCTCTACAGTCTCACTAAGAAATTGTAGACACCTTCTACTCACTGCATCCAGTAATCTAACACAGGAAATATTGCACTGCACTGCACAAATTCACACTCTATAACTCTATAATTCACATCTCACACACCATACTCTTCTTTCTTACCATCCTTCAACTTCTCAATACTTATTTATTCCATCTTTAGTCTTAAAAAAATTCTCCAAGGTCGGCAAAGCACCTTAATCATGCAAATTCAAATTAGGTTGGTACCAAAACATTCCCACGGTGGAAAGAAATTAAGGAAGACCACAACACACCTTAGTTTGGACCTAAATCCATCCATACACGCCACACCATGCTTCCATAAATATCGAAGAAACTCCGCAATTAGTGTAAACACCCAAGGTCGGTCGAACCTATGTTAACACCATAAACAATTATGTACATGCTTCCTCAAAACCAAAGATGACTCACAAATCACACACCATGCTTGAACACAATCTAGAGTATTCCAAAAACATCCTAAAATCCATTAAATTCCTCCGCAACAACTTTCACCTACCAAACAAACTTATCCTATTTACCCAGTATGCTCAAATATCTCTGTCATGCATTGTAACTCATGAAATTAACTTGTGGAGCACCAAATCATGAATAATTTCAACTGAAGATAGATATGAACCTTATAAACACACTTCCAGAATTGCAAGACCTAAAACCATTATGTGGAGAAATGCAGAGCAAACACATTTCTCCCAGACACCTCTGTAAATCACAGTTCACACACTGGTGAACACACCTTCCTCTGCACATCAATCTAGTGTGCCAAATTTTGAATGTAGCACCTTTGAATGCCTCTAATCAATATATCAAAACCACATAAATAGATCTTCAATATAAGAGAAATGCGAAGCAAAATCAGAACACTACTCTGCAACACAGAATACCATTGCCACACACTATTTTCTTATTTTATTCAAATTTTCTCAAAAGCAATTGGAAACCAAGCACTAGAAACACATCATCAACATCTTCGATACTTCCCCATCATTAGAGATAACATCCACTCAACACCAAATTTCTCGCACTCTTGCAATATTCTCTTGCTCATACAATTGACACCAATGACAACACAAGTTTGTTGACATCAATGACAACACCGATTGCACATACTTGCAACACATTGCTATAAGTAGGTGAGGCCATTTTTTGGGTAGAGGTTGCAAGTGCTTCCTCTAGTTGTGTATTTCCTACCCATGCCTTGTCTCCCATAACTGGCCTAGACCTTAAGGGTCTTCCATGACGGTCGACGTCATGTCTATCATTTATGTGGTTGAATGCATGAAAATTATCCCAAGGAATGTCTAGAAACTGAGCATACAAATTTATTTTACCAATAAAATAATTAAACAATAATGCAACAAGGAAAACTAGTTCTCCTTTCATTTATATTCAGCAAACATTCTTTTCAGCAAACTGAACAAGTAATTTGGAGCATTCACTAGTCTATTATGATAGAGATGACTTAACAATTTGAAATGCACTGTATATAATAATGATTGTCTTCCATCACATGTCAAATATCTAATAATATGTGTAGCAACAAAAGCCCATAACCAGGGTAAAGCGAGTCCTTTGGTACCTTGAGTTGAGGAGTTAGTTCTTCACTAGGTTGAACAAATTTAGCCCGAGCTGTGATGGCATCGACTCATACTGGAAGTTCCTCTCCAATTACAGGTAACCCAATCACCTCTACAATTATGGCCTTTGAAGCATCAACCCTCAATCCTTTGACCACCACTTTCTTGTTCTATAATTTCTTTGCACATTGTTGTGTCATGGCCTCATTATACTCATTCAATTTGTGGAAATAATCTAGCCACCGAGCTTGCTGGAAGATGGGCATATAGTCCTGGTCATTCAATAATGTCATGTGATCAGTTGGATCTCTTCTAATGGGATCCCCACCCATTGTATGAGTCATGACCTCATTATACTTGTTCAATTTGAGGAAATAATCTAGCTACCTGACTTTCTAGAAGATGGGCATATAGTCTTAGTCATTCAATAATGTTGTGTGATAGGCTGATCCTCTTATAATGGTATCACCACCCATTGTATGATAATACAGCACTCTGAATTCCTTTATCTTCTATGTGGTTCTTATTACCTAATCTCTACTTTTGTGAAACCAGTTGCTGCTAATATCAACTCACACCCCATTGCTTCCCTTTTGCTTGTTACGTCTATCAATTGCAATGCTCAAACATAAACTTTGTGCATGCAACCAGTTGTCATTAATTTTGGAGAGAAATATTTAGCAGAGGCTAAGGGTACGTTCAATATAATTTCCATGTATGAAATCAAGGTGTAATCCACCCAACTAAAGGTTGCATTTGTCCACAAATGCCAAGTCAGTTAGGATGTATGGGAAGTAAGTTTGTAAGTAGTTTGAATCATGTATAATATACAATAAATGATGGTGTAATAATAATTGCTATAAAATAAATAGAATTAATGTCAAATTATGGAAGTCATGAGAAAATTATCATGAAAATGGTTGGTGAGAGAAAAGGTGGCATGTGTGAAGATGTTGAAATGGTGGTTGAACTGGATGATTTGAAAAATTATGCCAGAGTGAAGTAATCAAATATGATCAGAGGGAAGTGTTATTGATGGAGGATCATGTGATTGAAGATGTGTGACAGAAATAATATAGATATGAAAGAAAGAGTTGTGGCATGTTGTTGATGTGACTGGCTGCACAAGGAGGTGCCACGGACTCCACGATCCATGATGCATGTAGTGTATGGATGCATGTACAGACTCCATGATCCATGATACAATGGCTGCATGTAGTGAGAAAGTAGGTGATAAGGAAAGGGAGTGACATGGAAGTGTATTTGCTACAGTTTTAATGTGAGCAGGTCCTTGAGGTAGTGGTTGTAGATGGAAGCTAGTCATGTCCCATTGGAAGTTGATGCAGGTGTAGTGGCTATAGGTCCCTATGAAATTGCAATGGGTGCATTGACTACAAGTCCCTATGAAATTGCGGCCAGTACAGTGGCTATAGGTGCCATCAACTTTGATCTTCTATATGTTTTATTGATTTTATTTTTTTCTATTTTTTTGTTTGTTTATTATTTTTTATTTTTTTTATGGTAAATAAAATCATACCTTTGGAATGACAGTAGGTGAGCTTGTGGGCTCATCTACTGGTGTGGCAATGGATGAAGTGGTTCCTTTGACTATGGATGTAATGTATGCTTCATCATGTGGTGAATCTTGTGGAGATGTGGCTTCAAATTGTCATGTTAGCTGTTTTATAAAATTGTCTTTATCCAATGGCTTCTTGTAAAGTTTTAACCGATGACCATTTACCATTAGAAAAAATATAACTTGTTCAATTGTGGTAAGTTGGACTGCACCATTAGGAAAAACTTCTTTGATATCATAAGGACCCAACCATCTTGTTTGTAACTTACCTTTATGGTCCTTATATTTGGAGTCATACAACAAAGCCCAGTCACCTGTGTAAAATTGTTTGGACTTTATGTACTAATCATGCCATTTCACTCTCTATTTCTATATTACTTATGTGTGGTGGATTGCTTCCATTCTTAACTCATCAAAAGCATTAAGTTGGTATAGCCTATCCATTTGAGCTATAGATAGATCCATTCCTAGTTGTAATATTATTCTCAATGTCTTGTATTCAAATTCAACAAGGAGGACAACCTATTTCCCATAAACCAATTCATAAGGTGTAAACCCTATTGTTGTTTTCCATGTTGTTTTGTATGCCCAGACTACTTCTGGTAATCCAGTTGCCCAATCTTTTATGTGCAATGCTACTGTCTATGTCAATATTGCTTCAATCTCTTTGTTTTGACCTCAACTTGGTCATTTAACTATGGGTGATAGGGAGTGGATTTCTTATGCCTTATTTTATATTCTTGAATGAAATGAGAAATCAGTTCTGATGTGAACTGTGGTCCCTGATTAGTGACTATTTCCCTTAGCACTCCATATCTTGTAAATATCTCTTCATATAAAAAGGTGGCTACCTTATTGTCTCTTGTAAACTTTAAAGATTTAACTTCCACCCATTTGGTCAAGTAATCAAATATACCAGTATTATTCTTTGTTGTTAGAAGGAGGATCTATGGGCCCAATAAAATCAATGCCCCATTTGTCAAAGGGTGTCATTACTAATTGTAGCTAGAGGGGCATCTCATCACTTCTTGTAGGTCTACCCATTCTCTGATAGTGGTCACATCTTCTTATGTACTGAACTATATCCTTGTGTAGTGTCGGCAAACAATATCTAGTATTTAAAATCTTGAGTGTTGTCCTTTTGGCTTTAAAATGCCCTCCATAGGGTTCATCATGGAAAGATTTAAGAATTTCATAAAATTCATCTTCTCTGATGCATCTACGCATGACATGATCAGGTCCTATGTAAAAGAGGTAGCTATCCACCCATGAATAAGGGAAGTTGTGTTCAACTAGATGGTGCCTTTCTCTTGGTGAAAGGTGTGGAGGTGTCTTCCCTACAACCAAATAATTGGCTATGTTTGCGTACCAAGGAGTTTGTATTGTTAATGCAAAGAAGTGTTCATCAGGAAAAGAGTCATCCACAAATGGATCTTTTGCATTAATAGTGATCCTAGAGAGGAAATCAACAACTACATTTGCCTTGTCAGGCTTGTCCACAATAGTGATATCAAATTCTTATAACAAAAACAACCATCTAAAAAGGTTTTTACTAACCATTGGTTTGTTCATTCGATATCTAATTGTTGCATGGTCAATATGAAAAAAGACCGGATAGCCAGTGATAAAGTGTCTAAACCTATTGATTGCATAAATGACAGCTAACATTTCTTTTTCTATAATAGTGTAATTAAGTTCAACAACCTATCGATTTTTGTTGATATCACTTCAATTTTATTGGGGTCTACTTGAATTCTTATATTTGACACAAAATGTCCAAGGACTACTCCTTCCTCCATCATCATGAAACATTTCTCATGACTAAGAGAGATTGTGATCTTGACATCTTTGCATCACCTTCTCAAGGTTTGTTAATTCTTTTTCATAAGAATCTCCATAGGTGGTGAAATCATCCATGTATACTTCCATGCAGTCATGAGAAAAGTCAAAAAAGATGCTCAAAATAGCTCTTTGAAATGTTGTAGGGGCATTACATAGTCCAAATGGAAGGACTGAATAGGCATAGGTTCCTCAGGGACATGTAAATGTTATCTTGTCTTGATCCTTAGGGGATATTTTAATCTGATTATAGCCACTAAATCCATCTAGGAAAGAAAAATATTTCTTTCCAGCTAAGGAGTCTAAGACCTGATCAATGAAAGGAAGAGAGAGATGATCTTTCCTGGTGGTTGAATTCAATTCTCTGTAATCAACACATAATCGCCACTTTCATCCTTTCTTGGGTACAATGACTAATGGGGAGACCAATTGGTTGTCTGATATAGGGTATATAAATCCTACATCCAAAAGTTTTTGTATTTCATTTTTCACTATGTCTCTGATAGCAAGGCTCATTCTTCATTTGGGTTGCCTAGTTGGTCTGCATTCTTCATTGATATATTTTCTATGCATGCAAAGGTTAGGGTCTATGCCTTTTGTGTCATGGTAATCCTAGGAAAATGTTGTTTTATGAGTCTATAGCATGGTTATCAGTTAAGATTGTTGTACTGTTGTCAATTGGTTATTGACATTAAGTGTTCTACTAGATGTTATTTCAATTGGTTTTATAGATGTCATGATAGAAGCAACATCTAACCCTAATAAATTAAGACTATAGTTGTGTGTAAGTAAATGATGGAACATGTAGACAGTGGAATCATAAGCTTGTGTATTCACTATTTGCAAAATTTTATGCAACGGGTAGGTCATGCATACTGAACATTGGTCTTGCTTTAGGTCCATCCCATAAGTATTTTGTATAATACTACAGAGAACTTCATCTTCATCCTGAATATTGATTAATGGGCTAAGTTCAATGGTCATGAGTGTTTGTAAGGAATATTGTTCATTATCCTCTAGGTCTGGCCAGATAGGCTGCTCCATTTTAGCAAAAGGTTGTACTAGAGGATAGAGGACCAATTTCTTGGTTAGATTTCCATTGGAAATGATCATATTCCTGAACTTGCAGCCTATGAAAGCATCTGTTGTAGCTAACCATGGTCATCCTAGAATGAGTGGATACCCACCTATGTTATCCTTGGGTTGGAGGACCATGAAATATGTAGGGTATTCCTATGAGTCAAGTGTCATGACCAAATCCTCAATAATTCCCTCTGGTTTGACTGTTGACCTATCTACTAGTTGCAAGACTATAGGTGTAGGCCTCAAGTCTACTAATTGGAGATTTTTCATCATTTCTCTAGTCATAACATTTTTTGTTGCCCTCAAATCTATCAAAATATTCTTAATGAGTGTGTCATTGATGTGCACATCTACCATAGGAATGCCAGGGTCTGCATATTTTGGGACAACTATGTTGCCCAACACAATGTTAGCTAATTGTCCTATAACATGAACAGTCTAGGAGTCCTTTCTTTTTCTCCCTAGTTTCTTAAGACACATCTCCCTTACAGTTTTAGTGTAGATAGGCACATCCTTAATAGCTTGAATCAAGGGAATTTTGACACAAACATTCTTTAACTAACCAAGGAAGTCAAATTTAGGTTTAGGTTGAGATTTTTGCATGGTCAATCTTTCTAGAAATGGAGGGTCTCCAGTGGTGATTTCTATTTGTGGTGGGGTTTGTTTAGGATGCTTATTCTAGTTATTCAGGTGATTGTTAGTGTCAATGGTTGGCTCTTCAATAGGAAGTTCCATGATAAGTGGAGAGGATGGTCCAACAAGCATTTCCCTAAACTCAAGTGAACATCACCAAACTCAACCATATAGGTTGGGTATTGGATGGGTTCATTAGTGTAAGCCTATTGAACAGGGTTGTTGTTAGGATTAGGTACAGGTTGAGTGGGTAATTGAGTTACTCTTGGTTGTGTAGGGGTAGGTGAAACTAGATTTGGCATAATGGTTGGATGTTGTGGTAAGGCTTGATGTGGCTTCAGGTAGCTTACATTTGAGTTTTTCCATGGTTGATTCCCACGACACTATTGTGGCCATGGATTTTGATTGGACTACCACTGCTGATTGTAAATTGGAGGTTGGAATGTTTGTTATGGCCATATCTCCTACTGTCAATTCTAATTAGGTGGCATGTTTACCCAATATTGTTGTGGCATTTAATTCCAGGGTGTATTATACCAATTAGGAATATTTGAAGTAGCTCCTAGAAATGAAGTATTATTGGACAAGGGATATTGAGGCATACCTTGTCTTTTCTACCAAGGCTTACATTGTGCAATGTAGAAAACCTAACCTTCCTCATCCTCTAGGGCTTGAAAGTCTAGCTTCTCAATTTTTTCTTCAGAAATGCTAGAAATACACTTGCATTTGTAGTTGACCTTCTTTTACTGATAGTGTGGACAATATTCCACCAAGGCTTACATTGTGCAATGTACAAAACCTAACCTTCCTCATCCTCTAGGGCTTGAAAGTCTGGCTTCTTAGTTTTTTCTTCAGAAATGCTAGAAATACACTTGCATTTGTAGTTGACCTTCTTTTGCTGACAGTGTGGACAATACTCCACCAAAGCTTCTTTTGTTGTCTATTGCTTTTTCTTTATATGTAGGACATCTAATTGATTTCCAATATGACTTATGATGTCCTTCATATTCAATAGAAGATTACTCATCTCCACCCAAGAGACATCTATAGATGTCTTTATGGAGGTCAAAGCTCTAGAGCCTTTGGTTTTCTTCATGGTTGAGCATGAGTAATTCCTACAAATTTGATAGATTTCATCAAATCATAGTTGAGAGATATCCATTTGTCTAATCAAGTTCAATGCATCCATACAATCCTCATTCACACCTCGCAAGAATACCAATTTGAGTGACTTTGGAGAGAGTCAATTCTGGTGTGACTTTTTGAGGCATAATTGAAACCTCTCAACATAATCTTCAAGGGGTTCATCATCTTTTTGTGACATTCTAAAGATGTCATCCCTTTCATGTCCCTTCCATGACAATATTCATGGTATTTTTTTAGAAACTTTTCTTTCATGGTATCCCAGTTTGCTACTACATTTTAGCCCAATCCCATGAATCACCATAAAGCAACATCCTTGAGTGTGGACAGAAAGAGTTTTAGCTGATATGCATCAATAGTGTAGTTATAGCTTCGACAAAGGACATCAAATTCAAATGGGAATGTATCAAGATCCTCAATGATCAAACCGTGGAAGTTGGGCAGAGCCGAAGGAGGTATATTCATCAAGGTAAATACTCGTTCTTAGTCTGTGATAAAAATGCAAATGTAGCTAGCTCAGCTAGATTCTCCACTGCCTCATCTACCATTATGTTAAGATTCCAAGTAACAATATCTTCCAAGTCTATGACATCATCTAGTGTGAGGGATACTTCAATTGCATCTTCCTCTTCTTCTATCTCTTCATGGATCATAGTTGATGGAAGAAATCTCCCTAAGGTGTCTCATTGAGGCCGCATGCAAGAGTACCTGAGCTAATAGCCCCTTCTCTACACAATGTTAGTAGATAGTTCAAACATGGATTGAATGTTTAATATTCCTAATTGCTGAAGAAAGGTAATCATGTATACTAAGAAAGCAACATAAACAAATTAAAAAAATTTAGAAATTCTAAACTTTGGCACCATCCCCAACAATAGCACCAAAATGTCTAACTCCATTATTGACCAATAAATTGATGCATAAGGGGAATGCACTCAACTCAATGAACCAACAAATCCTTTATCAAGTAACCTAATGGATATAATATGTTACATTTAAATTTGTCAAATTAGGGAATCATATTTTTCTTGGATGGCACCTGTATTGTCTGTACAATCAAGGATTCTTGAGTCTATCCTAGAGGTTGTGCATAGAAACAAATTATAGGAAAGGAAAAAATTCTATCTTGTAAACTCTAATCAATAACAGTTTCTACGGTAGGTAATTTTTTGAGAAGTAACAAACACTTATCCAACTATGCTATAAACAAATACTATTCAGCTATCAATGGTGAGAATCTAAATTGAACCAGTGATCACTTTTAATAATATCTAATTCACAAGTCATGACAATTAATAAACTATTAATAATTTAAATTAACAAGAGAACTACAGTTACCTCAAGTGGCCCTTGCTTGGGTGACTGTAACCTCACATAATCTAAATCAGATCTTAGCTATATAAATCACACATTGACTGAATCTATCACTCTCTATTGAATTATGGAAGATTTAATACAAATCGATAACAAAAAGTACTGATATAAAAATTATCTAGATCTCTTTCATATATAGAATTTATCACATATATAGACATTATTTGAATCTCCTAATTGATTTGAACTTCTAAACAACTTCTATCCTACACACGTCAATTCTTCCCACAAACATAGGAAGAAGACTTATTCTTAGTCTAAGAAAAATGAAAGTAGGAAAATGATTATACAAAGATGGTTTGAATATCACAATCCTACTATAACTCTTATTATTCACTATAAAGAAGGCAGAAATAAATGAGAACACATAGAATAGAGCATCATCAGATAATTATGAACCATGATCTACTAATGCCATGAATTCCTTCATATTCTTCTAGATATCTTAATTGTTGATGATGAAACCATTAATAAGTGGAATGGTATGGCTAAACCATTTCCACTTTATTTAGGTTCTTCCTCCTTTGGCTACGGGTTGTTGTGTTCTCAACTAAGGTGAACTCTTTCTTTGCTACAAGTTGGCAGATGACCATTGCTATGGGTAATTGCTTCCTTTTTGCATAGGGGTTAGTTTCTTCATACAGTATTTCCACATCATAAACTACCATAACTACAGAAATTACTATCACATTCTATAAATAATCATTAACACACACAATCATCCTTCAATATATTATATACTATTCTTAGTTCTTTCAATACTTAAATGTAATCATAAAGTATGGATAGTGTGGAAATGTCTTTGAGAAATATAAACTTAAATAGCTAAATTGGAACAAATTAAAGACTCATCAAGCAGGTGATAGCAACACCAATTTTTTCCACTTGACCAATCTTAAATGCCACTCATCTAATAGACTAAAATAAATATGGGTGGATGATAACCAAATTTTGAATGAATATTCCATAAGAGATAAAGTAATGTATTTTTTCTACAACCTCCTTACTAAAAGTAACATTTTAGACCATGCTATATAATGATATTTTGGAGATAATTCCCTATTCAGTCAATCATCAAGATAACATGGAACTGATGGATCCTATAATAGAGGAAGAAACTAAGTTTGTTATTTTTTATTTCGAAGGACCAAGACCTTGGGTCTGGATGGCTTCCCTCACTTCCTTTTTCAAATGTATTGGGACATTATTAGTGATGATATGGTGGCTTTAGCTAGGGAGTTCTATAAGAATGGGAAACTTTTGAAGGAGTTGAATGCTACATTCTTAGACCTTATACAAAAAAATTTAGGGCTATTGCTTTCTCTAAGTTTAAAAAAAATCAACTTATACAACTTAGTGTATAAGATCTTTGCAAAACTCATCTCTTTATGATTGCAAAAAAACTTTCCTAAGCTTATCTCTCCTCAGGAAAGTGGTTTTGTCCAAGGTAGGTATATTTTAGACTCCATCATTACTACCACAAAGTTCTCCACTCTATGAACAACAATAATAAAGTAGGGTTTCTATTGAAACTGTATTTAATAAAGGCTTATGACAAAGTTTCATGGGAGTTTCTCATCAAAGTGTTGGAAATATTTGGATTTGGGAAATGATTCTTAAACATTATAGCTAAATATGTTTCAACTCCTAAATTTTTAGTTACCATTAATGGTATCCCATCAATTTTATTTAAGGGTTCTAGAGGAATTCATCAAGGGGATCCTATATCCCCCTTCTTGTTTATCATCTTTGTAGAATCTCTAGGAAGAAACCTCTATAAAGTAGTTTTAAAGGGAAGGTTAAGAAGAGTCAAACCTTTTTCAATAAGTGTTCCTATATCCCATCAAAAAAATTTGGTTGATAGAATTATGGTTGGAGAAGTGTCATTCTTGGAAGCTAAGGAAATAAAATGAATCATGTCATGTTATGAGATTTCCTCGAGTCAAAGGATTAACCTTCCAAAAAGTATGATCTTCTTCTTTAATACCCGTCCCACTAGATAGTTGAGAATAGCCAACATTATTGGATTTCAAGTGGGATATATCCCTTCCTCTCTTACCTAGGGATACCTTTTTTTATGGGCACTATCCTAAATTCTTTGTGGAATGGTTTTCTCAATAGATTTCATTGTAAACTTGCAAGATGGAAGAGCTCTTTCTTAAGCCAAGATAGAAAAATTTAGCATATAAAGGCTACTCTGTAGAATCTCCCTATTTATAACATGAGTCTTCTATCTAATTCTAGTGAAATTTGTTGATAATGTGGATCAAACTCAAAAATATTCCTCTAGTCAGGTATAGAAGACAAAATTAATTCCATTGATGGCTTGGGAGCATGTGTGTAAATTGAAGAGGAATGGGGGATTGGGGTTAAGGTGGATAAGAGATTTTAATTTATCTCTAAATGCTAAGATTACTTTGAGACTTCTCAATGAAGAAAAGGAATGGATGACTATAGCTTCTAAGAAATACCTAGGAGGGAAGAATGAGGAACTCTTATCAAGTAATTATTTACCACAAGGATATTCAATGTGGAAAAACATGGTTACTAGTAGATTTATTAATAAAAGGAACAAAATGGAAACTAGGTGATGGTAGACATATAAACTTTTGGGAGGATGTTTGGTTGTTGAACTCTCCTTTAAAGGAAATTGAGGGATGCTCCTATCATCATTGTTTACAAAACCTTGTTTGTTGATCAAGTTGCTAACTACATAGACTTGGTGAATTGTGTGAATATTTGGAAGAACCTTTCTTTGGCTTTCTCCCCCATCTTTGTGTAAGGGTTGGCTATGAAGGTAGCCACCCAAGATCTAGGAGCTTCAATGAAAGCACAAGAGAGATCCAAAATGAGAGAATAATTATATTATATCAAAGAATAAAAATTACATAATGTACATGATATGCCTTGCTTATAAAGGCAAGGTGATAAGACAAGACTAACTAGGATTATGACAAGTATCTTAATCCTATGACATGAGAAAACTATAGGATATGATCACATGCATACTAGAAACTACTAGAAAGATTCCTAGAGCCCTAAGTAAACTTAACATGTGAACATGTATGAATAGGTCCTAACTAATGACTAGTTAGATAATGTGTCTTATTCACACTACAAAGGGGAAACTAGATAGGAAATACCCTTGTTCACACCAACCCCCCTGCCCTTAAGTGCAACTTAGGGGGAATGAAACAAATGAAAAGATGTAATGATGGTTCCTAGCTACTAGGCCATGTTAGGTACCCATGTACAAACAAATCTCTCACAAATGGATAAAAGAAGAAAACCTCGTAGGAAAAAACCCCTCTCCAAATGAGAGAAAACATGAAAGAAGTGATGGAAGGAGGACTTAATATGACCTCTAGGGACTAATTACAACTTAAATACATAATGAATAACCCCCCATAGGATAGAAGAAGAGAGACCATGTAGCCCCCCTCAATGTATAATCACTTGCACTGATGGTAGATGCTTGACAATGAATGTTGAAGATGATCCAAGAATGGAGAATAATATTTCTCCCCTTAGGAAGAAAATACAAGATGTATGATGCCCCTAAACTCTGGTCAAGTGTCACCATGTTTATTTTGAAATATTCTACAATCAAATTAGGAGTCCTAGGCCTACGTGAAGAGTGTGAAAATCCAAAATCTAGTGTAAACAAATGTAGAACATGATCCAAAGAAAATGAAGGGTCCTCTGACTATTGCTTAAGAATATCTAATCTAATACCAAACTGTGACAAGTGAAGAGGAGAAATAAAAATAAGGTCTAAATGTTCCCTCATCTCATTTGAAGAAGATGATACAACTCCATAAGAGCCAACATCAAAGAGGAGATGAATATCCTCAATAGTGTCCTCCAAATCAGAAATATGAGACTCCACAAACAAACATGACATGTCTGATAAATAGGACTCGCAATGAGGTCAATTAGAAAGAATGAGATGGACCTACTACAAATAATCATTGGAATCCATGGATGAAACAACATTGGACTTAGATGGACTTAGATGGAGCAATAGGTGATGGAGATGAGATCTCAATGCATGTCATCTGACTACATTGTTCATCCCTAAATGATGTGTCCACATAAGATTTTTGAGTATGAACACCTGATATATCTATTGATGTTGGAAAAAGTGTCTCTATAGTAGGAGAAGGAGAAGAAGCCTCATCATCCTTATCATTCAAATGTGAAATGTCTTCCAAAGAAGAAAACTACTTTTTGTATCATAGTCATATGGTATATTGTTTAAATAATCAATAGGTATAAGACAATCTAAGATAGGATCATCTAGAAATGGTTGAGTATCAGAATCTCCATATATCTCCCAAATTTTGGTCCACATAACACAAGGACAGTCAATATGCAAAAGCGAACAAAAAGTGTCAAAATCAACATGATAACCAATCACTCCTTTGACACAATCATTTTTGGAACTCTAAACAAACTTTTTTCAGTAAGTATCTGGATGAGGAACAAGACCATATAGATGTGGAAAAAGTTAAAGCTAACACAAGTGCTTGAAGATACCATCTCTCCATTACTTATAGTTCCCCCTTTTCAAGATGATTAGAGAAGGATGAAAAGAAAAACCCATGATGAACTAAGATATAGTCCTCAAATTTTAGTCTCACAATGGACCAACCAAGAGACTCAATCCAAAAAAATCAAAAGATTTCCCCCCAAATTCACTCAATCATAATATCCCCCCAACAATATATGATTTTGGTAATTTATACTTAGTGCAATTACAACTTCCACTAGCCAAAATAGCAAAGTGGTCTTTGATCTTGGTACAATGCAAATGCCAAATTGGGCCTTAAATTGAAAGTACATTTTTTGTGTAAAATTATATCAAACTAATTATAGATCTAAGAAGCAAACAAAAAATTATGCACTTTAAAAAAATCACTAAAAAAGGTTACCTTCTTAGCCCAAATAGAACCCTAGAAGTTCCCAAAATGAGAACTGCTTAGCAACAGTGATGAAAATTATAATTTCTAGAAAAATCAAGTGTCAAAATCAAAATCCAATTGCCCCACTATGAAGCTTGTGAAATTCTAGCACAAATTTAAAAAATGCTTTAAAAAGGAGCTAAAATGGCCAAGATACAAGCCTCCAAAGTTCAAGTGTCAAAACCAAAATGCAAATGAGAGGGGGGCTAGATTAGGGGCAAAGGCCTGATGATGTCATGTTGACATCAACAAATTTTAATGGAATATTATTTAGATGCTTGAAACCACCAATGGTTTGGAGAAATATGCCTTTAAAGTTGCAAAACCACTATTGCAAAGGTCCAAAACCACCTTTTGAAGGCACGAAATTGCTTATCGAGGAAAATGGTGGTTTAGTGGGTAGATTCAGGGGAATATTCCCTGGGAGATGCTATCACTGTGTTGGATCTTGTAATATGCTTCAAGATTCTACCGCTTTTTTATTGCCAGTTAACTGTACTATCAGTTGAAAAGGTTTTTGGTTTACCCTCTATAACGTCTGAAAATGTCCCCTTGGGGGCTTTTCCCTCTTAAGGTTTAGCTCCCAGGTCTTTTGCATGCATTTAGGACATCTTGCATCATAATTTGGCATCACAATGGAATGAACCCTAGGTATCATGACAAATGGGGCCTAGGGGGACCCCTTGAGCTTGACCCTACCCAAAATAGGAGGGAGGACTTGGGCACATATGCCCTAGTCCTGCCCTATTTTAGGGTAGTCCCAATTTTTGGGTGTTGGCTTGTGATCGTTATTTGGGTCCTATGCCGACACGGTAAGTTTGAATTACGAAAATCTTGGTGGGAGTGTTTGTAGTTGCATATAAAAGCATGTTTAGGCATTCATTTAGAAACTAGATGATGATTGTGAACTTTAGGCATCCTCAAGGCGATTCAAGGCTTTCATTGTGTTGCAAGAGCAGATTTGTGTGGTCTATGTGTTTGTGTTTGCAGATTTGAGCATCCATTTCCTCATGGAATGAAAAGCATCTTCCTCCCATGAGATCTTCACTACAAGGTGATATCATTTGTGTTTGTGATCATTATTCATTTAGTTTTTGCCTCTGCCTCCCTAGGCACACACTCTCTATCTGACAAAGGTTTTTGGAAGACTTAAGTGTCCTTTTGGGGCTTGACTGAGGTAACCTCCTAAACACCACAACCCCCTCCCAAAGTTTATGATTGTAGGTTACAGGTTGATGATGCAGACAAATTGAAGTTGCATGAGGGCATATTGGAGTGTCAGAATTGCAGATCAGTGAAAGAAACAGCTACCTGGACTTGGGCACCCGCTCATTAGTCCTCGAAGTTTCGTGACGGAAAAACCTTTAGTGCAGCAGGAACTGGTTACAAATTTTGTCTACAGATCCTGACAAAAAGCAGGACACTGGACTTGGGTGCATGCTCTTTTGTTCCCAACTTTTCTACCTCAGAATCCCAAAAATAGGTACTCAGTCATTTATAATTTTATAGCTTTCTCTAGAGGCATTTCCCATTATTCATATGTTGTTGTCGTATTTACATAATTAGGGTTTTGGTGGATAATTGAGCATAAGAGAAGGAAAATTGATAATCAAGTATCCTAATCCAAGTTTCCTACATTTGTAAGTGATCAAGGACCTGATAGTGCTCTACCACTCGATCCGAAGGTCCTTGAATGTAAAAGGTGAAAGGAGGATTTAAACACTAAACTAAACAAATCCAATTTTCACTTAAACATTTTGGTGAACCCATGTTTTTGGACTTAATTGCAACTTTCTGAGTGTTTTTCTTCAGATTTGAGTTGATTTCATTCATTCATATAGTCATTCATTTTATTGCATTGAGAAAAATTCAAAAAAATTGAAAAGGTTATTAATTTGCATCAATTCATTCTATTTTTTCCTAATTCATGATTTTTAGATCATATATGATATAAAATACAAAAAATTACAAAAAATCAATAATTTGCATTGCATTTTCATCATATAATTGCTAGGGTTTTGTAGAAATTTTGACAATTTTCATATAACCTAGTAATTCCAAAATCTAGGGTTAGTAGGCAAAATCTTCTTTCAGATTTTTCGACTGATTTTAGAGACTCATTCAAACTTTCATTTGGCTACTGTCTTATATTTTAGTGTAAATTTTCATTTAGATTTCAAATATTTGCACTTTTGCATAGAAAATTTCAACCAAAAACTAGCAAATTTCATGCATTTTCATTAAATTGGCACTTGCATTTTGCATCTTAGAGTTTGAAATTAATTTTCATATCTGAGTACACTTAATTTTTATCATAAATCATACTTCAAAACATTCATATAGCATTTTGTGTCAAGATCTCAAACCTAGGGCTTGAAAAACATCAATTTTCACTAGATTTGGCTTTATCGACTCTCTAAATTTGCACCATAGGCGTGTTGTGAAAAATATTTTTTCACTAATTGGTTTCTATCAGGGAAATAATTTTCTACCCCTCCTAAAAATCTTCACAACACCCTTTTATCATGCTCTTGTATTAAAATTTTGGTGAAAAAATTACACATTTTTGTTATTTTTGCCCTAGGGTTTGGCCTAGTTTGCACTCCAAGTGTGTTGTGACAAATTTTATGGACTGAGGTCACTGATATCATTGTTATTATTTTCTTTATCTCCTAAAATTAATTACAACACCCCTTTTGCTAGGTCTTGGAAGTGAAAAACTGTGAAAAATAACCTATTTTT
The DNA here is from genome assembly GCA_027924645.1 of Cunninghamia lanceolata. Taxonomy (NCBI): domain Eukaryota; kingdom Viridiplantae; phylum Streptophyta; class Pinopsida; order Cupressales; family Cupressaceae; genus Cunninghamia; species Cunninghamia lanceolata. The sequence goes on along the minus strand of BSBN01001622.1, from coordinate 950,636 downwards.
GCTATATTTTCACTAGGGTTTAACCTTAAGTGGCCCTAAGAGCGTGTTGTGACAGATATTTTGACATTAAGTGGATGTTATTACTGATATATTTTTTTTTCCATCATAATTTTCCTTACAACACCCTTTGTCATGCTCTTTTGTAGCAAGATTTGGTGAAAAATTTGCATATTTTGACATATTTTCACTATACTTTGACTTATCATCATCTTAGATTTACATCAAGAGTGTGTTGTGAAGGATCTTATTGCTGTTTGGGACTGATATCAGACATATAATTTTCTTCCCCTGATCAAAATCCTTACAACACCCTTTGTTTCATTCATATACATTGAGACAGTACCAAAAAATCAAGCATTTTAGGCTATTGTTGCATATAGTTTTGCACTTGTCTTTTGTAGCAATTTTGAAAAGATTTAAAAATATGATTTTACATTGATTTGAACATATAAACATGGCCTCTGATCACAACAACAACAATGGGTTCCCTACTAGGTCTTACATGAAAAGAAAGGCCCTTGATCCTGAAATTGCGTTTACACCTCATGATAGAACAATTGGAGAATCTGAAGGGCCTCTTTACATCACTGTGAAAATAATGGGAAATCCTATGGATGGAACTCTTATTGATCCTAATTGCATGACTAATGTCACCACTAAAGAGTTCCTCTTTTCACATTAATTAATGCAAGGTTCTTATGACCCTTCCAACATGATGATCAAGACACATATGGGAACCTTTGAAAAACCTTTGGGTAAGATATCATTGTTGGTAACTGTATTTGAGAAACATATTGAACAATGGTTTGATGTTACCCCTGCTTCTAATACCTTTGAAATCAAACTTGTAATCCCTTGGTTAAAGGCTATGAAAGTTGTCCCTTCAACTATCTATAAATGTGTAAAATTTCCTTTGAACAGACAAGTGCATGTCATTCCTTGAAATACATACAAGCCTTCAAGTACACAACAACACTTTAAATTAGATTAATTCTAGAACAAAACTAAAAAGGAACTAGAGTTATGAACTGACTTTACCTTTTTGAGCTATAGAAACTATAAAGCAAAACTTTTACACTGAATGCTCGGTCCTTCTATACAAGAAATGACAAAAGATAAACAACTCGCATGTGAAGAGAACATTAGACCGAAAGGACAAGGTCCCTATGTTGAGGTTCATCCCCCAAAATCCTTACAAGGATTGGGAGGTCATTGTCAACAACAAAATATTCCACCATGACAAATGAGATTTGATCCCGATGCTTCATCTTCTAAATTGCACAAACCTATGAAAGAGAAAAGCCCTATCTTACAAGAGATAAGTGGTAAAACAAAACGAAAAAGAAAAGCAAGAGAAAGAAGATGAAGAAGACAAGAATATGCCATAAACCTTGCCTCTCAACAAGAAAACATTGATCCTAACATTGAACAAAACAAACATGATCCTAACAATGAACAACATGATGAGAAAGATATGAATTGGGCTATGGTACCTTATGTCGCACTTTCCTCTAACATTAGGGAGTGGGAGGATGACGATGATTTACTTGATAATGAGACTTAGCACGAAGACCCTACAAGTAAGTATCTCTAACCCTTTATCTCTCTCATGATGTGCTTCCCCTGTGATGTGTTATGTGTTGTTCAAGCCTCCTAGGATGACCCTTGATTCTCTTGTAAGGTCTGGGATACCAGGAGACCACCTCTATTGTGACCTTCTTCTATTTGTATCATCATTCTTCTATATTGCCTCTCTCTGATTTCATTATTATGTGTTGTGTCTTGTGGACATAGCATTGCAGTTGGTGACTTGGGGGCACCCTCCTACATGACTTCCCCTAAGACACTTGTTTCTCCTCTCTTATTTATTGTTTCCCTTCCTCTAGTGTTTCTATCTAGCGGGCAAATGATGAAAAACATTTATACTGATGCGAACCTAGTGTCCCTTTCGAGAGCAATCAAAAAATGGACTTAGTTCCTAATATGACGATGGGGTTATATATTTTATCCAACGCTTGGCTAGTGGAAGCACTCATGCTTTCCACGTAGTGATTAGGATGATGTTTTTATCTCATTTACAAACCTTAACAATACTGCTGCTCTATGCACCTTTGTTTATCTTTGAATCTAGCCTTGGTGGTACTCGATTCAGAGAGCTTCATGATATAGCCCGACGGTTATCCTCGAACTCTGAATTTTTTGTATAACCTTGGTTCTTTGTATGGTTAATCATATGCATTAATGTTGTTGTTTATCATGATTGTGTAGACACTAACATGTTTCTTGCAGGGATGTGTTTGTGGGAACATTTGGTGATTGTGAAGTACATGTCACCTCTTGGGGGCATGGGCTTTGCGAGAGCTTGTGTTCCCTTGTGTGTTTTCTTCCTACCTTAATGTGCTTGATATCGATACCTTATATCAACCACCTTAAGGTGGGGACATACATAAGGTAAGCTGTCTGTTGTAGATGATAGCTATGTGCTTATCCTCAGATGCAGTTTAAAGACCAATGTGATGAGTTCTTCCTACATCCTGAGTTTGTTTGTAATCAATCAATCAACCATGTAAGCCCTCTACGGAGGTGAGATATCACGTATATCCTTTTCTATTTTAAGCCCTCTGCAGAGGTGGGGATGGTGTATTTCTTGGAACAGATTACATCATCCTGTCATTTTCAAAAGTCCTCTGCGGAGGTGGGGAGCGGTTCTATGACTAACTCAACCCTTAAGCATGCTTTCGATGATTGTTGTGGTGAATCCCAATCATCGGTGTGTCCCTGTAATGTGCCTGAGATGGTGTTGAACCTAGAAATAGGAACACTCCATCACTTGTCTGTCGTGTTTTCTCCATGTCTTCAAGTGTGTGTGTTTGGCGTGCTTGCTTTGTTTGGCATGTCTGTTGCCCCATATGCAGTCTAAAGACTAGCGCGATGAGTGCTTCCTACATTTTGGTAGGTTTTGTGTGTCTTGCATGTGTGTTGCCCCATATATGTAGTCTAAAGACCAGCGCGATGAGTGCTTCCTGCATTATGGGAGGTTTGTTTACTTTCCAGTACTTGCATCTGCATTTCATATATTTATGAGAAAAAGAAAAGAAAAGAATCATGCCTATCTTCCATGCATTAATGTGTCTTCTATGTATTTGTTGTCTTCTCCATGTTCTACGTGACTGTAATTGTCTTCTCCATGTTTTGTGTGCATGTTATTGTCTTCTATGTGATTGGTGTGTTTGTTGTGTTTGTGACCATACTTTAATGCATGTATTGGCCCTGTGTTTATACATACATTAAAGTGGGGGCTAAATGTAACATCAAAAAATGTCCCCTTGGGGGCTTTTCCCTCTTAAGGTTTAGCTCCTGGGTCTTTTATGTGCATTTAGGACATCTTGCATCATAATTTGGCATCCCGATGGAATGAACCCTAGGTATCATGACAAATGGGACCTAGGGGGACCCCTTGAGCTTGACCCTACCTAAAATAGTGGGGGAGGAGATGGGCACCTGCGCCCTAGTCCTGCCCTATTTTGGGGTAGTCCCAATTTTTGGGTGTCGGCTTGTGACCGTTATTTGGGTCCTATGCCGACACAGTAAGTTTGAATTATGAAAATCTTGGCGGAAGTGTTTGTAGTTGCATATAAAAGCATGTTTAGGCATTCATTTAGAAACTAGATGATGATTGTGAACTTTAGGCATACTCAAGGTGATTCAAGGCTTTCATTGTGTTGCAAGAGTAGATTTGTGTGGTCTATGTGTTTGTGTTTACAGATTTGAGCATCCATTTCCTCATGGAATGAAGAGCATCTTCCTCCCATGAGATCTTCACTACAAGGTGATATCATTTGTGTTTGTGATCATTATTCATTTGGTTTTTGCCTTTGCCTCCCTAGGCACACACTCTCTATCTGACAAAGGTGTTTGGAAGACTTAAGTGTCCTTCTGGGGCTTGACTGAGGCAAGCTCCTAAACACCACAACCCCCTCCCAAAGTTTATGATTGCAGGTTACAGGTTGATTATGTAGACAAAGTGAAGTCGCAGGAGGGCATATTGGAGTGTCAAAATTGTAGATCAGTGAAAGAAATAGCTACCTAGACTTGGATGCAAACTCATTAGTCCTCGAAGTTTTGTGATGGAAAAACCTTTGGTGTAGCAGGAACAGGTTACAGATCTTGTCTGCAGATCTTGACAAAAAGCAGGGCACTGGACTTGGGCACCCACTCTTTTGTCCCCAACTTTTCTGCTTCAAAATCCCAAAAATAGGTACTCAGTCATTTGTAATTTTACAGCTTTCTTCCCGTTATTCATCTGTTTGTTGTCGTATTTGCATAATTAGGGTTTTGGTGGATAATTGAGCATAAGAGAAGGAAAATTGATAATCAAGTACCCTAATCCAAGTTTCCCTACATTTGTAAGTGATCAAGGACTTGATAGTGCTCTTCCACTTGATCTGAAGGTCCTTGAATGTAAAAGGTGAAAGAAGGATTTAAACACTAAACTAAACAAATCTAATTTTCACGTAAACACCATCGAGGGTTAAACGAAGTCTATGATCAGTGTTTTATGTCATTGGGTGGTAATGAATACATTGTGGGTGATCTATGGGAGCCCTCCATAGTGAAATGGGACCTACACCATGTGAGTGGCACAAAATGTGCCACGTGGTGTGTACACAGGACTACGGGTACTATGTACCCTGTGGTACAGTACCTATAGATATAAACATGACCACATAATATTTTATTAACCTCCAGATAAAATATATAACTAGTGGTCGATAAAGTTTTTCCCAATAGATAATAAACTGCACCAATATCCAATGACACTTAGTATGACTAATACAAGATTCTACCTATGCAACAAAGATGTCACATAATATTCTCTGCAAAGATTTCATACATCTGAGGAGGAGAAAACACTTTGATGGCTCAGGGCAAAAGTGTTCAATTTTGATGAATTGATAATTGATCCTTAGGTTCTTAGGCCTTCTGGATGCGATGGAAGGGTCAAATTTGACCAAAAATGCTCTGAAATTGTAGCTACCTTATAAATTTGGTAACCACCTCCCAACTTCAAACCCTTATATCCATTGTCTAATTTTGATAAATCAAAAGGCTAAAATAACTTTCTTGGACACTCTAAACTCAATGGTGAGCTCATATTTGGACCAAAATTCTCCAAAATGAACTTGCAATACAAGGCCACAAGAGGAAACCCTCCCAAATCTGGTATTTCTATCAATTTTTTTGATTCCCTAGGTCATCATATGATGCAAGAGAAGAGCATGCTCAACTTTTCATGATCTACCATGATTTGCATCTATATCTCTCAAAAAATTACTAACATAAAGTAGCCTAGCTATCTCTGATACCATGTAAGAGTTGGTATAGAATGCTTTGATACCATGTAAGAGTTGGCTATGAAGGTAGCCAACCCAGATCTAGGAGCTTTAATGAAATCAAAAGAGAGATCCAAAATGAGAGAATCATTCTATTCTACCAAAGAATACAAATTACATAATGTACATGATATTCACTGCTTATAAAGGCAAGGTGATAAGATAGGACTAAATAGGATTGTGACAATTTGAAAGGAAGCAAGGTGCGCGTAATAGCTTCCTACACCAAACTAATGAGGGGAGAGTTATGCAGATTTGTAATCTTTACAATTAATATAAAGAAGATACACAAACATAAGTCAAATCAGAAATACCACAACACAAGATGTACGTGGGGAAAACCTTTTAGGTAAAAACTCCACACTCCAAAGCACAGCCCAATGTATTATTCAGTAATCAAATAATGGTTACAATACAATTACAGATCCAATCTCTTCTAGGAGTTCACCAACACATAGTATCTTGAGTAATTTCGGCAGCATAACAGCACCTGCAAATCAATCATACAAACTACTCCAACAAGTACCTTATTTATAGAGAGATACAAGCATGGAGGAAGCTTCTAGAGAAAAAAACAAGAGATGAGTGTTCAAATCCATGTGGCACACTTTTCAAACACATGTTTGACTCCTGTGACACTTGTATAAGATTCCCTTATACCTCTTACAACCCTCCATACTTGGGTGCCCCAAATTTGCCCAAAATATGTATGGCAGATGCTCTTACACTATCATAAAATCTATCATATATGACACCACTTACAGTTGTAAGAAAATCTATCATAACTAATTATATAGAGATTCTCTTACAACTTGTCATATCCCAAACTTAGGTGTCTTAAAATGTGATAAGTCAAAGATGCCTCTTACAGTGTCATACATGTAAATGACACTTGTCTCATCCCTTCTATTTCTGGCTCTTACAATGTCATAGAATCTATCATAGTTCTTACGCGTCATAAACCTCTTACAACACCGAAAAGATGCTGACACATGGAAAAATACCTCTACCATAAAATGGGATGCCTACCTCCTCATATGAGGACAAAAAATACATCTAGTCACCTTCTATGTAGGATGACACATCATTGTGCCAACTCCCACAAAGTGACGAAATGTAATTTGCATAAAAAAATGTAATAGTAGGAAAAATAAATAAATACAACATTAAGAACTTGCAAATGTTGAGACACCTTAATTCCCAACATTCTCTCACTTGTCAAACACCTTTCAAGAGCCAATAGATAATCAGGAACTAATTGCTAGGGGCCAAGAGACTCGTAAACTTCAAACACCATCTAAACTTCTGCGTGCTCACAGGCTTTGTCAAAGAATCTACAACATTCGTCAAAGTGTCAACTTTCTCCAAATTCACCTTCCCATCATCTACCATGTCATGAACAAAATGGTACTGGACATCAATATGCTTTGTCCTTATTTAGAAAGTAGGATTCTTCGCCAAACATATGGCATTCTGACTGTCACAACAAATAGTAATCTTCCCTGCATCAAACCCAATGTCAGAACACAATCTCTTATGACAAATGGCTTCGTTAAAAGCATGAGTTTCTACCATGTACTCTACTTCTGTAGTGGACAAAGCGATGACAACTTGTTGCTTACTCATCTAGCTAACTGCACCAGTAAACATAGTAAAAAACATAACCACTGGTGGATCTTTTTCTGTCAATATCTCAAGCCCAATCTGAATCAACAAATCCATAAATACTCACAGAATGTTGAGGTCCTATAGGATAACCATGATAACATAGGGAATACTCAAAAGTACCCCACAAATATCTAAACACTCTCTTCACTACATCCAAATGTACCCATCTAGGATTAGCCATGAATTGACTAAGGACTCCCACTGCTTGGGCAATTTCTAGTCTTGTACAGACCATAACATACATCAAGCAACCAACAACACTAGCATAAGTAACTCTCGTCATGTCCTCCACCTTAGTAGGATATTTTGGACAATCCAAAATAGACAACTTGGTTCCCATCATCAAAGGAACATTCAACGGTCTACAAGTTGCCATGTTGAGTCTCTCCAACAAAAAAATTCACATACATACTCTGGCTTAACCAAAGTTTTTTTTTTGGCTTGTCTCTTCTGATTTCCATCCCTAGAATGTACCAAGCTGCCCCTAGATTTTTCATCTCAAACTATGTTCAAAGATAAGACTTCGAATTAGAAATCAAGTTTTCTCCATTCACAAAAAACAACATATCATCAACAAATAAATCAATAATGAGAATGTGATCATTATCCATCTTATAATAAACACAATGATCTGATTTCAATCTCAGAAATCCCAAACTCATCACAAAGGAATCAAACTTTTGGTACCACATCCTAGGAGATTGTTTCAAACCATACAAAGACTTTTTCAACTTGCAAACTAGAGTTTCTTTACCTTCAACAATGTAGTGCTCTGGATGTGACATATAAATCTCGTCCTCGAAGTCACCATGAGGAAAGTTGTCTTCACATCTATCTTCTCAGCTTCAAGATCTTATGTTGTAGCAAGTGATAATAAGAATCTAATGGATGTCAGCTTTGCAACAAGAGAGAAAATCTCACCATAATCTATTCCCTCAATCTAGGAATACCCCTTCGCAACCAATCTAGCCTTATACTTCTCAACACTACCATCTACACCAAATGTTGTTTTGAACACCCATTTGCATCCAATGGGTTTTCATCCTTCAGGAAAAGGCACCAAGTCCCAAGTATTATTATTTTCTAAAGTAGCCATCTCTTCTTCCATGGCTTCTTTCCATTAACATACATATTTCATACCCATAGCCTCTTTCAAAGTTCTAGGATCATCAGTGCTAGAAATTTAAAAAAATACAACTAGAATCAAGAAATGAATAAATAAACCTCTCAGGTTGCTTACTAATCCATATAGACCTCCTCAAAAGTTAAGGTTGAGGTTCTTCTTCTTCTGAACTTTCAGAGCTGTTAGAGCTCTCCCCATCATCAGGTACAATAGGAGCTTTTAGTTTAGTCTTCTTAGGGGTAGAAGGAAACTAAATCACATCCTCTTTCTTTTCTTTCTCTTTTGGTTGTAGAACAATAGGAGAAGGAATTGATTCTCTAAAGATAACAATTCTACTATACAAGACTTTCTCGGTGACAAGATCTGTTGGGTGAATATTTTGTCTTTAGCTAACTAAAGACAAAAGAGTTATATCAACCATGGTGTGATGAGATAAATCTCTCCTCTTAGCAAGGGGAGGTTCCCTCTTAACTATTACAAGCTTATTTACACTAAATACTAAATTCGGGGTGATTCTATATCATCCATTTCTCTTTTTTCAAAAATGATGTTTACAATTCTTAATATGAAATTCAACACAAAGGATAATTAAAACAATACCAATGTACTTAAACCATGAAGAAACCCATGAAAACACAAACTTTCTCATTGCTCCTTATACCAATTATAAACAAAATATTTCAGAATAGAGTGCAGCCCAAAGTCTTCACTATATGCCGATGTAAGATAACACAATCACAAACAATAACTTGCAGCTCAAAGTCGATGAGTTACTTCTCATTCATAAACTTAAATGTAAATTCCAAATATGATATAGTGCAGCACAAAGTCTACAAAATCATATTTGAATCACCTTCTGAACACTTGATTTTCACGCTCACAATTCAAACATTCATACAAGATACTGTAATAGAAAGGACATAAGAACAATTCTATAACATTACAAACTTGCTCCAAAACAAAGATTGGATGCCAACTTGCTTCTTTATATTGCTTGAAATTGATTTACAAAATTAGCTCAAAGTCTCAAATTGCTTTTCAAAATCGTAGCTCTTCGCTTCAATAGACAAAAGATAAAAATTACAATAGAGGCCTTCTTTATTTGTAGGGAGAGGCCTTGAGAAAATTTAGGAAAATCCTAACTACTTTGACTTATTCAAAAATAGGAGTCCTTATTGACTTAGGACTTCTTATGTTTTTAAATGTAATTACATATGAGAAAAATACATGTAAAAATGTCCAAAACTAAATGAAAGGTACATATGAAAGTACAAAAAATAAACTAAGTCATGACACTTTGCATCAACTTGCATCTCCATTCTTCTTCAGATGAGCATCATACATAGTGAATGCTACTTGCAATCCACAGCTATCAGGACCAGTAGTATTCCTAAAGATTACTCGAGCTCTGATCACTGCATCTTTCACTTTTGTGGTTGCCTTGTCGTGACTAGTCAACTTTGATTTCAAATTATCCAGTGTTAACTGATAACCTAGAATATTGTCTAAAGAGGTAGTTGAGAAGGATTTGTCTTCAAACTCCCTTTGAAATATATTCTTGAACTCTTGAATCATCTCACCACCAGGGAGAAAATGATGATCTGCAAATGTCAGCTTGCATGGGAGCTCCTCCAGTTTGTGCAAAATACTAACATCACTTTCTTCGCTGGTTTCCTTAGCACTCTCCAAGTCCTTGATCAGCTCTTTCAAAACACTACTCTGATGAATTAATGACTCTTTAGTTTCCACATAAGACTCATAATTTTGAACAATGCCCAGTGATATCAGAGTTCTTATTTTCAGCTTCTTCATCTTAGTCCACTTCTCTAGGCTTTCGTCTAGATACTCAATGTCTTGAGAAATAGTATCCACCAAGTCATCCAATTTGACTCTTATTTTTTCCATCCTGCTTGTCTTCTCGGTTGTACTAGCAAGAAGAGACAATCGTTGTTCCTGCATTTTATCAAGGTACTCTTCAACAGCTCTCCCTTTTACACGAGTCTTCTTTGCCCTCTGAACCACATGATCTTCCACTGTTATTGCCTCCAGAGTGATTAACTCAAATGTTAGAGTAATTTTTCTCACCAATGCTGCCAACTATTCTACCATTACTTTGTACTGCTCTTTCATTTCCCTCTCATGATCAAATTTCACAAGTAAGGAATTGAGTGTAGACTGGACATCAGTTTTGGCACTTTCATGAGTAATCTTCCCAAGTTCAATCTTGGAAATAGAATAGTCACTCATGCTAAAATTTTCCATAGTTGCATCTGATGGTGGATGTGCAATTTCCACATATTTATGACCCTTGTCCTCTAGAAGATGAGAAAGAGTCTTAGGTTTCTTCTGTGTCTTTGCTTTTACTAGCATTAACTTCCCAAAGTCAAAGTCATCTGGGGAGATAGATTTCTTCTTCCTTTTAGGAGTATATGTAGAAAACTATTGAGGAAGCACTGATGTACTAACATTCAGGTCAGACCCCATTGTTTGTGTAGAAGAAAAAGTGCTCACACTCGTGGTAGTAACAATGGGAGGAGTATTTGTAAACACTGCACCTGGTACATCCACATTAGCAACTTGCTTAGTATCCAAAACAAACTGTTCAAAAATAGTGGAGTCACCTATGTCATAAGAGGGTGAAGACAAACTAGGAATTGATCTTGAGGAACGAAGAACATTATCAAAGCTCACATTAGGATTATCAAAAATTGTTCTTGAGGATGACAGGGACGAGGATGACTGAATATCAATGGGTGAAATTGGGGTTGTAGGAGGAACAGGCAAAGAAACTAAAATAGATATATTAGGTTGAGGAGAAGGGACTTTAGTTTCTTATGACACATTTCTTTGCGGAGACATAGTTGTATCCTGTAGATTCTCCTGACCATCTCCTTCTTCTTTCTCCTATTCATTCTCTTTCTCTGCTGAAGGCTTATCCTCAATATCTATTTCCTCTGTAGCTAGTTCTTCAACCCCCTAATCTTCAACTTCTATTTCTTTAGCAGTAGGCTCATCCTCTGTCACTTTAGCCTTATTCCCTTTTGACACAAGTTTAATCTTAGGCTTGGAAGCCTTGGATGTACTAGGAATATAACTTTTATTCTTTGTCCTCAACTCAACCTTCTTACCTGTTTACTCTAAGACCTCCTCCTCAGATCTAGTTATGAAATCCTTCAAAGGTATACCTTTGCTCTAAAGCCACAGATTCGTATTAGCAAAAATTGGCTCAAACCTTTTCGTCAAAGAAGTTAACTCCTTTGACCATTGTACAGTAGGTAAGGGAGAGTTAGCAATATTTTCATTGACATATCTAGGGTTAACAACATCTTCATTGTCCACCATACCTTTTGGAATATTAGCCAAGACCAAATATTCAATTTGATTCAGAGTCAATCTACTGTAATCTAACTTTCTGTTCTCCTCTTTTGTTCTCAAATCAGCCTAGATATCCTCAACCATCGGCTCATGAAACTGAGTCTTTCTCCTGATCTTATCCTTCACTCCCTGATAATCAAATTTAGATCTCCTTTTGAATTGTTTCATAGTAACCATCTGCATCTTGGTTTCTATTACCTTGGCTTTAGTGACAGTTGCAACAGAGTACATATCAATCTCAACAGGAAACCTAAATCCAAGCTTCTTTAACTCCATTTGTTTGTTATGAACGACAATCATTTACTAACACAACTCCATCAGAACAATTCTATCAAAAGGGAACTTTGGCAACATGTAGGGATAACCCTGAAAATAGCTAACTCTTAGATATGTGAAAGTTGGGAAATGAAGAAACAAGCAACCAAAACCATTCACCACCGCCCAAGCTTCATCTGAAATTCTCTTCTGCTCCAACTGGGGGTCAAAGAGGAACAAGAAAATAGCAAAGAATGCATCATTCACCCTTCTAAAATGATGAATTGAGCCTTTCAAAGTGAGTTGAGGATAATACGGATAAACCGATACAACCCTCCTGTCTCCATGAGATGTTAAACTTGGGAAATTCCTCATTGAAGCTGCTATATACACAAGGTATGAAGTCATGTAGAACTTGAAAGTAGTTGATACCTTAATTAGTTTCTCATGAAGAGCATTACTAACATGTTCTCCCCAAAATATATTCTTCTTACCTCGAAGTATGATCTTGATGTATGGGTACATCCATTCATGAACAGTTGAAGATGAAGATAGACCTCTAACTCTATTGAGAGAGTTATTAAATCACTTACATCCTCCACAAAGTCACTCCTGGGAAACTCCTAGGTTATCTAGACAAATTTGGTCTAGCAGTCTTGAGCCATTTAGTGTTGATAACTCTTTTTGCCTTTTCAACATCTTTATCATACTCACGCTGAGCAATACCCAAATCTAGTTCTGCAACATGTTTAGCTCCCAGACACATGACCACTTTAACTATAAATTATGCATCAAGCCTCATGATCACATTACCGTGAGCATCTACCACTACCCTGGTATCTCTGTTGTAGAAATGAGCAAATTGGAGAACAAACTCCGTATTGTGTGCAGCAACAGGGAATGAAGCCACTAGATAAATGTTGCTTTTAACAATCTTCTGCATATAGGGATTGGGTTTATCTAACTTCATTCTTTCAAAAAATTTAGCCATATCCACATGGCCGATCTCTGTATCCCATATTTCATCAATATTTGATGTCACTGAAGTTACAAGAAAGACACCTTGATATTTGTACTTCATTGCTTTAGCTTTCTTTGGAGACAGATCAGTCATTTGGAAAGAAGACTCCTTTGGATGAGTTGAAGACCTCAACAGCTTGCAGGAGAAACTGTAACAAAAGTCATGATCTTGCAGTTAGGGGAAATATAGGTAATTTTGGGAAATTGCATATTGTCGATCATGACCAGAGGAATGAGCTTGAAAGGGCTAAAGTGCAAGCGAGTCGAAAAAAATGGATGAAAGTGGCCTTAGGATAGCGATATGGAAAATTCTCCAGAGTTAGAAAAATTCTGAAGAGTGGATGCACGGGCAGTGATTTTTGCTACCCTTGCATGTAGGGTAGAGCATTGTCAAATGTACGAATGGAAATTTTTACCGCTTTTGCAAGGAAAGGATAATGTTTTTGGAAAGTGCATGAGTGGCGAATTTTACCACCTTTGCACATAGGGGATAAAGTGTTTTGTGTCAGAGCGGCGAGTTTTTCCGCTAATACATTTGAAGATTTTAACTTATCAAACTCGTGTAGGGGCAGCGAATTTTGCCACCCTTACACTCAAGGTAGGTCTCATAAAAATAAAGACATAGGCGGCAAATTCTACCGCCATCGCATCTTGGGAGTTAAGCGAGTTTCATGTAGGGGTGGAAAAAAATACCGCCCTTACATCGGGTATTACAAACGCAAAAAATTAAGGGAAGGGTAGTGTTTTCCACCGCCCCTGCACATAACTTGCATAAATGTGTATCAACGGTGATTTCTCCTACTGATACACTAGGATAAACAAACTACGAATCAAAAACAACACAACACACGGCAAAAACTGCCATTTTTACATAGACAGAAACAACCAAAATGAAAGTTAAAAACTAGGGTTTCTATATTAAACAATGAAAATCACTGATAAACAAACAAGGATTGGCAAAGAAAAACTCACACAAATACTAGGGTTTTGAAATAACAATGAAGAAATAAAAATGCCCATCGATTTCTTCAAAATGATGATTTAACCAAAACGTTTATATCAATTGCAAACAAACATTTCTATTACAAGAAAACCCTAATGGAAGAAAGAACGAAAAAGAAGAAGGAAATGACGTCCTACCTGGAAAAAAATGCTTTGAAACCCTAGGCAATAACACCAACGAAATATGCTCAATCCACAAGTTCTGTGATTCGATCAACTTTAGAGAGGGTTGGATGGCTATCACAAGAGGTTTAGAACAATGAATAAATGAAAACATCAATTAAAAGAAATTTAAAAGGCTTTAAAAAAATGTATTAAAGTTTGGCACGAGTGCCATTAATGCACTCAAAGTTAACTAAAGACGCTCAGGAAGTGCATTGGCGGTGATTTCACCGGCCATTACATATAGTCAGAATAATATGCATGGGTGGCGATTTTCATTGCCTCTACATCTAAGACTTCAAAACATCATAAAAATACATGAACGAAAAAAAATGCCGCCCCTGCATGTTAAACTTAAAATTTTCTAAGTCCTTAACAATTAAACTTACTGATTTAACGAGTTTGCTCATTTATTTAAATTTCGCAAACCTTGAAGAACCAAGACAAGAAGATGTTCAAAATGATTCTTAGGAGTTAGAAGATCATGCACGAGGACGAGATGATTTGCCTTGATTTGCAAGCTTAGAGTGTAGGCTACGAAACAGACAAGTTTCATAGGGGTCATCCTACTAAATGAGCACAACTTATTTAGAGGACAACAGCTGGCTCTAACTGGGGAACTTCCTTTGATCATTCTTTGAAATGATCAAAGGGAGAAGAATCCAATCTCTAAGTGCCTTCATCCATGCCATTGGGCCATAGACTCAAGCTACCAAAACAAAAAGACACAAAAAGACTAAAAAAATGAAAAAGAAAAACATAAACTATACAAATATATAAAAGTGAACTTATCTGGTGCTTCATGGATTGAAATGCTTCAAATGTTGTCCACTGTGGGGCAGCAAGAATGGTGTCCCATCTTGATACTCCAGCAAGAAACTATTTTCACCACAAAGTTGGTGAATGATGAACGGGCCTCTCCATAGGGAATCAAATTTCCCATGCATTCCTTTTGGCTCTCTCCTCTTGTCCCATAACAAGACTTGATCCCCAACTTGAAATTCTCTAGCCTTCGCCTTTTTCTCAAACAGCTTCTTGACTTGAATTTGATGCTCAGCTATACGGTCTATCACCATAACCCACTGCTCTTCAAGTTCAAAAAGGTACATTATTCTTTTGTCAATAGAACTTTCAAAAGTTCTATCTTCCACTGCTTTTGCCAACTTCAAAGCTGACAATTCCAAGGTAATAGGTATTTCTGCATTCAAACCATATAGAAGCTGAAATGGTGACATACCAATTGCCCTTTTAGGAGTAATTATGTCAGCCCATAAAGCATCAAACAAAGCTTTATGCCATGTCCTCTGATTATCCTCTACCAATTTCCTGATAATTGTAACTAGATTCTTATTGTTAGATTCTGCCTAGCCATTCCCTTGTGGATAATAGTCGGATGAATGTGAAAGAATAATCCCATATTCAAAGGAAAAACTAGTGATCTCATTTGAAGAAAAAAATGTAGCATTATCTACTACAATTTTGTTTGGAACTCCAAATCGAGAAATGATGTTCTCCTTGAGAAAACTACACACTACCTCAGAAGTAGCATGCTTAACTGGAATAGCCTCCACCCACTTGGTGAAGTAATCTATTCCAGTAAGAACATAACTATGTCCCATACTCAATGGTGGATTCATAGCACCAATGAATTCAATGCCCCAATGTTGAAAAGGTTCTTCAATCACAACTAGTTTTAGTGGTAGTGCAGCTAACTTAGGCTTCCCCACAAACTGTTGGCAAAGTTCACATCTACGTACCTAGTTGTACACATCCTGAAATAATGTGGGCCAATAGTACCTAGCCTGTAAAATTTTATGAGTTGTTACAGGTGCAGAAAAATGTCCTCCACATGCCAAATTGTGAAAAGACTCCAAAAGTTTGCTTTGTTGTGCTTTATCCACACAACGGAGAAAAACTCCATCAAGACTTCTCTTATACAAACCATTATCCCATAAGACATAGTTTGCAACCTTAAGCTTGATAGTTCACTTCTCTTTATAAGATAAATGAGAAGGGAACTCACCATATGTGAGAAAATAAGCGATATTAGAATACCACTCATCGGTTGTAGTAACAAAGAGAATAGTTGGAACATCTTCAACCTCATCCTCGTCATCACCTGTTTCTTTTGGGACATTATCAGCAATTAGCTGACACAAACCTCTCCCATGCACAAGCTTGGTGGGTTTGATATCAAGATCAAATTCCTAAATTTTGGCAATCCAATTGCCCCTCTTGGTCCCAAATTCTTGTTGTGTCAAGATAGATTTCACTGTTGTATCTGGAACCAAAATAATAGTATGTGAATTCAGAATGTAAAACCTGAAATGCTTCACAGCTTTGACTATAGTGTAAGCATGTTTCTCCATATTTGAGTACTTAATCTCATGAGCCTTCAGTGGGTAACTCATAAATGAAATCAGAGATTCCACACCTTCCTTATTCTGCTAAACCAGAATCCCTGACAGTGTATGCTCTGAAGCATAACTATACATTATGAAATCTTTAGTATAATCGAGACAAACCAAAACTGGAGCATGGGCTATGGCTCTCTTAATGTCCTCAAAAGCTGCTTTACCTACCACACTCCAATAGAAAGTGGTCTTACCCTTCATCATATTAACAATATGACGAGTCTTCTCTGCAAATTCCAGAATGAACCTTCACAATAAATTCACCTTCGTGAAGAAAGAATGAACAGCTGCCTTACTAGTAGGCAAAGTAAGACTTTGGATAGATTTAACTCTCTTAGAGTCAATTTTAGTACCTTCTTTGGACGCAATGTGACCAAGAAGCTTACCTTCTGTAACCCCAAAAATTGACTTCTTAGGATTAAGAGAAATACCATTTTGACGGCACCATTCCAAAACTTGCCGCAAGTGGTAAGCATGAACTTGACGCTCCTTGGAGAAGACCGTCAAATCATCAAGGTAAACCACAATAAACTTACCCATTTCATCTTTGAATGCTAAGTCCATTTCTCTTTGGAATGTAGCACCAGCATTGATCAACCCAAAAGGCATCTTGCGGTATGCAAATGTGCCCCATGGAGTTGTGAAAGTAGTTTTTAATTGATCTGCTTCACTGACTTCTACTTGATTGTAGCCTAAAAAATCGTCTAACATAGACATCATCTCTAAACCAGTTATAGTTTGTAATACTTGATCCATTATAAGCAAAGGGTAGTTATCTTTTAAAGAAGATTGATTTAGATTTATGAAATCTACACAAATACAGATTTCTCTATTCTTCTTCCTTACATGAACAATATTGGCAATCCAGGTAGAATGGTGAATAGGAAATATTATCCTAGCATTCAGTATTCTTTGGATTTCAGCAAGAAGAGTACCTGATATCTTGGGATTATACTGCCTCTACTTTTGTTTGTGAGGCAACGATCCTACCTTCAAAGGAATCACGTGTTGGATCACCTTGGGTCTGAAGGACTTCAGATCATCATATGAATATGCCAGCACATCAATGTAGTGGCAAAAAAGTGTCACGAACTTGAATTTCTCATCAGTAGTGCAACATTTCCTGATGTTAACCATCTTGGGATCCACTTCAAAGTAGAGTTCATCAAAGCTATCTGTCTTCTCTAAGAAAGCTATGATCTAATTATCACCATTGAAAACTTGCCAATGGTTAGCAGTATCAGGTACACTTGGTCGAAATACCAACTCAATTATGTACTTATCACCTTTAAAATCCTTGTGAGGGACCATAAGGGTGGCAGAGATGGATAATGAATCAACACGATCATTAACCTCTCTTGGTACTGCGGAGATGTCGAAAGCATCAAAACCTTCAATGCAATCCCCGACACGATTGCGATAATGTCTTAGCCTTTCATTCTTGGTTTGGTAAAGATTCCTTACCTGACAAACAAAAAGCTCTACATCACCTTGTGCATGAATATTTTTAATCCCTTTAACACAAGCAGCCTCCATTCTGAGTAATAATGACTCATACTCAGCAGTATTATTGGTATTGTCAAACTGTAGCTTATAGGAGAAAGGAAAAATATCACCTTGAGGGGATATTAGAACTATTCTAGCCCCAGATCTAGTGGAAGAACAGCTACCATCAAACTGTAGAGTACAAATATCATTTGAACTTTCTGGTTCAACGTCTCTCTAATCAGTATACTCTTCACTAGAAGAAGAAGAAGAATCCTCAATCACCATACTTTCATCTGAACTGTCATTTGACGATCCAGAAGTATATTCTATAGTTAGGAAATAATTACCTAATCCCGAAGACTCAAATAAAATTTGAGCTTTTGGGTCTTCAGATTGAGTAACAATATATTTTGCTTCTCTTTCAGGAAGCAATTTCTGCATGACACCTTTGATAGGTATCCTTGCCTCAGATAAATCCATGTTGAGCTCTCCTCCTACATCCTTGCAAAATTTTCATCCTAGTAAAATACCATATGAAGCTGGGACATCTGCAAATAGAACAATCATCTTTATTCTCTTCTCTGGAAAAGCTATGAATGCAAATTGTGCATCCTTAATCTAGCCTAACAAAGGAACTTGCTTATTCTCCATTGAAAAGCATCTTCCAAAGGTCTTTGTCAAAGTCAATCCGAGAGCATCTGCCACCTTGGCAGGGATGACATTGTCGCAAGCTCCCGAGTCTATGATACAATTTCTCAATTTATGACCATTAATTAACAGAGAAACATAAAAGGGTTCAATTTTCCCTGGAGCAACAAGAGGAGTGGTAACTAGGTTGTTTTGGGTAGACCTATTCTTTGAAGAGTCATGAGTAGTTTTAGAAGTATCTTGCCCTACAGGGGCAGTCTTATTCTTAACAAATTTGGCTATCCTTTCAAATTGATCGAGGTTAGCTTGCAAATATTCTACCTCAGACATCTAGATTTTAGTTTTCCTAGCATGGTCAATTATGTCAAAGTGTTGAAATGAATTAGACACAGAGATGGGAAATCCTTCATTCTAGGGTTTAATTGGGGAAGTACTGGTTTGAGGAATAGCAGTAGAAGAAGTAGGATTGTTAGAAGAATTTACTTGTTTATTGGCAGTCAGATCCCTTGATTGAAAAGGCAATGGAGTTCCTCATTTGGTAATTGAAATCACAGGTTGAGGATCCTCTCTTGACTTTCCTTTATCAACCACTTGCTGATTTGGTTGATTCTAAGGTCTGGTGAAAATAGGATATGCTCCACCATATACATCTTCTCGTCTTTTTGCTTCATCTTGATAGTTCAAGAACCCAATAGTAGAGTCACCAGCCAATTCCCCTTCTCCTTCCATAAAGAGATTGGCACCACTCTCCTGATCCAAGTCAGGTTGTAGAAAATTTTCATGTTCAGCTTCATAGTAGCCAACTGCTGATTTGACCGGTGGTGCTTTAATGGCAAGCTTCCCCTGTGTTGGCAGAAGCCTATTCTGCCCTTGGTTTCTCGCGGCATTGCCTTTATATGAATTATTATGGAATGTGTTTCTTGGTATGTACCTATAAGGAGTGGACATATTCTAGGACATTTGCTTTTTCAAAGCCAACAACTCATTGGTTAACTTCTACACCATAGGATCTGTGGTGCTTGTGGAAGAATTATCAGTAGAGGGCTGCCCTCTACTTCTGTTTGTATCCTTTCTTATCTTACCAGCAAGGATAAGATCATCTTCAATCTCAGTAGCTAGAGATTGAGCTATCGCCAAGTCAGCCAGATTAGTCCGCCATAGAAGAAAACTTACTTCCGACAGTTGAGTGTTAATAAAGAAACATTTCAGATTTTCAGCTGTGGGTTGAGCAATGGCTGGAATCCTATTGGTCAACTTATTGAACTTAGCAATAAATTCCCGCATGGGTTCTTGCGGTTCTTCCTTCATTTGTGTAAGTTGAGCCAAGAGAGCATGAGCATCTTCAGCAGGTTTGAACCTAGCCTCAAACTTGGTTGATAGAATGTTCCATCCATTGATGGTTTGAGCAGGGAGGTGATAGAACCAATCTACCGCAACACCTTGAAGTGTCTCAACAAAAAGTCTCACCAATACATCTTCATGTTCAACCCCAAGAACACCACATGCAATATAAAAAGCTGCAATATGTTCATCGGGGTGAACTTTTCCATCGCCATAGAATTTTGGCAAATTCTTTCTTAAACTATGAGGTAGCTCATGCAATGGTAGGGTAAGATTCAAAGGCCCGAAAGCATTTCCCCATGGGCCTACAAGAGGTGGGTGAGCCATTATGCATCGATTAAAAGGTGGAATTACAAACCTTGAAACTTGTACAATCGGCAGAGTCCTATGCACACTTAAGGCTTCACTTGGTATAGGTGACCTTGAGTTGGTTGGAGGAAAACTCCTTGTACGCTGAAGTCAAGATTTTGGAGGCAAAAGACCAAAATTATTCTGCTGCATTAACTCAAACACAGGGTCAATAACTCCTTGAGCTCTCTTACTTCTTGTATACCTTGAGTCTTCTAGAATGTAGTACACTTATCAAAGATAAGAACTTGAAAAACTTATTACAAGCAATGAGGCTGGAATGCTTTAACCCAAAGCGTAAGGCTCTAAGCTACGCGTTCGATCCCCAGTAGAGTCGCCAAAAACTGTTGGGTGAATATTTTGTCTTTTAGCTAGTTCTAAAGACAAAATGGTTATATCAACCACAGTGTGATGAGATAAATCTCTCCTCTCAGCAAGGGGAGGTTCCCTTTTAACTATTACAAACTTGTTTACGATAAATACTAACTTCGAGGTGATTCTATATCATCCATTTCTCTTCTTTCAGAAATGATGTTTACAATTCTTAATATGAAATTCAACACAAAGGGATAATTAAAACAATACCAGTGTACTTAAACCATGAAGAAACCCATGAAAACACAAAGTTTTGCATTACTCCTTATACCAATTATAAACAAAAGATTTGGGAATAGAGTGCAGCCCAAAGTCTTCAAGTTACTTCTCATTCATAAACTTAAATGTAAATTCTAAATATGATATAGTAGCACAAATTCTACAAAATCAGATTTGAATCACCTTCCAAACACTTGATTTTCATGCTCACAATTCAAACATTCATACAAGATACTATAATAGAAAGGACATAAGAACAATTCTATAACATTACAAACTTGCTCCAAGATAGATTGGATGCCAACTTGCTTCTTTATATTGCTTGAAACTAATTTACAAAATAAGCTCAAAGTCTCAAATTGCTCTTCAAAATGGCAGCGCTCCACTTCAATAGACAAAAGATAAAAATTACAATAGAGGCCTTCTTTATTTATAGGGAGAGGCCTTGAGAAAATTTAGGAAAATCCTAACTACTTTGACTTATTCAAAAATAGGAGTCCTTATTGACTTAGGACTTCCTATGTTTTTACACATAATTACATATGAGAAAAGTACATGTAAAAATGTCCAAAAATAAATGAAAAACATATGAAAGTACAAAAAATAAACTAATTCATGACACTTTGCATCAACTTGCATCTCCATTCTTCTTCAAATGAGCATCATACATAGTGAATGTTGCTTACAACCCATAGCTATCAGGACTAGCAGTATTCCTAAAGATTACTTGAGCTCTGATCACTGCATCTTTCACTTTTGTGGTTGCCTTGTCGTCACTGGTCAACTTTGATTTCAAATTATCCATTGTTAACTGATAATCTAGAATATTGTCTAAAGAGGCAACTGAGAAGGATTTGTCTTCAAACTCCCTTTGAAACATATTTTTGAACTCTTGAATCATCTCACCACCGAGGACAAAATGATGATCCTCAAATGTCAGCTTGCATGGGAGCTCCTCCAATTTGTGCAAAAGACTAACATCACTTTCTTCGCTGGTTTCCTTAGCACTCTCCAATTCCTTGATCATCTCTTTCAGAACACTACTCTAATGAATTAATGACTCTTTAGTTTCCACATAAGACTCATAATTTGAAACAATGTCGAGTGATATCAGAGTTCTTATTTTCAGCTTCTTCATCTTAGTCCACTTCTCTAGGCTTTCATCTAGATATTCAATGTCTTGAGAAATAGTATCCACCAAGTCATCCAATTTGACTCTTATTTTTTCCATCCTACTTGTCTTCTCGGCTGTACTGGAAAGAAGAAACAATCCTTGTTCCTACATTTTATCAAGGTATTCTTCAATAGCTCTCCCTTTCACATGAGTCTTTTCTGCCCTCTGAACCACAGGATCTTCCACTGTTATTGCCTCCAGAGTGATTGACTCAGATGTTAGAGTAATTTTTCTCACCACTACTACCAACTGTTCCGCCATTGCTTTGTACTGCTCTTTCATTTCCCTTTCATGATCAAATTTCACAAGTAAGGAATAGAGTGTAGACTGGACATCGGCTTTGGCACTTTCATGAGTAATCTTCCCAAGTTCAATCCTGCAAATAGAATAGTCACTCATGCTAAAATTTTCCATAGTTGTATCTGATGGCGGATGTGCAATTTCCACATATTTATGACCCTTGTCGTCTAGAAGCCGAGAAAGAGTCTTGGGTTTCTTTTGTGTCTTTTCTTTTACTGGCATTAACTTCCCAAAGTCAAAGTCATCTAGGGAGATGGCTTGCTTCTTCCTTTTAGGTGTATATGCAAAAAGCCATGGAGGAAGCACTAATGTACTAACATTCGGGTAAGACCCCATTGTTGGTGTAGAAGGAAAAGTGCTCACACTCGTGGCAGTGATGATGGGAGGAGTATTTGTAAACACTGCACCTGGTACATCCACATTAGCAACTTGCTCAGTACCCAAAACAAACTGTTAAAAAATAGTGGAGTCACCTATGTCATAAGAGGGTGAAGACAAACTAGGAATTGATCCTGAGGAATGAAGAACATTATCAAAGCTCACACTAGGATTATCAAAAATTGTTCTTGAGGATGACGGGGACTCGAATGACTGAATATCAATAGGTGAAATTAGGGTTGTAGGAGGAACAAGCAAAGAAACTGAAATAGATATATTAGGTTGAGGAGAAGGGAATTCAGTTTCTTGTGACACATTTCTTTGTAGAGACATAGTTGTATCCTGTAGATTCTCCTGACCATCTTCTTCTTCTTTCTCCTATTCATTCTCTTTCTCTATTGAAGACTTATCCTCGATATCCATTTCCTTTGTAACTGGTTCTTCAACCCCCTTTTCTTCAACTTCCATTTCTTTAGCCTTATTCCCTTTTGACACAAATTTAATCTTAGGCTTAGAAGCCTTGGGTGTACTAGGAATATCACTTTTATTCTTTGTCCTCAACTCAACCTTCTTACCTGTTTGCTCTAAGACCTCCTCCTCAGATCTAGTTATGAAATCCTTCAAAGGTATACCTTTGCTCTGAAGCCATAGATTCGTATTAGCCAGAATTGGCTCAAACCTTTTCCTCAAAGAAGTTAACTCCTTCTTTGACCATTGTAAAGTAGGCAAGAGAGAGTTAGCAATATTTTCATTGACATATCTAGGGTTAACAACATATTCATTGTCCACCATACCTTCTAGAATATTATCCAAGCCCAAATATTCAATTTGATTTAGAGTCAATCTACTGTAATCTAACTTTATGATCTCCTCTTTTGTTCTCAAGTCAGCCCAGATATCCTCCACCATCGGCTCATGAAACTGAGTCTTTCTCCCGATCTTATCCTTCACTCCCTGATAATCAAATTTAAATCTACTTTTGAATTGTTTCATAGTAACCATCTGCATCTCGATTTCCATTACCTTGGCTTTAGCGGCAGTTGCAACAGAGTACCTACCAATCTCAACAGGAAACTTGAATCTGGGCTTCTTTAACTCCATTTGTTTGTTATGAACGATAATCATTTGCCGACACAACTCCATCAGAACAATTTTGTTAGAAGGGAACTTTGGCAACATGTAGGGATAACCCTAAAAATAGCCAACTCTTAGATATGTGAAAGTTAGGACCTGAAGAAACAAGCAACCAAAACCATTCACCACCGCCCAGGCTTCATCTGAATACTACGCCCTTAATATTGGTGTACATTGGGTTATGAATAGTCAACTTGTGGCTATCTTAACTCCTAATTAATTCATGTTATCATTATTATATTATTATTTAGTTAGATAGGTCAGACTATGTCTTATATAGGGGTGTGTCTATTCATCCTAAGCATAATTAGGTATATATAGGATGATGTGAGTCTTATTTCATATCATATTGTGAAGTGTGTTCTCATTGGAGATATTTGGAGGTTGCCCCCTCAAAGTGGCCAGTTATTCTCAATTATTATCAAGTATTTGCAGAATATTTCATATCATCTTCTTCCATTGTGCAAGTTATTTCATTACAAGTGGTATCAGAGCACGATCTTGGCACCGTAGAGGCAAGGTTTTTTCTCAATATTGGAGGTGATTTTGGGAAGAGCATAACTTTTAGATTTTAGTAAATATTTTTAAGATTTTTAAAGGGTTTTTGAAGACCATATTAAAGAAGCTACAGTCCAGATTTTAGAGGAATTGGAGAAGAATTGAGTAAATTATTGCAGAATTACAATTTCTACATGATTTATTTGGGATCTATATATCTCTCATATCCGGCTGAATTAGAGCCTAATTTTTATTGGGTTTTTGAAGACATACCAAAGGAGACTACAGTCCAAAATGTAGATAAATTGGTGTAGAAATAAGTGAGTTATTGTAAAATTAGTGTTTCCACAAAATTCACTCTCAAGGTTGTAAATCTGCTTATTTCTTGGAGATTTTTCTGGGTGAGAGGCATTTTTATCCTAGTAAGTTACAATAAAAATTTCATATAATTTAAGTTTCATTTGTATGATTTATTTCAAAATTATTGGTTCTGATCATGACGGGGCCTACACCAAGGGGCAAAAAGAATGTTGTCATACCGGGGAAGACCCCTGATAAGGATGGGGTAACAATAGAAGATACTAATCATAATGAGGAAATCATTAAGGTCAAGGAAGACATTTCCTCAATTAAGGTGGATATGTGTGACCTAAGAGGAGATATATTGGATATACGAAGCATGTTAAGTGCCTATATGAATGAACCAAGAAAGGAGTTCTCAAGCAACCAAGGTGAAACCTCCAAGTCAGCTAATACTGACACAAATTTTAATACTCCTATGGGATCTAGGAATTTGTTTCCAAAGGTGGATATGCGCAAGTTCGATGGCAAGGATCCTCTAACATGGATAAACCAAATGGAGAATTTTTTGAAGTACATCAAATCCCATATGGACAAAAGGTCACAATGGCTTCCCTATATCTAGAACTAGATCAATTCATTTGGTATCGTTGGATTTGTACTCATCAGAGGAAAAAAGGTCTCACTATCTCATGGTTAATTTTTACAGAGGAACTCCAAGTACAATATAGCAATAGTGTGACAAACAACTTCTTTAGCCAGCTTGCTAAACTTCAACAAATAGGATCAATTAAGGATTATATTCAGAAATTCCAAAATCTATCCTTAAGAGTGGATACAATTACAGAGGAGAACTTGAATGATTTATTCTTGGGTGGTCTCAAGGATCACATTCAACATGAGGTACGCATGTTGAGTCCTGGCTCAGTAAATGAGTCTTTTATCTTGGCACGCAGGGTAGAGAAGTATTTGATTCCTAAGAAGCAAGGGGCTAATGTGACAAGAGAGAAAGGATATTCAACACCTTCTCTTCCTCAACCTACTAGGTTGACTCCACAACAAATTGAGGAGAAAAGAGCAAAAGGGTTGTGTTTCAATTGTGATAGCAAATACAGTCAAGGACATAAATGTAGTCAAAATAAATTATTCTCTATTAAAGGGCCAAGTGAGGAAGAAGAGGAGGAACCCATATTAAAGGAGGGTAGGGAGTCAATTGAGGAATCACATGATTCTCAACCAATCATTTATTGTCATGCACTCTCAATTTTTAGCACACCACAAACTCTCAAGGTAGTGGGTTTATTAAAGAAGCAGAAAGTAACAGTGTTGATCAACTTAGGTAGTACTCATAATTTCATCAACAAAAAGTTGGCAACTAGTCTAAATTGTTTTATATATCTAGCCCCAGAGTTTCAGGTTTTGATTACAGATGGTGGTACAGTTAGTTGTTCGGGGAAGTGTCATAGAATTAAATTATCCATGGGAGATTATCAACTTGATACCCCAATGTATGCGATATCCATGGATGCAGTAGATATTGTTTTGGGAATACAATGGCTTACTACATTGGGAACAATTGAGATGAACTTCCAATAACTATTCATGAGATTTGAATCAAAAGGAAAGGTAGTAGAGCTAAGGGGGTTGAAGGCAAAATCCCCATAGCTGGTAAGCTCTAATCAAATGCAAAAGTTGCTTAAGAAAGGAGCAGATGGATTTGTGACCCAACTATGTTCATTAGAAGTATCTCAATCTAATGCTCCTACTCATCTAGATTTACAAGCAATAATTGATTGTCACTCGGTGGTTCTTGGAGATATGCCTAAAGGACTTCCTCCTAAGAGGGATCATGATCATGCCATACAACTAGTTTCAGGGAGCCAACCACCAAACATCAAGCCTTATAGATACCCACACATACAAAAAAGTGAGAGAAAAAATGGTTGAGGAGATGCCAGAGGCAGGAATTATCAGGCATAGCCAAAGTGCTTACTCCTCGCCTGTGGTGATGGTGCATAAGAAGGATGAATTTGGCGCATGTGTTTGGATTATAGAGTGCTCAACATGTACACCATTAAAGATAAGTTTCCTATTCCAGTCATTGATGATTTGCTAGATGAATTGAATGGAGCTATGTATTTTACCAATTTAGATCTTAGATCTAGTTATCACCAAATTTGGATTAAGGAGGAAGATATTTGTAAGATAGCATTTCGAACTCATGAGGGTCATTATGAATTTTTGGTGATGCTATTTGGTCTTACCAATGCACCATCTACATTCCGAACTTTGATGAATTCCATTTTAAGTTCTTGAGAAAGTTTGTGTTAGTGTTCTTTGATGATATATTGATTTATAGCAAGACTTGGGAAGAACATTTACAGCATGTAGATCAAGCATTACAATTACTTGAAGATCAACTCTACACTAAGCCATCCAAGTGTGCTTTTGGTCTTAAGGAGGTGGAGTATGTGGGACACATAGTTTCACATGAAGGAGTAAAGGTGGACCCTAACAAAATTAAGGCTATCATGGAATGGCCTATTCCAAAAACCATTAAGAAATTGAGGCGTTTCTTGGGATTGACAGGGTACTATAGAAGATTTGTGAAGCATTATGGTTGTATAGTAGCACCCTCACCAATCTATTGAAGAAGGATTATTTTCATTGGAATGAGTCTGCTAATGCAGCATTTGAGAAATTGAAGGAAGCTATGTGTACAACTCCAGTGCTTGCCACTCTGAACTTCACCAAGGAATTCATTGTGGAATGTGATGCTTCTGGAAATGGGATAGGAGCAGTTCTCATGCAAGAAGGTTGACCAATTGCTTTTGAGAGTCATCAATTAAAGGGTAAGAATCAACTCAAACCGATTTATGAGAAGGAAATGCTAGCAATCCTTCATGCAGTTAAATAATGGAGGCCTTATCTAATGGATCAACACTTCAAGGTTAAGACAGATCATGATAGCCTAAAATATTTTTTGGAACAAAGATTATCCTCTGAAGAGAAACAAAAATGGGTCACTAAGATGTTGGGATATGAATTTGAGATTGTATATAAGAAAGGGAAGGAAAATATTGTGGCAGATGCACTTTCTAGGAAGGATGAGAAAGATGAAGCCTTAGTGTGTGCTCTTTCAATATTACAAGCAAATTGGGTGGAAGAAGACAAAGTAGACTGGCAAAATGATGTCACGACAAGTAATCTCATCCAACAATTAAAAAGTGATCCTAGTAGTTTAGATAAGTTTTGTTTGAAGGAGGATACTCTTTGGTATAAAGAGTGCTTGTATCACTGTAAGAATTCTACTCTTAAACACAAGATTCTCATAGAGCTGCATGAGTCCCCAGTTGGTGGTCATTCAGGATTTTTGAAGACATATCATTAGGTCAAGCAAGATTTTTTTTGGGAAGGGCTAAAAGGTGATGTTCAAAAAGTTGTGGCTGAATGTTTGGTTTGTCAAAGAAATAAGGGAGAGACAATTAAGACACCAGGTCTCTTGCAGCCCTTATCTATTATCTATTCCTAGCCAGCATTGGGAAGAGGTATCCATGGACTTCATCACAAGGCTTCCCAAATCTAAAGGTCATAATGTCATCATGGTAGTAGTTGATTGCCTCACTAAATATGTACATTTTATTGCCTTATCACATACTTTTACAGCAAGTATAGTGGCAAAAGGTTTTTTGGAGAATATCCAAAAGCTACATGGTACACCTAAGGTTATTGTTAGTGATCATGATCCTATTTTTACTAGTCACTTTTGGAAAGATTTATTCTCATGTTTGGGTACTCAATTGGCTCATAGTTCTTCATACCACCCTCAATCAGATGGGCAAACTGAGGTTGTTAATAAGTGTTTGGAAGGATATCTACGTTGTTTCACTTCAGAGAAATAGTCTCAATAGGTAGATTGGCTACCACTTACAGAATGGTGACCTATAACACTTATTTTCATAGCTCATCAAAAATGTCTCCATTTTTGGCACTTTATGGATATCCTCCTCCTTCCATCACATCATCATTAAAGGTGTCACCAAGAGTTCAGGCAGTAGAGGACCACTTGCTTCATCAACAACAGATACTTTCAGGACTCAAGGAGAATTTAGCCATGGCACAAAATTGAATGAAACAACAGGCAGACCAACATCATAGTGAAAGAAATTTTGAAGTTGGGGATTGGGTATTCTTGAGATTGTAGCCTTATAAGCAAATCTCACTGAAGCAACAAAAAATTAATAATAAGTTGTCTCTAAGATATTATGGGCCATACCAAATCATGCAAAAGATTGGTAGTGTTGCCTACAAGCTAGAGTTGCCACCAACAACAAAGATACATCCAGTTTTTCATGTTTCTTGTTTGGAGAAGGTAATTGGGCATAATATTCCTACTCAAATAGTACTACCAGAGCTCAATGAAGAAGGAAGAATCATTTTGGAACTAGAGTGCATTCTTCAAACACACACGAAGAGGCTGAGGAGTAGAACCCTCACTGAGTATCTCATCCAATGGAAGAATTTACCAGTTGAAGAGGCCACATGGGAGGAGGAGGAGTTCATTCAAAAGAATCCACACTTGGTTAGCATTGATGACAATGCTTCTTTGAAGAGGGGGGCATGCTAAACCCTTAATATTGGTGTATATTGGGTTATGAATAGTCGGCTTGTGGCTATCTTAACTCCTAATTAAGTCATGTTATCATTATTATATTATTATTTAGTTAGATAGGTCAGACTAGGTCTTATATAGGGGTGTGTCTATTCAGTCTAAGCATAATTAGGTATATATAGGAGGATGTGAGTCTTATTTCATATCATATTGTGAAGTGTGTTCTCATTGGAGATATTTGGAGGTTGCCCCCTCGAAGTGGCCTGTTATTCTCAGTTATTATCAAGTATTTGTAGAATAGTTCATATCATCTTCTTCCATTGTGCAAGTTATTTCATTACACTGAAATTCTCTTCTGCTCCAACTGGGGGTCAAAGAGGCACAAGAAAACAGAGAAGAAGGCATCATTCACCCTTCTAAAATGATGAATTGAGCCTTTCAAAGTGAGTTGAGGATAATACTAATAAACCGGTACAACCCTCCTGTCTCCATTTAATGTTAAACCTGGGAAATTCCTCATTGAAGCTGCTATATACACAAGGTATGAAGTCATGTAGAACTTGAAAGTAGTTGATACCTTAATTAGCTACTCATGAAGAGCATTACTAACCTATTCTCCCCAAAATATATTATGCTTACCTTGAAGTATGATCTTGATGTATGGGTACATCCATTCATGAAACGTTGAAGATGAAGATAGACCTCTAACTCTACTGAGAAGAGTTATTAGATCACTTACTTCCTCCACAAAGTCCCTCCTGGGAAAACTCCTAGGCCATCTAGACAAATTTGGTCTAGCAGTCTTGAGCCATTTAGTATTGATAACTCTTTTTGCCTTTTCAACATCTTTATCATACTCACGCTGAGCAATACCAAAATCCAGTTCTGCAACATTTTCAGCTCCCGAACACATGAACACCTTATCTATAAATTCTGCATCAAGCCTCGTGATCACATTGTTGTGAGCATCTTCCACTGCCCTAGTCTCTCTGTTGTAGAAATAAGCAACTTGGAGAACATACTCCGTATTGTGTGCAGCAATAGGGAATGAAGCCACCAGATGAATGTTGCTTTTAACAATCTTCTGCATATAGGGCCTGGGTTTATCTAACTTCATTCTTTCAATAAATTCAGCCATATCCACATGGCCAATCTCTATATCCCATATTTCATCAACATTTGATGTCACTGAAATTACAAGAAAGACACCTTGATATTTGTACTTCATTGCTTTAGCTTTCTTTGGAGATGGATCAGTCATTTGGAAAGAAGACTCCTTCGGATGAGTTGAAGACCTCGGTAGCTTGCAAGAGAAACTGTAACAAAAGTCATGATCTTGCAGTTAGGGGAAATATAGGCAATTTTGGGAAACTGCATATTGTCGATCATGACTAGAGGAATGATCTTAAAGGGGCTAAAGAGCAAGTGAGTCAAAAAAAATGGATGAAAGCGGGCTTAGGATAGCAATTTGGAAAATTCTCCAGAGTTAGAAAAATTCTGAAGAGTGGATGCATGGGCAGCAATTTTTGCCACCCTTGCATGTACAGTAGAGCATTTTTAAATGTATGAACAACAATTTTTGCCACTTTTGCAAGGAAAGGATAAAAGTTTTTGCAAAGTGCATGAGCGGCAAATTTTACCATCTTTGCACATAGGGGATAAAGTGTTTTGTGTCGAAGCGGTGAATTTCGCCGCTAATACATTTGAAGATTTTAACCTACCAAACTCATGTAGGGGTGGTGAATTTTTCCACCCTTACACTTAAGGTAGGTCTCATAAAAAGAAAGACATAGGCAGCAAATTCTACCGCCATCGCATCTCGGGAGTTAAGTGAGTTTCATGTAGGACATCAGGTATTACAAATGCAAAAAATAAAGGTAAGGGCGGTGTTTTCCACCGCCCCTACACATAACTTGCATAAACGTGTATCGGCAGTGATTTCTCCCACTGATACACTGGGATAAACAAACTACAAATCAGAAACTACACAACACATAGTGAAAACTACCATTTTTACATAGATAGAAACAACCAAAATGAAAGTAAAAATCTAGGGTTTCTATATTAAACAATGAAAATCACCAATAAACAAACAAGGATCGGAAAAGAAAAACTCACACGAATACTAGGGTTTTGAAATAATAATGAAGAAAGAAAAATGCCCATCGATTTCTTCAAAATGATGATTTAACAAAAATGTTTACATCAATAGCAAACAAACATTTCTATTACATGCAAACCCTAATGGAAGAAAGAATGGAAAAGAAGAAGAAGGAAATGACATCCTACCTGGTGAAAATGCTTTGAAACCCTAGGCAATAACACCAATGAAATCCACTCAATCCACAAGTTCTGTGATTTGATCAACTTCAAAGAGGGTTGGATGGATATCACGAGAGGTTTAGAACAATGAATAAATGAAAACATCAATTAAAAGCAATTTAAAAGGCTTACAAAAATGTATTAAAGTTTGGCATGAGTGCCATTAATGCACTCAAAGTTAACTAAAGATGATCAGGAAGTGCATTGGTGGTGATTTCACCCGCCATTACATATAGTCAGAATAATATAAATAGGTGGCTATTTTTGCCGCCCCTGCATCTAAGACTTCAAAACAACATAAAAATGCATGAGCGGCAAAAAATGTCACTCCTGCATGCTAAACTTAAATTTTCTAACTCCTTAATAATTAAACTTACTGATTTAACGAGTTTGCTCATTTATTTGAATTTTGCAAACCTTGAAGAACCAAGACGAGAAGATGCTCAAAATGATTATCAGGAGTCAGAAGATCACACATGAGGATGAGATGATTCACCTTGATTTGCGAGCTTAGAGTGTAGGCTACAAAATAGACAAGTTTCGTAGGGCTCATCCTACTAAATGAGCACAGCTAATTTAGAGGACAACAAGATCCTAAAGCTTGTACCTTTTCACGCTGACACCATAGCCAATGAAGATAAACTTAACTGCCTTGTTCTCTAATTTTGACCTCTTCTCCTTAGGCACATGTGTATATTCCTCACAACCAAATACTTGAAGATGTCTTAATGAAGGCTTTTTACCAAACCACACCTCCATGGGTGTCTTCTCAACAAGCACTGAAGTAGTATACATGTTAATCAGGTAGCAGGCAGTGGCTACAGCTTCAGCACAAAACTTATGTTCAAGGCTAGCTCCACTAAGCATACTCCTAGCACTCTCCATTAGCGTCTTGTTCATCCTCTCTGCAACTCCATTTTTCTCAGGGGTGTATGGAGTTGTCTTATGTCTTTCAATCCCATGTTCTTTATAGAACTTCTCAAAACCTATCGAACAAAACTCACCACCATTTTCAATCCTCCAACACTTAATCTTTTTACCAGTTTGATTATCTACAAAATCTTTAAACTCTTTGAACTGACTAAAGACTTCACATTTGCTTCTAAGGAAATAAACCCATGTCCTACCGTAATCATCAATGAATGACATAAAATATAAGATTTAGAAATTAAAGGAACATTCATAGGACCAAATACATTAGAATGAATTAGATCCAACACCTCAGAAGATCTGTGAGAACTAGAGTAAAACTGAACATGGTTTTGCTTCCCATATATGTAATTTTCGCACAAAATTGAACTTGAGATTACAATCATTTAACCCCTAGATGAGGTTTTTATTTTTAGGGCTCTAAGACCCTTCTCACCAATGTGATTGAGCCTCTCATGCCACAACATTGTCTTCTTAGTAGGAAGTTTCATCTCCAAAGCATGAGCACCCTTAGGTACCCAAAAAGCACGACCATCGAAAGTAGATGCAATACACTTATTCACTACTAGTTCCAATGGTGAGGATAAAGAATTTAAAGCTCTCTTCTTTGAAATAGAAGAACTATTGCACCGAATAGTGCATGCATCTAGTTGAAATAGAGTACCTCTCCAAACAACCTTAGCAAGCACCATAGCTCATATCGTCATCTTGTATCCTCCATTTGAGAAGACAACCTGCACACCCACATCATTCAACTTATAGAAAGAAGGTTCCATGCCAAACCAGGGATATGCAAAACACCATTGAACGCCTTCACTTATCCATCAAGGAATCGAATAAAGGCTCTTCCATCACCAACAATCTTCAAGTAAGAGTCATCACCTAGGTACACCTTCCCACCATCGATATTTTCATCCTTTGTGAACCAATCTCGATGTGAGGTCAAGTGGAAAGAAGTGACATAATCTATCAACCACACATCTTCCAATACATGGGTGGCCAAAGCAGCAACAAAAGCATCACCATCATCTTGGGACTTGTCAGAATCTAAATCGGAGAAGTTCTTTTTCTTCTTTTTCTCCTCCTTACACTCCTTTTGAAAGTGCCCAGGTTTGCTACAATTCTAACATAGTGCCTTGGACTTTCCAGGAGACTGAGATCTCCCATGATATTTGGATCTTCCTTCTTCAGCTTTCTTGTCCTTCTTCTTCCCTTTTTCTTTGGGTCTACAATGAATTGCAAGAGCCTCCTTAGCTGTTTCTGAAGTTTGCCTCCACATCTCTTCAGAAAGTAACGATGCAACCACCTCATCCATCTTGAACCTGGTGGTATTACTCCAAGCTTCTTCCATAGACTTGTAGTTGTAGCCTCTTCATGAACATTCAACAAGATGGAGTTAGCCAGAAAGAGTCTCACAAGACCTTTGGCTTTTTAATCTTTGAGATCCTAGTCTGCTTGAGACATTGCCATTGATTTTGCACTAGATATGGTTTCCCATAGTCCCAATCTACAAGCATGTCCTCCATTTTGAGTTTCCACAACTCAAAATTACTACCATTAAACTTCTTCAACTCTGTTCTTCCAGATGTGCTTACCATCTTCCTACAACAAGATTACAAAATACTCTACACAAACTCCCACTCAATTGAAGATCAGCACAAAAAACACTCTACCCAACAACTAGGACCATAACTGGCTAGGCTCTAATACTAACTGAAAGGAAACAAGGTACACAGAATAGCTTCCTACACCAAACTAATGAGGGGAGATTTATGCAAATTTTAATCTTTATAGTTAACATAAAGAAGATACAAAAACATAAGTCAAATCATCAATACTACAACACAAGATGTACGTGGGGAAAACCTTTTTAGGTAAAAAACCCCATGCTCCAAAGAACAACCCAATGTATTATTTAGTAATCAAATAATGGTTACAATACAATTACAAAGCCAAGTTCTTCCAAGAGTTCACCAACACATAGTATCTGGAGTAATTTTAGAAGCATAACAGCACTTGAAAATCAATCATACAAACTACTCCAACAAGTACCTTATTTATAGAGAGATACAAGCATGGAGGAAGATTCTAGAGCAAGAAACAAGAGATGGACGTCCAAATCCATGTGGCACACTTTTCAAACACATGTTTGACTCCCATGACACTTGTACAAGATTCCCTTACACCTGTTACAACCCTCCATACTTGGGTGCCTCAAATTTGCCCAGGATAGGTATGACAAATGTTCTTACACTGTCATAAAATATGTCATATATGACACCACTTACAGTTGCAAGAGAATCTGTCATCACTGAATATTAATAGAAATTTTCTTACAACTTGTCATATCGCAAACCTAGGCACCCCAAAATGGGATAAGTGAAAGATGCCTCTTATAGTGTCATACATGCAAATGACACTTGACTCATCCCTTCTATTTCCAACTCTTACAATGTCATAGAATCTGTCATAGTTCTTACATGTCATAAACCTCTTACAAGACCCAAAAGATGCCGACACATGGCAAAATACCTCTAACACAAAATGGGATGCCTACCTCATATAAGGACAAAAAATACATCTAGCCACCTTCCATGTAGGATGACACATCACCATGCCAACTCCCACAAAGTGACAAAATGTAATTTGCATAGAAAATTACAATAGTAGGTAAAAATAAATAAATACAACATTAGGAACTTGCAAAGGTTGAGCCACCTTAATTCCCAACACAAGTTTCTTAATCCTATGACTTGAGACAACTGTAGGATAAGATCACATGTGTACTAGAAACTACTAGAAATATTCCTAGATCCCTAAGTAATCTTAACATGTGAACATGTGTGAATAGGTCCTAACTAATGACTAGTTAGATAATGTGTCTTGTTCACACTACAAAGGCAAAACTAGAAAGGAAATACCTTGTTCACACCAATACTTTGATGATTCTCTCTCCAAATTGGGATCCCTACTACATGCTTATCACATTCCTCAAGCTAATATGAAGGATGAGTTTGTGTGGGTTCCTACCCCTTCTAGTTCTTTCTCCATGGCCTCTATATTTTCTTTTCTTGTTGACCAAGGCCCCTCCCCCTTTTGGTCAAAGTTATGGCAGCCTCATCTTGTTCCTAAGATTAACATCTTATTTTGGTTGGAAGCTCAAAAAAATATCTACTGTTAATAATTTGTCTAAAAGAGGATTTTCTCTTCTCAATAAATGTGCCTTATGTGAAGCTATGGAGGAATTGATCAATCACGTGTTGATAGGGTGATCCTTTTCTTTGGATGTTTGGGGGTTGTTGCTCTCTTTTCAACATGGAATGGTCTTTTCCTAAAGGTTTCTATGGGTTGACTGAGCAATGGGTCTCTCTTTATCATAATCCTTCCTTAAAACTCTTATGGTTCATTCCACTACCACATGTGGCATGTGGGCTATGGAAGGAGCATAATAATAGTGTCTTTCATGAGTAGAAATATTTGGTGGATAGAGTGCTCAATAAAATAAGCCTAGCTATAAGGGAAAATTTCTTAGTGGCAGAAAAGGAAAAAGTGTTTTCTTCTAAAAGTGTTGTAGGATGGAAGCTCAAATTTGATATAAGTACTCCCTTTGAAGGGGTAAAACCCAAAGGCATAATATAAAATGGTCACTACCTCCACCAAACTAATTAATGCTAAATTTTGATAAGGCATTAAAGGGTGACCCTAGTCCTTCAAGGGATAGTCTTAAGGGACAACAAAGGCAAGATTGCGGTGGATTTTTCTATCAATTTGGGTACTCAAACCAATCACTTAATTGAGACAAATATACTATATCATTCTCTCAAAATGGAAAAACATTTTGGAGCCTATTCCTTAATCTTAGAAGGTGATTCTTTGAATATTATAAATTTCTTGAAGAGGAAAAATAAACCATGTTGAGCTATTGAGAGTATAATCCATGACTCCCTAGAAATTATTGCAAGTATGAAATGTGCGAATATTCACATATCTACCACAAGGCCAATAACGTCATCAATTTATATGCCAACTAAGGAGTAAATCATGAAGGCATAATGAGTTGGATTTGCAATGATGCCTCCCCACAAGGTGGCTACCCTCATTTTTAATGATCTTTATAATCATTAATAATGCTCCACCTTTTTCTATCGATGGATATCTTAGTAATGATTTCCCACATGGGAAGTCATATCAATATTGGTGGTTTTTAGTACATTTGATCCAACACCTTCTTTCCTATTCATTTATGGTTTTAGCACATTATTTCCAGTGGAGTTGAGAAGGGAAAGTGTATTGTGGATATATAGTGGGATCAAGAGGGGAAAGTATATTATGGGGATTTGGAGTTGGGGGAGAAACAAATAGAATTGAGCCCATAGGTTGTAGTAATTTCTTGTAAAACTGTAAGGTGTGGAAGATACAAGTTAATGGAAGGATAACTCCTTTTTTGAGAAATTAAATAGGTATGACACTACCCTTGCCATTAATTTTTCCAAGGGATGAAACTAAAGAAGAGTCATGATTTAGGACTTGGATTTCATAGTTACTAAGGAGTTGATAGAAGAGGTTATGGGGATGTCAACCATTGGCACAAAAACTTTCAAGGATAGAAGAATAGAGGATGATGTAATTTCAATTTTCCTGAAGCCTAGGGAACTCTTGAAAAAACTCAAATATGGACATGCCAAAAGCTATCTCAAAAAACCATGGGATAAGGTGGTTCTCTATTTGATGAGGTACATCACTCTTGAAATATTATTTAGTCTCTCTATTCCTATCACATTGTGTTGTTAAATCACTTCTGATATAAAAGGATGATTTCCTTCTCATTCTATCTTTTGTCATCCGTAGAGAACTTAGTTAATGATTGTAAAAAGGGGCTAGGAATGACTCCCCTGCACTAGGGTTTGATTTTTCTCATTGTCAATTTCATTATATAGAATAACCCTTCTATCACCATCATTCCTAGATAAAAGAAATAAAAAAAGGGAGGGTAGTTAATTCCTCAACCAACTCTAGTATTGGCTTCCTAGAAATGACCCTATTCCTTTTGAGGACCACTCATGGGAGGATAGTGATAGTGCTAGAGAATCTAAGTTGGAGTATAATGATTCCCTATCTATGGAGAAGATGAATGTGATCCATAAAAGGAAGGGTGTGGGGGGTTTTGGAAAAGGGACATTTCTTGTAGTGGAAAGAAAAGAAAAAGGGTGGTGGAATCCCCTAGAATAGACCCACATGAGGTTCTTTATGGTAATATGACTTATATGAAGTAGGGTGGTGAAAAGGTTGGTTGTGGTTTCATCAAGGAGCCACCAATGAAGAATGGAGACCAGAGGATGGATATTGAGGGGAAGGGAAAGAATAAATCCTTCCCTAAACCCTTAGTGGGTGGTGCTTTCCTCAACATCCAATACCCTTTCCCTGCTCCCCCTAGGGAGCCAATCCAATCTCTTAATAGCATTGACTCCCTAGAGGATGTGGTAGAGGTGGTGCACCAAATCATACATAAGCTAGTAATTCTTCATGATTCCTCTGATGTATAGCATAATTTGACTGAGTGGTTTTTCATCAAAATAAATAGGCTAGATATTAATCTCTCTTTGCTAGACAAGAGATTTAAAGGGGAAATTTATGTGCCATCAGAGGAGGTGGAGAATTTTCTTTAAAATTGGGATGCTATTTTGGAGATTAACATACTTAAAGCTGATCATTCTAAGCATGGGGAGAAAATTGTTGGTTTAGAGAAAGAACTTTAGTTTATTAAGGACAGACATGCTAATAGAATTTTTTCTTTAGAAAATGATTTGTAGAATATCAAGGATAACCTCAATAAAGTTATTGAGGTTAGAAAATATATGATTAAAAATAGTGCAATGGGGTTAAAAATATTTAGTGACAAGATTAAAAAGTATACTAAAGAATCAAGGTACCTTATTTTCCAGATGGGGGAGAAAGAGAATACAGGTGGACTGAGCTTGAGGACAAGAAGCTGCAAGAAGAAGAGTGATGACAATGAGAGGAAGGAACTATAGGAATTTTTGGACTTGCACGAGACTATTTTACAATAATTAGAGGATACATAGACTCTACATAGGCTGTAAATGTTCACTTCTATTTTATTTAGGGTTATATCTTTGTGTTTCTATTTGTTGTTGTTACCACATTGTTGTTTTTATATGGGTTAGCTAATGTTATGCTGACATTTTGATGTTTGTAAAAGGGTTTTAGGTCCCTTCAAAACCTATTTTTCCCCTTTAACAAAAATAATGAAAACCACTTATAACAATAAAAAAAAAGCTTTCTAAAGTTAGATTATACTTAAATTCCTAGCCTAAGTCTTAATCTAATCAGTTGTATAAAAAATAAAAGATAATAGAGAAAAGTGAAAACAGAAAAAGTGAACTTGTTTTACAATGATGTGAAATTAGAATTCCATTGAGAAATCATAATCCCTAAATAACCACTATTAATCAATGTTCACATAATCAAACACACAAGAAAGCTGTAGAGTCTAAGGAGAAAATAGCCATGAAGAAAAATGCAACAAACTACCATATGGATGAGAAAATCTAGAACACGATCCTTTAATGCTTTAAATTTGTATTATTTTTTAGTTAACACATGTGGGAATCTATCTTGGTCAGTTGAATTATCAAAAATACATCATTAGTAAAATTACTCACTATTTGAAAACCTTGGTATATTAAAGAAAATAACTAAACAGTCTAGAAAATGCTTACAAAAGAAGGGTTTCCAACCCTTTCATAATCTTAGAACTTGTCCTTTATAGACAAACAAATTTAAGAGGATAATATTAGCCTCTTAGAAACTAGCTACAACTATTGATACAAGACTCAATTTGATGGTCCAAATACAATATTATCCTTTTTATCCAAGGGCTATAAATGACTAGCATTTAATAAAGGCATTAGAAACACTTTGTTGAAGTCTCTTCTTCTCCTAATATAAATTCTCCTTTGGCCTTATGTGATATGCTCATGAACCTAAGTCCCCCTCATAAAGTTCTTATGTTAAAATAGCTCACTGTGATTGGTTTATAGAGTTTTCCAAGTTCTTTACATGTTTTTGTAGACCTTTGAATGATTTTCCAAGGCATAGGTTCAAATGGAACCACTTGAACTTATGTGGACTTGATTTCATTCAATTTTTATAGACTCCACTGACATTTCTTAGCACTCAAAACAATTACAAATTCCTTGACAATCCTTGTCACCTAGTTTTCACTTTCTCTACATACCATATAAACCATCTCAATAGTAGTCATCTTATGTAGTTCTTCATGTTAAATTAGATTATAAAATTTGCATCTCATGTACATAGAATTACAAGTCTTCTTGACTTATCCTTGTGTAAATATTCATGCCAAAACAAAGCAAGTGTTTGTGGGTTCATCCACATACTATTATAGAGTATGTATTAGATCATATGGAATTTAACTAAAATAGGGGTAGTCATGTCTTTAGGCAACAATTTTTAAACCATCTTTTCATTGCTTTAGTAATCTACATCTTATCTCCCATATAAAAGATTTAATCATCATATTTCATGTCTTTTACCATTCAACTTCTTCACTTGAAACATCTTATATTCATCTTTTCAAATAAAGATACATCATTCTCTTACTTGGATAGGACTCTTGAACTCATCTTGAGTTTGTCATTCTCATGTTCTACCCACAACTTTAGATCCACATACATAGATAAAGAATGGTATCAAATCACCTTTATACAAGAATAAATAGTTTAAATAAACATTTCATATCTATGATTATATTAAATTCAAAGAACTTATGAATCAAAGAATCCATAT
The DNA here is from genome assembly GCA_027924645.1 of Cunninghamia lanceolata. Lineage (NCBI taxonomy): Eukaryota > Viridiplantae > Streptophyta > Pinopsida > Cupressales > Cupressaceae > Cunninghamia > Cunninghamia lanceolata. The sequence goes on along the minus strand of BSBN01001622.1, from coordinate 910,327 downwards.
TAATCATGATTTTATTATGAATTACAAAGTATAATAATGTGTTTCTAAGTCACTTTGAATCATTTCAAACATTTATCTTGTCCATAAACTAGTTCATGGAACCTCCATGGCTTAACTGAATCTAAAATTTTACTCCCTCAAATAGTTCTATATGTACAATTTTTCTCAATTTTATGATAACTTTGTGTATTCACTATATTCTACTCATTCTAGACCCCACTTATTTTAGTCATGACAAGGAACCCTGAAGATTGAATCAAGGTGTTTATGATGATTTACTATATTCAAATCTACCAATTATTTTACCAAGATTGAATTCCCTAATACCCCATTTTTACTACATACAACTCTATGTTCAACTAATAATTAGCAAAAATTTCATATTGGTCATCAATGAACAAGTGAATAGACCAAAAATAAAAATTCAAGACTAATTTTACAAAGATGATGTGTGTTTCAAGGGCTCTATATTCAAAGTCAAGCTCTAAATGGGTAGAGTTTCCTTGGCATGCCCATGATAGGTGAATGATATTCATTTTATTTAGGATAATGTCAAATTGAACTAGCTAACATAGTTATACATAGGCACTAACCCCAAATAGGATCTAAGGTTTAGAATAAACATTTTAGATTGGATGTACTAAAAGACACCATGAGTACTAACTAATCTAAGATTCAATCATGTAGCAATAACCCCTAATGATGACATGTGGTAGAATAATTATGTTGACATGGCTAAGTCCTTATAGGCCTAAATATAAAACACAAACCCAAAAAAATTTAGTGTATTAGATTTAAGTCACATGTTCAAGTTCACTATATAATGCTACTTTCCATTCATGGATGTGAAACAAATAATGCAATGTAACTCAATAAGCCTAGAAAATATATAGGTATGACATTATAAAGTGTGGACTCAAAATCAAGATTAATCATGTGTTATTCACTCCAATGGACCCAGGGAGACAACGTCACAAGTACGTTTAGAAGTGAGTTGTCAAGCTCATTCAAGTTGAGAAGATACCTGAAATATATAACATACATGACTCTTCACTACACTTGTTTAATTGGATGACCTAGATTAAAATCTCAAGATCAAATTATTTGGAGAAGCTTGCATGAGGAAAAATAGTTAGACTTTAATGGCTTAGAGCATAATAATTTGGGTGATAACATGTGTTGGAAGAATTTTGTGGACCCCACATGGCCTTAACCTTATGGTACTCAGGTAGACTTGACATATCTAGTAAATCATGTTTTATATACTGTTGGTGGTGTTTTTAGCACGCAACAACACAGGTGAAATGTAGGTTATCTCACCTCTCTTGAAAGGTATCCTATCCTAGATAGGACTTCCCCAAGGTTTATACAGCTAGGTCTTAGCTTGCAAGAATAACTTCAATGGAATGTTTTAGTTGTTTCCTTCAAGAGGACTTACATGCATTGATAGGGTTTGATGAAACTATGATAACAAAGTGCACAAAACCCTATGATATTCTCAACTGATGGTCAATGTGAATGCTTCGTATAACCTAATCTAACAAAGCTTGGTTAAATAAAATGTAAAAGGTAAAGGGTTGAGAGAGAATGTTTAAATCCTAACTGACAATCAAAATGAAGGAAGATACTGCAGATAGACAAATGCCTTTCAATAAAACCGTCTCTTACTTTACTAGGTTACAAAGGCCACAATGCTATAAGAGATGATGCAATCTTCAATGAAAACTTATGATTTTCAAATTACATCCACTCATTAAACACCCAGATTATAGCATAGTCTAATTTGTAAAATGCAATTGAACTAAATTCAACAATAAGGCCCAGGCTAACTATAAACAACAACTTACAATTAGCAAGCACTAATAGTATGGACCAAAGCACTCATCAGATATCTTTAGAATTCATCCAACATTGCAAAAGCACATTTAACTAATTCCAGATTGATGTGAACCATGAAAAGAAAAAGAGATAACACAATAGACAAATTTCTAGCAATCCTGCAAAATCTGTTTGTATTGATCACTTCGACATAGTCTCAACAATTCACTATCAAAGATCTGTTACAATGAGAGAAGAGTATGGCCCTTTTATAGAGAAGGCATCATACTGAGTTTTTCATGAACGGTAGAGATTAACTCAACACCAAGGGTCTGTCTAGATTTACATAGCATTTAATTTGGTACAACAATTAGTTACATTTTCGTGTTTACTTTTGTCTTGACAGAAAAAGACAAAATACAGCCTCTAAATACATTGAATCTAGACAAAATGAGTACCCATTTGGTTGTATATGACAAAGAGCCAATTTACAAGATAAAAGAAAGTCAAAATGAAGCCATTTGACCCTCAAAAATTGGAGTTGATTTGAAATGACGAGATTTTTTATGTTGACTGGATCAGGTTACTGTTCATCATCATCCAAGTTGACTTTGTCCTTCTCTGCCTCCCTATTTCTGTATGTTGTGTATGCTTCCAAGGTTGGATTGATGTCAACTGGCTAGGCATCCTTAACATATTCCATTCTAAATTTAATTTTGTCAACTTCTCATGAAAATTTGCAATACACCGCTTCCTTAGACCTCTTATTCCTTCTAAATTCTCTGAATTCTTCTCTAAGGTCACTTATTCTCTCTAATTTTCTAATCATATTAAGAGGTGATTCCCCATGGATAGAATGATGAAGTTTGTCCTTGCACTCCCGAGCATCCATTGGAGTTGTATCATCCAAGTCCATATTTGTGCAAGCTCGCAACACATCATTCAGCTTGTATATAACATCTAAAATTTGGGCTCTGGCTGGTTCTGAAGAATTCTTAGCTCTATCAAAGGTCTCTCTCCTCAATCCTATCAATTCCAACCATTTCTCTTGCTTTTCCAACCTATTTTGGGTCAAAATATTCTCTGCTAGCAAAACTTCATCTGGAAGATTGGTCATAGTAAAAACCTGTGGGTGAATGTGAGCATAATAGTCATCATAGTTTGTACAGTCACTAACTACTTCATCCCTCTCAGACTTCAAAATACAAAAATCTTTATGCAATTCAGATGCAACATCTCTTATCTCACATCCTTCTATATATACTTTGTGGAACCATTCTTCTATAGTGGCTGCAGTGGTCTTAATGTTGTCAAAATTTTCTAATTCCTCTTTAGACAGGAGAGAAGGTGTAGTCTTTGGCTCACCATCAGATGACATTGGTTTTATTAGATATTTTATACAATCTCTTAATTCCTCATTTTGCTTCCTGAGCTATTGTTTAGTCATTTCATCCTTATTTAATCTATCTAAAATGCTAGACATAGAGCCTTTGAACTCCTCAATATCCTGCTCTTTAGAAGCTGGCCCCAAATTGATTATTGTAAATGTATAATCTTCTAGCCATATATCTTCCATGTTAGCTTGTTCTGGAGGAATTGCTACCTCCGTAATGCGGGATCTTGTGGCATCCTTATAAATCTTATATTGGACCTTGGCCTTTTTCTACTTCTTCAGCTTCTCCAATCTAGCCAAAAAACTATCCAAGTCTAAAGACATGACTTCTACCTGGGGAGGTTGATTATTCAATCTTTGTTGTAACCAATCAGGAGCTGTAAAAGAATGTTCTGGAGGGTCAATGTGACTATCCACCTTATTTGAAGAGTCATCCAAATTAATGTTTTCTATTCATGGACCTTGTTCTGTCCTTCTATCATCTGATTTATTCTATTCTTGTTCCCTCGGTTCATCAGATTCAATATTTTGAATAGGTGATTATGGTTGCTCTATATGTTGCAAGTTTTCAATTACTACTTGCTATGCAATCTCTAGTACTGAATCACCAACCTCTTTATCTGGACTTTCATCTATATTTACAATGTCTATAGCACTGGAACTTGTGAGGAGGCCTTGTGTAACATCTTCTATATTTGCCTCTCCATGTGAATCCAATTCTGCACATATTTTTTCAATGCTAGGCAATGAAGGGACTGGAAGAGGTGCAGGAATAGGTACTTGTGAAGAATCATTAAATGGCCTAGCCAAAGAATTATTTATAGTAGCCAAATAATTGGTAGCAGCTGGAGGTAAATACAATCTAGAAAGGTTTGCAAAGGTAGGAAAACCTGTGAAAGGAGAGTACAGGGGGATGAGAGTATAGAAGAAATGGCAAGTGGAGTGGAAAGACTTAAGGATGGTAAGGTGAAAGGAGGTGGTGAAAGGATGGTTGATATGGGAGGTAAAGAAAATGATGCAAAAGAAATGGACAAGGAAGAGGAAGCAAGGACAAGAAGGCTCATGGATGCAATGGCAGGGAAGGTAGATGGAGCAATGGATGTGATGGGAATGCCAAAGATGGATGGTAAGGAAGAGATGGCAAGAGTGGCTGAAGACATGGTACTAACTATTGTGGAGGACAGAACTAATATAGAAGATGAGGGAGTAGGCAATGGGGCACTAATTGCAGTAGTAGATGAGGCAAGAACATCTATATTTAACTATGGAGTAGCATATGTGACAATGGGTGCAGCTACAATAGTTGGAATCTTTGTCTTCTTTGACTTAGATGTTTCTCCCTTGTCGCTAGGCATATCTTTTCTCTTAGCAGCTCTTGTTCTCGAGGATGGGGGATTTTCTTTTTTCTATGTCTTAGGAGCATCCTTTTTACTCTTCCCCTTATCAGCCAAAGGGATGTTTTCTTCACTGTCTCCTCCTAATGCATTAGTTTCCCTGACAGCCTCTTGTCCTGCATCATCTTCTACTTGTATGGGTTGGTCCTCTTCATCACTACTAGTTCTATCTTATTCTTTCTCTATGTAGGTAAGAGCTACTCTTGTCTGAGTTAGAGTTGTAATTTTTGCCCTTACCCATCCTTTACTGAATTTTATTGGATCCCTTATTATTACATCTAAAGAACTTTCTTCTAAATCTGCCCAGTTTGGGAATGAAATTGGTTGATTAAATAAAACCTCCCAAGGTCCCCTTTGAATTACATTATTATCATCTATGACTTGGTCCAGGACCTCTATGATGTTAAACCTTAATAAAATCCAGAAACAACTTGGATTACCTTCTCCTCAATACATCATAGTCATCTAGACAATTGGCCCAAAGGTCCTCCAAGTGCTCTTTATGGAACAAACTTTTGCTCACATGTCTCTCCATAATACCAAATGGGTCAAAGTGCCTCCTCTTATGGTAACGATGCAAATTCAATAGTTGCAAATCTGTATCAGAGTGTTCTGCTACCCCCATGGTGGTGCAAGAATAATTCCCTCTCCCCAGAAGTATTAGAAATTTAATGGATGCTTGGTGCAAATGTTTCAAACTTTCTACACATGTGAGAAGTTGCCTTGTAATCTCTAGAAGCACTACTTTGTCTATAGGATATCATGGAAAATTATAAGGTGCTCCAGTAAACCCTTAGACCCTTAAGTATGTGAACTTCTGAGACTATATGTACCATATCCCATATAATTGTACAATATTAGCAACTTCGGGAGATAACCTTCTAGCCATATCATTTTGCAATATTCAAGTAATGTGCATGGTGAATGCATCATTAACCCTCTTGTAGTGAACTAGTGATTGTGATATCTCTAATTGAGTATAACACTCATATACTTTGTATTGATCTTCTCCATTCCCAACTTCCCCTAGTTTTGACAGACCAAGATATACAATAATTCTGGCCAAAGCATACACAATATAGGAGGTCCACCTAAAGGTTTCATCAATCTAGAAGGCAACAAAGGCCTCATGGATGTTGTTGCTAATGATCTATGCCCAGTGTATCTTCTTATCCCCATGCAAAATCTCTACAATATATGGGAACATCATGTTGCAAGTATGTGCCTAACCGGTGTTGTCATTGATGTCAACATATCTATGATGTCATTGGTGCCAACTCTGCTCTTGCTTTGATGCTTTCTTGTAATGAGTTAGATGCTTTGCACTAGCTTATATAAGTGTTGGAGATAATGAGTACGTGATCCTGATATTGAGTTTCCAAGTGCTTTTGAGAAAATTTGCTCCTCCGGTGGAAATAGTGTATAGAAGAGTATCTTTGTTTACAGCAGAACAGTCCAATAGATTGCTCTGCAGTTCTTGTAGAATGAATATCTTTGTTTGTGGATTGGAAGTTGTTTAGAGGCATGTCTAAAGATGCTATGTTCCAAGTTTGAGCCTCTGGTATGAAGATTTGAGTGAGTTATGGTCACGAGAGTGAAAACGATTTTTTTGAGTATTCACTGGTGATAGGGAGAATGTATTTTTCTCCACATTCCTCCACATTGAAGTATTATGATATGCGGTTCATGAGTTAAGTCTGAAATGATGATAAGTGCCTTCAACTCCAATGGATCATGATTTGGTGGTTCACAAGCTATCCTTTCTTTATGACAATAGTTGACAGTGTTGTTCTTATGCTCTGATTTAAAGAATCTTCTTGACATAGTGGTTAGAGATTACGCGGTTGTTCCTAGTGATTACAATGTGCTTGTGGATGTCTCCTGATCATGCTCCTACCTTTGGATTGGTCTGCAAAGAGAAATTTGGATCGTGGATGAAGACTGTTCTTAGAAGACTTAATGTTAACACCAGTCTTGGCCGACTTGGTTGTTTTCATTACTTGCAGAGATACATTGAAGATTGTGGAAGTGTGTCGTGAGGTGGAAGATTGCATTTGAGTCCTAGCTAAGGCATAACATGATCTGCATACATCTTTACATTAGCAGAATTTGTTTAGGTCTCTAGACCTATTTTTATGTATGTGTGTAATGCTGACCTTGGAGATTGTTCCAATGGTTGATGAATGTAATACCAACCTTGATGTACATTCCAAGGTTGATGAATTTTATAAAAGCGTGTAATGTAGTTGCAAAAATGAAAAGATAAGTGCAAAGGTGTAAGAAGAGCAGAGTAGAGGAGTTATATTGTGCTTCAATGGAACTGAACCCAGGCATGGAGTAGATGCTATCAAATCAGTTCACCAACCCTTGGCAGTGAACCACCCCTTGGCAATGAGCCAATCTTGGTAGTGAACCCTAACATTTGCAGTGAGCATTTTGGGCAGTGAGCCCTAAGGCAATGAGCCTCTATTTTTTAGTATTACTATAACATATTTATTTCTATGGGCTAATACCCACCGTGGTTTTTCCCTTATAAGGTTTTCCACGTAAAAAATCTAGTGTCTCATGTGTTGAATGTATTACTATGTTGAACTTCTAGTTTCATGTTTGATGGTTGAATCTTAATAACAGTAATTGAGCATTTGATGTGTTGATAAGTGGTTAAATTTTTAGAGACAACTAATTCACCCCCACTCTTAGTTGTCTTGTACATTTCAACACATCCATCCCTCAAAAGTAGAGGCAGAATGTAACCCCATGATCTTGCTTAAGAGGGTTACTAGGTCCCCTATTTCTTCTTTAAAATCACTCCTATATAAAATTTGAGGGACCTTTGACATAGTTGACCTTTTATCCTTCATCCAGCTCTCATTTATCTTTCTCCTACTGGTCCCTGGATCTTGCTTGTACATTTTCTCACTTCTTCCTTGTCCATCATGGTTAGGACAGGAAATGGGGGAATGTCAAAAGTCTCTGCCAATGCTAAGGCACTGAGATCTACCAATATTTGACCTCCATGTGTCCTTGTAGTCCTAGTTGTGAGGGTAAAATGTCGAATCAATCTAATGAATTAAATAAGACCCGAACATCAACAGAATAGAGAAACAAAGAAGATTCAAATGAACAAAGCAATGAACAAACACAGCAAACCTCTTCCGTCTCGAAACTTCTGTTGTTCGCCTATCACGAATCGTCCTTTCGCAGATGAGATGAGCCCTCAGAGAGTGCAATCTTTTAAAGCTGTTTGAGGAAGTCGATGGTGAACGGCTATGGTGTGATATGCAATGAAGGTGAGCTCCAATGCAACAATGGTGATCTCAAGCTTGTAGATGACAAGTGGGTGCCAAAGGCGCGCTGGTGATATTTCTGCAGAGTAACGATGTCAAAAGCCTGGATGAATAGAATGGAGGGATGAAGCTTCATTTATAGACTTGGAGGAATGGAAATCAACAGTTGGGAGAAGATATGAAGATCAACGGTTGAGGATGGTTGAGGAATGTGCAACCAGTGGAAACGTGCCAAGTGTCCCAGCTCCATCATGAAAGGTGGGATGTGACAAAATTGATTGGAGAGTTAACTCCATTGACTGGTCTGTTAACAGAATTGATTGATCAGTTAGAAGAGTGGATTGTGGAACTGACTGGATTGATTGAGGATTTGACTCAACTGACAGGTTAGTTAACAGATTTGATTGATTGGTTAACTGACCTCTGATTGGAGAAGAAATAGGCCATGTGGGTGAGGGAAAATAAGGCAATTAAATATTAAATATATTTAATTACATGTGCAACCTGATGAGGTGGACAAGGTGAGGTGGAAAAGGTGATGTGGAATTTTGAATTTAGAACTTTAGGATAGAGGAATGTAGATTAATTAAATAATTTATGATTATTTAATTGTGTAGGACAAATAGAAGAATTTTAATTAAATAAATAGAATTTATTCAATTATGGGATCAGTGAATCGATTAAATAAATTTAGAATATTTATTTAATTGGTAGAAGAATGGAATAAATATTTAGAATATTTATTTAGGATGATTCGTGTCATTTTTAGGCGTATACATTTTGCCCCTCTTTGATGCAATGTAGTTTACAGCGTTGCTTCAAAGAATAAATAGCCTGACAGTGATATATGCCCCAGTTTGCCCCTGGTACAAGTTTAACGACAGGATGCCCCCTCGGGAGATTGGACGAGAAGAAGGCAGAAGGCGTGAGACGGACAATCTCACGATAAAGAAGGTTAAGTTTGAAGAAAATGGGTGAAGAAAGAGCCAAATGATACACGATGCAAGGGAAAATGATAACACACACAAGCAAGCAAGCAAGTATGCGCAAATGACACAAGAACAAACAAGGTATTGCCCCTGTCAAGCAATAAACCAACGATATACTGATAATGATATATGACAATGTTGTCATGGCGGGGAACGATATATCCCTAGACCAACACGGCAGGCGTGTTGTCATGGCGGGGAATGATAGATCCCTAGAGCAACATGAAGGATAGTGTCTGGTTTCAGGAAATGAAGCATGTCGTGTAAGACGCGTGTATTGGTCTGATTTCGACAATGCAACATCCTGTATAAGACAATTGATTGATTAACTGATCGAGTCAGTTTACGACTAGACAAGGATCAAGACCACTGATTGTGATTGGATCATTTGTGAAAGATTGACTTGACTTGATTGGTATGGATTAAGGATGGACCTTGCATTTGGATCATTGCTCTGACTGACTGATGAAAGATATGATAGATAGAATATTGATTGATAGAAGAAAGACTCGATAGAAGGACTCACAAGCTTTCGTAAACATTGATACTCTGCACTGTTGGATCTTTATTGCATGGGGTATGGTATGGATGTATAAATGGAGATAGGATGGATGCTTTGCTATTGGAGTGCTTTATTTCATCATTGGGCATTTTTTTTTTTTGTGGTACTTTTCTGAAATGTTGTAAGTGAATACAAGCATCTAGGTATAATTGAACCGAGATGACCTGAGTACCGCTTACATGGATTGTGATTTAGCAAGTTAATACAAGCATCTAGTCAAAATTGAATCTAGATGACCTGAGTACATCTTGTGCGTCAACAAACAAGGATTGCCCCCATTCATGTTATACCTTTGATGTCCTCGATGATCTTTTGCCGATCATGTCCTTAGACAAGGCTTCACATTACTAAAGTTGAATCCACAAACAACAAACAAAGAAAACAATCATGCCCCCATCATAGCATCTCTAGCATTTGCATCCTTGAGTAGCATAGAAAGACATGATAACAAAAATCAAGACTCTGTAACCTAAACCTAGGTGCCAATCTACAAAGCATATTTGCATTGATATGTGTTTATTTCTTGCCTGAATTTGCATAAAATCATTTAGAAGACCTTGGGTATTTGCGTTGCATGGGGTAGGTTAAGATGCCTATTGTCAAGATTTCTGCTTGAAGCACGGGGTTTGCTTGCATTTACTTGTTTGATGAGAAGGTTGCACAATCCTTATTGAGAAGACGGACCCTAAGGGACTGACCTAGTGCCTCGGGGGCTCATTGCTAAATGGCCTTGCCTACGTGACAACGCAGAGGCAACGTAGTTCGGGGTAAACCCTAATGGACCATGGATGGACTAGAAGAAAGACGACAAGAATGAAGACAAGAAAGGGGACGAATGGGACCGTGGGAGAAATGGAAGCCTCGGGGGCGCATTAGAATAATGGCCTTGCCTACGTGACGGCGCAGAGGCAACGTAGTTCACGGACTTGGACCATGGACCTAAGATATGGATCAGATGAGACGATATGGATCAAACAAGACATGAAATGGAACAGACATGGATCAGATATGGAATAGATATGGATCAAATATGGAATAGATATGGAATAGATATGGATAGGCAAGACATGATATGGAACAGATGATACCGATGACAAGGAAACACCACGGATAGGTAGATGTACGGGTGATAAAGAATGGAACGAGTAGGTATGAGGATGGGCAATAGTGGATAGAAGGAAACAAGGATGTGATCTCCAAGGACTATGTCGCATAAGTATAACATGCCCCACTGTAGGTAGAGTACGTAGGATTTTTCATGACAATGCTAATGATGATAGGAGGATGAGAGGATAATGAAGGATTTGCATGGTTTGGAGGGATAAGGTATGCCAAGAGATACCTAAAACATTTGTCAACATTTTGCCCCCAATCTTTATCAAGATCAAGAAAAATAGAGAAATGGAGGATTAGGATGGATGGATGGGACAGTATAGGTATGTAATGGAGAGAGGATAGGATAGGAAATGGTATGAAAGGAAATTGGTAGGAGAAAAGTGATATGCCGATGAGACAAAGTGCCCCCGAGTGTAGGTGACATAGGAGATCAACTTACACATGATGCCTGTTTGCCAGGTTTTCATCATGGTACTTATCCAAGGCGCCTGTTTGCCAGATTTTCACCATTAGATGAAGGGATTTTTCTTTACTTTTTTTTTTTTTTTTGGATAGGAGAAGGTGGAATACAGAAGAGAGGGACCCGAGTGCTTGGTTTCATGAAACGTGATAGTCCCACTAGAAAGATGTCATTGCATGGACCATGTCAAGTGTGCTCATAGATGTTGGTAGGGGAGTGCATGAAAGTGAGACAAAGTAGGTAGATAGTGGATTATGGAAGGTGCAATAGTGGATGATGATGTAAAATACAGAAGGACTTATGCAAGGATGGAAGGAAGGTTTATGTAAAAGCATGGACCATAGGATGAGGGAGATATGTAGGATAGTAGTGGAGGGGAGGGGAGATGGAGTTATATGGAAGTGTTGTGGAATGGAAGGGAACCATGACCAACAGTTGCACATACTGTGATAAACATTGAAGCTGATGATGGGAAGGTGGTGTAGGAAGCAATGGAGAGTTTTTCTTGGTGGATGAATGATATAGGCCTTTAGGGACCCACATAGACTTTGCATTGTTTTGATTTTTGTTTGTCATGTGGGATGGAAGGATTTGATACTTTTGGATGGAATTGGAGAAAGTAAATGGTTGGAATTCTTGAGAGGTGGATGCCTCATGTAACTTGAGGGCTTTTTTCTTAGGCACCCAAACCATTTTGTTTTTAGATAGTACCTATGAAGGTATGGGTTTGGGTGTATGCAACTTTTGTGTAGCTTTTGGAGTAATCATTTGTTGCTTGGGGACCCACACTTTTTTCAATTTGGCATTGAGGTGTGTGGGTGTATGCAGCTTTTGATATGGATAATTCTTTGATTCTTGGCTTTTATATCCTAGGTCATGAGGACTCTTAGGATTTGTGACTTTATAGGTAGAGGCATCCACATATTTGTCATTGAATCCTCATGGGATGGTGGAAGTGAGGTTGGTGAAAGTTCCTTGTTTAGACAATGTGTGCATTTGTCAGCCATGATTGGGATATTTAGAGGATTCATAGATGGATGGATAAGGTGTTGGAAGAAGTGGTGGTAAAATGTATGGAGGGATATTAGGAGTTGGAAGTAGCAGAGGTAGATTGGATGGTGGAAGGTGTATGGTCACATGCTTTTGACAATTGTAGGATGATGGAGGTGGAATGGCGACATATGTTTTGGGGATATGATAGGTTTTGCGATGGAAATTCGTGAACTTTGGAGGAGTGGAGGAAGTACCAACATCTTGAGATTGTTCACCTTGGGGTATGTATCCAAGGCCATATGAAGGAGGAGGAACATTGACATGGATAGGTTCCAAAATACCTTGTTCATGAAGGCCTAAGCCTTTACCTTGATAGTTCATATTCTGGAGTATGCGGTGGACCATGGGATTATGTATAGGTGCACAAGCAGCGAATTCCTTATTGGATGAGGAAGGTGAGATAGCAGATAATGGTTGTTGGTGTTCTAAGGAAGAACATTCATGCATGAAGGTAGTAAGCCCAAGGATATAAGACGATGGATTTGTAGCTTGGTCAATAATGGATGGTGAAGGATCGTTAGAATCTTGATCATCATTATGCTCTTTAGGATCTAAGTTATTGGGTTGATCATTCGTGTGCACTTGGGAGGCAAGTGTCTCATCAGAGGGAGTGAAAGTTGTTGGATCATGGATGGGATTAGATGGAAGAGGGATAGAAGAAATGGAGGCTTCTTTCTCACGAATGGGTATGGGATCAAGTTGTTCAAGGACATCTTCCTCATAGGGAATATCTTGATCATAGAGAAGGTATAGGTTATGCATGGGACGGAATTGGATTTCCTTCTCATGTATAGGTGGTGGGAGATGGATAGGATCAAGTGGCTCATGGAGAGGTTCATTATTATGGATATCATCTTGATCATGGAAAAGATACATGTTATGGATAGGTTGCAAGAAAGTGATTTGATCTTGACTTAGACTAGGGATTAATGTTTCCTCATGCTTAGGATTAGACTCTTGACATACCTCTTGGGTTGCTTGAATGGAAGTGGATAGCTCTTGGATAGCTTCTTGGTTGACAACATAGATGTTTGATGGACCTTGACTTTGGCGCATGGTAGAAGGCTCTTTGATAAGCTCAAGGAATTGAGGATAAAATGAACGGGTTGTAGGATTTGACATGTTATTGGAAGCATCTTTTGTAAGGTCGAGTACCGAAATTTGGGGACATGGTTGATTCTCTGCTAGTAGCCCTTGGATCACATCCTTCATAGTTGTATGGATAGGTGAATGAGGGGATTTTGCTTTCTCCCTAACTTTTCTCTGGTTGTATAAATTTGGAAAAACTCTTTTCCAGAAATCATCCAAGGATTCCTTGGTTGTCGGTTTAGAGTTTGGGGAACTCGATGATGGTGTTGGTGTAGAACTGGTACATTTTGGAATATGCATCTTAGAAAGTGGTGGAGGAGGACTAGTAGATGGAGTGGTATAGGATTTCCAACTTAAGGTGGTGCTTGCCTTGTCATGAGCATCATTAAGATGGGAAATAGATGTATGAGTTCGGGGCGAGGCATAGCTAGTACTGGCACGTTTAGCTTGCAAGATTGCCATTTCTTGTTGTCTGACTCAGAGTTCTTGAGCAATTGCTATACGACCTTGGGATGAGGTGTCTAGGGTTAATTGCAATTTCAGGTATTTGAGCTCTTGAGCAAGCTCTTCTAATTCAGTTTTCATCTCCATAGAAACTGACACAAGACTGAAAGGGGTACTCAGAAAGGTGGAAAATTTTTCCTCAAAAATAGGGCAGATGCTCACTGTCACACATGCGCAGAAACAGATGCGCAGCAAGAATGGGTAAATGCACTGTAAGTCACTGTAAAAGCGCAGCTCTGGTGAAGCACGTATGCACAGTAACAGTGCGTAAATGCGCAGCAGAAAAGTATATGCACAGCAAGTCAGTGTATAAGCGCAGCTAGTCGCTATAAAAGCACAGCCAAAAGGTGTATATGCGCAGCAGGAAGGTATGTATGTGCAGCCAGTCTGTGCAAAAGTGCAGCAAGTTGCTGTGTATGCGCAGTTCTGGTATTTTTTGCAAATTTTTTGGATTTTTCTTTGTTTTTGGTATTCTTTGGCTGGAAAAAGGTCTTCTTGATCTGATATTATGGATTAATTTAGCAAGAAAACACAGCAAGCACAAAGAGTATTTTGTAGTTTTCCATTGTTTTTGTAGTTTTTTTTTACTCTATTTTGGACAAAAGCAAGTACAAAATCCTAGGTGAGAAATGGATTATAAGGGATTTGGGCCACTAAAACAAGAGGTATTTAATTCGGACAACCGTTCAAGTGGTTACACGTGCGGCGGCACTACTCTCCGTTATGGAGTCTCCCAGCCTCAAAGGGTTACGCCTGAGAGGGTTTTGGGGGAGGTTGGCCGTCGGTGTAACATAACAGCACTCGTTGCAGGAAGTTTTCACCTCAAGCACAATTTATTTTAAGTGGCTCGGTAGGGCTTGGCGTTAGCCTGTTACCACTCAAGGTCGTTCCCGTTTGGACAAGCGTGCATCCAAGGGCAGGCCCCTCCTAAAGGTTAAACAAATAGAATGACAAGTCTGGCACTCTGATCACCTAGAAGAGGGGAGAGCATAAGCCTATTGTCATTCGCAAGCACAGAATACACTGATTAATCCACCCTAGTTAAAAGATAAAAACTAAATGGGCTAATCTACTCAAACAGAACTTTGAAGTGATTTCAGCAATATCGCAGTGGTTCAATTTTAAATCCCAGAAAGCAGTTGTGAGTTCAATTTTAAATCCACGTTTGCACGAGATTGTTAACTTTGAAATTCAGGTCTCACGATATAGCAATGGTTCATTTTAACTTCAGAAAACAATTGTGAGTTCAATTTTAAGTCCACGTTGCATGAGATTGTTAACTTTGAAATTCAGGTCTTACGATATAGCAATGGTTCATTTTAACTGCAAGATCAGTGATGAGTTCAATTTTAAATCTTAGATAGCAATAACTTGGAAGTTGTTTGCAATGCAAGCATGAAATAAACCAGTTACTTCCTCCCTAATTAAGACTAGATGAAGATTTGTAATGAACAACCATTTTACTCTTTCCCAAAAAATGAAATGTGACCTAATTAGATGCAACTACATGTAACTAAACCCGAGCCTATCCTGCAAAACCACTCCAGCAAACACCTGCAAAAGGGTTAGCATTAGCAAAATCCTCTAGAAAAGTACTAAAACTTGAGTCTGTTAAAAATGCGCAGCTTCAGTGATCAGATGCGCAGAAATGATCAACAGAAGCGCAGCATTAACGAATGCGCTGCAAGATTGAACGTATGCGCGGTTAAAATGAATATATGCGCAGTTTTAATGGATGCGCAGCAACAATCTTTAGAAGCGCCGTAACAGTCAACAGATGCGCAGTTATAACATATGCGCAGCAACAGTCTATGAAAGCGCAGTAACAGTCAACAGATGCGCAGTTTTAACAAAAGCACCGTAACAGTCTTCAAAAATGCAGCAAGAATACACAGATGCGCAGGATTTTCAAAAGCACCGTAACAGTCTTCCGAAGCACCGTAAAAATGAACAGATGCGCTGAACTAATCTGTGCGTGACTCTGCGGGACCTGTACGGAACCTGCCTTCAAAAAAGCTCCAAAATGGTGAAATAAAGGGGCAAAGGCCCCACGGTGGGCGCCAAAAATGTGAGGGTAAAATGTCAAATCAATCTAATGAATTAAATAAGACCCAAACATCAACAGAATAGAGAAACAAAGAAGATTCAAATGAACAAAGCAATGAACAAACACAGCAAACCTCTTCCGTCTCAAAACTTCTGTTGTTCGCCTATCATGAATCGTCCTTTCGCAGATGAGATGAGCCCTCAGAGAGTGCAATCTTTTAAAGCTGTTTGAGGAAGTCGATGGTGAATGGCTATGGTGTGATATGCAATGAAGGTGAGCTCCAATGCAACAATGGTGATCTCAAGCTTGTAGATGACAAGTGGGTGCCAAAGGTGCACTGGTGATATTTCTGCAGAGTAACGATGTCAAAAGCCTGGATGAATAGAATGGAGGGATGAAGCTTCATTTATAGACTCGGAGGAATGGAAATCAACGGTTGGGAGAATATATGAAGATCAACGGTTGAGGATGGTTGAGGAATGTGCAACCAGTGGAAACGTGCCAAGTGTCCCAGCTCCATCATGAAAGGTGGGATGTGACAAAACTGATTGGAGAGTTAACTCCATTGACTGGTCTGTTAACAGAATTGATTGATCAGTTAGAAAAGTGGATTGTGGAACTGACTGGATTGATTGAGGATTTGACTCAACTGACAGGTTAGTTAACAGATTTGATTGATTGGTTAACTGACCTCTGATTGGAGAAGAAATAGGCCATGTGGGTGAGGGAAAATAAGGCAATTAAATATTAAATATATTTAATTACATGTGCAACCTGATGAGGTGGATAAGGTGAGGTGGAAAAGGTGATGTGGAATTTTGAATTTAGAACTTTAGGATAGAGGAATGTAGATTAATTAAATAATTTATGATTATTTAATTGTGTAGGACAAATAGAAGAATTTTAATTAAATAAATAGAATTTATTCAATTATGGGATCAGTGAATCGATTAAATAAATTTAGAATATTTATTTAATTGGTAGAAGAACGGAATAAATATTTAGAATATTTATTTAGGATGATTCGTGTCATTTTTAGGCGTATACACTAGTCACTTGATCATAACTATTGGCACATGCCACAATGAGTTGAGGGTATTGCACCGAGGTTGGGAAGGCATCTGCTTGTACTATCCCATTGTCTCTGATCCTCTTGGCCTTAGGTGTGGGGTTGGGACCCAAGATCCTAAGTCTGAAATCTTCAATGTCAACATGCCCTAAGTCTATGTCTCCAATGTTTCTCCATGCTGAAGTGATATTTGATACTGGGGGAATGCCCTCGAATTCATACTTCATGTTGATTTCTCAAGAAGACATCTAATCTACAAGACAAAACCTAATGAGTAACCCTTGTAGTTTTTTGTCCTAATGGCCTAGACTTAGGGTTTTAGACAACTTCATATTTTTAGTTTACATCCTAAGTCAAGAATTCAGCTAACTGATATTGGAAATTTTCTATCTGAGCTAAAATCCTTAAAATCATTTCAGAAGAACATAAGATTTTCACCATTTTTCATCTCTTAGCATTTATTACACAAAATTATAAGCAATAAGCAGTGAAAAACAGGTTAGAGAGCTTTTAGGGCTTCACTAGAAATGTATAACAAATGCTAAATCAAGTGCATAATATCACAAAATCTAGATAAAACATGTGGAGTAGAATCAACATCATGCAACTCATTAATCTGATTAAACAAATACCTTTAGATTCTTTGAGAAAGCATTAAAATAGTGTTTTTAGGCTCCTAGTAAGGCTAACGGGAATTTGAGCACTCACTAGATGTAGTGGGATTTTATGTCTTCACAAGATTTGTGGGATTTCGAGGCTTCACCGGATATATCCTATCATGCAACCTTTTAGCGCAGACATCTAGTACAGAAAGCCTTTGAAGAATTTGCAGGGATAGGCAATGCCACCGGATAGTGGGAAAATGGCAAGTCACAAGACATAGCAGAGATTTTTGTGGTTATAGGATATATGTAGTGTGAACCACTTTTAGTGCAAGCTCCTACGGAGGATAGTTTTAGCACAAGGTATATAAAGTGTTCCCGACGAAGATTTTACCTTCCACCAGACATGTCTAGTGAGGAATCTTTCTAGCACTAAGTGATCTTAGAGACTAAAGTGGAGCTTGGCAGAGTTTTTGGTCTAGACAAGATCGGTGGGTTTTCGGGGCTTCACCAGACATGTCCGGTGAAGACAAATTTTAGTGCAAATGTTTGATGTAGGTTTGGCAAGGGTTTCATTAATCCCTGGATCAGAAGAGACTTTGGACAAGATGGGATATATCTGGTGATTGGCCTTTTTAGCGCAGATCCAATGACATCAATTTTTAGCGGTTAGGAGGAATTTTCCTAGTAAATGGATTTGCAGAGCTTTGGGATATCGAAGGATATGTCAAGTGAAGGTGATTTTTTGCACAAGTTAGGTGATGGATGTTTCTAGCGCAAATGCGTTTTATGTGAATGTTTCACTTTGTAGGGAGTTTTGATTAGAATGGATTGCAGAGCTTTAGGGTTTGAACAGATTTATCCACTTGAGCCAAATTGTCGGGTAAAGGCTAATTAGGGTTTATCACAGTGCATATTGAATGGGATTTCAAAAGGATTTAAACACTTCTCACTCTACGATTTTATCTAAGGAACAAACTAAAGATCCTCAGAGGTATTTTACTACGATTCTCAAATAAAAACATCTAAATTCCCAAAATAGAACCCATGCTAACATATACACTCATGTATATATATCTATATTTCAAGTAGAACCCTAATCTAAACTCAAAGCTAACAACTTTGAAAGATTTTAAACAAAATTCATTCCATGCAAAATAAGACCGAAATCTCCCAAAACCCATCTCACTTAAACAATTATAACTAACCCATCTCAAGATATTACAAAATCAGGCAGAAATGAAGAAAATCAAATGTGTAGTTTGAAACACCAACCTGTGAATGCAGAGATGACAACCAGAGGTGATCAAATTTACTGCTATCAAATGCACCTCAAGATCAACTCCGATTGTAAAATTGCTAGGTCTTCTAAAGCAAATGTAGAGTTCATAAAGTTTCCAAATGCAAAAATGAGCCAAAAATGATGAATTGAAAGCATTTTATCCCCCAGACAAATCACCATAAATGGCTAAGTACACCAGTAGAGTGTCATGCACTCACAATGGGGTTTTCACATATAACTAGATCTACAGAGCTTTTGAGGGTGACCGGACATATCCAGTGAAGGTCCATTTCTGTGTTGATCCAGTCAAGTGACCTTTTAGTGCAATAGTTCGATGTGTTTCTTTTTGGGACTTTCGTTAATCATTGGACATATCCAGTGAAGAGATATTCTAGCACAAATCCAATGAATATAACTTTTAGTGCAAATTCCTTTAGTGCTGATATCCAGTGTCACAGGATATTAGCGCAAAATGCAATAAACCGCATTTTTAGGGCAGAAGACTTAAAGAGTTAAAAGCCCACCCAACTGGTGCAACCTAACTTAGCCTTGTTTCTCAAAGACCCTAAGAATGTCATCAACTCAAACTTATGCAGTCAAACCCAAAAATATGCACAAATTGGCTTTATAATCAAGACATCATGACATTATTTCTCCAAGCAGCTGACTAAGACCGGACCAAACCAAAGCAAGGTAAAAGAAAAGGGGAGCTCCATTTCATAAAATGGGGTGTGTGTGCAAGGCACAACATATACACTAGAGGGTCCACAGAAGTAAGGTGGTAAATGAATATGGACATGAGAGTACAACTCATATCTAGTTAAATCAACTTCAGGTCCATGATGAATGCCCTATTATTTAAGAATTTGTAGACTTGTTCTCCTCAATCAAGCATATTAGATAAAACCAATGAGTCCATACAATGATTCACTCTTGCAACAAAAACATAAACAAGAAATAGGGGAAGATTTAAATTTATATTTAGTTTTGTGTTTGAATAAATTATTGTGAATTCAATCTTCCTAGTCATCTAAATGAAAAATAGATTTTGATTTTAGGTTAGGATTGAACACAAGGGGACATGAGAAGACATGAAATTTAAAATTAAGAAAGGACTTTGTAGATTTTTTTGAAATACACAAAACAACTGAGGGGGGGGGTGAATAAGTTGTCACAAAAACTTATCTTCATATGAACATCAAACCATCAACAACTTAATTGCTTATAATCAGATTTAATCATGAATGCATGAAACCATAAGCTTAATCACAAACACACATCCAACACAGTAGACACCAGATTTTTTACATGGAAAACCCTAAAAGGAAAAAACCACAGTGGGTGTTAGCCCATAGAAACATATGAGTTATAACAATACCAAAAAATAGGGGCTCACTACCCAAATTGCTCACTGCAAGAATGACTCACTGCCAAAGGGTGGGTCACTGCCAAGGGGTGGCTCACTGCCAAAGTGGTGAACTAATTAAGTAGCATCTACTCCATGCCAAGATTCAGTTCCATTGAAGCACATTATAACTTCTTTGCTCTGCTCTTTCACACCTTCGCACTTATCTCTTCATATTCGCACACTCACTCTTTTTCACAACTCTATTACATGCTTTTATACAATTCATCAACCTTGGAATGTACATCAAGGTCGGCATTACATTCATCAACCATTGGAACATTCTCCAAGGTCGGCATTACAAAACATATATAGAAATAGGTCTAGACCTATTACAAAAATTAGCTAAGGAAAGATGTAGAGAAGTATGATGAACACGCCATGCCTTAGTTGGGATTCAAACACAATCCCCCATGCCACAACACTCTTCTACAATCTTCAATGCATCTCTACAAATAGTGAAAACAACCAAGTTGGCCAAGACTGGAGTTAACACTAGATTTTCTAAGAACATTCTTCTTTAACGATCCACACTTCTCTTTGTGGACCAATCCAAAGGTAGGAACATGATCAGGAGACATCCACAAGCACATTGTAATCACCAGGAACAACTACACAATCTCTAACCACTATGTCAAGAAGATCCTTCAAACCGAAGCACAAGAACAACACTATCAGCTACTGTCATAAAGAAAGGATAGCTTGCGGACCGCCAAATCACAAACCATTGGAGTTGAAGGCACTTATCATTATCTCAAACTTATCTCTAGAACTGTAGATCAAAATACTTTAATGCAAAGGAATGCGGAGCATAACACTTTCTCCTTGTCTTTCCCAAACATATAGAAAAAAGCTATTTTCACTATAGCGAATATAACTCACTCATTTCTTCATACCAGAGGCTCAAACTTGGAACATACCATCTTCAGATGAACTTCTAAATAACTTCCAATCTGCAGACAAAGATATTCAGTCTACAAAAAATGTGGAGCATTCTTCTACATTGTTCTTCTGTATGCAATACACTATTTCCACTGCAACTCATTGTTTCTACCGGAGAAGCTAATTTTCTCAATATCCTCAACATCAAGACTAGTTACATAAGTAAATACAAATTGTCTTACTCATTACAAGTAAACAACAAGATAGGAGCACAATTGACACCAATGACAACATAGATATGTTGTAATCAATGACAACACCGATTAGGCACATACTTGCAACAATCTCCCCCTTTGTCATTGATGGAAACATATGATGTGAAAAACTATAAAGACCATCAAGACACGATTCTCCCCCTTTCTTTTTGCACATCTGTACTTCTTTTCTACTTCTAAGTTTTTCACATGATTTCTCTCCCCCTTTGACATCAATGGCAAAGGGCACATGCTTGCACTCTACTGCTCTGATCAAATTTGGACTTCTACAACTAACTCCTTTGTCATCATTCAGCTACTCCCCCTAGGAGGTAGCTCTTAGAACATCAATCCAGATTAAAGAGTGAATATTTGGGCACCACTAGACTAATGCATTCTTTTGCATCTTAGTTCAAAGCTGGAGGGGTAATGACCCCTAATTTTTCCCTGAGATACTCAAAAGTATCTTTAGGTCGAGGCTTAGTGAAAATATCTGCAATCGGATCCTTTGTGGACACATATTCCAACTTAACTTCATTCTCTGTCACTTTTTCCCTCAAAAAGCGATGCCTTATAGATATATGCTTTGTTCTTGAGTGCATCACTAGATTCTTGAAAATATTTATGGCACTTGTATTGTCACACAAGATTGCAATTGGATCTTCATAAACAACTCTTATATCCTTCAAAGTCTGCTTCATCCATAACACTTGAGTACAACAGCATGCTACTGCAATATACTCTACTTCTATAGTTGACAATGAGATTGAATCTTGTTTCTTGCTCAGCCATGAAACCAATCTATTTCCCAAGAAGAAAGCACCTCCACTTGTACTTTTTGTGTCATCAACATCTCCTACCCAATCAACATCTGTATAAGCACTGAGAGTAAAATTATTATCCTTTGGATACCATAAGCCATGATCTAGAGTGCCTTTTAAATACCTCAGGATTCTCTTTACTGGTATCACATGTGATTCTCTTGGATCAACTTGAAATCTTGTGACAAGATGAACTGCATGCATAATATCAAGTCAGATTTGAGTTAGATAAAGTAATTCTCCAATCATGGATCTATACTTTTTTTGATCAGTCTTGGGTGATTCAACAGTTTTGCTCAATTTGTAGCCAGTCACCATGGGAGTACATACTAGTTTAGAGTCTTCCATCCCAAACTTCTTTAACAACTCTTTCACATACTTAGACTGAGATATGAAGATTCCTTTATCTAATTGATTGATTTGTAGACCTAGAAATAAATTCATCTCACCAAACATAGACATCTCAAACTCTTTTTGCATTTCACCAGCAAATTTCATACACATAGCTTCATTTCCACCAAAGATGATATCATCAACAAAGACTTCAACAATCAACATTTGATCATCATTAATCTTGAAATAAAGATTACTATCAGCAGTGCCTTTACTGAATCCTAACTACAATAGGTACTTATCCAACCTTGTATACCATTCCCTGGGAGCTTGCTTGAGTCCATATAATGCTTTCTTCAACCTACATACCATATCACTTTGATTTGATAGTTGGAAACTTTCTGATTGCTCAATGTAGAATTCCTCTTCTAACTCCCCAATCAAGAATGCAGACTTCACATCCATCTGATACACTTTGAAATCTTTGTGAGATGCAAATACTAGAAACATTCTGATTGCTTCAATTCGAGCTACTAGAGCAAAAGTCTATTCAAAATCTATCCCTTCAATTTGAGAATATCCTTTGCACACAAGCCTTGCTTTATTCCTTACAACTTCTCCATTTTCATTCAGCTTATTCCTAAAGACCCATTTGGTTCCAATAACACTTTTGTCAGTAGGTCTAGGAATTAGTTCCCAAGTTTCATTCTTTTCTATCTATATTAGTTCTTCTTCCATTGTCTTAACCCAATTTTCATCATTACGGGCTTCATTTATAGTTTTTAGTTCAACTGTAGAGAGCAGACAGTAATTCACTTGTTCTTCTGCAGCTCTTTTCCTTGTCAGTACTCTTTTTCTTTGTCTCCAATAATTTGACCTTTAGAGTGATTGATTCTTACATACCTAGGAGTTTTAACAATTTTAGGAGCCATTTATTCTTCACTTTGATTGTGTTCTTGTTCAACTTTGTATTCATGAGTTATATCAGCAAGTTCATCTGACTCATAGCTACTCTAAACTGATGTTTTTCCTTTGCCTTCATCCACTTTCACATTTTCACTCTCCACAATCTTCTTCAACCTTTTGTTGTAGCACCGGTAGGCTTTACTCTTGGTAGAGTATCCAAGGAAGATTCCTTAAACACATCTTGAATCAAATTTCCCTAGGTCTTCATCTCTTCTGATATAGCATTTGCTTCCAAAGACTTTGAAGTATCTTTTTGTTGGAATTCTTCCATACCACAATTCATAGGGGGTTTTAGTGCCATTACCTTTCACTTGAACTCTATTTTGAATGTAGACAGTAGTATGTATAGCTTCTTTCCATAAGACTTTCGGCAGGCCTCCTTCCTTCATCATTGTTCTGGCAGCTTCTTGAACTATCATGTTCTTCCTTTCCATAACTCCATTTTGCTGAGGAGTTCTAGGTACAAACAACTATCTTTTTATTACTTGTTCTTCACAAAAAATGTTGAATTAATTTGATGTGAACTCACCTCCTCTATCAAACCTCAAGCATTTGATTTTCAATTCTATTTCATTTTCAACCATTTCTTTGAAGGATTTGAACTTCTCTAGGGCTTCTAATTTGTCTCTTAGAAAAGTAACCCAAGTCATTCTAGAATAATCATCAATAAGCAATATGAAGTACCTGTCACCTTGCAGATTTCTTATCCTTGTAGGACCACATAGATCTGTATGAACTAGATCTAGTAAACTGGCAAAAAATTACTCTTTACTCTTGAAACTTGTTCTTGTTTGCTTCCCCAACTGACATTCCTTGAAAATGGTATTGGAGGGTTTCACAAGTTTTGGAAAATTTCTCACAATTTAATTTGAACTTATCTTTACCATATTATCAAAGTTTATATGACACATCCTTCTATGCCACAACCGACTTTCATCTACTTGGGCAAATAAATAGTAATCACTAGTTCCTCTTAATTGATAAATGTTACCTCTAGTCTTCTTACCAGTAGCAATTACAGTTCCGGAGCTTGCCATGATCTTGCACCCATTGTCTCTGAATCTTAGATCATATCCTTTGTCACACATCTGACCAATACTCAAAAGATTATGCTTCAAACCCTTCACATATAGGACATTGTCAGTATTATGCTTTCCATCAAATGAAATAGATCCTTTTCCACAAATCTTACTAGTTGCATTATCTCCCAACCTAACCAGTCCTCCATCATACTTTTCCAAACTTACAAACTTACTTTTCTCACTGGTCATGTGATGTGAGCATCCACTATCAATAATCCATTCGTCCTTATCTTTCTCAACCTGAACAGCCAAAGCACTTTCTTCCACTGGTTTTTCTTCCTTCACATAGCTAGCAGGATTAGTAGACATAGGTTCTTCTTTAATAGAAATAAACAAGCATTCATTTGCACTAGTACTAGCATCATCAGATTCATCATCTAACATAGTAGCATATCTTTGGAGCTCTAGGCCTGTTCTCAAATCTTTTTCTATTTCTTTCAATTCTTTCAGGACATCTGGAAGCATAATGACCTACTTTACCACATGAGAAGCATTTGAAAAGTAATTTGCCTTTGAACTTACCGAAACCTCTTTGCAGTCTGTCAACAAAGTTGGCTTCAATTTCATTAAGCTCATCATCAGGTTCTACCCTGTACTTTTCTACTCTGGAGATCTTTTCAAAAGTACTGGCTTTGAAAGCAGTTTCTACTTTTGGCAGAGAATCACCAAACTCTCTCATTTCAAAAGCAGTAATCTTACTAAGCAACGGATCCTTATTAATCTTTTTCACAGTCATTATTTCTTCAATTGCAGCTACCTTGTGTGCATAGGATTTAGGTAATGACCTAAGAATTTTCATCACAACTTCACTTTCATCAACAGTTCCTCCCATACCTTTGATTCCAATAACAAGTTCATCAATCTTTTGCATGAAGGATGATATGTTTTCATCTTCTCCCATTTTAAGACCTTCATATTTGGCTTTCAGTCCTTGCAATTTGGCACTCTTTATAGAATCATCTCCTTCATACAGATTACTTAGCTTATCCCAGACATCTTTAGCATACTCATAATCCACGACCTTTATTCAATCAGAGTCAGTCAATGCACTCAAAAGAGCATCTCTGGCTTTTATATTTACCTCATATTCTTTGACTTCATCTTCAGTTGTCAGACCATTCTCTGGCATGGTATATTTAGTCTGTGTTGCTTTTCATACTTTATAACCAATGCAAAGCATATAGATTTTCATGTGAATCTTCCAAGTTGCATAATTCATCCCATCAAACTGTGGAGCCTCCTTCTTGTAAGACATCCTAGATCAACCTCAAGCTGTTAATCTTACCATCGAGGAACCTTTCTTTGATACCAATTGTTGAAATACATAGGACAACTGAGAGGGGGGGTGAATCAGTTGCCTCAAAAACTTATCTTCATATGAACATCAAACCATCAACAACTTAGTTGCTTATAATTAGATTTAATCATGAATGCACGAAACCATAAGCTTAATCACAAACACACATCCAACATAGTAGACACCAGATTTTTACATGGAAAACCCTAAAAGGGAAAAACCACAGTGGGTGTTAGCCCACAAAAATATGTGAGTTATAACAATACTGAAAAATAGAGGCTCACTACCTATAGGGCTCACTGCTCAAAATGCTCACTGCAAGAATGGCTCACTGCAAGAATGGCTCACTGCCAAAGGGTGGCTCACTGCCAAGGGGTGGCTCATGGCTAAAGTGGTGAACTAATTAAGTAGCATCTACTCCATGCCATGATTCAGTTCTATTGAAGTACAATTCAAATTCTCTACTCTACTCTTTCACACCTTCGCACTTATCTTTTCATATTCACACACTCACTCTTTTTCACAATTCTATTACATGCTTTTATACAATTCATCAACCTTAGAATGTACATCAAGGTCGGCATTACATTCATCAACCATTGGAACATTCTCCAAGGTCAGCATTACAAAACATATACAGAAATAGGTCTAGACCTATTACAAAAATTAGCTAAGGAAAGATGTAGAGAAGTATGATGAACACACCACACCTTAGCTAGGACTCAAACGCAATCCTCCATGCCACAACACGCTTCTACAATCTTCAATGCATCTCTGCAAATAGTGAAAACAACCAAGTCAGCTAAGAGTGGAGTTAACACTAGGTTTTCTAAGAACATTCTTCTTTCACAATCCACACTTCTCTTTGTGGACCAATCCAAAGGTAGGAACATGATCAGGATACATCCACAAGCACATTGTAATCACCAAGAACAACCGCATGATCTCTAACCACTCTGTCAAGAATATCCTTCAAATCAGAGCACAAGAACAACACTGTCAGCTATTGTCATAAAGAAAGGATAGCTTGCGGACCACCAAATCACAAACCGTTGGAGTTGAAGGCACTTATCATTATCTTAGACTTATCTCTAGAACCGTAGATCAAAATACTTCAATGTGAAGGAATGCAGAGCATAACACTTTCTCCCTTTCTTTACCAAACATACAGAAAAACAACTATTTTCACTCTGGTGAATATAACTCACTCATTTCTTCATACCAGAGGCTCAAACTCAAAACATTCAGATGGACTTCTAAATAAATTCCAATCCACAAACAAAGATATTCATTCTACAGAAAATGTGGAGCATTGTTCTGGACTATTCTTCTGTATGTAATACATTGTTTCCACTACAACTCACTGTTTCTACCGGAGAAGCTAATTTTGTCAATATCCTCAACATCAAGACTACTTACATAAGTAAATACAAAGTGTCTTACTCATTACAAGAAAACAACAAGATGGGAGCACAGTTGACATGTCCAATGACAACACAGATATGTTGTCATCAATGACAACACCGATTAGGCACATACTTGCAACATATTTAAACCATGACTTGGAAAAATTAAAATACCATCCTAGATATTAAATAAAAATCATGTACAAAATCAAAGGGATAATTCAAACTATAGACCCTAAAATAAAATGGAGTAGAAAATCTTGGGTTTGAAGACTACTCCAAGTATTCCACCTCCATAAGATGATGTGACTCAAAATTGGAATATATCAATATAGGAAATGAATGCCACAAACCCACCATGAAAATGACTTTGGAAAATAAATAGAACAAATGACTTTCAAAAAATTGTAATATGAATCAATGAGATGAACTTAAAATTAGGAAATAAAAAGAGGATTGTAACATCCCTCTTTTAATTTCCAATTTTGGATTGATATATTGTTTACTATTTTTTGAGTCACACTGTGATTTTTTATGTGTATGGACATATTGGATTACTATAATAATTGTCTTCTACTTTGATGGTTGAGTGTGATGAATCTTATTTTAGATATGATATTTCAAAAATTTTGATATAATGATGAATGCATGGTTATTCTACCAAATTTTAGTAACACTCTATTGATTTTGATAAGATAAGCTGGGAAAAGGGTCCCAGTCCCTTGCATAATAAAAGAGTTTAGAACTATAACCAACTCCAAGAAACAAAATAATAGGACACTACAAATAAAAAGAAGTAACTGGCTAAACCACTCTAGAAGAAGTATCCCAATAGAAAACAAACAGAAACAACCAAAAAAATAGCTAAGAAACAACACCAGGAACAACAATAGAAGAGCACCAAACAATGATAAATTACTCCTTTTATCGAGCAACTAGGGACTCCCAATCCTTACACATTAACTTGAGTTTCTCCTCCCACTAAGTAGCACCCATATCCTTCTACGATTCAGTCTTTTTCATCTTCTTCTTTGACTAGTTTTCTTCCCTATGTACTTGTTTTTGCTTCTTCAATTCAGCCTATAGAATAACCATCTCTGAGACTATCTTTCTTATCATGTCATCATTTACATTAACCAAAAAATTAATAGCCTCTTCAATTTTAACTAGCCTATTATGAAATCTTTTCATATTCTCATTCATGAGCTCCCATTTTTCATTACAACTATCACAGATTTGAGGATGTCTAGTGGACTATTCAATTTTATCCATTCTTTCAATAAGATCATCCAATTTCTCAAAAGGGGTTTTATTAGTAGGAGTATGCAAAGAAGAAGATGGAACATTGGCCATGGGGAGAATGGTGGGAGTAAGACTCAAGTTAAACTGGTAAAGGAAGTAAATTAAACCTTGGTGCAAAGGAGGATAAGCCCCATTTTTGATACAATAGTCCAAAGAAGAAAGCATAAAAAGGGGAAATAGATCAATTTGTTATGTCTTAAATGATCGAGTAAAGGAAAATGATACCCATGAATAGTAGAGAAACGACCTTCAAAAGTAAAATATGTCATGATATACCAACTTACAATTGGCCAAGGCTGGGGAAGAACTACTCATTCATACCCATTTTGATGTCTGATAAGAGATTCACCATCCTCAAGAAAAGAATCTATGAATCATTTCTCCTTGCTTCTCCTAAATATGACACTTTTCTTCCATTACAACTAAGGCCTGTAGCTTGACCAATCATTCTGTCCATGATATTAAACTGTATACCTCCAACAACCACCTACCTTTTATCCCAAGAATTCACAACCTAAGTTGTGAGACCTCATCATGACCCTACATGGCCTAAAAATAAGGACAAAAACCACCCTTCTCAAAAATACTCCAACTTTCCTCAATATTTTTGAGCTTAGTAAATGAAGAGGGCTCCACTTTAAGCCTCTTACCTCTCATTTTTCTATAAGCACTAAAACCACAATTCTCATTGTAATTTTGAGGGCAGGGGATAATAAATATCATAGAGATATTAACAATATTAAACTCATCGTCCAAGTACTTCCATTGAGAGATCATTATGAAATGAACATTTTGGTCATTGATTAACAAACTATCATCACTCCTCACACAATATGGTAGCATTATAGCACAAATGGGTGAAGGACTGCAATCAATCTGATAATTTTATCACACATGTTTCCACTTAGGCTCAACCTTCTTAAAATATGACTTCATAACAAATATCCAAATTGCACAATAAGATGACCCCATAAAAGTTGGTCATGTTTAAATAATGATTACTTCTAACTATTTACCTCATCATGGAGAATTGTTCCCACAAATATAAGAAGGTCCTTGTCATTAGTCTAATGCATCCAATTGTCCACTTCAAGGCCAATATTAGCCAATTTATCTATAGCCTTGTTCCCTTCATAGTAGATATGGTCAATATTAAAGTTTTTGAAATTTTTTAAATAGTTCCTTATGTCTTTAATATACTCGCTTAGCTTCCAAGGAGGAATTCCATTATTCTTAGCCAAGTCTATAAAGATTTTAGAATCCCCCTCAATTTCAATTTGGTGAAATCCATAATGAATAACTCATTTAATCCCCCACCAAAGGGTAATCATCTCAGCTTCATTATTGGTTTTAAAACCAATACATTTAGCAAACCCTTCTAACATGGTTCCTTTGTCATCATAGATGAAACCCCTAGAAGTAGCTTTTCTAGGATTTCCTTTGGAGTACCCATCAAAGTTGAGCTTCATCCATCCCTATTGGGGACATTCCCATTTGGTGTGTTTTCAGACCAGGGCTTTTTTAGTATCCAGATTATTCAGGGTTTTAGTGATACCCCGGTTCCTACCAACTCTAATCTCTTAGGCAGTCGGTGACTTTTTGGGTTTATTAGTATTCACAATGTTCATATTCTCTTGTATGGCATGGCAAATGAGCTAAAGCACATTCATTGAATCTTTGCTAGTATCTTGAAATATTCTATTATTCCTATTTAGGATGAAAAATGAAGAGGATTGTTTAGGGTTTGTTTTCAATGGTTTGTGTTGATCCTCCTTTCACCACTAAACATTCAAGGACATTCAACTGAGTAGAGGAGTCTACTATAGGCTTCTTGTCACTTGAAACATAGGGAAAGATTGGAATTGTATGATTTTGTTATTCAATTAAGCCTAATTATGCTCAAAACCCTAATTACATGAATTTGTGAACAAATAGACAAATTACAGAAAATGATCGCACACAGAGATATCAAATGACAATCAAATGCGTACTAGATTTCAAAGTTTGGAAAATGGAAAAGTCAGGGACTAATGAGCGGGTGCCCTAGTCCAGTGCCACAGTTTTTGTCAAGATCTGGGAACCTTGTTTACAACCTGTTCCTGTTGTTCCAGATATTTTTCTATTCCAGGATCTGGAGGACTAATGAGTGGGCACTCGAGTACATGTCCCTATTTTCTTCTTTGATCTGCAATTCTGGCAGTCTGCACTAGTCTCCTACAACTCCACTTTTTTTCCCTCACAACTTGTAACCTGCAATCACAGAACAATGGGTTGGGGGTTGTGGTGTTTAGAGTCTTGCCTCAATCAAGCCCTGGAGAGAAATTCAAGTCTTTCAAACACCATTTTGAGATAAAGAGTGTGTATCCCTATGGGATAGAGGCAAAATCCAAATGATAAATGATAGAAAACACAATTGATATCACCTTGTAATGAAGATCTCATGGGAGGAAGATGTTATTCATGCCATGAGGAGATGGGTGCCAAATATGCAAATACAAACACAATAACAACACAAAATACTGGTCTGCAACACAATGAATGCATTTGAATCACTTTTACAGAAGCCACAAGTTCACAATATCCATCTAGTTTACAAATGATAACCTAATCATGCTTATATATGCAACTACAAACATTCCTGCTAAGAATTTCATAATTCAATCTTACCATGTTGGCATAGGACCTAAATAACGGTCATAAACTGACACTTTGAAATTGGTCCTGACCTAAAATAGGACAGGACTAGGGCGCAGGTGCCCAAGTCCTCCCCTCATATTTCAGGCAGGAACCATCTCAAGTGCATCCCCTGAGTCCCAATTGCCATGAAACTTCAGGATTTTCTCATTGGGAGGCATCAAAATCATGCAAGATGCTCTAAATGCATTCTAAAGGACCCGAGAGCTAAACCTTAAGAGGAAAAAGCCCCCAAGGTTACTTTTTCCAACATAACAATTCCTTTCTTTCCATATACCCTAGGTAATATGAGGGGGGTTTGGTTCCATAATTCTCTTATGAGAGGGTGCAGTAGCATTATATTGTTATGTGATTAGTTTAATTTTGTAATTGATTTTTATCAAATGTACTAGTATTATTGACATCATTTTACATTTTTAGGTATAGGGGGATTGGTTGAGGATTAATTCAGGTAAATAGAGGTAATCCATGACAAAAAAAATTGATATATTGGTAGTGTCACTATTTTTCTATGATATATGTGATTATGAGTTTTGAGTCATCTTGATTTCTTTAATATGTTGTTGGTTGTCATTGATTAGTTTAATGATATCAATTTATTTTGATATTGATAGATCATCAATAATTATTATTGACTAACCATTTGGGTCTTTTATGGTTTTGGTTGGTCTTATGGGGATGTGGGACTATTATATACTTGCACATATACATCACTAGAAATATGTGTCATATTTCAATGAATGTATATGTGAAAACATAAATATACACATTGTCATAAATATTGTTGTACTTCATGTTTCACAATTATAGATTACTCTATTTTATGTCCAAGATTGTTGAGGCTATCTTAACTTTGAACAATAGCATTGTGAAAGGATTTCAAGATGATCATGTTGTCACAAAAATTATTGACAAGTTATTAACAATATTTTAGATCACTAAAAGTCATAGACTTAAGAGCCTTGTCATAGGTGACTAAGGTGATGACCTTAATTAACTATGGAATTTGATTTACCCTAACAACTAATGAGTTTGAACTTTATTGAATTTAGAGATTTAAGAATTGAAAATATTATTTTGTGAGTGGGTTTTGGGGAAAATATAAAGAATTGTGATTTAAACCCTACCATCTACATGGTAAGAGGTCAAGGAATTTGCAATAAATTTTCAAGTATATGAAATAATGTATTTTTATGAAATGTTGCCAAGGGTGGGAAGTGAAGGACTAGTAAATTAATGCTTTGGACAATTGTCTATGGTGACATTTAATGTAGTAGTCTTAATATTCATAGTGGCTTTTGAACTAGGTTGTAGTCATTTAGTAGTTAGTAGTTTTGGTGGAAGTGTTCTTTGGTTTTGTGGTGAAATGCATTTAAATGAATGCCTAAAATTAGGATAAAACTATGGGACTATTGATTGTGCTAAAATGGGTTAATGTTGGCATGGGGTAAGTACATGGAAATGGGGGACAAATTAGTGGCCAACCTTGAGATTTTTAGTAAAACATGGTGTTATGAAAAACATAATGCATACATGTTTTAATACATACTAATTTTTAATGCCTTGAATTCAAAATTTTATGATCCTAACCATTTAGGCTTGGATTTCCAAGCCTAAGGATTAGACATCTCTTGTGGCTCCTGAATTTGTGTTTTTAACATAAAATGACTCAAATTCAAACTTCAACCTCATAAAGTTTATATGTTTTGCACCACCAAAATAAAGAGCTACTTCTTAGCTTTCTATCCATACAATTTATTTAATATTTTGAAAAGTAAGATTTTTATTTTTATTTTCTTTTAAGAGTGTCTTCCTATTCCTCCAGTACATATGTATTGATTTTTTTATAACTTTCGACCTACTTATCCAAATTTGAAAAAGCATATATATGATTCTTTTATGCTTCATTCTATACACATTGAAAAAATAAATTTACATTTTATATTAGTTTTGTGCAAGTTATTTGATGTGCATGCTCAATGATGTAATTTTTAGGATGCATCCACTTCAAAAAATCACAAAAATATATTCAATATATAATAGACTAGTTTTTGGGTTAATATCTATTTTGCAAATTATAAAAAGCTTTGTTAAAACATTTGCTACATTCTCCAAAGTATCAAATTTATCAAATAATAAGCTCCCATCTTCAACCATGTCATGACTAAAATTATAGCATACATCAATGTGCTTTGTCCATGTGTGAAAGGTTAAGTTCTTTGTCAAGCTAATGATACTTTGACTACCACAATAAACTCTATCTGCTTTCTGATGCAACCTAACATCTAAACACAATCTTAGAAGCTATATGGACTCCTTATAGGCATGATTAGTTTACATGTACTCTAACTCTATTGTGGATAAAGCAACCACAACATATCACTTACTCATCCAACTCACTACACCACTAAATAAGCTAAACATGTAACCACTAGTAGACCTTTTGCTTTCAACATACCCTAACTAATCTAAGTCTACATAACCATGCATATCAACTAAGCACTATTCCTCTAAAGCATCATCATGATAGCATATGGAACACTTGGTAGTACACCATAAATACCTAAAGACCCTCTTTATTGCAACCTAATGTTTTTATCCAGGATTAGCCATGTCACAACTCAAGACTCTCATTTATTAGGGAATGTCTAGTCTAATGTAGACCATAAAATATATGGCTCCAAACTATTCTATCATAGGGCCCTAAACTCATATCCTCCATCTTTGTGCATGTCATAGCACATTATTCAACTAAAAGTTTAGTTCGCACAAAAATAGGAACAATTACTAGTTTACGATCATTCATATTGAAACACTATAAAATAGACTCAACATACTTCTTTTGACCAATCCAAATTTTTTTAACCCTATCCCATCTAATTATTAGTCCAAGGATGTACCTATCCACCCCCAAGTCCATTTCATACTTTAATGAAAACTAAATTTTAAGTCCCTAATCATTTAATCATCAACATACAAAGTGATAATGATACAATAATCACTATTCTATTTACAATAAACATAATGATCTAACTTAGACCAAATAAACCCTAACCCAAAAACATATGAATCAAACTTTTACACCACATTCAATGAGATTGTTTTAAACCATAAAGAGATTTATTCAACTAACAAACCAACTTTTCCTTACCCTTCTTAATGCAGTGCTCTACTTGTGACATGCAGATCTCCTATAGATCAACATGTAAGAAATTTGTCTTCACATCCATCTAGTCAACCTCAAGATCAAAAGTGACAACAAACTATAAATACATTTTGATATATGTCAATTTTTCAACAAGATAAAATCTCACCAAAATTTATTCCTTCAACCTTGGAATAACCTTTAGCAACCTACTATGCTTTTCACTTCCCAATGTTACCATCAAGTCCTAACTTATTTTTAAACATTTATTTACAACCAATAGGTTTCTATCCAGTATACCACTATACCAAGTCCCATGTATCATTCTTTCTTAGTGCAATCATCTCCACATCTATATTCAATTTCAAGGACTCACAACCATCCATTTCCATTACCTCTAACTATTCATCAATGTTTGTCAACAAAGAAAATATACATCTAAAACCAAGTGGTCTATACCCTCCTAGTTGCCTCATCTGCCAAGTGGACCTCCTCAAAAGATGAGGTGGAGGTTCAAATTCTTCTTCCAAACTCTTTAATATCTCTATATTGTCCTCTTCATTTGGTCCAACCTAAGCCTTTGGTTTAGCATCTAGTGTAGCCTTAATGGTTTTTAGCTATTGTTACACAACTAAATTCCTATCCTTCTTTGGTTACTCAATTATAGTGAAAGGTTTGACCTCTATAAAAATCACATTTTGACTATAGAAAAAAATTTAGCCATGGAATCCTAATGCTTGTAGCCTTTCAAAATAATGCCACAACCAATGAAGACACAGATCATAGCCTTGTTATCCAACTTTGACTACTCCCTAGGCACATGAGCATATGCCTCACAACTAAATACATGAAGATGTTGAAGTGAGGGATTTTTTCCTATTCAAACCTCCATGGGGGTTTTCTCCACATGTGATGATGTATGATACATAATCACTAAGTAACATGTAGTAAAAAATACTTCTATCAATAAATTTTATTCCAATCCAAACCCACTGAGCATACTCCTATCCCTCTCCATCAACATATTATTCATGTGTTTTGCAACTCCATTTTGATGAGGGGTGTATGGAGTTTTCTTATGTATTTCAATGTCATTCTCCTTATAAATTGTTGTAAACTTCATAGAACAATACTCACCATCATTATTTATACTCAAAACCTTAATCTTTCTACTAGTCTAGTTTCTTTAAGAGAGCCTTAAACTCCCTAAACTAACTAAAGACCTCATATTTAGAGAAAATATACCCATGTCCTAGAATAATCATCAATAAATGATATATAATACAAATATTTTGACAAGGGAGGAACATCTATAGGGCTGAATACAATAGAATGAATAATATCCAACAACTTAGAAGATTTATGAGAACAAATTGAACATGGTTCTTCTTTCCATAAATGCAATATTTGCAAAAATCAAACTAAAGAGAACAATTAGTTAGTCCCTCTACAAGATTTTTATTTTTCAAGGTATGTAGACCTTTCTCACCAATATGGCCCCTATGCTAGTGCCATAACATTATCTTCTCATCATGTAACTAACTCTCTAAAGAAAGAGCATGCTTAGGTACCCAAAATCCATGACCATAAAAATTGAATACAACAAATCTATTTTCTATAGGTTTTGATGATTGAGGTGTAGACTTTATAGATCTATTCAACATGTGTATTAAAGAAATATTACATTGTAAGTGCATGCATAAACTAAAAGAGAGTACTAACTTGAACCCCCTTCATGAGCACCATGGCTCATCAAACCATCTTACAACCTTTATTACAAAATAGTACCTACACACCCACATCATTCATTTTACTTACAAATAATAGGCTATGTTCCAAACCAATGAAGTGCAATACTCCAATAATCCCTTTGTTCCTCCCATCAGTGAATCAAATCTTGACTCTCCCATAACCATGTTGAAATATGAGTTGTTGTTGAGGTATACCTTCCCACCATCATAATTCTTATAATATGAAAACTACTCCCAATGGGGAATAATGTGGAAAGTGTAAGGAAGCTAAGGTAGCTAAACAATGTCCTACACTAATCTTGAGAGGAGGGATATGCAAAACTTGTTAGATCTTCACAAAAGTTACACAAATTATACAGAAATAAACATAAATAGCAATCATAACACAAAACAGTGATTTACGTGGGGAAACCCTTTCGGGAGAAAAACCCCACACTCCAAAAGCCACCCAATATATTATTCAGAAATAAACAAGATTAAAATATACTTGACAAGAAAGATTTCATAGGAGTATAACGAACCAAAGATCCAGAGGCAAATCAACATCTATAAGACTCTCTCACACACAACCTCTGTCTCAAGCTCTTGATATATAAGACATACAAAACAGAAAATCGTCAACGGTAATTACAAAACCATAAGCTAAAACCACCCAAAAGTGACACCCAAATTATATCCAATCAAAGATGCCTTGTGATGTGCCAACTCACACAATAACACATGTAACTCTCCCTTTTATAGCTCTTTTAAGTGTCCAACATGTTTTCACATTTCACAAAATAGGAGGCCCAACTTCCGGAGGCCATAACTTTTTATTCGACTGTCCGATTGATGAACCATTTGATGCGTTGGAAAGATCATAAATAGATATATCAATCTATAAATGACGTTTTCAATTAAAAAAACCTTTAGGGAAAATAGGGGTGTCTAAGTGCCTTAAACCTGAGTTTTAAACTTTTTTAGAAATTTCAAAAATAGAAACTTTAATATCTTGCAATTTAGGTATGATCTTGGGTTGAAACTCACCCAGGATGTTTATTTGGTAGTTTTGTAGCTTTTGGGAAAATTTTAGGCCCATCCGAGATCAAATGTAGACTTACTAAAAATAGTAATCCCTGCCATTTTTAGCCCGTTTTGGAAACTTTGAAAGTTCTAAACCATTCTTCAAGATAAAAGGGCATTCAAAAAGACCAAAATTAAAAAGAATAGTAACCTTTTGTAGTTGCAATTTTGAGACACCTTTCCTAACATTCTCCCACTTGTTGAACACCTTGCAAGAGCAATGGGAGTATCAACACAATGATTTATTTTCTAGGGGCTAAGAGGCCCATAACCTCTGAACACCATCTAAACTTCTATGTGCTCACTGGCTTAGGTAATAAATCTGCAACATTCATCAAAGTCTCTACCTTAACTAGCTTCACCTTGCCATCCTTGACCATATCTCTAACAAAATTATATTGTACATCAATTTGCTTGGTCCTAGCATGAAATGTCAAGTTCTTACCTAGGAAGATCACACTCTGAATGTCACAATAAACTATCACTATAGCTTTTTTATTCTAATATCTCAACATAGTCTCTTAAGCCAAATGGCTTCTTTACAAGCATGAGTAACTACCATATAATTAGCTTC
The DNA here is from genome assembly GCA_027924645.1 of Cunninghamia lanceolata. NCBI lineage: Eukaryota > Viridiplantae > Streptophyta > Pinopsida > Cupressales > Cupressaceae > Cunninghamia > Cunninghamia lanceolata. The sequence continues at coordinate 872,688 of BSBN01001622.1, read as the reverse complement.
ATTAGTGGACAAAGAAACCACATCCTGTCACTTACTCATCCAACTAATTGTAACACCAAATAAAGTAAACACATAAGCACTGGTGGATAATCTACTATCAACATCACCTGCCCAATCTAAATCCACATAACCATGAATATCAAGGGAATGCATGTCTCCTATCAAATTACCATGATAACACAAGGAATACTCTGAGTTACCCTACAAATATCTGAAGACTCTTTTAATAGCATCCCGATGAAATCTACCAAGATTAGACATATATCTAGAAAGAACTCCCATTGCTTGGGCAATGTACAGTCTAGTACAGACCATAGCATACAGAAAACTTCTAACTGCACTCTAGTAAGGCACTCTTCTTATGTCTTCCATCTCTGATGGGGATGTTGGACATTGTGAAGTAGATAACTTTGTTTCAATTGTAAAAGGAACACACAATGGTCTACAATCCTACATGTTAAACCTCTGTAAAACTAAATTGACATACTTACTCTAGCCAAGACATAGTTTTCTATTCACTCTATCTCTTCTTATTTTCATCCCAAGAATATGTTTAGCTACACCAAGATCTTTCATTTCAAATTTAGTTGCAAGTTGAGACTTTAGTTTTGAATTCATTCCTTTCCCTTTACCAATAAATAACATATCATCAACATATAATGTAATAAATAGGAAATGATCACCATCAAATTTATAATAAACATAGTGATTGGATTTAGAATGCTCAAATACCAAACTCAACACATATGTATCAAATTTATGGTACCACATCCTAAGACTTTGTTTGAGGCCATACAAATATTTCTTCAATTTACAAACCAAATTACTTTTACCTTTCACCACGTAGTGCTCTGGCTATGTTATATAAATATCCTCCTTCAAATTACCATGAAGGAATGTCATTTTCACATCCATTTGTTCAACTGCTAGATCATAAGTAGCAGCAATAGAAAACAAGAATCTAATGGATGAAATTTTTGCAACAGGAGAAAATATCTCACTGTAATCAACACCCTCAACCTAAGAGTAACATTTCGCAACCAGCCATGCTTTGTATTTCTCAATACCTCCATCTGAACCAATATTTTTATTGAACAACCATTTGCAACCAACATGTTTTCATCCTTTAGGCAATGGTACTAGGTCCCATGTATGATTCTTTTTTAAAGAGTTGTTATTTCTTTATCAATATCGCAATCTTCCAGGACTGCATCATTCATACCTAATGCCTCTTCTATAGATCTAAGTTCATCTATATTAGTATTCAATGAATAGATACATATCCAATCATCAAGTGAATAAATTTTGGGTGGTTGTCTATGTCTTGTAGACCTTCGAACAAGCTAAGTTGGAGGTTCTTCATCCTCTTCTGAAGATTCAAAGCTAGATGAGCTCTCCTCAACTTCTTGTCTATCTAGAAGCCTTTATTCAATTTCTTAGGCCTACAAGGGAGTTGAATCACATCTTTCTATTCACTTTGTTTTGTCTGCAATGTAATAGAAGAAGACTTATTTTCTCTAAAAGTAACACTTCTACTATATAAATTACCTTATGTGCAACAGGGTCCCAAAGCTTGTAACCTTTCACACCATAACTATACCTAATGAAGATACATTTCACAACCTTGTTCTCAAACTTTATTGACTTCTCCTTTGGCACATGTGCATATGCATCACAACCAAAAACTCTAAGATGTCTTAGTGAAGACTTGTGCCTTGACCATGCCTCTATAGGTGTTTTATCAGAAAGAGCTAATGTAGGAGACTTGTTAATCAGGTAGCAAGTAGTGGCAACAACTGCAGCCCAAAACCTTTGTTCTAGACCAGCACCACTAAGCATACTCCTAGCCTTCTCCATCAGTGTCATGTTTATTCTTTCTACAACTCCATTTTATTTTAGAGAATATGGAGTTATCTTTTATCTCTGAATGCCACAATCTTTACAGAATCTATCAAAATCATTAGAGAAAATTTCACTGCCATTATTAGTCCTCAAACATTTTATTTTCTTTCCATTCTGTAACTCAACAATTGCTTTAAATTCTTTAAATTGACTAAAAACTTCATATTTACTCTTTAGAAAATATACCCATGTCCTTCTACTATAATCATCAATAAATGAAACATAATATGTGGATTTTAAAATGGGAGGAACATCTATAGGACCAAACATATCAGAATGAATAAGATCCAATACACCACAAGATTTATGAGAACTCAAGTAAAATTGAACATGGTTTTGTTTACCATAAATGCAATGCTCACAGAAATTGAAATCAAGATTACAATCAATCAACCCTTCAACAAGGTTTTTATTTTTCAAGGTCCTTAGACCATTTTCTCCTATGTGGCCTAGTCTCTAGTGCCATAACATAGTCTTCTCTACATGCAATTTTGATTCAAAAGAAAGAGCACCCTTAGGTATCCAAAATCCATGACCATCCACTGAAAATGAAACCCTCTCCTTTTCCAATGAAGTAGTCATAGACTTTCTTTTCATAGAAGTGCTATTACACTCAACAATATATGCATCAATCTTATACAATGTGCCAAATTTGACACCTATAATGATCACCATAGCACTTCTAACCATCTTGCATCTTGTATTAGAAAATACTTCTTGCACACCTAGATCTATTAGTTAACTTATAGATAATAAATTTCATGCTAATCAAGGGATATGCAACACACCATTAATCCTTTTTACTCTACCATCAGTTTTGTCATGTGAAATTACACCCTACTTGGAGGCTATCCAAGTATTCCAATGACAATGGGACTGATCTCAAGGTGTGGGACCTTGCAGATGAGATCAGACCTCCAGAGAAGGCTAATTCCTCTTTCTAAGTTTAAGGCTCAAAGAATTGAACTAAATATAATTCTAATGATCACCATGGAAAAGGGAGAGAGTGAATACAGAAAGGGAAAGGTGATACACCAAGATTTAGGGTGTTTGGATGCAACTGACATAACACAATAATGATCTCAAACGCTAAAGGGGATTCACACAGACTCATGGGAATTCAAATAGAGGTAAAGGTATAGGCATGAAAGTATGAAAGGGATCATTTTATCCACAATACACAGCTTACATCTATCAAATAAACATAGTGAAAGAATAATGAGAGAGGAAAAATTTAGTTTATATTGATCATAGAGGGTAAATAGCCATTACAAAGGAAGAAAAATTCATTACAGACATGAAATGGACACAAAATGATAGGCTCTCCTTAATTATTGAACTGGTATAGAGACATGAGAAGTGCAGCAAAAGAGCATAGTCCATCAAATCCACCAAGTTCTAGAGAAAACCACAAGGTCTAAGCCTACAAAAAGCTTTCTACCTCTGAGAGTGACCCAGTGCAGCCAACCAACCTTTTTTACATCTTTTTCATATGCATATATATCCTTTTGAATTCATTTTGTAGCTACATGCGCTTGAAAATTAGTCAACAAATTGTGCCCATGCTGCATTTAATTTGGCTCAGAAGCCTGTCAAAAGACCACAAAATTTGAGGAGTGCCCATGCTTGGCATGTTGAAGAATCCATAGCCTGGAAGGCCGCCCATATCCTGTACACTAATTTGTCCTTGGAAGGACCTACATAAGCATGGTTTACTGAAAACACCTTATCCTCTTCATTAATATCTGGTACTTGCATATTGAAGCCTTCCACTATTCCAGCTACCTGGAACCTTGGTCTACAATAATGGCGTCACCTAGAAGCGCATCTTAAGGCACCCAGAAAAGTCACACTTTTCAAAATCCTTTTACAATACTTCAAAATATTTTAAACTTACTTTAAAATACTTTAAAGCAATACATTATAGTACATGCTTTGATATTCGTTGATTTTCACTTTTTCGGCCTTTATTTTGCCTTATCGGTAAAATCTCATTTTCCTGAACTAAGCTTTCCTTGGCCTTTTTCTTTCTTTCTTTAGTCAAAAAAAATCTCTCTTTGCGAACTATCATTGGCTCTTCTTTGTCTTACTTTCTTTTATCGATAATTTCTTGATTTATCAAACTTTGGCTTGTTTCTCCCTTTTTTGCCGTTTGTCAGCAAAAATCCACTTTTTTGAACTTCCCCCTTGGCTGACTCTTTATCTCTCCTTATCTTCTTTTAACCTTGTCAATGATTTTTACATTTCAAAAAATTGTCAATAGTTCACCCTTTCCCCTTTTCCTTATCGACAGAGCTACATTCTTGAGAACTAGGTTCTCAATCACCTTGTCGGTGAATTCTTGAAATCTTGAACTGGTCAGCAAGTTACTCTTTTTGCTGATTTACCAACTAACCACTTAGTTCCTTCTTTTGTCAGTGAAAACTGACCTTCTCGAACCAAAATTGCTTTCTTTTTTTGCCCTATCAATGAATTTACCTTTTCCGGAACTTTCCATGCCTTAGTCACTTTTCCATACAGTCGGCAAATACTGACTTTCTCGAACCAGTCCTTTGACTCCTTTTGCTTTATTGGTGAATTTTAGAAAATTCAAACTAATTCACTAGTTAGACATTTGGATGATTTGCCAATAGAATTTGACTTCATGCCTTAGCCTTTCTTTGATCTTGATGAAGAGATCCCCACTGACTTGCTTTATGCCTTAGCCGGTGAAATGCCCGTCAACAAAATTGTCAATCAGGGAACTATGAAGTTTATGAACCATTCATTTTGTCGACAAAATGTGTTCTTTATCTTCTTTCCCTCTACACTGCATTGCTTTGCCTTAGCTGATTCACCCTTTTGTCAGCAAACCGACGAATCAATGAACTTTCGAACCTATGAACCAAAGGTTCGCCAAACTGAACTTTTGCCAACTAAGGCAAAGAAAGGGCAAAAAACATAAATTTTTGGGGACTTTTTTTGAGTTTTTTGCTAAGGGAAGCCTCTTCCATTTTAGGTGTCTCAGATCATATATTTTTGATGGAAGAAGGGATTTTTGGGGTATTTTGGATTTGGGCAAAATATGACAACATTTTGGCGACTATGCAGGGGTGTTTGCTAGCTAAACACAAGGATCCAACTGCCTTATACAATCCATTGAACATAGAGTAAAAAAGAGAACTGCAACAACATGACCAAACAGAACTGAAACTACCTCTAGAACACACAAAAAACACACAACAAGGCAAACAATCCCCTAACGAGAATGTAACCTGTGCAAGAGCACTTGGAGGAAGGGAAACCTACTCAAAACAAACCTATCCTAAACCTAAACTAACCAACTAGAAATGACCTTAAACAAAGCCATTAACTAGTTCTTGAAAGTAACTTCCCTTTCCTAACAATTTGCAATGCTTCACATGTCTGTGGGCAGTTAACAAGAGGTGGAGAAGGGGTGGGCATTCAATAAATTGACAAAACACTTCCCCCATAATGGGAATAAACTCACTTACACACTTGAACTAATTATTGATGTAGCTGCCTGGAAGTGGATAAATGAGTTAATCCTTCTTATTTTGATGCTCAACCTCATGCTCAAAAATAAGCATGACATGTGGTGACTATTCATGGTCTGCCTCTAGCTGGGCTATATATCTAATAGGACATCCCCTTGAAATGACATGCAAATCAACAGAGTTGATCTCATGCCCAAGTGTTTTGAGTCTTCATCATTCTGCAACTGGTCTGAATACTCTAGCTCCTGCATAACAATTGGAAGAATGACTGCCTCGTCAATCTACTCAAATGGCTTAGGATTTACCTCATCTAGAGGCACTGATTTACTATCCAAGTTTGAATAGAAAACATCAAGCTCATCCCAGAAATGAGCTTCCTCCAAGTCCTCTATACTCTTTGGTATAGGGTTGCCCATATGCTCTTCTTCATGAGCTGGAACTTCACTGTCATGCTTGGCCTTAACATGCAACAATTCACCATCATCTTCATTTCTCTCATGCTACCTTGGGTTTGTTGGCATCTGCTTGTCCTCATCCTCATTTTCAATGTAACTGGGCAGTTCATAAAATAGGGCAACATCATCCACTTGCCAATTCAAAAACATACACTCATCCTGTAAGGACTAATCGTTATCCAACAATTTCTTATGAATTTAATAGATTTAATTATGATGTGTTATAATTAAAATTTAATAAAAATGAATTTGTTTATTAAAAATTATATTTTAAAGCTAAACTAATCCATTTTTAGTCCTCAAGAAAATTGGTTACGAGGATGTCAAATGAAGGGTCACTCTCTTTTGGAAGACAAAAGGTTATGTTATTCAGTTTTATAAGAGGTGTTTTTGTGCATTCTTTAGAGGGACTTTATTCTCTTTCTCTTTATGAAAATTGGATATTTGGTGGAATCAGTGCACTCCTAGAAGGACATATTCTGAGGAGGAACGCGTTCCATTATTGTGAGCCTTGGATTCAGAGTTGAAGGAGAAGCTAACAACATGGCTTAGTACAGTTGTTTTGGAGCTCCATCATATTACTTGGAATAATCCTACATCTCTACTAGAGAGGATTGTGGCATATGAGGCTATACATCCCATCAGCAACCTTTATGATTTGAAGCAAAGATTGGGAACAGGCCATCGCTACTTTGGTTATCTACATCCTGCAATACCAGGATGGATCTTTATTTTGGACAAGTGTTGTGATCTTGGGGTAAAGTATTATATAGTCAATTCATTATCCCATGGTGATTTCAATTTACTAATTTAGAGATCTCAAGGACGCGTTTGTAAATTATCCATTAGTTTTATAATGAGCTTGGAGCAAACATATTGGCCATGCTGCTTGGAGGAACAATGGATTGTTGCAAAGATATTAGTTTAAAAGCTCCCTTGATTATGATTTGCTTTCAAAAGGAAACTAATATTAAATTTCAAACCTCATATCTCTTGAGTCCTTGACTATCATATCTTTTTGCTATGTAGATGTCCCACTTTGGTATTGTCTATGACAATTAGCATAAGTTGCTACGATTATTATATTCCACAAGATGTCATCCCTTTGAGGCATTTTGTCAAATAAATCATGCGCCCTATCTATGCTATCCCTTTTTGCATACAAGTCTGCCCTTGCATTTGATTAAAGTTTCAATTACTTTTCATTTTCTACGACCCATTTTGGATATATCTTGCAATCATTGCACTTTGTGGATAATTTTCCTCAAAGGTATTGTGTTGAACGGTTTGCATATATGACTTCCAGAGCATTTCAAATCTTTTACATTATTCAATTATTCCATGATGTGCAATCATGCAATTAGTTCGAGGCAATCATTCACACAAATTCATGTGGCTTGTAAGTGCTACCACAATTGCATATTATTCTTACACTATAGAATGTTATATACAAATTAGATTATTAGAGGTATTTCATCTTTCATGCCTTTCACTAAAACTGGTTTATTTTAGAAACCTTTTCATATTTTCTTTCATTGCACCTCCTAGTCTAGTGCTATAACTGTGTTGATTCTATAGAGCCATATTTGAATGGTCTGGGGTGCCTTCCACAGCGTCATTATTGACATAGTAGGCAGATAGTATAAGTATCTCGAAATAGCAGGTCGCCTGATAGGGATATTTGTTTAATGTTCTTGGTTTTGGGAAAATTGATTATTGTGTGGTCTCAAGGTATTGCCAATTGGGGCGTCAAGGAGTGATTATCTATGGGCAAATCTTATCACAGGAACCTTTCGTGAAAAACCTCATTATCCTCTATGATTAACCTTATTTCATTAATGGATGGACTGAGGTGGTTGTGCTAAATTAGTACCTACAATGCAATGTCGTACCCATATGTTGAGATGTATCTATTATTCTTCTTTCACCCTCTACATATAAACTCTCCTCTTGCTGGACCAAAATGAGAAAGTTGTTTGAAATTAATCTCATTTACATTATTCAGAGGATAGAATGTCTTCTAAGGAACCCATTTCATATTTTAAGGACCATTCACTTTGTCTAAATGCAAGAGTTGCTAGCTATGATCTAATCATATAGACCCTAACCTAGTTAGAGAGCATTGGTAGTTGTAAGCCCATACCAGGGTTAGAGTAGGGATTGTAATAGAGTTTATTAGTTTCTTTGAGGTATTGCAAAACTAAAATATGATGTAAAAGATTTTCCATCGAGGAAACTGCTATATGAAGGAAACTACTATATATAGGATTTTCTAGTAGTCTCATGTATATGACTTATATCTGAAGGTGTCAATTATCCTTAGCCATTTTTATGTTTACCATATAGAAGTTTTGAATGTGTCCAGTGGAATTTGAGATTTATCCTTTGATCTATAGATTGCTCCATCTTCCCTTAACAAATAATTATCCTTCAAAGACATCTGAAATATACTTTATGGCATGAGATGACCAGTTTTGAATACAAGTTTTATGATGTACTTGAACTAAATCTAGGTTCTGTGTGTTTGGAGATAGTCACTAGATAAAGTTACTCTTGACAATTAGTTCTGTTACTATGTGGTCTAATTTTAAACTGTCATTGGCTCCATGGTTGGTTTGTCAAGATGTGCTCAATTAGATCAGTCCTTGAGTCTGCGATGTTTCCATTCCTTTTATTTCTCTTATAATTGAAGATTATTTATCTTCCATTAGTAAAGTAAACTTTCTATTTTTGAGGATAGAATATATTGATTATATTCAAATATGCATTGTTGTTTATTTGGTATCAACTAGTTTCTAATTAAGGAACATGGAATCAAACCAATATAATCTTAGTTTCATTTATCATTCTATTAAGAGTAAGACTTAGATTGTAGTTACTAAGAGAAAATGCATAATTTATATTAAGGGAAGGAATGTGTAATTCTTGTTGTTTTATAATCTGAATATGTGCATTGTATGTGGAGATGATCTATAAGATATATATTATCTTCTTGTAAGAAAGTTAAGGAATACTTATAAATTTAGATATGTTTTAATAAGTACACTTTAGTAGCATGTTTAGGAATTTAATCTCTTTTATTCTCGAGTAATGAAAGGTAGATTAAAGGGATGTCACTTCTCCCAAAAAGATATTTTGATCGTATTGTTGTGAGGAGTGTCTGAGATGACTTTAAGTCTAAAGTGGCTTCATTCATGTATGAAATTTATGCCATGTAAAATATGAAAACCATTGATGATAGATAAGCATTGACATCCTGCAGGTATCTTAAACAAAACAAATTGTTGGATAAGACTAAATATTCTCCTAATTATGTCTTGTAGATCTCCTGTGAGTTTTATATAAATGATACAGGGTAGAATGACCATTATATTCCTATTATTACAGTCATGGTTAGCTCAATTTCTTCTAGATTATGCTTCTAAAATAGTAATTATGAGATTGTTATATCTTAGTTTGATATTGTGAAAACAAAATAATAGATAGAAGTTAGCTTAATGGTTTCTAGTTATGTAATTTGTCTAGGATGTTTAATGACTTTTCACACTTGTCAAACAAGGATATTTGTTTATTTGGATTATATATTATTATTTTGTGGTTGCAAACTCAAGTCCCTGAACTACGAAGTCTCTACGCTAAGCGTACATAGGCAAGGCCATCATGAGCCCCCAAGACATTAGATTGGCCCTTAGGGCCTTAGGTTTGTCATTTTATGCAATTGATATTTGTTTTGAGTATTTAGTGACTATGTAGAACTAATGTTACATTTAGTGTGCAGATTCAAATCTGACAACTATGCAGAATACTGGAGCTGAGAAAGTATATTTCACCTTGCGAAAGGATGATCTTAAGACATTTAATTTAATTGTGTATATTTGATTTTGAAGTATTTGTATCTTGTAAATTATTTACATATGAATTTTGGATGTTCCTTATTTATAATAAGGAAATTTTCTCCTGTAATCATATTATATTTTCACTTTTTTTCAATAATTTAGTAAAATATTGTTATTAATTGTTAATTTCCTAAGTGGGCATTACATAGGTATCAGAGCACCAGGTTGTAACACTTGGGATCTTTGGGGTAAAAGTATTGGTAATGTAAACTCATTTTTTGGTCTCATCTTGGTAAGTAGAGGTAAATTTTGATTGATTAATGATACGAAATTTATGTCTAGTAAATCAAATTCAACTTATATACAAAATATGTTCATAGATGTATTCTTGGAATTGTAAATTTTTGTAATATTAATGATTTCTATCAAGCATGTATATCTATGATGATATTGACAAACTTGAGTGTTGGTGATGGTGTTGTGGCAGGATTTTATGGGAGTTGTTATGGTTGCTCTATGTGAGCTATGATTGCTCTGTGTGAGCTATGAATTCTTTGTGTGAGCTATGGTTGCTCTGTGTGAGCTATTGGGAGTTGATGTTTCTCTGTGTGAGCTATTGGGAGTTGTTGTTGCTCTGTGTGAGCTATTGGGAGTTGATGTTTCTCTGTGTGGGCTAATGGGAGTTCTTGTTGCTCTGTGTGAGTTATTGGGAGTTGATGTTGCTCTATGTGAGCTATTGGGAGTTGATGTTTCTCTGTGTGAGCTATTGGGAGTTGTTGTTGCTCTGTGTGAGCTATTGGGATTTGATGTTGCTCTATGTGAGCTATTGGGAGTTGTTGTTGCCCCATGTGAGATATTATGTGGGAGTTGTTGTTGTTGCTCTGTGTGAGCTATTATTTTGTTTATTGGGAGCTACGGCGAAATAAAGGGAGCTACATGTGATTGGGAGCTACTATTGTGTAAGGGAGCTATATTTGTGGAAAAAGGGAGTTTTCTAAAGTTTGATTATTCAAACTATTGAATGCTCATAATTGTATAAGTTTCATGATTAACTACTTTTGTGGTATATGTTGGAGCTCCATGCAGTTTGAGACCACCACATTCTTGTCCTCCCCTTAAGTGGCTTGTTTGAAGTCACGTAGTGATTATGATGTTCAACTTTGTGAGAATATTTGAAATTTTTATTTTTCTCTTTGTTTTAGTGAGCCAGCAGTTTGAAGATTTCTTTAAGATATTTGGTGGTTTATTGTCCTTTTGCCTCATGGACTATTTTATTGAGGTTTTGGTTTTGATTTGAACTATTGTTTCTCTATTAATTAATTTGTATTATTTATTGATTTTATTAATTTTATTTGAAAACTTTACTCAATGGAAACTTGAATTTTGAGGCTTATTTAGTGTTTATTGATGCTAGCTTGTGTGGAGTAATGTGAAGTGTGTAGTTGCCATACCCAAGATGAGGTCCCTAGCAGGTTATATAGGGGACTAGATGGCCTAGGGAATGTTTATTGTGAAATTGTGTAGGATCTATTCTATGGCATTATGGTTTTATTTGGCACTAATAATTACAATCCTATTGAAAGTAAACATGATGTATAGAATTGATATCCGTGATGATTAATGTTAAGACTTGTTATAAAAGAATATGTTATAATGAATTTGATGATATAATTAGGCTTCTAGGATAAGTTATGATGATATTATAGAATTCTAATGGAAAGAATGATATTTTATGTTTGTTGTGAGTTTCTTGGGAAAGTTTTATGGGCTGAGTCTAACTTGGACAGGTAAGAAAAAAAATTATATTTCTATTTTATGAGTTAAATGAGTGTAGCAACTGAATTTTGAAGAAATTTGTTTGTTATTGTTTGCATATTTAATTTGCCAAGAATGATGAATTCTTATATGAGCATTGTTATGTTGCCTAAAATTGGTGTTATGATGGAAAGAATTGCTGGGAGTTGATGATATATGAAATAATAATGTTTTTGGGAGTTGATTGCTCTTGGGAGTTTTATGAAAGATTGTTGTTTAAAGGTGTTTTGGGAGATTATTTTTTCTAGGAGTTGATGCTTAAGGGAGATTTTGGGAGTTGTGATTAAGGGAAGTTAATGGGAGTTTGATGCTTATGGGAGTTATTGATTTTATTATGAAAGAAAGTGAGATAAATATGTGAATTTGATTCATGGATTTGTAATCTGTATAATATGTTGTACATCAAGAAAATGTTTCTCTTTAATTGCTTGGGGGTGGATTCAACCAAGTTGATCCTATGGTTGGGTGGAGAGCAAATATGGATTGTTACTAATTTTGTGGTTGTAGATCATGATAGGTAATCTGGGTTGATATAATTTTGTATATGCAAATTTATAGACTAAATCTATTTCTTGTTATATGAAGATTAGTATTGAAGAGCGAAAGGATTCCTTCAGTAAATGAATATGTAGAAGTTTGGAACAGATCAATGCTATTGTGCAAGAAATATTCAATCTCTTGATGACTTCCAAGAGGAAGTCCATTTTTAGGGGGGAAGAATGTAAGGCCTAATTGTTATCCAACAATTTCTTATGAATTTAGTAGATTTAATTATGATGTTGTGATATAATTAGAATTTAATAAAAAGGAATTTATTTATTAAAAATTATATTTTAGAGCTAAACTAATCCATTTTTAGTCCTCAAGAAAATTGGTTACGAGGATGTCAAATGAAGGGTCCCTCTCTTTTGGAAGACAAAAGGTTATGTTATTTGGTTTTATAAGAGGTGTTTTTGTGCAATCTTTAGAGGGACTTTCTTCTCTTTCTCTTTATGAAAATTGGATATTTGGTGGACTCAGTGCGCTCCTAGAAGGACATATTCTGAGGAGGAACGCGTTCCATCATTGCAAGCCTTGGATTCAAAGTTGAAGGAGAAGCCGACAACATGACTTAGTCCAGCTATTTTGGAGCTCCATCATATTACTTGGAATAATTCTGCATCTCTGCTGGAGAGGATTGTGACATATGAGGTTGTACATCCCATCAACAACCTTTATGATCTGAAGCAAAGATTGGGAACAGGCCATCGCTGCTTTGGTTATCTACATCCTACAATACCAAGTTGGATCTTTATTTTGGATAAGTGTTATGATGTTGGGGTAAAGTATTATATAGTCAATTCATTATCCCATGATGATTTCAATTTACTAATTTAGAGATCTCAAGGACACGTTTGTAAATTACCCATTAGTTTTATAATGAGCTTGGAGCAAACATATTGGCCACACTACTTAGAGGAACAATGGATTATTGCAAAGATATTATTTTAAAAGCTCCCTTGATTATGATTTGCTTTCAAAAGGAAACTAATATTAAATGTCAAACCTCACATCTCTTGAGTCCCTGACTATCGTATCTTTTTTCTATGTAGATGTCCCCCTTTGGTATTGTCTATGACAATTAGCATGAGTTACTGCAATCATTATATTCCACAAGATGTCATCCCTTTGAGGCATTCTATCAAGCAAATCATGCACCCTATCTATGCTATCCCTTTTTACATACAAGTTTGCCCTTGCATTTGATTTAAAGTTTCAATTACTTTTCATTTTCTACAATCCATTTTGGATATATCCTGCAATCATTGCACTTTGTGGATAATTTTCCTCGGAGGTATTGTGTTTTTTATTAGGATTCAAACAGGTTTTGAAGGGACCCAAACAACCAAATGTTGTCTACCAAGGAAAGCAAAAGAAACGCCAACAACGAATCAACAACAACACACAACCAAACATCAGCAACCCAGAAGCTGACCACAGAGAAACAATAGCGACGTTGCACTAGGAAACACCAGTTAATGAGAAAACCCACTAACCCCACCTACAAACAAGACCCTATCCACATAAAAACATTCTTATGGTCTTGACAAGAGACCCAGGTCTCACACTTTCCAGGGTTTGAAACCCTCAGGTACGGAAGCCCCATTCCAAGAATTTGAAGCAACCAAATTTGGAACATAAAAAATAAACCCAAAGAGCTTAACAATATTCTCTGGGAATAGAAAAAACATATTCAACAAACCTTTGGCAGGGTTGGATGAATATATGCCTTTAGAAGAAGCCATGCTCCACCTGTAGAATATAATAACTAGGCTCCCATTTTCTTCTGGCCCATTATCTAAAAACAACACAATAAGGTTTGCACTTACCATGTCCAAATCTTTGATTTTTTGGCTTTAGGGAGCAAACCCCAACCCAAAAACTCCACCACCATCACTAGTCTAAACATCAACACCAGTGAGAGAAGGGACAAACACTTTCTTGTCATGCAATACCTTCAACTCCATCTCCTTCTCAAGAGATTTGAACAACCAGCACTCATTAGGGTTGGACAGGTACCCAATAAACCCATACCCAACTGCTCCTCTCTGCTTCTTAGCACACAGAGTAATAACAAAGGGCTTCCATATTATATTGGCCCAAATACTTAAGACACCAAAAACAAGAGAAACAGGGATCTAAAATATCCCACCCAAATACGGAACTTGGAGATGAAGGCACTAGGGACCAGCTAGAAACTCCAACCCTAAAACCCTAGCACCGTGTTTGATATGCATTCCACCAATGGCAAATGCCAAACCAGCTGCAACCGACACCAAGAAACACGTCCCTATAGAGAGGACACCACTATAGCCATAGAGGCACCAGAAGGAGGAAGGGACCGATAGCACTGATAGCATCAAGTGCAAAGCCTCCATAGACCAGTCCCTCACATCCCTGTCCACATCCACATCAACCACACCATCTTCCTTTGCGTAGGAAAAACTCTTGCTCCTGCTCATTTTTGAAGAACCATCAAACTAGTCGACCTCCATCCCCAAGAAATCTTCCCTCAAATGGAACCAAAAGCACTGAGTTTCAGATGGAGAGCACTCCTGAAAACACCACAAAGTGGCCACGACCTTGACAACAGTTCCCTCTTCAACCACATCAAAGAAAGAATAAATGCAGATGACATCTCTACATCCGCATAGGCCCAAAGAAGGGATCGAATGCACAGAGCGTCTCCATACATCCACTTTCCCATCCTCATTGCCCCCCCCCTCTTCATCCTCCTCTATGCTATTCAAACCAGCACCCGCTCTCCCATTCTCGCTCTCCATTTTTTTCCCTCAGAAGTATTGTGTTGAATGGTTTGCATATATGACTTCCAGAGCATTTCAAAGCTTTTACATTGTTTGAAAGTTTCTAAAGACCTATTCAATTATTCCATCCTATGCAATCATGCAATTAGTTCGAGGTAATCATTCACACAAATTCATGTGGCTTGTAAGTGCTATCACAATTGCATAATATTCTTACACTATAGAATGTAATATACAAATTAGATTATTAGAGGTGTTTCCTCTTTCATGCCTTTCACTGAAACCAGTTTATTTTAGAAACCTTTTCATATTTTCTTTCATTGCGCCTCCTAGTCTAGTGCTATAACTGTGTTGATTCTATAGAGCCATATTTGAATGGTATGGGGTGTCTTCAACAGCATCATTATTGACATAGTAGGCAGCTAGTATAAGTATCTCGAAATAGTAGGTCGATTGATAGGGATATTTATTTAATGTTCTTGGTTTTGGGAAAATTGATTATTGTGTGGTCTCAAGGTATTGCTAATTGGGGCATCAAGGAGTGATTATCTATGGGCAAATCTTATCATAGGAATCTTTTGTGAAAAACCTCATTATCCTCTATGATTAACCTTATTTCATTAATGGATGGACCGAGGTGGTTGTGCTAAATTAGTGCCTGTAACACAATGTCATGCCCATATGTTGAGATGTATCTATTATTCTTCTTTCACCCTCTACATATAAACTCTCCTCTTGCTGGACCAAAATAAGAAAGGTGTTTGAAATTAATTTCACTTAGATTATTCAGAGGATAGAATGTCTTCTAAGGAACCCATTTCATATTTTAAGGACCATTCACTTTGTCTAAATCCAAGAGTTGCTAGCTATGATCTAATTGTATAGACCCTAACCTAGTTAGAGAGCATTGGTAGTTGTAAGCCCATACCAGGGTTAGAGTAGGGATTGTAACAGAGTTTATTGGTTTCTTTGAGGTATTGCAAAACTAAATTATGATGTAAAGGATTTTCCATCAAGGAAACTACTATATTAAGGAAACTGCTATATGTAGGATTTTCCAGTAGTCTCATGTGTATGACTTATATCTAGAGGTGTCAATTATCCTTAGCCATTTTTATGTTTACCATATAGAAGTTTTGAATGTATCCAGTGGAGTTTGAGATTTATCCTTTGATCTATAGATTGCTCCATCTTCCCTTAACAAATTATTATCCTTCAAATACATCTGAAACATACTTTATGGCACGAGATGACCAGTTTTGAATACAAGTTTTATGATGTACTTGAACTGAATCTAGGTTCTATGTTTGGAGATAGTTACTAGATAATGTTAATTTTGACAATTAGTTCTGTTGCTGTGTGGTCTAATTTTGAACTGACATTGGCTCCATGGTTGGTTTGTCAAGATGTGCTCAATTAGATCAGTCCAAGTCTGCGATGTTTCCATTCCTTTTATTTCTCTTATAACTGAAGGTTATTTCTCTTCCATTGGTAAAGTAAACTTTCTATTTTTGAGTATAGAAGATATTGATTATATTCGAATATGCATTATTCTTTATTTGGTCTCAACTAGTTTCTAATTAACATGGAATCAAACCAATATAATCTCAGTTTCATTTATCATTTTGTTAAGAGTAAGACTTAGATTGTAGTTACTAAGAGAAAATGCATAATTTATATTAAGGGAAGGAATGCTTAATTCTTGTTGTTTTATAATTTGAATATGTGCATTGTATGTGGAGATGATCTATAAGATATATATTATCTTCTTGTAAGAAAGTTAAGGAATACTTATAAATTTAGATATGTTCTAATAAGTACACTTTAGTAGCATGTTTAGGAATTTAATCTCTTTTATTCTTGAGTAATGAAAGGTAGATTAAGGGGATGTCACTTCTCCCAACAAACTATTTTGATCATGTTGTTGTGAGGAGTGTCTGAGATGATTTTAAGTCTAAAGTGGCTTCATTCATGTATGATATTTATGCCATGCAAAATATGAAAACCATTGATGATAGATAAGCATTGACATCTTGCAGGTATCTTAAACAAAACAAATTGCTGGATAAGACTAAATATTCTCCTAATTATGTCTTGTAGATCTCCTGTGAGTTTTATATAAATGATATGGGGTAGAATGATCATTATCTTCCTATTATTACAGTCATGGTTAGTTCAATTTCTTCTAGATTATGCTTGTAAAATATTAATTATGAGATTGCTATATCTTAGTCTGATATTGTGAAAACAAAATAATAGACAGAAGCTAGCTTAATGGTTTCTAGCTATGTAATTTGTCTAGGATGTTTAACAACTTTTCACACTTGTAAGACAAGGATATTTGTTTATTTGGATTATATATTATTATTTTGTGGTTGCAAACTCAAGTCCTCGAACTACGAAGTCATAGGCAAGGCCATCATGAGCCCCTGAGACATTAGGGCGACCGTTAGGGCCTTAGGTTTGTCATTTTATACAACTAATATTTGTTTTGAGTATTTAGCGACTATACAGAACTAATGTTACATTTAGTGTGCAGATTCATATCTTATAACTATGCAGGCTACTGGAGCTGAGAAAGTATATTTCACCTTATGAAAGGATGATCTTAAGACATTTAATTTAATTGTGTATATTTAATTACGAAGTATTTGTATCTTGTAATTTATTTACATATGAATTTTGTATGTTCCTTATTTATAATAAGGAAATTTCCTCCTGTAATCATATTATATTTTCTTTTTTTTTTCAATAATTTAGTAAAATATTTTTATTAATTGTTAATTTCCTGAGTGGGCATTACACATCTTGTATTTGCCTTTGTCCCACCATAGGCTCCTGATTAGGCCTAATTTGTTGTTTCGGAACTACTGATGGATTCTGTGCCATTAAAACTTGGTTAAATTCTTCATTTCGGCCTGTGCTTTGGATATGGGACTAGTTGCATGGATGGTGCCACTCATAGCCTTGGGCTGAGCTATTCTAAATTAGAACAAGCACACTTGATGTACTCATAGCAGCTAATTTTATGGAATTCAGGGGCCTCACATGGCTTAGCTGATTTTGTCCTTGATCGTTCCCCTGACAAGGTTGCCCGCTTGGTCGATAGCGCTGATTAGGAGCTTGTTATGGCACATTAGCTATAGGAATTGGTGCCATAATTAGCTGAATGACTGGGGATTCTAGAAATAATGGCATTAGAGGCTTGGGGGGCATCTTTCCATCTAGAATCAAACAATTTTCTTCCTTAATAGCTACCTCATAAGCATCAGGTAACACATCCCCTCCTAGAGACTGGATCATGATAGCAATATCATTGTTCAAGGATCTCAAATAATACAAGAAGGTAGCATTAGGGGAAGGTCTCACCAATGGTGGAATTCTGTACCAAGTCTTTTGAAATCTAAAATTAAAACCCACCATGAATTCATAAGGAACCCTTTTAATAGTGTCTAGTTGCTCTATCAGGGATAAATCATCACTGTTATCTTCAAAATGCTAAGAGAGGCTATCTCCTAACTCATCCCATTCATGAATTGAATTTGCAAGTAACCCCCTGTACCACTGGAGAGTTTTTCCTTTCAAGGAAGAAGCAAGGAGCCTTACCATGACATTGTTTTGGGTAACATTATGAATGGAGCATACATTAGCAATGTCTTGGATGTGCTCAGTGGGTGTGGTGGAGTTTTCACCAGTGAAAAAGGGAATAGCCCTCAAAGCTAGAATAGGGATGTCATCATATTGTCCAAGATCTAGAGGGCTTCCACCATTAAAGGTCACAAATGGTCTATTTCTTAGCAAGGCCATGATAGTGGTGTGAATGTTATGATGGATGTATGGAAGCCTATTCTTGATGGAGGGAAAAGGCCATGACTTCCATAATAGCTTGACATACTAGAGCATTGAAAAGTAGAGATGTATCAAAATATTGTTTGAAAACAAGGGTAACATGCCTACTTTTGGAGACTGGAAACATACTAGAAGAGAGTTACCAGGTGATTTGGGATGCTTTTGAAAGCTAGAAAAGACCAAAAGTATCATTGAAGTTCGTTCTTTGATGAATCTTTAAGTACTTAGGTTGCTTCAACAACGGATTTATTCAATAGAGTCACCATGGTGTTGAAGAAGACTATCCTGAATGGAAAAATACACTGAAGAACACACCAAATCCTTTAATGGATGATAAAGTTCATCAAACTGGTCCCACCGGGCGTGCCAGAAACTTGTCACCATTTACAATGCTCTTATGGTGCTCTAGAATTGCAACCAATGATGGTATTTGCATACCTTCTTCATCTTCAATGCAGCTAGGCAGTTCATGAAGCAAGGCAGCATGATCGACCCTTGGAGCCACTAGAGCAATCTCTTCCACCATGCTCTCATCCTTTGACTACAACTCCACTGGATTTGCTTGAACTGCCGCTGCAATTGGGCCTCCTCACCATGCTTCCTCTGCATTTTTCTTTCATTCATCTTGTTCATAGCATGGGAAAAATCTTCAAATGATCCAAAGTCCAAGGGACTCAACCCAGCACCTAAATCTGCACTAACCTCATGCTTGATGCATTGCTACTCAAACTAATTGGACTTAGTTTTTTCTTGTAGCAAGTCTAAATTTTTAGTTTCAATAGTGCATGAGGGCTCATTACTTGCAAGTGGGTCCTCCCTAGCTGTAGATATCTCCTTCCTTGGCTCGTCTCTCCAATTAGCCTAATAGACAACAAAGACCCACATTTGAAAAGTGAAATAGTGTCAGGGCAAGAGGGATAACACAGAATGTGAACTGGAAGGACTTCCTAAGAGGGTTGTTCCTGAGGAGCGATAGGCTAAATTTGTGTAGGAACAGGCTCTCGTGAAGATTGAGGGCCTCTAAAACGGGATTTTGAAACTAGAAAGTAGTTTCGGAGGTCTAGAGGGGTTATCCTACCTAAAGCTTGGGATCTTGAATTTGGGGGTATTTCTGCTATAGTCTGAACTTGTGTAGAAGGGAGGGGCTATCTAAAACTAGGAATGGAGGGGACTGCTTGAGCTTCTAATCTCTGGACTTTGGCAAGCAGCTGCCTCATCTGTTCTTCTTTAGCTACAATCTGTAAGGCCAAGCTTTCTTGATAAGCTCTTTCCTCCACTTCCATCTACTACTGGTGAAGATAAGCCTAATAAACAAGCTCCTCTTGATGATGGTTATACCTTCACTACCTGTCAATGTCATCAGACTCCCTTTGAAAATTCAACATGATATCTTTGACACTCATGTAGCTGACATCTTGAGGTTGCTCAGTAGGGTAGTTATACTGGTTTGGAGCAAAAGGGGCCTCTTTAGGCTGATAGTAAGCATAAGCAGGGGTGGGAGGGAGGCAAGCATCATGAGGATGCTGATATTCTATTGTTGTAGGGTTGTATGGCATAAAAATAGAGGCATTTGGGGCCTGATACTACTGGTATGGGGGCCAATAACTTGCATTTTGGTTGGGTGGAGGGGAATAGCCATAATTCCCATAAAGATTTGACATTTTAAAGCATCAAAATGCTAGATAATCATAGGAAACATTTGAATCAGAACAAAATAGGTCTGCAACTAGAGAAAACTAGATACATACCTAGAAGAGTCGCTAGGTAATTGTGATGCTCCTGAAAGCATGGAAAAGACCAAAAGTATCACTGAAATTTGATATTTGATGAATCTTTACGCACTTGAGCTACTTCACTAGCAGATTTATTCAGCAGAGTCGCCATAATGTTGTCATATTTTGCCTAAATCTAAAATATCCCAAAAACCACTTCTTCCATCAAAAATATCCAATTTGAGACACCTAAAATGGAAGAGGCTTCCCTTAGCAAATAACCCAGAAAAAATCCCCAAAAATTTCTAAGTTTTTTGCCCTTTCTTTGCCTT
The DNA here is from genome assembly GCA_027924645.1 of Cunninghamia lanceolata. Lineage (NCBI taxonomy): Eukaryota > Viridiplantae > Streptophyta > Pinopsida > Cupressales > Cupressaceae > Cunninghamia > Cunninghamia lanceolata. The sequence goes on along the minus strand of BSBN01001622.1, from coordinate 851,985 downwards.
AGTCGGTAAAAGTTTAGTTTGGTGAACCTTTGGTTCACAAGTTTGAAAGTTCACCGATTCGTTAGTTTGCCGACAAAAGGGTGAATTGGATAGGGAAAAGCAGTGCAGTGTAGAGGGAAAGAAGATAAAGAGCATGTTCTATCAACAAAATGAAAGGTTCACGAAATTCATAGTTAGTTGATCGGCAGTTTTGCCGATGAACATTTCATTGGCTAAGGCATCAAGCAAGTCAGTGAGGATCTCTTCATCCAGATGAAAGAAAGGCTAAGGCATGAAGTAAAATGCTATCAAAAAATTGGCCAAATGTCTAACTAGAGAAGTAGTTCAAATTTTCTAAAATTCACCGATAAAGCGAAAGGAGTCAAAGGCCTGGTTCAAGAAAGTCAGAATTTGCCGACTGAATGGAAAAGTGACTAAGGCATGGAAAGTTCCAAAAAAAGTAAATTTGCCGATAGGGTGAAAAATGAAAGCAATTTTGGTTCAGGAAGGTCAGTTTTTGCCGACAAAAGAAGGAATTGAGTGGTTAGTCGATAAATTGGCAAAAAGAGTAACTTGCCGACCAGTTCAAGATTTCAGGAATTTGCCGACAAGGTGATTGAGAGCCCAATTCTCAAGAATGTAGCATTGCAATGAGGCAAATGGGAAAGGGTGAATTGTTGACAAGTTCATGAAATGTAAAAATCACCAAGGTAAAAAGGAGATAAGGAGAGATGAAGAGTCGACCAAGGGGAAAGTTCAAAAAAGTGGATTTTTGCTGACAAAGGGCAAAAAAGGGAGAAACAAGCCAAAGTTTGATAAATCAAGAAATTGTCAATAAAAGAAAGAAAGATAGAGAAGATCTAGGGATAGTTCATGAAAAGAGATTTTTGCCGACTGAAGAAAGAAAGTAAAAGGCGAAGGAAAGCTTAGTTCGAGAAAATTATATTTTGCCAATAAGCTAAAATAAAGGCCAAAAAAGTGAAAATTAATGAATATCAAAGCATGTACTATAATGTATTACTTTAAAGTATAAATTAAAGTAGGTTTAAAATATTTTTAAGTATTGTAAAGGCTTTTGAAAGACATGACTTTTCTAGGTGTCTTAAGATGTGCTTCTAGGTGATGCCATTATTGCAGGCCAAGGTTCTAAGTAGCTGGAATAGTGGAAGGCTTCAATGCGCAGCTACCTGATATTAATGAAGAGGATGAGGTGTTTTCAGTAAACCATGCTCCTATAGGTCCCTCCAAGGAAAAATCAATGCACATGATATGGGTGGCCTTCTAGGATGTAGATTATTCAACACACCAAGCATGGGTGCTCCTTAAATTCCATGGTCTTCCCACAGACTTCAGAACCAAATTAAATGTAGCATGGGCATGATTTGTTGTCTTATTTTCAAGTGCCTATAGCTACACAATGAATTCAAAAGGATATATATGCATATGAAAAAGATGTAAAAATGGTTGGTTGAATACAATAGGTCACTCTCAAAGGCAGAAAGTTCTTTGCAGGCTTAGACCTTGTGGTTTTCTCCATAACTAGGTGGATTTGATGGATTGTACTCTTTTGTTGGGCCTCTCATGTCTCTATACCAGTTCACCAATGAAGGAGAGTCTATCATTTTGTGTCCATTTCATGTATGTAATGAATTGTTCTTCCTTTGTAATGGTTATTTAGCCTCTATGATCAATATAAACTAAATTTTGTCTCTCTCATTGTTCTTTCACTGTGTTTATTTGATAGATGTAAGTTGTGTATTATGGATAAAATGATCCCTTTCATAATTTCATCTCTCTTCCTCAACCTCTATTTGAATCCCCATGAGTCTGTTTGAATCCCCTTTAGCGTTTGAGATCATTACTATGTTATGTCAATTACATCTGAATACCCTAAATCTTGGTGTATCACCTTTCCTTTTCTATATTCCCTCTCTCCCTTTTCCCTGTGATCATTAGCATTATATTTAGTTCAATTCTCTGAGCCTTAAGCTCAAAAAGAGGAACCAACCTTCTTTGGAGGTTTGATCTCATCTACGAGGTCCCACACCTTGAGATTAGTCCCATTGTGTCATTGGAATGCTTGGACAACCTCCAAGCAGGGTGCAATTTCATGTGACAACAATCAGGAAACATGATTTTAACTTTACCATGTCCAACAATATTTAAATGAGAATCATCACCCAAGTACACCTTACCTCCATCAAATTCTTCATATTTAGAAAATCAATCTCTATTAGGGGTCATATGGAAAGATGCACCTGAGTCAATTAACCATGCATCATTATCTGCATTAGTAGCCAAAGCTGCAATGAAAGCATCACCATCTTCTTTCTCAAACTTAGAATCATAATCAAATTTCTTCTTTTTCTTCTCCTTTTCTTCTTTACACTCCTTATGGAAGTGTCTAGGCTTACCACAATTCTAGCAAATAACTTTGGACTTTCTAGGAGATTGGATCTCCCCTTGGACTAGGATTTGTCATGCTTCTCACTCTTCTTGCCTTTTTCTTTAGGTCCTCCATGAACATTTAGGGCTTCTTTGGCACTAATGGATACCTTCCTCCTCATCTCTTCAGAAAGCAAAGAACCCACAACATCTTCAACTTTCAAGACAAGAGAAGTACTTCCAATAGCCATAACAAGAGAATCCCACGAATCAGGAAAAGAACAAAGTAGGATTTGACATCTTTCCTCCTCATCCATTTTTACACCAACTAATGCCAATGGAACCACCAACATATTCAATTATTTTAGGTGGATTGCAATTCATCCATCCTCTTCCATTCTCAAGGAATACAACTTTTTCCTCAAGAAAGTTTTGTTCACTAAAGATTTGGCTTGATATATCTCACCAAGTTTCTTCCATAGTTTCTTCGTAGATGATTCTTCATGGACATTGATTAAAACAAATTTTGAAAAGCACAATCTAATTAGACCCTTGGATTTACAGTTCATAACATCATATTGAGCAACCAAAGTAGCATATGTATGCCTTAAAACATTCTCATCAATAGCATCCCATAGATCTTGATCAATTAATAGATCCTCCATCTTCAGCTTCCACATCTCAAAATTATTACCAAAAAAGTTCTCTACCTCTATTCTCCTTGATGTGGTTTCCATCTAAAAACTCCTACAACAAGATCACAAAGTATCTTCTACACAAGCTCCCACTCAAAACTACATTAGTTCAAAAAAACCAACAACCCACAATTGAAACCAAAGGTGATCAAGCTCTGATACCACTTGTAAGAAAGATAAGGTAGAAAAACAACTTCCTACACTAATCTGGAGAGGAGGGATATGCAAAAAAAAATAGATCTTCACAAAGGTTACACAAATTATACAGAAATAAACATAAATAGCAATCATACCACAACATAGTGATTTATGTGGGGAAACCGGTTTGGGAGAAAACCCCCACACTCCAAAAGTTTTCCAATAAATTATTTAGAAATCAACAAGATTACAATATACTTGCAGAGCAAGCTTTCAGAGGAGTATAACCAACCAGAGATCTAGAGGCAACTCAACATCTATAAGACTCTCTCACACATAACCTCCATCTCAAGCTCTTGATATATAGGAGATACAATACAAAAAATCGTCAATGATAATTACAAAAGCATGAGCCAAAACTACCCAAAAGTGGCACCCAAATTATCTCCAATCAAATATGCCTTGTGATGTGCCAACTCACACACAAACACATGTAACTCTCCCCTTTACAACTCTTTTAACTGTCCAACATGTTTTCACATTTCCTAAAATTAGAGGCCCAACTTCTGGAGGCCATAACTTTTGATTTGGGTGTTCGATTGACAAACCATTTGATACGTTGGAAATCTCATGAAGAGATCTATCAAGATATAACTAATTTTGTCAATTATGATAACTTTTGGGGAAAATCAAGGCCTCTAAGTACCTCAAACCTAAGTTTAAAACTTTTTCAGAAGTTTTAAAAATAGAAACTTTAATATCTTGTAATCTAGGTATGATCCTGGGCCGAAACTCACCCAGGATGTTTATTTGGTAGTTCTATAGCTTTTGGAAAAAATTTAGGTCCATCCGAGCTCAAATGTAGACTAACTAAATATAGTAATCCCTGCCACTTTTAGCCCCTTTTGGAATCTTTGAAAGTTCTAAACCATTCTTCAAGATAAAGGGTATTCAAAAAGAACAAAATTGAAAAGAATAGTAACCTTTTGTAGTTACAAGTTTGAGACACCTTTCCTAATGGAAAGAAGCTCTAGAGTATATCATCCATGCATCTTCACATATATGTATTACCAAGGCCATGACAAAGGAACCTCCTACATCCTCCTGAGAAGATTTATCAAAACCATTAGTAGATTTGGCCTTTTTCTTCTTTTTCTCCCCCTTTCAATCTCTTTTGAAATGGCTCATTTTGCCATACTTCCAATATTTTTCCTTGGAATTTCAAGAAGTCTTATATCTCCCATGAGATTTAGATCTTCCATTATCCTTCTTCTTGTCTTTTTCTTTAGACTTCCCATGAACAAACAAGGCCTCCTTGGTGGATTCAATAGCCTTTCTTTCTATCTCCTTTGAGAGAAGACTAGATATGGTCTCATCAAGTACTACTTTTGAGATAGTGTTTCTAATATCCATTACTAAGTTGTCTCATGATTCCAACTCCCAAATCCCAAGAGAAATCCTATTAGAATCTACTATAACATGTCATAGTTATCCTCCCATCTTGGATGCTCCAATTTATCTTATCTAAACCCTCCAAAGATGCTTTATGATAGTAATAATGACATGTCATATGTTGGTGAATATTCTTCGTCAACATGTGTAACTCCCTCTTACAACTCTCTTATGCATCATATATGCTCTTACATTCTTCACATGAGAGACTAACTTTCAAAGGCCATGAATTTTGATCTAGGAACCCGATTAAGCCCTTTTTAATCAAATTTCTTCAAGAGCTCTACATCATGTAATGTAATTTAGTCAATTTAATCCCATTTCTATAATTTTTGGGACTAAAAATGACCTCTATAGCCTATAAATTATATTTGAACATTAGGATACAATTTAACCTTTTCTAATAGTGAGTTAGGGTTAAGAGCTTTATGAAAAAGGAAGTGTTTAAGAAAGAAATGTAGATATTAAATTTGGGGGACAATTGCATGCATGATCATGTCTAGGAGGACAACAATGCAATGTACTACTATCCAAGATGGGAAAAAAATAGAGGATGGGTATTAGGGGGTGTTCATAAGTGATGTGGGCTTGGTTTTGGGTGCATGGTATAGACTAAAGGGAAAATTGGTGCTCTAAATGATCATAAGTCATGTTTATAAATGAGGGTACTAAATTGAGTGCAAAATAAAGAGAAAAGGTGCAATCTATGCACTTTTATAACTTTTTGGAAGTTCTCTAAGTTTATTTCTCATTTTTTATTGAAGGTTATAAGTCAAGGAAAAATAAGGTTATTTTTATAGTATTATTTATTAAGTTTCTTTAGAGTTTTATCATTAAAATTAGCTTTAATGGAATATACTTTTAAAATAATAATTTCAAAGGTTTTGATTAATACTTTTATGATTTTATTGTGTAAATTGTTTTTCATCATGCCTAAATAAACATGGACAAAAAGAACCTTCATCAATCCCCTCTTCACCATGCATACTCATTTACAAACTTCTTACTAAATAGTATTACTATTAATGACAAATATGAGTGAAAATAGATATGTTAGATAAAAATTAATTTTACTTTACTTCAATGATGCACTTGTATGTGAAAATATACTTTCCTTGAGAAGCTATGTATGTTAATTAATCAATGCTATCAAAAAACACATCATTAACCTGAATAGTAGAGCTAGGTAAATATTAGAATAATTAAATGCTATTTTAGGAAATTAAATTCAAATGAAGGATGTGTTTATCTCTTGGAACTATGATGAATAATAAGCTTGACATCACATAAAATGCAGTTTCTTGGGTACAAAAAAATAGGTGTCCTTGATGTGCCAACTATCTAGAACTCTACATAGACCCAAGATTCTATATGGGTCGATTTCATGGTTTTTGGTTGATCTTACATTGTGTGGATGTGATATCTAAGGCACAATATTAATATGGCATAATCTAAACTTATATGATATGATTTACCATGATTCCTTCTCTCTACTAATGTATAAGGACTAGTACTATTTAGAAATAACTTAGGGAGAGTGTTGAATTGTGAGGCTTCACATTCTTGTCAATCAATCCCCTTGAATGGTTTCCTTAACAACCTTGGAAAATGTTGATAGACAATAAGAAAACATGCAAGTGATCTAGCATGTGAATTCTAATGCAAGTATTATTATTTTTAGTACACCAAGTCAAAATATTCCTATTGAATGCTCCTTGATGTTCTAGGATTTAAAATGTTTATCATTAATGAATTAATTTTCAAATGAATGTATATAAATACTAAGACATAATGAATTGTTGCAAAATCATGTACCAAGATGGTTCCTAATGGCTATGAGGAAAGGGTATAAGTCAACAATTAGAATTTTGGGTTAAATTTGCACTGTGCAAGATCACTCTTGTGCATCATAAAAGTGAATGAGGACATGGAAATGTGGATTTTGAGGTAAGGATCAAGGACATGAGGATAAAGGCTAATAATTATGTGAATGTGTGTGTAATGGTGTAAATAAGGTGAAGATAAGGTAAAATGAATGGGAATGTGTGAAAATGGGAGTAAATGAGGATGGAAAAAGATTGAGGAAGGAGCCAAGCTTAGCACAAATGTGTGCCACATGTTTCTAATTGTATTAATACATTCTCCCAAAATGAGCCCAAAACTAAATGTGAATGACCATGTGTATGAAAATTGTAGTACTACATTTTACCCCCTAGTACTTTGAGGTGCATATGAATCCTAAAAAGTATATGAACATTCACAAAGATGCATGTAAAGTAAATATTTAGACATAAAAAGTATATTGGGGTCCATGTAAAGTGATGGACTCAATTGGATATCTTGTGTGTTGCAATGTCCCCTTTTGATAATATTATCTTGGAAATCCTTAATTGCTTGATAAGGATAGGAAATACTATTTTGAATTTGAGGACTTAGGACTTTTGTTATTATGATGCAACAGTTGTAAATAATATTAAAATAATAACATAATGGAGGTATTATATTTTGAGGAGGTATAATCTCTAGACACTTGGCAACCTACTTATGGTAGATTCCCATGACAAAATTGATTGAGGAGTTACAAGATAGAATGGAGCTAATCTTGGAGGGATCTCATTGTTGCATTTTTAATTGTTATTTTGAGATGGAAAATGAGTTGCTGGAATTTGTGCCTATAATTTGGGCCCTTTTCTACTATAAAATAAATTACTTTCTTTACCTTGAGGATTATTACAAGTTTATTCTATTTTTTTATCATAGTTCAAGCCTTGTGTTCAACTATTGAATATGAGGATGAAAACCCTTGGATTTTGGAGATGAGTAGATGGGACCCAATTGGTTTCCTAGAGTTTGGAGGATGAGAACCCTTTGAATTCATAAGGGAAGCACCATACAAAGGTTGTATTTACACTTCAATTTGGTTTGGGATTTCAATATACATTTTGGTAGTTTTGACATTTTTGGTATTTCAGAATATATTTGTATTTGCAATAGATTTGTATTTTGTATATGTTTCAGCACATTTGGGAAGCATATGTTTATAAAAAATTAAAGAAACAATAGATTTTGTGGAGGAAGCTTTGTTCAGATCTATGTGTTGTTCTTTTGAATCTTTAGGCATTATAATAATATTTGTGCTCTATATGTTTTATATCTTTTTGGGTATTTTTATTCATTGAAAAATCTCATTAAAAGTGTTTCATATTTTATAACAAAATGTTGAGGTCGTCACAGTAGTATAAGAGAAAAAGTCTTAATAGATTATGGAAATGGATAGGAGTAGAAGACCCATGACCAATAAAGAAGGGTCAGAGTTCATACAAGATAACATAATCAACATCTAGATGAGACAAGATCACATAACTAAGTTATTTATAATAGGCAAAGAAAGAGTAGTAGTTTTTTAGGAGAGTATGAATGAACTATTGATAAGAATTCTAAAGATTCAAATAAATACACCCACCACCATTCTAGAACCAATATAATACCAAAACATCACATAGAGGGGAAATCTCACATGAAAATCACCATCCAATGCATTCCATTAAAAAACCCTCAAAACCCATGGTGTTACAAAGGGAAGAAAGAGTAGAACTAGAAACTTCTATAGAGGAATTGGATAAGTTATTTGGAGAATACCAAGGAAAACCAATGATTTTGAAAGGTAGATATACCATTTGTTAGGTATTTAGACTTAGTGGTAAAGGATGTGAAAAGGATAAATTAGGGAAATAATCAAGGTGCTAGTAGAAAGGAATTGAATCATAAAGTAAATCAATTAAGTACACCCATATTTGGTGGCACAAATAAGATCTCTGGTAGGGCCTGGTTACAAAATATATAAATATATTTTACACTCAACTCCATGACAGAAGAGGATTCAATTTAGTTTACTACCTTGCACTTGGAAGGCACAACATATGATTGGTGTATCATGGCCTCATCATGCATGGACATGACCTTGTATAGACATTTGAAGATTTCAACCAGAGGTTGTTGAATAGATTTGAATATAAGGATGAGGAAGAATATTTTAAAGAGTTGTCTAGAATAAAACAAAAAACCTTAGTGAATATGTAGTATATTTCTAATGAGTGGTTGTCGTGGTACCAAATATTTTATAAAAGATCATTTCCTTCTTTTTTGATGGCTTATTTGAGCCTCTTAATGCCTAGTTAGAACATTTGCACTTCCATCATTACAAGAAGCTATCAAGAGGACCTTGACACTTGAGTCATATATGTTGAGGAACAAGTTTACATTGTGGTCAAAATTACTCACTAGTGGACTCCAAAAGGGAAACTTCCAAAAATGTGGACCAAGATCATAGCCACAAAAGACTACACAACAACTATTTACAACAAAGAAGATGGATGACAAAACCAAAAATAAACTCAAGAGAAATAGGTTGTGTTTCAATTGTAGATAGCCATGAGAACTTGATTATAGATGCCTTGACAAGGGAAAAGTACATTACGTAGAAGTGGTGTCTGATGAGGAGAATGAGCCTGAAGAACTAGAGACACAACCAACCATAGAGGAGTAATCCATAGAAGATAGTAATAGTTCAAAGGATAAAAACACTCTTACAAATCTAAAAATCTGAACACCATGCTATCAACCATTCAAATTTATTGGAGTGTTATTTAGGCAGTAGATTATAGTGTTGATAGATAGTGGGGCCACCCATAATTTCATTGATAAGAGCTGGTGAACAAGAGGGCATTTGTCATGACCCTAATTATCATTTTTACTAATGACTATAATCCTTATGCAATAGATTTTATCATTGTTTAAAATTCATTGTTAGGATAATATTTTATAATATGATTAATTAGAATTTATAACAAGGTTTAATTATCTCTAATTATTTGCCGATGACGGCATGGTTCGGTGGTTAAGTCACTCGGTTGTAGTGGCGGCCACCAAAGTTCAAACCCCCGCTGGGCCAATGAGCTCGCAAGGCTTTACGCCTTCGCTGGGCCAACGAGCTCGCGGGTTTGAAGTGTTCCTTCATGGGGATGAGGTCCCCCGTATTGTGGCCTCACCGGTCCATCACTCCGGGCAAAAAGTGTTAGTGTGGAGCCGGAGGGCGTGTCGCGCCAGCGTCACCGGTCACGTTAAAAAGTTTACCAGGCGCATTTAAAAAAAAATAAAATTATCTCTAATTATTTTAATGAAATATAAACAGTCAGGAATAAAGTAAATATCAATTTTGAACTAAATTATTAAGTCACAAATTGTGCTTAGATTTTATGAGCACAAAATCAACTTAGTTAAATTAATATATACGTTTCTTGGTAGTGAGGGAAAATAGAATGGTGCTCTAGCTAATTACAACATTCGAAGTAATGGAAGGAAATTCTTGGTAACCATCGTTGAAGGGTTTTAAAAAGAAATATGAGAAAACAAATAGGGGAGGGGTCTAGATATTTGGAAATTTTGCCAAATCTTTGGGAAGGAAAGAAAAGTTGGCTCTCTATGCAGGTTGGAAGATTTTTTGATTGGAAAGAAATAGGAATTTGAGCAAGCTTGAATCACAGGTAAGCCTATGTCATTATATTTTATTATAAATTATTCTTGCATGCGGAATGATAAACATTGTGCAGTTGCATGTTCATGGGTTTGATTTATTTTGCAAATTCTTTATCATCTGCTATATTTTATTGGGCTATCATCTCTCTTGCTCATCAAGAAGTCACGGATTTATTCCTCTTTCTGTAAAATATTAAATGGGACTCCGATGACCTCTAGAGGAGCCCTTCTATAATAATTCTTGCTTGGGTATTATCTATTGTTGTATAGAGTTTGAATTGGGGAATTTAGTGAAGTTATTGAGTAGAGTTTAAATTAGGGATTTAAGGATGTTAATGTGGAGTTAATTGGTAGATTAAAAGATATACTATCTTGGATTGATATTGGAATTTTGCATTGGGTGCAATGGGATTTATTTATCAAGAATGTTGGGTTTTGAATAAATGTTGTGTTAACTAGAATCTTATCTTGATTATATTAATTGTAATAGATTCAAGGAAATATTTACCTCTGTAAAATTTGTAGGTATTCTTATAGTTAGGTGCTCAATGGTCACTATATAATTTATGTTTAGTTTCTATTCAATGGATTGTTGTCTTTCAATGTTGCATCTATGTATGCGCCTGTAATACAGAGACATACTCAATACACATAGTTGTGTGATTGTGTATGCCTTTGTATTAAAGCCAACAAATTTATTCATGGCTGATTTAGTAAATGATAATTATATATTACTTTTTAATAAAAAATGAATGATAATGCAATCCTTACAGCCATGACCCTTATAGCTGATCAATTATTTGCATATCTCTGCTTCAGCTTCTTAGTCATTTAGATATTTGTTAATCCTTATAGAGATTGTTGTATGAATTCAATAATACATTTTAATGAATCTAAGTATATCTTGTGAGTGTTGCAGCTTTAGCCATATATTAACTTGCATTTCATTTTATTTATCATGGCGCATAGCCACTTAAATATTATATATATAACATTTTATATGAAAGGCTCATTGTAGAATATATATATATATATATATATATATATATATATATATATATAACATCTAAAGTATAGCTTATAGCTAAGTAGCATTGTCATTTGTGTTATCATCTATGGCTATCATAGCCATATGATAATCGAAAGTCGTTGTGGCCTTTAAATTGTTAAGTATCTAAATTATTTATAATGCTTGACTTTTGAGGCCGTATCTATACATGTATTTTATTCTTTAGTTCATATTGTTTTTGGTTGGGAATGTTGGATAGATTCTAGGCCAAATTAGCTGGGTGGAAAGGAGTTGTTTTAAGTCAGGTAGGTAAAATCCAATTGATCAAGGCTACTCTTCAAAACATGACTGCTTTTCCATGTCGTTGTTTAAGATTCCCTCTAATTTTAGAGAGAAAATTGAACAAATCCAAAAAAGGTTCATGTGGTCTGGAAATGAGGAAAGGAAGAGAATCCCTCTGATTTCTTGGGACCTGGTCTGCAGACCTAAGATTATGGGTGGCCTTGGTTTAAGGAAGCTTAAAGAGTTTAATTCTACTCTCCTAGCTAGGAATGCTTGGTGCCTCATGAATGATAAGAAAGAATGAACATAATCTTAAAGAATAAATACCTTGAGGGATACAACAACTTCAGGGAGGCCTTTGAGAGAAATGATCTACTAGATGGTTCTGAAATATGGAGGAACATAACTCAATCGAGATGCATTATTAAGAAAGGTTCTAAATGGAAGATTGGGAATGGGTTGATGGTTGACTTCTAGGAGGATTTGTGGTTTGGCAATTCCCCTCTCAATCAGCAGGATTAGGCTAGCCCCTTCAAGGAGGTGTGCTCTAGAGTTGTTGGCAGGAGGGTTGCTAATTATATGGTGGTTGGTAGGTGGAAGAACTTCCTGGAGGTGGATCTGAGGATGGGTGAATTTCAAGCGAGGTTGAATTTGTTTCATATCCCTTCCTTCCGTAAGGAGGACCAACTCATTTGGCAAGAGACTTATTTTGGTGAGTATTTAGTGGCTTCAAGCTTCAAAGGGTTACTTCTATCCCAGGGGATCCTCCCTTTTGGGCCAATCTTTGGGACTCTAAGCTAATCCCCAAGATTAACATCTTCTTATGGATTCTTGTTCAGAATAGTGCTAACTTTGGATAATCTCTGTAAAAGGGGATTTTCAATTCCTAATAGATGCCCCTTGTGCCTTAATGATTTGGAAGACTCTTTCCACCTGCTACTTAGTTGGCCCTTCTCTTTGGAGGTTTGGGGAAAGATTCTTTCTTTATGGAACCTTAGCTGAATTTTCCCTAATTCTTTCAAGGATTTGTTAGCTCAATGGAAGTGCCCTGTTTTCAATCCATCCCTAAAATTTGTATGGTCTTTAATGATCCCTCATATTTCTTGAATCTCTGGAAGGAGAGGAATAACAAAAATTTTAGGGAGGTTTGTGTGGATTTGAAAGGCTTGTTTTATAACCTATGATTAGATGTATCAAGGGAAATTTCTCTGTTTAGATCGAAGAACAACTTTCCCAAGGGACCAAGATAGAGATCTCTCCTATGGAGTTGGATATTTCTAAGAACTAGAACCTCCCTGGTGATATTTCTATCCCTTTTCAAAAAATAAAGCAACCTAGAGGTGAGGTGGTGTGGAAACTTCCTCCAAGGGGATGGAACAAAATTAATTTTGATGGGGTAGCTAAGGGGAATCCTGGTGTTGTTGGTAGTGGGGGAGTGATGAGAGATGATTCTCGTAGGTTTTTTTTTGGTTGTGGCATTACCTCTGGGTACCCATACAAACTATTATGCCGAAGCTATGTCAACCTACCATGCTATTAAATTAGCTCATTCCAAGGGATTTAAGGTGTGGATTGAAGGTGACTCCAATAACATTGTTAATTGTTTAAAGAAAATCCAAAGTCCTTGTTGGACCATAGCTACCTTCATAGAAGAAGATATCAAGCTTATGGATTCCTTTGAAGAGATTATTATAACCCATATATTCCGTGAGGGGAATAAAGTGGCCAATGTGTTTGCTAACGTCGGGGTCACTAGCCAGACTATGCTCAATTGGGATGTCATGGACATGATTCATAGTGAAGCTTAAACTTTGATTAAAAATGAATGCCAATGTGGAACCAGGCTTGATGGATACTAAATTGTTAATGATGGAATTTAATGGTATGAACATCAGGGTAATCATGAAGGACCAGAACACACAGTTTGTGGGTATTGTTAATGGCCTGTTCAAACTGAATAGGCTTCATTTTCTTGTCATATGTTTCTGGTTTGGGTGTAAGGGGTTCTGTGACCTCAATCTTAAGATGGGTGGTGATCGAAATAGGGTGGATCCCTCTTCCTGTGAGGGGGTCCGCAATAATAGGAAAGTGTGGAAGATTATGGAGGCGAGGGAATTGACTCCATATATGGAGACTTTGCATGGTACCGACCCCACAACTACGATGATGTTTGCCAGGAATTGGAAGAACCGGAAGGTGGTGGATTTTGGGTGGGAGCTTACCATAACTGAAGATTTCATAGCTATAATTATTGGTCTTTCTATCAATGGGAAGAAGTTTTTTAGGGAGAGAAAGACTAGTGAGGAGGCCTTGAATCACTTCTTTAAGGGCAATGAATGGAGCAAACTGGTGAAGCTACAATCGAAGGGCTATAATCATTTGTCTATCAAGCCTATTGGGCCAAGGTGGCAGAGGTCATTATGCATTATATTTCCCTCAATGGTAGGTTTATTGTTGTTTATGGTTACCATTTTAACGTGCTTAATCATTTTTGCCATCAAATGTTGGTTTCTTTCCCATTCTATTTGCTAGCTTCTATGGAATTTTCTATTAAGGAGAATGTTAGAAACCCTAACCTCTCGATCCTCCATGAAGGGTTAATCGTTCTCATTATGGATTATATGAAAGTTAACACCCCTAATAGTGGGCTAAAGGGGAAATCCACAGTAAAGAAGAAGTTTTTCTCGGTCTCCAGTGATTCAGAGACTTAGTTAGAGGATGAGGAGTGGATGGAAGAAGATGAGTGGGAGGGCAGTGTTGAGGTGTCTGGTAAAAAGAGAAAGAGGATAAAAAGGAGAGATGTTCAAATCTCTTGGTCTGAGGGGTCCCGGACAGGTGAGGATTCAGACCCTAAAACCAAAAAGGGAAGTATGGGGAAAAACACACCTACCAAAAAAGGAAAACCCATGTATCAGTGAGGAAAGGAAAAAAGAAACCTATGGGGAAAGCTTCTAATTTGGTCATGGAACAGGGGATTGATCTAGATTATAAGGAGCCGAAGATGACTGATTATGGGAGAGGTAGTTTAGGCCTACCTATTGAGGAGCTGAACATTGGAATTCCTTTCTCGAAGATCCCTAATCTCCTGAATGTCTTTGAAGGTTTGGTGGCAAGGGTTGCGAATAGGGATGACCTGGAGGAAGCCCTAGGATTGGTGAAAGTGGTAGTCAATAGTCAACATAAGATGACTAAGTGGTTCTTCGTGGAGATCAACTAAACCAATATCAAGTTGAAGGTTTGCAGGACAACTTGGATAAAGGAGGAGAAACCATTGTGGATCAGGATAAGCAGATTTTCCAGAAGTAGGATGTTATTCATGTTGAAATGCACAAGACAATTGAGAGGGGGGTGAATCATTTGTAACCAAAAATTAACTTCTTATAAGCATTAACACATTAACCACTTACTGTTATTATGATTTAACCATGAAAGCATGAAATCAGAAACTTAAGCACATCCACACATGAGACACATGAGACACCAGATTTTTATGTGGAAAACCCAATGAGGAAAAAACCATGGTGAGGATTAAATCACAATATAAATGATATATCAAAATTACAACAAGGCTCACTGCCCAAAATGCTCATTATAAAAAGAAGGGGCTCACTGCCAAAAGAAGAGGCTCACTGCCAAAGGGGCTCACTGCTTGAAGTAAAAGAAGATAGAATAAGATAGTTACAATGAGAATGGATCTCACAACAACTAGGAATCCACCACAAACTCAACTGAATCCATCGCAACCTCTCTGCATCAAAAATATATTCTTTACTGCTCACTATCATACCATTTGGATCACACCTACAAAAAATGATGCTTCTCATGCAGCCATTTCATCTATCTCAATAAATTCACTGAATTTCCCAATCATCTAACTCATATTTATACATCCACAATCTTGAAAACAATCTTCAAGGTCGGCACAAACAACAAACTTAACCAATATTCAAATTAGGGTTGGACCTAAACATTCCCATGGTGGAAAGGAATGAATGCAGACCACACCATACCTTGGCAAGGACTCAAATGCAATCTTCCACGCAGCAACATGCTTTCACAAACTCCAAAGAATAACCGCAAGTAGTGAAAACAACCAAGTCAGCTAAGACTAGTATTAACACTAAGACCTTTAGGAACATGCTTCAACCATGATCTGAATTACACTTTGCGGACCAATCAAAAAGTAGGAACATGATCCAGAAACACCCACAAGCATGTTACAATCACCAAGAACTTCTGCACAACATCCAAACACTCTATCTAGAAGATTCTTCAAACCGAACCACTTAAAACATTACTGTCAACCACTATCACAAAGAAAAGATTGTTGCAAGTATGAGGTGAGCCAGTGTTGTCATTGATGTCAACATACTCATATTGCATTGACAAGAAGGATTTGATGAGCTGTGTGCTGAGGATATTGAGAAAATTAGCCTCAGTCAGGAACAGTGAAGAACAGTGATGAGAAGAAGGTAAATGTACTGTATAGGATGAGAACCGGAGGATGCGGATTAAAGGGTTAGTAGATATGAGTCTTGAGATGCTACAGTTAAGATTTCAGAGGTCCGCATGAAGATCTGAAGGAGTTGTGGCTGCCGGTATAGAACCGGGTCCGGCAAGTATCCGGAGGTGACAGAGGATCACAAAAAGGTCCGGTGAGGTCCGGAATTGTATCATCCTAATCTGCGGATTGGACGGAGTGTTTGGGATGTCCTTGTGATGTGTCATCCTGATTTTTGTATGATTTGGAGGTCCGGAAGTACCTCTTGCATTATGACAGTGGCGACAGACTGTGTTCTTGAAGTTCCAGATGAGGAAGACAAGAGATCCCAGTAAGTAGAGGAAGTGCGGATGTATCCGGACATTCATACAGGCTTGTGAAGGTTCTTGGATCATGTTTAGGTTGTGTTGTTGGTCTGCATTGATGGTAGAGCCCAGAATTGAAGTTATTCTTCCGGATGAAGTTCTTGCTCTGTTTAGCTGACCGGATGAGTTGTTCATCCTGCGAATGTTCTTGTGATGGCCGACCGGATGTGTTATTCATCTTGCGGATACTCCTATGGTTGTTTGCCGACTTAGATGCTTGTTCCTAAGTCGATGTCTTGTATAAATAACAGTTTGTGAGTTCATTTCATAGTGTGGTGAGAGGATGAGTGCGGCATAGCGAAGAAACGTGCGAAAGGAAGAGCAGAGACTTTGGGCTTAATTGGAACTGATCCGGACATGGTAGAGATGTCATTCTCCAGTTCAAGACTGTGATTTTCATCACTTTGTAGACAGTGTGTCTCCTTGTAGGCAGTGGGCCTCTTTGTGAGCAGTGTGCTCGGGCAGTGAGCCCTTATTGGCATGTGCCATTCATTTTTCTTTATTCTTCTAACAGAGAATAATTCTTGGGTTAATCACCCCGTGGTTTTTCCCTTAACCGGGTTTTCCACGTCAAAATCTTGGTGTTCAATGTGTTGATGCTTATCTGCTCTTGTGTTCATGTATTATGCTTCCATGGATGAGTATTTGATATGCTGCTAACTAACAACAGAGAATTAAGTGTTTGAAAGAGGAAGAAGTTTTATACAACTGATTCACCCCCCCTCTCAGTTGTATGCCCTAGATCCAACAATTGGTATCAGAGCTAAGTTCCTCTGATAGGAGCTTAACCGCTTGAGGAGATCCAGGATGTCGTCATATAAGAAGGATAGTCCGAAGTTCGATGGAACCAACTTCACTCTCTGGAAAGGTCGCATGAAGTGTCACTTGGAATGTATGGGAAAAGCATACTTGGCTATGATTTCAAAACCATATATACCTCCACAAGGTGGTCCGACAACTCTGAATGAAATCACAGAAGCTGAAAACAATCTGCGGACCAAGGAAGCTTTTCTAAGCGCATTGAATGACTCAGATCTCTCGAATGTCATTGACCTACCAACTGCATATGAGATCCTAACTAAACTGGAACTTCTGTATGAAGGAGATGAGTTTGTCAAAAGTGCAAGGTTGCAAAGTCTGAAAGGGAAATTTGAAAGATTGAAAATGAGAGATGATGAAAACATCACTACCTTTATGCCAAGAGTAAATGAGCTGGTATGTGGAATCAGAAATGCTGGTGGAACTTTAGATGAAAATGAGATTGTCTGCAAAATCCTAAGATCCCTTCCTGCTGCCTACAAAATCAAAGTTGCTGCCATTGATGAATTCAGAGCCCACACAACTGTCACAAGAGAACAACTGGCTGGCAAACTAGCTGCATTTGAAATGACCGAGTTTGGAGATGATCCTCCCAAGACTGAATCTGCCTTCAAAGCCAGCGCCTATGTGAAAGGCAAACAGAGATTTGATCCGGGTGAAAACTCATCAAGGAAAATGTCATGGTATGATCAAGCAAGAAGAGACATGGAAGAAGAAGAAGCAGAAACAGCTCAACTTGAAGCCCTCATTGCAAAGAGACTGCCAAGAGGATCCGGTAAGTATGAAGGAAAACTACCCTTTAAGTGTTTCAACTGCAATAAGATTGGTCATTTTGCCTCAAGATGTCCGGAGAGATCTGCAAGATCTAATAATCATAGACAAAGGTTTCAAAAGAATTGCTATTATGTTCATGAAGAAGATGACAATGAAGGAGTAACAGATGATGAATCAGAACTAGGAAGCAAATCCGGAAATGAGTGGGTGTTTATAGCCATCAAGGAAGAAGATTCAATACTCTCTGAATCTGTCAATCACAAAGTTGTTGAAAAAGCCTTGGCTGCTCAAGTGGAAGAAAAGGATGATTGGGTTATTGACAGTGGATGTTCTCACCATATGACTGGTGACAAGAATAAGTTCTTAGATTTGGAAAGATATGAAGGAGGAATGGTAAAGTTTGGTGACAATTCTGCTGGCAGAATCAGAGGTAGGGGAACTATTTCCTTTGATGGTAAGAGCAAAATAGGAAATGTACTGTATGTTGAAGGATTGAAGCACAATCTTCTTAGTGTTGGTCAGTTAGTGGACAAAGGCTATGATCTCCGGTTCAAGAATGGAAAATGCAGAATCTTTACAAGCTCCGGAACTGAAATTGCATCCGGTACTCAGACAAGAGGTAACATCTTTCATCTGGTTGGTTCAAATAAAAGTTGTTTGTTTGTTCAAATTGATCAGAGTTGGTTATGGCATAGAAGAATGTGTCATGTAAATTTTGATAACATCATCAAGATAAGCAATACTCAGGCTGTGAGAGATCTTCCAAAGTTGATGAAACCTACAAATAGTGTGTGTAAAGAATGTCAGTTAGGTAAACAAAGCAGAGTCTCTTTCAAAAGCAAAGATCAGTCTTCTACCGGACTGTTGGAATTAGTACATACTGATCTATGTGGTCCGACAAGAATCAAGAGTCTGCAGGGTGATAGATATTTCATGTTGTTAATTGATGATCATTCCCGGATGATGTGGGTTACCTTTCTAAAAGAAAAATTAGAAACTTTTGAGAAGTTCAAAATCTGCAAAGCTATGGTGGAGAATCAAACCGGATTGAAACTAAAGTGTCTAAGGTCTGATAGAGGTGGTGAATTTACATCTGGTGAGTTCATTGACTTTTGTGAGAAACAGGGTATAAGGAGACAGTTGTCTGCTCCTAAGACTCCACAGCAGAATGGAGTAGTTGAGAGAAAGAACCGGACCATCCAGGAAGCTGCTAGGACAATGATGTTGGAAGCAAATGTTCCTCAAATGTTTTGGAAAGAAGCTATCAGCACTGCAGTCTACACTCTCAATCGAGTTCAAATCAGAAACAACACCGGTAAGACCCCCTATGAACTCTGGTTTGGCATCACTCCTACTGTGAAATATTTCAGAGTATTTGGTAGCAAGTGTTATATTAAAAGAGATGAAGATCTAGGAAAGTTTGATGCTAGAAGTGATGAAGGAATTTTCTTGGGCTACTCCACTCAAAGCAAAGCATACCGGTGTTACAATAAGAGATTGAGGAAGATGATAGAAAGCACCAATGTGAAAGTTGATGAAGGGATTGAGAAACCTTCAAGATTTTATGAGTTTGATGAAGATGACCAAGACAGTGTTCAAGGACCTCAATCCTCTCTGGTGAGACAGAGTCAGCCTGATCCGGTAAATCAGGAAGAAGAGATAGGTTTGAATGAGCCTGATCAAGAAACAGCAGTGCTGGATACTCCCAAAATTCCAAGGTATGTAAGACTGAATCACTCTGAAGATCAGATCATAGGTGATAGAAGCAAAGGTGTACAAACTAGAAGGAATATTGCTCAAAATCAGAATGAATGTTGTCTGATTTCAAAGATTGAACCTAAAACAATAGATGAAGCCTGCAATGATGAAAACTGGACCAAAGCAATGGAAGATGAATTGATGCAAATTGAGAAAAATCATACTTGGGATCTTGTTCCCAGACCTAGAGACAGGAATGTAATTGGAACCAAGTGGGTCTTCCGGAACAAACTAAATGAAGCTGGTGAAGTAATCAGAAACAAAGCTAGATTGGTCTGCAAAGACTACTCTCAAATAGAAGGAATTGACTTTGAAGAGACTTTTGCTCCGGTGGCAAGAATTGAAGCAGTCAGATTACTTCTTGCATTTGCTGCCTTCAAAGACTTCAAGGTATATCAGATGGATGTCAAGTCTGCCTTCCTAAATGGTGATCTGGAAGAAGAAGTCTACATTGAACAACCGGATGGATTTCAATTGTCTGATAATAATGATATGGTCTGCAAGTTGAAGAAAGCTTTGTATGGATTGAAGCAAGCCCCAAGAGCATGGTATGAAAGGTTGGATAAGCATCTTGTGCAGATTGGATTCAACAAAGGTACTGCTGACAGTAACTTATATTTCAAAATTGATCATGAAAACATTCTGATTGTTGAAGTGTTTGTGGATGATATCATTTTTGGAGGAAGAGATAGTATGTGCAAAACTTTTGCTAATCAGATGAAAAGTGAGTTTGAAATGTCTATGCTTGGTGAAATGAATTTCTTCTTGGGACTGCAAATTACTCAAACAAAAGAAGGGATCTTCATTTCTCAGACCAAATATGTGAAAGAATTGTTAAGGAAATTTGGTATGGAAGACTCAAAGCCAATGAACACTCCTCTGGCAACCGGATGTAAGCTAAGCAAAGATGATGATTCTCCAAAAGCAGATCAGACAAAGTATAGATCAATGATTGGTGGATTGTTGTATCTCACTCAAACTAGACCAGATATAATGCAGGCTGTTGGTCTTGTGGCAAGATTCCAGGCTGATCCTAGATAATCTCATGTTATGGCAATCAAAAGAATTTTTAGGTACTTGAAAGGAACAGCTGAGTATGGTCTATGGTACCCTAGAGATCCGGATTTCTCTCTTCATGCTTACACAGATGCAGATTGGGCAGGAGATGTGGATGATCGGAAAAGCACTAGTGGTGGAGCATTCTTTTTGGGGAAGAGATTGGTTTCTTGGCTAAGCAAGAAACAAGATGCAATATCTCTGTCTACAACTGAAGCAGAATACATTGCAGCAGCAGGTAGTTGCACTCAAATCTTATGGATGAAGCAGATGCTAAGAGACATCAAAGTTGAATATGAGGAGCCTATCACAATTTTCTGTGATAATTCAAGTGCAATTAATATTTCCAAGAATCCGGTATTGCATTCTAAGACTAAGCACATATCTATCAAATTTCACTTTTTGAGAGAACAAGTAAACAAGGAAGAAGTCAGATTGGAGTATGTTCCCTCCAAGGATCAGATTGCAGATATCTTTACAAAACCTCTTCCCAAGGACTCTTTTGAATATCTCCGGGAGAAGTTAGGGGTCATGGCCCCTCCGGTGATGAACTAAAGATGCACTGATGTGCATCAGTCCGGTGGCTATCACAGTCATATCTTGTGATCCGGACTAATGGGGAGCTGCAACTAAGGGGGAGCAGCTAGTATGATTCTGATGTATGAGAATTGCAAGTATGTGCCCTTTGCCATTGATGTCAAAGGGGGAGAGAAGACATGTGAAAAACAAGTGGTTGATGATCAAAGGGGGAGCAGTAAAGGAAGAGAAGACATATGAAAAGTTGAAGTTCTTGTCTTAATGGTTTTTCACATCATATGTTGCCATCAATGACAAAGGGGGAGATTGTTGCAAGTATGAGGTGAGCCAGTGTTGTCATTGATGTCAACATACTCATATTGCATTGACAAGAAGGATTTGATGAGCTGTGTGCTGAGGATATTGAGAAAATTAGCCTCAGTCAGGAACAGTGAAGAACAGTGATGAGAAGAAGGTAAATGTACTGTATAGGATGAGAACCGGAGGATGCGGATTAAAGGGTTAGTAGATATGAGTCTTGAGATGCTACAGTTAAGATTTCAGAGGTCCGCATGAAGATCTGAAGGAGTTGTGGCTGCCGGTATAGAACCGGGTCCGGCAAGTATCCGGAGGTGACAGAGGATCACAAAAAGGTCCGGTGAGGTCCGGAATTGTATCATCCTAATCTGCGGATTGGACGGAGTGTTTGGGATGTCCTTGTGATGTGTCATCCTAATTTTTGTATGATTTGGAGGTCTGGAAGTACCTCTTGCATTATGACAGTGGCGACAGACTGTGTTCTTGAAGTTCCGGATGAGGAAGACAAGAGATCCCAGTAAGTAGAGGAAGTGCGGATGTATCCGGACATTCATACAGGCTTGTGAAGGTTCTTGGATCATGTTTAGGTTGTGTTGTTGGTCCGCATTGATGGTAGAGCCCGGAATTGAAGTTATTCTTCCGGATGAAGTTCTTGCTCTGTTTAGCCGACCGGATGAGTTGTTCATCCTGCGAATGTTCTTGTGATGGCCGACCGGATGTGTTATTCATCTTGCGGATACTCCTATGGTTGTTTGCCGACTTAGATGCTTGTTCCTAAGTCGATGTCTTGTATAAATAACAGTTTGTGAGTTCATTTCATAGTGTGGTGAGAGGATGAGTGCGGCATAGCGAAGAAACGTGCGAAAGGAAGAGCAGAGACTTTGGGCTTAATTGGAACTGATCCGGACATGGTAGAGATGTCATTCTCCAGTTCAAGACTGTGATTTTCATCACTTTGTAGACAGTGTGTCTCCTTGTAGGCAGTGGGCCTCTTTGTGAGCAGTGTGCTCGGGCAGTGAGCCCTTATTGGCATGTGCCATTCATTTTTCTTTATTCTTCTAACAGAGAATAATTCTTGGGTTAATCACCCCGTGGTTTTTCCCTTAACCGGGTTTTCCACGTCAAAATCTTGGTGTTCAATGTGTTGATGCTTATCTGCTCTTGTGTTCATGTATTATGCTTCCATGGATGAGTATTTGATATGCTGCTAACTAACAACAGAGAATTAAGTGTTTGAAAGAGGAAGAAGTTTTATACAACTGATTCACCCCCCCTCTCAGTTGTATGCCCTAGATCCAACAAAGATCACTTGCGGAGTACCAAATCACGAACCACTACAACTTAAGACACATAACATCATCCCAAACTTAATTCTAGAACCACAAACTATAAAACTTAAATGCGGAGAGATACGGAGTAGAATACATTCTCCTTGTCACCATTGAATACTCAGAAAAACAATTTTTACTCTGGTGAACATAACTCACTCAAATATTCACACCGGAGGCTCAAATTTGAGACATAGGAACTACAGACATCCCTTAACACTTTCAAACCACAGACAAAGATATTCAATCTATAGGATATGCAGAGCAAAACACTGCATTGTTCTAG
Organism: Cunninghamia lanceolata; assembly: GCA_027924645.1. NCBI lineage: Eukaryota > Viridiplantae > Streptophyta > Pinopsida > Cupressales > Cupressaceae > Cunninghamia > Cunninghamia lanceolata. The sequence continues at coordinate 828,789 of BSBN01001622.1, read as the reverse complement.
GAGATAGAATAATTCTGCAATTGCACTAACTTCTCAAATACTTGCTCAAATTCATCCAAATAACTTTTGTAGCTGCTAACATTAGGTGTTGACATCAATGACAACACTTACTACTCATACTTGCAACAATCTCCCCCTTTGTCATTGATGGCAACACATGATGTGAAAAACCATCAAGACAAACAAACTTGTTTTGCTTCCTTGCTCCCCCTTACTTTATGCTTTCTCTAGCTACAACTTTCTCCCTCTTTTGACATCAATTAGAATCTCTCTCCTTAAGGTTTTCACATGAACTTCTCTCCCCCTTTGACATCAATGGAAAAGGGTACCAAAACTTCTCTTCCTCTTTAGTTATCAAAGCTCAACTCAGATCTTACTACCACTGCACTACTCCCCCTGCCAGCAACACTGTAACACTTACTGCTCTTTATTAGGAACTCATATCATCAACATCTACCTACTCCCCTTGAGAGGTAGCCTTCAAAACATCAATCCAGATCAAAAAATAAGACTTTGGGTACTACTAGACTGATGCATTTCCTATGCATCTTATTTTAGAGCAGGAAGGGTAACAACCCCTAACTTCTCCCTGAGATACTCAAAAGTATCCTTAGGTAGAGGCTTTTTGAAAATATTTGCAATCTAATCCTTTGTAGACACATATTCCATCTTTACTTCATTCTATGTTACCTTTTCTCTCAGAAAGTGATACCTTATTGATATATGCTTTGTTCTTGAGTGCATCACTGGATTATTTGAAATGTTTATAGCACTTGTATTGTCACAAAAGATTGAAATTGGTTCTTTATACACAACTCTTATATCCTTCAATGTTTGCTTCATTTATAGCACTTGAGTACAACAACATGTTGTAGTAATATATTATGCTTCTATAGTAGACAAAGAAATTGAATCTTGCTTCTTTCTCAACCATGAAACCAATCTGTTACCAAGAAGAAAGCACCTCCACTTGTACTTTTTTTGTCATCAACATCTCTAGCCCAATCTGCATATGTATAAGCACTAAGAGTGAAATTAGTATCTTTAGGATACCACAATCCATAGTCTGAAGTGCCTTTTAAATATCTCATGATTCTCTTAACTGCCAACACTTGTGACTCTCTAGGATCTTCTTGAAATCTTGCCACAAGACAAACTGCATGCATTATATCTGGTCTGCTATAGGTTAGATAAAGTAGTCCTTCAATCATAGACCTATACTTTTTCTAGTCAGTCTTATGTGATTCATCACTCTTGCTCAACTTGCAACCAGTTACCATAGGGGTACATACTAGCTTAGAATCCTCCATTCTAAACTTCTTCAACAACTCTTTCACATACTTGGACTGAGAAATGAAAATTTCTTTTTTTTGATTGAGTAATCTGCAATCCTAGAAAGAAATTCATTTCACCAAACATAGACATCTCAAACTCCTTTTGCATTTCCTCTACAAATTTCTTACACATACCTTCATTGTCTTCAAAGATAATATCATCAACAAAGACTACAACAATCAGAATTTGATCATCATTAATTTTGAAATAGAGATTACTGTCTGTAGTACCTTTATTGAACCCTAATTGCAACAAATACTTATCCAACCTTGCATACCAGGCTCTAGGAGCTCGCTTTAGTGCATACAAGGCTTTCTTTAATCTACACACCATGTCACCTTGGTCAGATAACTGAAATCCTTCCAGTTATTCAATGTAAACCTCTTCTTCCAACTCTCCATTCAAGAATCCTGACTTCACATCCATTTGGTACACTTTGAAATCTTTGTGTATTGCAAATGCCAAAACATTCTTATAGCTTCAATCCTTGCCATAGGAGCATAAGTCTCCTCAAAATCTATACCTTCAACCTGAGAATATCCTTTGCATGCCAGTCTTGCTTTGTTTCTTACTACTACATTTTCATTCATCTTGTTTCTGAAAACCCATTTAGTTCCAATCACTTTCTTATCAGCAGGTCTAGGAACCAATTCCCAAGTTTGATTCTTCTCTATCTGCATCAACTCTTCTTCCATAGCCTTTACCCAATTTTCATCTTTGTAGGCTTCACTTACAATTTAAGGTTTAATCTTTGAAAGTAAACAGTAGTTCACCTATTCTTCTGCAGCTCTTTTCCTTGTCAATACCCCTTTGCTTTTATCACCAATAATCTGATCTTCAGAATGATTAATCTTTACATACCTAGGAGTATTAACAACACTTTTCAGAGCCTTTCTTCTTCAACTTGACTATTTTTTTGTTCAACTTTTTCTTCATTTACTGTAGCAACAAGTTCATCTAATTCATAGCCACTCAGATATGATATTCTTTCCCTGTCTTTATCAACCTTCACATTCTTTCTCAATCTCTTATTGTAGCATTGGTAGGCCTTACTCTTAGTAGAGTATCCAAGGAAAATTCCTTCATCACACCTAGCATCAAACTTGCCTAACTCTTCTTCTCTTCTGATATAACATTTGCTTCCAAAAACTTTAAAATATTTCACTGTAGGAACTCTTCCATACCACAATTCATAAGGAGTTTTAGTACCATTACCTTTGACTTGAACTTGGTTTTGAATGTAGATAGCAGTAAGTATAGCTTCTATCCAATACACTTTCGGTAGGCTTGCCTCCTTCATCATTGACCTTGCAGCCTCTTGAACTATCCTGTTCTTTCTTTCAACAACTCCATTCTGCTGAGGAGTCCTAGGAGTAGACAAATGTCTCTTTATCCCATATTCTTCATAGAAAATATTGAATTTATTTGATGTAAACTCACCTCCTCTATCAGACCTTAAGCATTTGATCCTCAATTCTCTAACTCATTCTCAACCATCGCCTTGAAATCTTTGAACTTGTCTAGGGATTCTGATTTATTGTTTAAAAAAGTGACCCAAGTCATTCTAGAATAATCATCAATAAGCAACATACAGTACCTATCTCCTTGCAAACTTCTTGTTCTTGTAGGACCACACAAATCTATATGCACCAGCTCAAGCAATCCAACAGAAAATTATTCTTTACTCTTGAAACTTGTCCTTGTCTGTTTCCCCAATTGACATTCCTTGCAAATAGTATTAGAAGGCTTCACAAGCCTAGGAAAATCTCTCACAACTTGTAACGAACTTATCTTCACCAATCTGTCAAAATTGATATGACACATCCTTCTATGCCACAACCAACTCTTATCTGTTTGAGCCAACAAACAACAATTATTAGTTCCTCTCAAGTGATAAACATTACCTCTAGTCTTCTTACCAGTAGCAATCATTGTTCCAGAGCTTTCCATGATCTTGCATCCATTATCCTTGAATCTTAGATCATACCCTTTGTCACACATCTGACCAACACTTAAAAAGATTATGCTTTAAACCCTGCACATACAGAACATCATATGTATTGTGCTTTCCATCAAAATAAATAGATCCTCTTCCACAAATCTTACTAGCTACATCATCTCCAAACCTAACCAGTCCTCCATCATACTTTTTCAAACTTACAAACTTACTTTTATCATCGGTCATGTGATGTGAAAACCCACTATCAATAATCCATTCATCCTTATCTTTCTCAACCTAGTAGACAGACAAAGCACTCTCTTCCACTAGTTTTTCTTCCTTCACACAGCTAGCAGGATTAGTAGACACAGGTTCTTCCTTGATAGCAATAAACAAGCATTCATTTGCACTAGTATCATCAGACTCATCATTCGTTACACCATCATCATCATCCTCTCTAACATAATAGCATTTCTTTATGATCCTAGGTCTACTTTCAAATTTCTTCTTGACTTTCTTAATTCTCTTCGAACACCTGGAGGCATAATGACCAATCTTACCAAAAGTAAAGCATTTGAATGGTAATTTACCTTTGAACTTACCGGTACCTCTTTGCATTCTATCCACAAAGTTGGCTTCAATCTCATCAAGTTCATCATCTGGTTCCACAACATACTTCTCAGATATTGAAGTCTTCTCTGAAGTGCTAGCTTTGAAAGCAGACTCGGTCTTTGACAGAGCATTACCAAACTCTCTCATCTCAAAAGTAGTAAACTTTCCAAGCAACTGATCCTTTGTAATCTTGTTCACACTCATAAGTCCTTCAATTGCAGACACCTTGTGACTATAGGATTTAGGCAATGACCTAAGAATCTTCAGCACAATCTCATTTTCATCAATAGCTCCTCCAAGACCTTTGATTCCATTGACAATTTCATCAACTTTTTGCATGTAGATTGTTATGTTCTCATCATCACTCATCTTCAGAGCTTCATACCTCGCCTTCAGGTTCTGTAATTTGGCACTCTTTATAGAATCATCTCCTTCATATAAATTTTCCAACTTGTTCTAGATCTCATGAGCAATTTTCAGATCCAAAACTTTCACTAACTCAGTGTTAGATAAAGCATTTAACAAAGCATCTTTAGCTTTTACATTTAACTCATACTGTTTGACTTCATCTTCAGATGATGGACCATTTTGAGGAATAGTATACTTTGTTTCTATCATCTTCCAAACACTATAACCAAGAGAAATGAGATGAATTTTCATCTGTACCTTCCAGAGGGCATAGTCTGTTCCATCAAACTGCGGAGTATCCTTCTTGTGCACCATCCTGGATCTACCTCAAGCTGTTAGGCTTTCTTCCAAGGAGCCCTTTCTCTAATACCAATTGTTGAAATGCGCAAGACAACCGAGAAGGGGGAGTGAATCAGTTGTAATCAAAACTTAACTTCTTATAAGCATCAACACATTAACCACTTAATCACAGTTATTATGATTTAACCATGAAAGCATGAAATTAAAAAATTAAGCACATCCACACATTCAACAAATGAGACACCATATTTTTTACGTGGAAAACCCAATGAGGGAAAAACCACAACAAGGATTAACTCACAATATAAATGATATATCAAAATTACAACAAGGCTTACTGACTTAGGGCTCACTACCCAAAATGCTCACTGCAAAAAGAAAGGGTCTCACTGCCAAAAGAAGAGGCTCACTACCAAAGGGGCTCACTACCTGAAGTAAAAGAAGATAGAAGAAGATAGTTACAATGAGAATGGATCTCACAGCAACTAGGAATCCACCACAAACTCAACTAAATCTATCATAACTTCTCTGCATCAAAAATATATTCTTTATTGCTCACTATCATACTATTCGGATCACACCTACAACAAATGATGCTTCTCATGTAGCCATTTTGTCTATCTCAATAACTTCACTGAATTTCCTGATCATCTAACTCATATTTATACATCCGCAATCTTGAAAAAAATCTTTAAGGTCGGCACAAACAACAAACTTAACCAATATTCAAATTAGGTCAGGACCTAAACATTCCCACGGTGGAAAGGAATGAATGTGGACCACACCACACTTTGGTAGGGACTCAAATGCAATCTTCCACGCAGTAACACGCTTTCACAAACTCCAAAGAATAACCGCAAGTAGTGAAAACAACCAAGTTGACCAAGACTGGTGTTAACACTAAGACCTTTAGGAACACGCTTCAACCATGATCTAAATTACACTTTGCGGACCAATCAAAAAGTAGGAACATGATCTAGAAACATGCACAAGCACGTTACAATCACCAATAACTTCCGCACAACCTCCAAACACTCTATCCAAAAGATTCTTCAAATCGAACCACTTAAACATTACTGTCAACCACTGATACAAAGAAAAGATCACCTGTGGAGCACCAAATCACAAACCACTACAACTTAAGACACATAACATCATCCCAAACTTAATTCTAGAACCACAAACTATAAAACTTAAATGCAGAGAGATGCAGAGCAGAATACATTCTCCTTATCACCATTGAATACTCAGAAAAATAGTTTTTACTCTGGTGAATAGAACTCACTCAAATCTTCACACCGGAGACTCAAACTTGAGACATAGCAACTATAGACATCTCTTAACATAACTTTCAAACTACAGACAAAGATATTCGATCTATAGGATATGCGGAGCAAAATACTGCACTGTTCTGGGAGATAGAACAATTTTGCAATTGCACTAACTTCTCAAATACTTGCTCAAACTCATCCAAATAATTTTTGTAGATGCTGACTTTAGGTGTTAACATCAATGACAACACTTACTGCTCATACTTACAATAATTCCAAGGATGGAGGAGATGGATCGTGACCTCCTGAGGATGAAAGAGGAGTATGGGACTAGAATCCAGTACTTGGAGGAGAAAATGATTGGTATTAATGAAAACCTAGAGAAACTCCTGAAGATTAGTAAGCTCACTATTGAGAAGAGTCTATAGGGGATGAAGCTTCTCATTGACAAGCTCAAGGAGATTAGAAAGGACTAGGTTAAGGACATTACTGCTAAGGATATCCCGGTGTTGGAGGAAATTGTTATGGATGATAAGAATGTGGGTATCAAGGAAAGGGGTAAACAAGTGGTGCAAGAAGATAAAGGAGGCCTGTCGACCTGTACCAGGGGTAGCAAAAAGAAGTAGTTCAAAGAGGAAAAGAAGAGCTGGTTAACTTTTCCAAACTGCATGAAAAGTTCTATGAACAAGAGTTGGAAGCAACTGAAACACTGAAGAAGTTGTTGTAGTTTCTGTGGCTTTCTATTTTGCTACTATTTTCTATGCTTTTATCTAGTTTTTTGGCTATCAGTAGGATTTTGGTTGGCTTTTTGTTTATGGACTGTTGCTTTTTGTAAAGAGTTTTGGGCTTCCTTCAAAACCTGTTTTACCATATAATCAAAAACTTAAGTTGAAGCTAAAAGTGAAATATTATAAAGTCACTTATATTTGTGTTGAAGATATATTAAAAATGGTAATTTAAATTATTATCTTTAGGAAAGTTCCAAGCAAAATTATAAAAGGAGGTTTGAGACTCATTTTATTTCTTCTTGCATTTTATTATTTTGAAGTCTCTTTGAGAGTTGGAGCTTTGTTCCACAAACCAAGGACAAAAGCCCTTGGGAATATTAATTTTGAAAGTGAGAGATCTTCCCTAGTCAATTTGCAAGTGGAGTCATACAGATTTGAAGGTTTGAAGTGGAAGTTTTGTGTGCGGAAAGATTGATCTTTTTACAAGTTTTGTGTATTTGCTTCCTAGAAAACTTTATTAATCAATTTGTGGGATTTGCTTTGCAAATACAAATTTATAGTTTATGCAGAGATATGTATTGAAAATTTTATAGAGCTGTGATGTTTTGATGAGGGTTTAAACCCTAGTTCAGTGCCATATTGGAGTGAGGGTTTATGAAGTCTATGTTTATGATAAAGAAGAGGGTTTAATGTGTTTTCTATACCTATTATCAACCACGACTATTTTCCTTAGAGTTGCGGCCTTAGTGTTAGAAATGAAGGCAACAACTACCCAAATGGAAATCTGATTACAATATGTTTATCATCTTAAAGTAGTGTAATATGAATAGAGATTGCATATGGAAATGAATTTACAACACAAGAATAAATGCCATAGAAGAATAAACCATATCAACACCATATATAACATGGAGAAAACCATTTCGGGTAAAAAACTCCACCAAGAAAAGAGGCTCAAGTTGTATTATCTTCAAAATCTGAAACACATAATACATGCACTTCCTTTGTCTCTCCAACCTTCAATCTGGTAGAACCTGTGTACAAGAAAACTATATTGAATAACACATACAAGGCACTACATTTATAGAGGTATTTCACTCCCCAAACTAGGCATTCACTTTCTCTCACCTTGGATACTCCAACATGCAACATTAAATGACCTCTTACAAGCTCATAACACTTGTCAATAGTCAACCATGCAAACTTGGTCATCCATGGACAAGAATAGGCAATTATGGGGTAATAAATGCTATCATAACCATCATAGATTCTGTTATAACACCCCCCAAATAGCATCTTTCCAATATGAGCATCTACAACCAAGAATAACAACTTACAACTCATAAATATCTATCATAAGTTGTCATATTTTCATAGAATCTTATGACAACTTACAACTGTCATAGATTCTCTTACAACCACCTACCAACTTTATGATGTGTGTCATACAAGCCAAATATAGCCGATTCCTCCAAGGTGGTGCCTACCCTCAATTACTTTTGATATTTACAATTACCATCTGTGAATGTTACTCCATGTCAATAACTCTGGAACTTACTGATCTAGTAACTCCATAATTACTATCCCTCGTAATTAATTTTTAGCACTGCTAGTGAAACTTGTACATCCCTTATGGGTTATTTACAAATATATTAGGAATAATAATTACAAGGATTTACAAGGTTAATGGCACCTAAATCCTAACATTCTCCCACTTGACATTATACATTGTAAATACCCATAGGAAAACATAAAATAGCTAAGTACAAGAAACAAGGCCCATGGCCTCCCTGCACCAAGTAAACTTCTATGTGCTCATAGGTTTGGTCAAATCATTTGTAACATTCTCCTAAGTGTCTACCTTCTTTGGCTCAATCTGCCCACTTGCAACTATTTCTCGAACAAAGTGATACTGTACATCAACATGCTTAGTCTGAGCATGATACATAAGATTCTTAGCCAAACAAATAGTACTCTAGCTATCACAACCAATCTGAATGACCCTGCAATCAAAACCAATACCTATACACAATCTCCTCAACCAAACTACCTCCTTAGAGACATGGGTAGCAGCCATATACTTTGCTTCGGTGGTGGACAAAGCAACTGTGGGCTACCTTTTGCTCATCCAACTCACTGCTCCTCCAAACAAAGTAAACACATAGCCACTAGTGGACCTCCAACTGTCCAAGTCACCTACCCAATCTGCATCAACAAAACCATGTATGCCCATTGTCTTTTTCACATTATCAGTACCAAAATAAACCAAATAGTAATCAAAAGTACCAGCTAAATATCTAAATACCCTCTTTGCATAATTCCAATGCTATCTACCAAGGTTAGACATAAACTTGCTCAAAACTCCCACTACTTGGGCAATATCTAGCCTAGTACAAACCACTGCATACATCAAACTCCCTACAACACTAGCATATGGCACATTAGTCATATCCTCAAAATCATCTTCATTCTTCGGACACATGTCTAATGAAAGCTTAGTTCCAACGGGCAAAGGAATTCTAACTGGGTTACAATCCTACATGCTAAATCTCTGCAAAATGGTATTCGCATACTTACTCTAAGATAACCAAAGCTTTATGTTACCTCTGTCCATCTTGATCTCCATAGCTAGAATATACCTGGCTGCTCCAAGATCCTTCATGTCGAATGCACCTCAAAGTTGGGCTTTCAATTCATTGATCATACCCTTAGTATTGCTGAAAAATAACATCTCATCAACATATAATGCAATGATCAGTATAGAATCATCAATACAATAAATGTACACATAGTGATCCGCCTCACTTCTAACAAAACCCAATTTCAAAACAAATGAATCAAACTTCTGGTACCACATTCTGGGGGACTGTTTCAAACCATAAAGAGACCTCTTTAGTCTATAAACCCAATGTTATTTCCCTTTTACCTCAAACCCTATAGGTTGTTGCATGTAAAATTCTTCCTCAAGATCTCCATGCAAGAACACGATCTTAACATCCATTTGCTTTATTTCCCAATCAAAAGTTGTAGCAATGGATAAGAGATATCTAATAGAAGTTAATTGAGTAACAAGAGAGAATATTTCACCGAAATCAACTCCCTCTCTCTGGGAGTAGCCTTTGGCTACCAGTCTAGCCTTATACTTCTCTAATGAATTGTTTGCTCCAAACTTCTTCTTGAATATCCACTTACAACCTATGTCCTTTCTTCCTTTGGGCAAATGAACAAGATACCATGTGTTGCAAGAGTCTAATGCCATTATCTCCTCTTGCATAGCTAACTATCAAGACTCACTATCATCTACATGAAAAGCTTCCCTGTAGGATCTAGGCTCATCATCAGTACTCAATAAAGCAAATACACAACAGAAATCTGGTGGACTATACTTGTCAACTGGGTTTTGTTGTCTTGTGGATCTCCTCAAGGGTGGAGTAAGAAACTCTTCTAGTTGTTTTGAATGTTCAACTTCTTCTGTAACAACATAATCTTCCTCATCAGAACTACTTTCACTCGAATCTTCTTCTTCTTCACCCCTCAATTCATCATTCTATTCTTCTGGTTGTGCATCTTCCTACTATAAATCAAAATGCATTACCTTTGACCTTTCTTTCTCTTTTGGCTATTCAAGTTCAGAAATAGCTCTAAGTTCCTTGAAAATAACATCTCTAGAGAAAACAATTTTCCTGGTTAGAGGACCCCAAAGCTTATAACCTTTAACATTCTCACCATAGCCAACGAAGATGCATTTTTGCACTTTGGATCCAACGTAGATCGCTTTTCTTTAGGCACATGAATAAAAGACTCATAGCCAAAGACCCTTAGATGTGAAACAAAAGGTTTCTTACCTGTCCACACTTCATAAGGTGTCTCATCAAAGCCTTACAAGGAGTTCTATTAATCAAGTAACAAGTGGTACACACAACCTCTTCCCAAAAGCATTTCTCCAACTGTGAATCACTCAACATACTTCTGGCTCTTTCCATGATTGTTCGATTCATCCTTTCTGCAACACCATTATGATGTGGTGTATACAGAGTTGTCTTTTGTCTGATTATACATGCATGCTTACAAAACTCGTCAATTTCCTTAGAGCAATATTCCCCTCCATTGTTTGATCTTAATATTTTTTTATCTTTAATCCTGATTGGTTTTCAACTAAGACTTTAAAATCCTTAAACTTAGTGAAAACTTCATATTTGTGTTTCATAAAATAAATCCATGTAAATTTGGATACATCATCAATAAAGGTGACAAAATAATGAGATTTTCTAATAGAGTCATTATCCATAGGTCCAAACACATCTGAATGAATAATCTCTAACTTCTCTTTTGCTCTATTACTTCCTAAAGGAAATGATGTTCAGTTTTGTTTACCAAACACACAATGCTCACATAAATCAAAGTGCTTATCAGAATAAGAGGAACCGTCCAACAAATATTTATTCTTAATTGTTTTTAAAACACTACTACTTGTGTGACCCAATCTATGGTGCCACAACATACAAGTTTTTTAAAAAGGCTCAGAAATATAAGAGGAATTATAAACTGTAGTGGCATCTAGCCTAAATAAGGTTCCCAATCTTTTCCCCTTCACTACCACCAAGTTTCCTCTCACCAATATGCAACCACACTTATCAAATGTTACATGCATTCCCAAATCATTCAACTTTGAAACTGAAATCAGATTTATAGCCAATCCAAGAACATGAAAAACACTAGGGAGAGTTTTAATTCTCCCATCACTGAAACACAACATTACCTTGCCTTTTCCAACTATCAAATATGTATAGTTGTCCCCAAGGTACACTTTACCTCCTTCATGCTCCTCAAATGTGGAAAACCTTTCTTTATGCAGGGTCATATGATATGAGCATCCTGAGTCAACCAACCAATAATCATTAGAAACAACATTGCATGCAGAAAGTAAAACATCTTCACCTGCATTTGAGGACTTATCAGTAGCAGAATCCCATTATTTCTTTGAGTTTCTACATTCCTTTTTCACATGCCCTCTTTTTCTACAATTCTAACACTTAACTATGTTCTTCTTTCTAGGAGTCTTGGAACAACCCTTAGACTTGTCTTTAGACCCCTTCTAATCTCCTTGCAGTACTCTTTCCTTGGACCTTCCCCTCACATTGAGAGCCTCAATGTTAATCTCAGAAGTCTTCTTCCTCATCTCCTGTGCCAACAAAGTTGCAACAAGGCAATCCAACTTCGGATCTTCAAGGTTAGCAGTAATAGAAAGGATAACATTCTCCCAAGATTCAGGTAAAGAACAAAGTAGAAGTATACATTTATCTTCCTCTACAACTGTAGCATCTACAGAATCAAGTTGACTCGATTTAGTAAATTAAAATTATTTAAATGCTCTGCAATAGAATCACCCTCTTTCATTTTAACTAAAACAAACTTCCACTTTAAATAAAGCTTATTTATCATGCTCTTGGCTTGATAGATCTCACTCAATCTATTCCAGAATTTGAATGAAGTCTCTTTCTTTGAGACATTCAACAATACGAAATCTGTAAGACATGGTCGGATTGTTTCCCTACCTTCTTATCCAACCTTTCCCATTCATCCGCACTCACATCATCAGGCTTCTCCTTTTTCATAACAACCAACTGTTGATTTCTTTCCTCAAGCAAATCCTCCATCTTCAGCATCCACAATTCATACCCTGTACCGTTGAATTTCTCAATGTCCAAATGAGAGGTTGAAGCAATGGATTGAGCCATGAATACTACACAAGATATGCAAAACAAAACAACCAAATCTCCCGTTGTAGCTAAACAACCTTCACACTACCACTCAAGAATCAAAACTGGCTAGGCTCTGATACCAAATGTTAGAAATGAAAGCAATAACTACCCAAATGAAAATCTGATTACAATATGTTTATGAACTTAAAGTAGTGTAATATGAATAGAGATTGCATTCGAAAATGAAATTACAACACAAGAATAAACACCATAGAAGAATAAACCATATTAACACCATATATAACATGGAGAAAACCCATTCGGGTAAAAACTCCACCAAGAAAAGAGGCTCAAGTTGTATTATCTTCAAAATCTGAAATACATAATACATGCACTTCCTCTATCTCTTCAACCTTCAATCCAGCAAAACCTGTGTATAAGAAAACTATATTGAATAACACATACAAGGCACCGTATTTATAGAGGAATTTCACTCCCCAAACTAGGCGATCACTTTCTCTCACCTTGGATACTCCAACATGCAACATTAAATGACCTCTTACAAGCTCATAACACTTGTCAATAGTCAACCATGCAAACTTTGGTGTCCATGGACAAGAATAGACACTTACAAGGTAATAAATACTATCATAATTGTCATATATTTTGTCATAACACCCCCCAAATAGCATCTTTCCAATATGGATGCCTAGAGCCAAGAATAGCAACTTACAACTCATAAATATCCATCATAAGTTGTCATATTGTCATAGAATCTTATGACAACTTACAACTATCATAGATTCTCTTACAACCACTTACCAACTTTATGATGTGTGTCATACAAGCCAAATATAGCTGATTCCTTCAAGGTGGCGCCTACTCTCAATTACTTTTGATATTTACAATTACTATTCGTAAATGTTACTACATAACTACCACTGGTAACTCCGAAACTTACTGATCTAGTAACTTCGTAATTACTATCCCTGCTAATTAATTTTTACCATTGCTGGTGAAACTTGTACATCCCTTATGGGTGATTTACAAATAATATTAAGAATAATAATTATAAGGATTTACAAGGTTAATGACACTTAAATCCTAACACTTAGAAGGGATTCCACTTCCAAACAAGGTGTATCATAATATAAAGGTCGCTGCCCAAAAGAAGAGGTGATGTGGCTTTTCAAAGTTGAAGATTGGTCAGATAAAAAGTGTGTGGGTGAGAAAGGAAGTATTGCTCCCTATTGGGAGGTCTTCATAAGTCATATTGTAATTTGGGAAAAGGTACATGGGTTTTCTAATGAGTTGAAAAAAGAGGTGTAGACTCTAGTGGGTGATGTTGAGTGTTCATTTGGGGTGATCTACTCCATCTTTGGTGAAGCCTTTTGCCACAACAATATTCAGGGAGATTGAACAACTAGTGTACCTCTTGTATATCATCCATGATCAACATAATTAGTCACATTGAAGGTCAAAGATTTTTGAGTATTCTATTTTAGTTCTTTAATTGTTTGTAACAACAGATTATATTGTTTGAATGCTTATTTTCTGTGATAACAAGAACATGTTGGCAAGAGACACTGTGTGGCTTCATAAGTGTTATCATTGATGGCAACAAAGTCTATCCCACACATCCGCAGTACATAATATTCCTTCACCGGAAGTTAGATTGAAGAATTTTTGGTTCGGTGAACAAGAACACAGTATGTAACAAGGTCCGACAATTAGGTCCAGATCTCTCAGATGATGTAACTCAGTAAGTTGTGGACTTGGACAAGTCAAGAGGGGTATCATGACTACTATACTCCAAATATTTAACCTCCGGTGCTAAATCAAGAAAAAGAAATGAGCATCTGAGTGTTGGATTCCAATCAGGTAGAGCAGACAGAGGAAGAACTAACCGACAGAGTATCAAACTTCAATTCGGACGAGTAAAAAGTGTTGAACAAGCAATTTGTGGGATTATACATTGTTGGCCGACATGATTTATGACTTCTATGCCTATGTTTTTGATACGCATCACAAATCAAGTATGGATTCAGCTGACAGATCAGTAACTTGCAAATATCTTGAGTGTTCTTGTTGCCGACTAGAAAGTTGATGAGAATCCTTGATGCAGATATATATACCAGATGGGTTCCAACATGTAAGTGTGTGTGGTGTAGGTGTGAAGCAATAAGGTGCAAAGAAAAGCAGAGTTAAGTGTGAGAACAGTAATTTAGGCTGGTATGTGATTGAATAACAACATAGAACAGAGAAAGGATGAAGTGCGTCAGATCAGTATATTGTGCCTAACCAGAACTGAACTCTTGCATTTGTAGATGCTTCTCATTAGTTCAAACACTTGATTATCTTCTGTAAGTTCTTGTAGGTAGTGTGCCTCTTATGAGCAGTGTGCTCAGACAGTGAGCCCTAATTGACAAGTGCCATTTTGTACTCCTTTATTCTTTTAATAGAGAATACAATCTTGGGTTAGTCACCTTGTGGTTTTTCCCTTAATAGGGTTTTCACGTAAAAATATTTGTGTTATATGTGTTGATTTTATTTTTGTTCTTATGATTACATATGCTTTCAAGTTTTGATATAACATTGAATATTGAGATAACAAAATTAAGGAAATCTTGACATAACTGATTCACCCCCCTCTCAGTTATCTACCTTGCTTTCAACAATTGGTATCAGAGCTAAGTTCCTCTAAACAAAGCCTAACAGCTTGAGGAAGATCTGGGAATCTCAATGGATGCATATGGTATGAAGGAACAACTTCAGTCGACCCTAGATGATCTTGAACAATCCCACTCTGAAGTTAATAATTTGAGAGAAAGACTCAAACAAGCTGATGAATTCATAAATGAGCTAAAATAAAAACTTAGCATTTCTGTGAAAAAGAGAAAGGAACTACTTCAAAAATTAGCCAATTAGAGTGAAGTCAATGATACTAATGAAGATCTGAATGAGAAAAATAAGCTATGTGAGAAGCTATCAAAAGAAGTCATTATGGTAAGACATGAAATGGAATCAGGGGTTATGAGATTTAACCAAGAAATTGAAGAAAAAAGAAAGATTGAAGATAATCTAAAACAATCCCTCAAGGAGAAAACAAAGGACTACCACAAAATGGATAGAATAATCAGGCATCTTGAATCTGATCTTGAAGAAGCTAGAGACAATGAAGAACAACTTGAGAATCAGATAGACACTCTTAAACAAGATCTTCAAACTGCAAATGAATACAAAGAAAAATTCAAGATAAGCTCAGCCCAACTTGAAGTTCTTCTGGAAATCCAAAAGAGAGTAGATGATAAGCGTGGCTTGGGATATGAGAAAGGTGAAAGCTCTGGATCCAGTCAGAAGAACTTTGGATCAGGAAATCAAAGAAACAGGCCTAGAAGACCTCCAGTAAGGCAACCAAATGCCCAAATATATCCATCCTTCAATGGATACTGCTTCAATTGCAACAATTTGGGTCACAAAGCAACCCAGTGCAAGAGAAGAATGAATTAGAATAATCCATCCTTCTCCAGACAATGTTTTAATTACAAAAGGTATGGTCACAAATCTCATGAATGCAAAAATATGCAAATAAACAATTCATTCAATAGTAGATGTTTTGCATGCAATAGAATGGGACATATGGCTAATCAATGCAGATCAAGAGGATATCAATCAAATAAGCAAATAAATGTTGTATGTTACAATTGCAATAGATCTAGTCATATTGCCAAATTCTGCAGAAGCAGAAATCAGGATAGAAAAGGTCCAGTGGAACATAATCAGAAGCAAGATAAGGGCAAAGGTAAAGTGAATGCGGATGAAGTTCAAGAGGAGATGAGCAAGATTTGGGTAAAAAGGAGTACAATGAATATTGGGGATGGATCCGCACTGAAATCTGGTGCTGATACTCCTTCCAGAAACTAAAAAGTAAGCTCTGGCTCAGGGGGAGCAACAGAGAAGATCCTTTTCCCCCAGCCAGCTAGTAAGTGCCCGAATTCGGCACATTGAGTCAGAATAAGAGATTGCAGTTTAAAGGGTTTAAGGATATTCACTTGAAAGTCATCAAGTAAAGATTTGGCAAATCTGCATGCAGATTTGAGCAAGTTATGAGGAGATCCTGTATCAGTAGCTATTCGATAAAGCATAACTTCACAAATAAATCTGGTATGATCTAAAACTGAAATAATTTAATTTGAGGACCTATGAGATGTCTGAAGAAAAGAAGTTACGTAGTCAATCCTCACAGACAATGATTCTAAGTTTGGCACAGTGATTCAAGAAGATCTCTCTCAAAACAGGGCAACCAGATAACTTAAGTTGTGCATTTATTACAAAAGGAAATTAGGGTTTGTGCATGGATAAAAGGGTTCTTTCAATCATTATTTACACACTTGCACTCATGAAGAAGAAAAGAAGAGCTTTGTAAAGAAGATTCTGCAATTCACTCAAGATCAACTGAAAATTGAATTCAACCAACAATTCGTTCTGGCTCTTGCTTCAAACCCTAAAGCGTGAAAAGGTATTTCCATTCTGATAATCTCTCTCCGAATCTCTTGCAAAATGGCTACTCCAATGGTTGTCAATATTTCTGATAGGCCGAGACCTAAATTCAAGAAACACCCTTACAAATCTCTAGAACTTGATCCCTTGGGTGCATTTTCTAGCATTTCGCATGGAGTTTTGCATGTAGAAGATGTTAGGGTTTATATCCATGCCAACAATAAAGAATTTGGAGACTCAAAATTGATGGACATCTATCACAAACAGCTAATAGGTGAAAATTTTGAACTCAAACCTCAATTCAAGGCCCTCCGGGTCAAACACTTCAGACATTGCATACATTTTCCATGTTTTGTAGAAGATGATTGGGTACGGTATGTTCTAAGCAGGATGCATGATAATTTTATGTGGCTAATGAGGTCATTCAAGATAACTAAAGATGCCATCAGGGCAGTGATCGGACTGCATTCATCCGGTGGGTTACCTGCACTTAAATATGTGAAGAACCAAATAGTAACCGAAGCCATTGGATCTAAATTTGACAAAAGAGCAATGACCATAGATGACATCATAGATCCGGATGTCAAGTTTGCCTCAATGATAATCAGCTACAAGATCTATCATTTGAGCAGGGAGAATTTTGTCTGGCACAACAATCTATGCAGCATATCAAATGTTGAGGCATGATGCATATTATGATCTATGTGAGCTTCTTCTAAATCAGCTGTTGGAGAATTTGCAAAAGATCAAAAAGGATAAGAAAAATTCCTTTAAATATGGTAGTCTAATACTATGTCTATTCTTCTATTATATGAATGAACTGCTTGGATCAATTGGTTGGGTCTGGCAAAATGATAAACCGGTTGCAATTCAGATCAGAGACTACATGTATGGACTTGGTGATGCTCAAGCCCAAAACATAGCCCTCTGGGGATACTTTAAGAACTTCCAAAGCATGATGCAAGCCAGAGAGAGAATACCATAGTCCATAGTTGAGAAATACAAGGACATAGTTTGCTTCATGGTTGACACTGATCAATGCCTAATGAAGGCAGTTGAGCCAAGAACTGTGTGGATAATTACTATGGTGTTGCAAGTATGGGCCTAACCTGTGTTGTCATTGATGTCAACATACTCTCGTTGTATTAATGATAAGGATTGGATGCGCTGTGTGCTGAGGATATTGAGAAAATTAGTCTCAATTAGGAACAGTGATGACAATAAGGCAAAAGTCCAAGATAGGAAGAGGATCAGAGGATGCAGATTAAAGGGTTTGTAGATATGTGTCTTGAGGTGATCCAGTAGAGATTCAGAGGTCCGCATGAAGATCTGAAGAAGTTGTGGCCGCTCAAGTAAAACCGGTTTCAACAGATGTTCAGTGGTGACAGATTGTTACAGATAGGTCCGGTGAGATCTGGAATTGCATTGCCCTGTTCTGCAGATTTGAGGGAGTGTTGAGGAAGCCTTTGTGGAGTGTCAAATAGATTGGTTCGTGGTTTGAAGGTGTTAGCGCCTGAATTGACTGGCAGTTTTTTGAGCAATTTTCATGCAGGCGCTCTCCCTAAGTATCCAAAAAATGCTCCAAGTGTTGGACCTCCTCAGTATTTTTCAGCTACATCATCATATTTTCTTAAGGAGGAGGTCATCATCATCATGTTTGTTTCGATGAAGGTCAGCATCATCATGTTCTCCGTCGACCGGTTTGTCATCGTCATCATCATATTTCACTATCGGGTGATGTTTGGTTATTATCCTGATGATGCTGATGAGCTACAGTGCGCCCTGATCTGCTTGCGAGGGTGATTATTTCAAAGCATCCGGTGATCTTCCATTTATCACCTTGCCCAAACATGATGATGATGTTGCCCCGATATTCTGAAGGGGTTATTCTCTAAGTCGTTCGACCTAACTTGCTTTTTCTTAAGGGTCGTCGTCATCATCATCATGTTTCCAGTTATCACCGTGTTGCTTGCGGGGGTCATCATATTTTTTGCCTTCATGATATTTTGCCGGGGTGATATCTTTATCATCGGGTGATCTTGGTTAGGATCATCCTGATGATGTTGTTGAAGAGTTCTAAGTGCGACCCGATATTCACTGGGGTCATCATATTTTGAACGTCAGGATGATCTTAGTCAATATCATCCTGATGATGTTGTATCACCTCTTGTTCGTTGTTTTGTCATCCTGATGATGCTGACGTCATCCTTATATCAGGGTGATATCCGGTTCTCTGCCTATCTGCATCATGATATTTCTGAAGGAGGGGGTGATATTTTCATATCACCCGGGTGTATGTTTGTTCCAGCGTCATGATGATGCTGATATCAAGGAGATATCCGCCTGCTGGCTTCGTGCATTATCTAGTGGGGGTGATCTTTTCAAGCATCATCATATTCATATTTCGCCCTGATCTTATAGCGGAGCTACAGTGCAGCATGATGTTAGTGCATCAGGATGATATTTCCAAATATTCGGTTATCTTCCGAATATCATCCTGATGTCGATATGATGATGACGTCATCGAGGTCCGGGGGGGTCATATTTCTAACACAAATCATCTTGTGGAGGTCCCCCGATATTTGTAAACATGATGATGACGTCATCCGGATATGAGGAGGTGCGCAGTAGGCAGATATGATGATGACGTCAGCAGGATATGATGATGACATCATCAGGATGTTCATCGGCCAGACTTTTGGTATAAGCTCAGCAGGAGGATGTTCCTCCGATGGATCAGGTTGTGCCGATGAAGGCAATTATCATGCAGATTGTATTGCGATATGATGCTGACGTCAGGGTGATATTTCGGGCAACAGGATATCATGCTGCTGGAGGATGATGATGATGAAGTCTTATACTAGTGTCGTCAGGAGCAAAAGCGCCGACATGATATATGCTCATGACCTAGTATATAAAGTGTTAATGAGGTTGCTGCGAGGTGCATGTGGGATAATTGGTATCTTGCATTTCGAAATATCATGATGATGAATCTCGGCGGGAAGTGGTTGCGATTAACTGTCTGATGTTCTTCCCAAGGCCGCGGGTTGGTGCGCCATTAATGGCGATTGTTGCAGAGGTATGGGCGATGGCGTGGGCTGATCTAGTACCCGGTTGAAGATCTGGATCCCTAGGCGGTGGCGCAGGGCTCGAAAAATCTTCCTGTCTCCTCCCCTACCTGCTGCATTAATGTTTGAGCGCCATTTCTATGATACTGTATATCTGGCGGGATTTTTGGTCAACCTGGTAGTTAATGCTGAATACACCCTCCTGCTATATAATGCAGAGGGTGTTATTCATTCAAGGTTGTTGAAAGTTGAGGATTTTTGGCTCTGTAATCCAAAACCAGCTGATCTGGTTGCTCTGTACAGTCTAACTTGTGAGTTTATGTATCTCTTGTTGTACGACTTGGCATGAATCCACTGATTTCATGGTTGGTCTTATATGAGTAATGATATCTTAGCATGTGTTGTGTTAATTCTGTCTCCAGTATTGCATGTATTCTTCTTCTGGATCTGGATGTTTGCGTAATGTTTAGATTCTAGAGCATAGAATTCCTATGTTGAATGTCTGATCTTTTAACTTCTGCTCAAGGGGTAGATTAAACTGTTTTCAGGTTGAACATTGGGAAGGGTATACTGCAGTAGGGATGCCATAAGTAGAGATAACTTAACACTCTTCATTGGGAGATATCTGTAAGGCAGATATCATGTGTATCCCCCTGAAATCCAGTTTTAGCTATTCATGCTGATCATTCACAGGTGTATGTCTACCGACTCCAAGCCCTGGATAGGCACCAATCATGCTGTGTTCTTGTGTTATACACCATGTCCAGCTTCGCATCCAAAATTTAAACTAAAACATTTCATACTTCCACCTGTTAGTTGTAGGAATAGAATTAGGAGCCCCCTGCATACTCTCATACTCAACCAGACATCATGTCCAAGAATGTTGCCAGCCTTGTGATCTATCATGCAGATCTTGGTCCATACATGAGAGTATTCTGCCTGTTGTTGTCAAGTTAGATCCTTCTATCTTTGAGCTAGTCAAGGTTACATCTTGAGTTATAGGGATACCCCCCTTGGTGTGGCAGAACCAGAAGTGAAGGGGAGGAGCTCATGCAACCTCCTGTATTCAGTTGGCTGAATCTGCCTGTGCATTAGAACTGGCAATCCCTAATGCTGATTCAGAAGAAAATACCAACAGAAGGTCCGCAAGCATCTATTCCTTTGTGACAGCAATGACAGACTGTGTTCTTGAGGTTCCAGATGAAGAGGAGATGGATTTCAGTAAGCAGATGAAGTGTGGATGTTCTTGATGATTTATGCAAGCTTGTGGAGGTCTTTGGATTGTGTCCAGTTTGTGTTGGTGATCCACATTAGAGTTGGAGCTCACAATTGAAGATTAACTTCCGGATGATAGTGTTCTTCTGAAGATTGGCCGACCGGATGAGTTACACATCCTGCGGATGTTCTTGTTGATGTTTGCCGACTTAGATGATCATTCCTAAGTTGATGTCTTGTATAAATAAGGGATTACGAATTCATTTCAAAGTTGTCCTTGTTGAGATGAGTGTGTGGTAGCAAAGAGAAGAGCAAAAGGCAGAGCAGAAGTATTGGGCTTAAATGGAACTGATTCAAGCATGGTGAAGATGCTATTCTCCAGTTCATGTATGTGATATTTATTTCTTTGTAGACAGTGTGTCTCTTGTAGGCAGTGAGCCTCTTGTGAGCAGTGTGCTCAGGGAGTGAGCCCTAATTGGCATGTGCCATTTTGTTCTTTCTATTCTTCTAATAGAGAATACAATCTTGAGTTAATCACCCCGTGGTTTTTCCCTTAACTGCGTTTTCCACGTCAAAATCTTGGTGTCTTATGTGTTGATGTGTTTCTGCTTTTGATTTAAGTGCATTATGTTTCATGATTAATATATTGCTAATCACTAAGAGGATTTAAGTGTGTAATTGAAAGAAAGTTTTGGACAACTGATTCACCCCCCCTCTCAGTTGTGTGCCCTAAGTCTAACATATGGGATATGAGGTTGATGAAAAAATCTTGGAGCTACATATACAACACCTGTTGAGCCAGCCTAAGGACACTAAAGCAGAAAGGTTTGGCACCTTTCAAGAGCTAAGTGTAAAAATACATGTTGAGTTAAGACATCCGGAGATGAAGAGGAAAGTAAGAAGGGAAGTTGAGAAAATTGCCAAAAGATTTGGCATATCAAAGGAGGCTCAAGATGTTAATAGAGAGAAAATGGAGAAGGCAAAAAAAGAAAGACAAGAAGCAGAGAAAGAAAGTGCCCCTGCATAAACCTCCTCTAGGACTAGATCCTCCAAGAGCTCTACTCCTGTCACTTCCAAAAGCTCAAAGTCCACCAAACCGGAAGTCAAGACATCCAGAAAAGGAGAAAAGAGGATGAAGACCAAAGCCTCAAGGACGTATGTAAGCCATAAAGATGATGAGGCAACAAAATCAGATGAAGAGATGAGGGAAATAAAGAAAAAGAGAACATCCGGGAAGTTCTGTGCTAGCAAAAAGGAGGAAGAGAAGGCAGAGGAATTTGTAGAAAAGCCCACTCTTTCCATTGATGACATCATCAAAGCAGTCACTGTGGATGGGAACCTGCAGCCGGTGACTGAGTTCTATGATGAATACAGTGATGTTGACAAGAGGATTTTGGAAGAAGCTACTGTCAGGTACTTGAACATTTACAATAAAGCTTTCATTGAAATTATATCATTAATTCCTAAGAGTCTAGAAAAAGTACTTGAGCTGAGAAAAGAGAATGCAAAGGCAAAAGACTTAGAGATTAGAGAGCAGATAGCAATTCATCTTTATCCTTCCATCACTCCAAAACAAATGAACATGATTTTCAAAGATTGTAAGGATGAGTTCCGGAGTAAGGCAAGAATGAATAAACTCATGCTTGGAGAAACAGACCAAGTAGCAAGTGAAACAAAAGATATCCTCCGAAATGCCTTGAAGAGATTCAATCTTCCCATTGTAGAAGAAACAAATGAAGAACCTTCTACCATGGATGTTGAAGGATTAAATGCAATCAATGAAGAAACTTCTGACAAGGATGTCGAAGGATTAAAGAAAATAAATGAAAAAATCTTTGAGAACTTAGACTCAGTTCCGGAAGAGGAAGTTCTTGAAGCAACAAACACAGGTGACATCTCTCCTCCGGATCCCACTGCAGCTGTGATAGACATTCCAGACTCTGAAGCTGAAGGAGAAGGTAGAAGAGAGGAGAAGAAGATTCAAGAAGAAGAGGTTAAAGGAAAAGAAGAAGAACAAGTAGAAAAGACTAATGATGACTCTCCTGATATTTTAAAGAAGACTCAATCACCAGCAAGAGACACTGCAGAGACAGTGAAGAACTTCTTAGACAAAGAGGTGGTGGAGTTAGATGAACTGAAGCTGTTTCAAGGGCCCCTAAATTTGGAGACTCTCTCACCAGTACAGATGATGAAGATAGCATCTTTTCCCCAAGCCAAGGCTAAAGAAAAAGTCTTGAAATCTCACATGGAGGACTGTGAACTATTAGAGATTGCATCTGAGATGCTGGAGAAGATCATGCCATCCTATCAAAAGGATCCTTCGGCCTCACCATCCGGTAACTTGAAAAACTTAGTAAACTCTGTTGACACTCATTTTGAATCTCTAGAGAAATCAACAGAAGCAAAGGTCCAAAAGGAGTTTCTGGGATAAAGATTCATTGAAGTTCAAGGACTTATTGCTAATGATAGGAGGAACCTAGACATTGGAATAAAGAGCCTTGAAAATGCTCTTAAAGATGGTGGGGACATATACAAAATCTGTTTATCTTGGCCCAAAGTGACAAAAGATATTGAAGAGAAGGTAAAAGAACAGGAAGAAAAACTGTCAAGCCTAGTTCAGAATTTTGAACCTCTTTCCTCTTCTCTAATGAATCAAGAATGCTAGGCTATTGTTACCATAAATGAAATAAAGAGGCTGGACAAAGAAAAGAAGAACATAATGAACATAATGGGTGAATTTAGAGGGATAATTATCCCTAAGCTAGAGGCAATGCATGAGGCCTTGACCGATGCTCAGACCACAGCCTGGACCAGTGATCCAGCAGATTTAAGAAGGGCAGAAGCATATGCATTTTTGTTGAGTGGTCACATCTCCATTTTGGATAGGATGAAGCAAGGTTGGGCCATAGAGTTTGTACAGTTGAAGACCACTTTTGCGGATATACTTAAGTATATGTAAGTATAACACATGATTTATATATACTTATGCGGCCATGTATAGGACAATTTTTACAAAATTTTGGTATGCGGATTCCGCCCTTTGCCATTGATGTCAAAGGGGGAGTGAGGAGTAGTGAAAAATGTGGAATTCAGCTAAGGGGGAGCTCCGATAAAACAGTGCAAAAGACAGAGCATCAACCAAGGGGGAGTTACTGCGACACTTACCCATTTTTCACTAAGTGTTGCCATCAATGCCAAAGGAGGAGATTGTTGGCAAGAGACATTGTGTGGCTTCATAAGTGTTGTCATTGATGGCAACAAAGTCTATCCCACACATCCGCAGTACATAATATGCCTTCACCAGAAGTCAGATTGAAGAATGTTTTGGTCCGGTGATCAAGAACAGAGTATGTAACAAGGTCCGACAATCAGGTCTGGATCTCTCAGATGGTGTAACTCAGTAAGTTGCGGACTTGGACAAGTCAAGAGGGGTATCATGACTACTGTACTCCAGAGATTTAGCCTCCGGTGCTAAATCAAGAAAAAAATATGAGCATCTGAGTGTTGGATTCCAATCAGGCAGAGCAGACAGAGGAAGACCTGACCGGCAGAGTATCAGACTTCAATCCGGATGAGTAAAAAGTGTTGAGCAAGCAATTTGTGGGATTATACATTATTGGCTGACATGATTTATGACTTCTATGCCTATGTTTTTGATACACATCACAAATCAAGTATGGATTCAGCCGATAGATCAGTAACTTGCAAATATCTTGAGTGTTCTTGTTGCCGACTAGAAAGTTGATGAGAATCCTTGATGTGGATATATATACTAGATGGGTTCTAGCATGTAAGTGTGTGTGGTGTAGGTGTGAAGCAATAAGGTGCGAAGAAAAACATAGTTAAGTGTGAGAACAGTAATTCAGGTCTAGTATGTGATTGAATAACAACATAGAACATAGAAAGGATGAAGTGCATCAGATCAATATATTGTGCCTAACCGGAACTGAACTCTTGCATTTGTAGATGCTTCTCATCAGTTCAAACACTTGATTATCTTCTGTAAGTTCTTGTAGGCAGTGTGCCTTTTGTGAGCAGTGTGCTTAGGCAGTGAGCCCTAATTGACAAGTGCCATTTTTTACTCCTTTATTCTTTTAACAGAGAATACAATCTTGGGTTAGTCACCCCGTGGTTTTTCCCTTAACAGGGTTTCCACGTAAAAATCCTTGTGTTATATGTGTTGATTTTATTTCTGTTCTTATGATTACATATGCTTTCATGTTTTGATATAACATTGAATATTGAGATAACAAAATTAAGGAAATTTTGAGATAACTGATTCACCCCCCCTCAGTTATATGCCTTGCTTTCAACACAACAAACTATTTGGCATAATGCCACTTCATGTCCTTTATATTCTGTGATACATTTGTGTGGGAAATAATATCTAAATTTTTCAAACAAGCTATCCACATCAACCAAACTTAGAAAATCAATATAACCAGCATTATGCAAAGTGTTTGATGAAACATCAATACACTAAAAATTAGATATTTTATGGTTTTAAGCAAAAATCTTGGTAGGGGATCTTTCATAGACCTAAAAAAACCCAAATTGACATGACTATACAAATTTGACCCTTATGACACACCATATGCAAATTTGACCCTTACTCTTCAATTATGCCACACCTTTTAACATGGTTAGGGGAGACAAGATGTGTCCAAACTCAATCACACACCAAATATACTTAAAATATCATTTCCAAATTCCACTATCAATCTCACCTCCACACCAAAGAGTGTAAGTTTGCCACATAGCCCCTAAATTGATTGACCCCATGTGGACCACAAACCACACTCCGAAGAAAATGGCCTATCCTTTTAATCTTCCACTAATAAATTCACTGCACTAAAAACAAGTGGAGGGACAATACTTCCCATTCAAGAGAGCTACAAGGAAATGTCACCCCTATAGAGACTAGGCCCCACAAAACATTACTAGCCTAACCCTAAGTTAAAATTTAACACAAGTAGGGTTTCCTCCATGGATTTATAGTGGGCAAGATGCAACGAAAATTTAAAACATCCGCCACTTAAGTAATTGAAATTGGATTTCATGAGATAAGAAGATAACGAGAAAAACAGAGCACTTCAAAAGCTGTGCACAGTTAACTTTAGCATTTCTTCGAAAGGAAATTCTTTTTTAAGCCTTGTTCGTTCTATTTGTGAGCTTCAATGGCGATGGCTATGGCGGCAACTGCGCCTGCTATGATTCAATCGAATGCATGCAATTATCACTCCACTTCTCTGCTTTTCACAGTGTCCTGTAGCACGCGTTTTGCCCAAGTCAAGCCGGCGAAGCTTAACTTTGAGCAGTCTCGGAGACGGGTGAGATTTGAAACCATGACCTCGCCAAATTCAAAACAATAAGTTAGAAAATAGTCAATTGGGTACTGATTAATATGGCTGTTAGGAAAGTTCTTCTTTTGTGATGAATTCTGATTGGGGCTTATTGCTTATAACGGTTACCTCTGAGGGATATTTATCTCATTTTGTCAGATGAGACAACTGGGTGTAATACTGAGTGTTGGACAGCCATGCCAGATTCTTAGTACTATTGCGCCCTGTAATAAGTTTTTGTATCTTGTGAGTTTTAATTATACTGTCACTTGTTTGCAGGAGTTATCACAGGGTGCCTGACTAACTACAGTATTGCATGCTAGTCCAATACACAGTGTTACATTGGGTTGTTGTATTTCTTCAACTTAGAGAAGATTTGTGTAGACATACAGAGCTACATTGGCTACTGTTAAAAGGCTTTTAACTTAGAGAAGATTTGTCTACACATATAGAACATCACTGGGTACATGCTAATGTAGAGTTGAAATGCTTTAATTAAGGGAAAACTTGTGTAGACATAGGGATCAACATTGCGTAAGGGCTAAATTACAGTTAAAATTGCTTCAATTTAGACAGTATTTGTTTAGACATACAGGATAACATTGGGTATGTGCTATAATGCTTCAGTTTAGGGAAACTATGTGTGTCGACACATAGCAACATTGGGCCATGGCTGTAAGGAGTGTGTATTCAATTGGGAATTTTATATCAGTACATTTTTAGAAATGAAATGATTTTAGTTATATCCATAAACCCAACTGTCTGTCCAGCCATAGATGTTACAGCAGTCTTAGCTCAACAAAAAGGGACTAACTTTTAAGACATTGCTGCTTGCTTTTTCGGGTTGTATCTTGTTTTGTTTATTTTGATCATCGGTTCCTACAGATCTTTTGTTCTTGCTTCTTCAAAGAGTTCCAACATGGAGTCCACTTCTAAGGTCTTCAATGTTCCTATGTACACCTTCTCACGGTGTTCATAAGTGGTGTTGCTGAAGTAAAAGGGGTATTTATGAATTATGTTCTGCTTTCCTGTGAGATGATATAAGGTAGCCATGGCCAGGGTTAAGTATTTAAGGCCAACATAGCCAGAGGCAATACCAAAAGGCATTCCATGGTGTTATATGAAGATCCTCATCCTACTTCTCTTTACACATGTAACTAGTAAGCTTGAGAATAATATTTTGAAATATCCAGCTAAACTGTTGGAAGAAGCTCCCTTTGGTTACTGATTGTTACTTTTTCCCATTAAAATTGTAACTACAGCATGACCATTGTGAAAAATTAGTGTAGATTATTGGACATAGAAATTTTCCTTTTGATCTTTGAGGCACAAGTAAGGTTTGCGTGGGATCATTTTGTTGTTAATAGTTGTTAAAAGTAGGCATTAATTATTATATGTGCTGACTGTAATTTTTTCCCATTACAAATGTAACTACAGCATCTCCATTGTAGAAATTTAGCTTTCGTTCATTAAACATTGTTTTTAAAGATAAAATAACTTATAAGTGAAGGTAAATTATTGGCAATACAGTGTTTACTTTCAGCCAGTGAGGCATGAGTGTTCAGTTATTTAGCTTTTACTCGTAATTATTTGTCATTAGATATGCATGGGCTATTTTTTCAGTCTAAGGAGGATGAAGTAAGAGAATAGCATGCCAAGATTTGGTTGGGATCTAAATGTGTTAAGGAATTTGTGGTGTTGCAGGTGGGTAAAACTTATGCCTCTCTTCTATCTGAGAATGGAGAATACTACTCGGAGAAGCCGCCAACTCCTTTGCTGGACACAATCAATTATCCAATTCACATGAAGAATCTATCTAGACGAGTAAGTGGTGTAGGTTGTTTAGGTCTTAGTGACTAATCTGGCTAGATTTCAGAGTGTAATTGGACCGCTGCTATGTAGACCCAAAATCCTAGTCAGCTATTCTGTATTGTTGCTGTATGTCAGGTGATTTGATTTCGGAAACCCTGGATACTATATACTTCAGACAAGAACTCAATGCCATTACTGTTCTTTTTGAATGATGACTCTATATATGTGGTTGTCACATGTCTGTCTCTAATTCCCCTGTATTTTACTTTGCTGTGTCCTTCTATCACATGAAACTTTCATCTGCAGCCGATTAATAATATATTTGCTGTTTGTTTTATCTTCTTTCTCTTTTTAGCTTGTGGGGCTGTCTTGATTCTATGATAATTTCATTATCATGTTTTTTCATTTTTCTGGTGCTCTTTAAAGTTAATTGCCTAACCTTTTATTGCAACTTATTGAAGGTTGAGTTCTGAGGCCAGGCTGCCAGCTCAGTGATTATGTATCCATATAATATTTGAGTTTAAGATTTATATATACTGATAGGATTATTGCCTAATGATTTGTAGGAGCTCAAACAACTGGCAGATGAACTTCGTTCTGATGTAATTTTTCATGTTTCGAGGACTGGTGGCCATCTTGGAGCCAGCCTTGGTGTCATTGAGCTTACAGTGGTCCTTCATTATGTTTTTGATGCTCCTGAGGATAAGATACTGTGGGATGTTGGCCATCAGGTAATCTATCACATACAGATTCATGACTTTGCAGCTTCTTTGAAACAGATTTTATCTGTCTGGAAACGAGAGATGACAAAATATTTTAGAAAACAAAGAGATTTCACATACTTTAAGATAGCGGTATGTAACAATGACATTAGAAATAACAAAGTCTTCTCATGTGAGTGAAGCATTATTATGTGTTTTTTCTGTGGAAGGACACAATTTTTTTGGAATTGTGTCTTCTTTTCTACCGCATCTACATGGTAGCTTAGATGAAGGGCTCTCGGCTCTCCTATATGGATAGGAAATTCAACAGCCCTTTCATTTTGTCTTTGTCTTATGTATGAACACCTGCTACTTCATTTAAAATTAGTTCTTCCAGTTGGCAGCCAAACACAAGAACAGTGACTTAGGCTCAATAATTTGTTCTGTTTTTGGCATAGTTACCAAGTCTGGATGGATTTGTTCAAATCCAGCTGGATTTGCCTGCTTCAGTCTGGACTTTTCAATTCCAATAGAGATTTTGCTTATTTTTTTGTAAAAAATATGGATTTCCAATTTCTTTTTTACCTCGTGAACAAATCAATTTTTTCAAACCTGGTAACTATACTTTTTGGGGCCCCCTCTAGATCACTTTGAATTATTTTGAATGCAACTTGTGTATGCCAGTCAGGGAGTTCTTTTGCTATGTTAATTATGTTGTCACTGTGAACTTGTAGTTTGAGATATTCTATTGTCGTTTGCCCTTACTCTGGCAAAGTTGGATTTAGAGTTTGCAGTGGTAAATCAAGAGTTATGGTTATCCCTCGTCATGTACATGATGTGTCTATTATTGGATGATGTTTTGGAGTCTATAGTGTTTGACTCAAGTTTGAAGAATTATGTGACAAAGTTTAACGTTGCTATGAAACATTTTACAGATACCTCCAGAAGTCACTAATTTGTCAATAATTGTGTCATTAAGAGTATAAGTTGACAACAGGCAATTATTCATTTCTACAGGCTTATCCTCACAAGATTCTTACTGGTAGAAGAAATAAGATGTCCACATTGAGACAAACCAATGGTCTCTCGGGCTTTACAAAACGTGCAGAGAGTGAATATGACGCATTTGGTGCTGGTCACAGCTCCACTAGTATATCTGCTGGACTAGGTGAGGTTATGAGCATTCATGAGCTACTTAAATGTGATGAACTTGTATATATGAACAGCTTTACAGAAGGGGGCTTTGATACTAACTGTTGTATTGAGTGCAGGCATGGCTGTTGGTCGTGACTTGAAAGGAAGAAAGAATCATGTGATTTCTGTCATAGGAGATGGAGCCATGACAGCAGGGCAAGCTTTTGAAGCTATGAACAATGCTGGATATTTGGACTCAAACATGATAGTTATCCTGAATGACAACAAACAAGTTTCCCTGCCAACAGCAAATCTTGATGGTCCTACACCACCAGTTGGTGCCCTCAGCAGTGCACTCAGCAGGCTGCAATCAAGTAGGCCTTTGCGTGAACTGAGGGAGGTTGCAAAGGTAAATACACAATTCAAGGATGTTATTCTTGGATGTTCATATCCATAAAGAAGTGGGCATAAGTAGCAGAACATACCATTGTTAGTAGCATTCATTAATGGACAATTTTTGTTAGAGAATTATTGTTCCAATTATTTGCCCTTTTTAAACTCAATCCTCCTCATACACCCTACAAAATGAGCTAGAAACTATGCCTTGAGGCAGGAGTGTAGTTAGCTATATTTTTAGATGTTAGAAGTGTGCAGAAAGCTGTTCCCTATTTGGATTATATAAATCGCACCCTCTACATTACCTTGACAATATCAAGTTCATTTAACAGTCAACCTAAAGAACTGCATTGCTATTCTCTGGTCTGTGATGCTTGATATTTGTTGTGGTAGGGTGTTACCAAACAACTTGGTGGCTCCATGCATGAACTGGCAGCAAAAGTGGATGAGTATGCAAGAGGTATGATAAGTGGTTCTCGTTCCACACTCTTTGAGGAGCTGGGACTTTATTACATAGGTCCAGTTGATGGTCACAACATTGATGATCTGATCACTATTCTCCGGGAAGTCAAAGCAACACACACAACTGGTCCAGTGTTGATTCATGTAGTTACAGAGAAAGGGCGGGGTTACCCATATGCAGAACGTGCACCTGACAAGTACCATGGTAAAACATGCAATCATATATGGAGGCTCCTCAGAAAGTGACTTGTTTGTAATGCATTTCTTTTAGTGGCACAAATGTGAAGGATTTTCATCTGGTTCAATTTTTCTTCTCTTGTAGGTGTTGCAAAGTTTGATCCTGCCACTGGCAAGCAATTTAAGGGGAAGGCTGCAACACGACCCTATACAACTTATTTTGCTGAGGCCTTGATTGCAGAAGCCGAAGTTGATAAGAATATTGTAGGAATTCATGCAGCAATGGGAGGTGGCACCGGGCTAAATATGTTTTTGAAACGCTTTCCAACCAGATGCTTTGATGTTGGCATAGCAGAACAACATGCTGTGACGTTTGCTGCAGGGTTGGCTTGTGAAGGCCTGAAACCTTTCTGTGCTATATATTCTTCTTTTCTGCAACGGGCCTATGATCAGGTTCTTCTGATTAAGTGACAACTTGGTTCTTGAATCTTTCTCTCAGTGTCTTTAGAATCTGTTTAAATTATTGCAGAAAAAGCTTACTTTTATGATTGCTTGGCAGGTTATACATGATGTAGACCTGCAGAAGTTGCCTGTCAGATTTGCAATGGATAGAGCAGGGCTTGTTGGAGCAGATGGCCCAACTCATTGTGGAGCATTTGATGTGACTTATTTGGCTTGCCTTCCAAATATGGTAGTCATGGCACCTTCTGATGAGGCTGAATTGTTTCACATGGTGGCAACTGCAGCTGCTATAGATGATCGGCCTAGTTGCTTCCGATATCCACGAGGCAATGGAGTAGGTGTGCCATTGCCACCTGGTAACAAAGGAGTGCCATTAGAGGTGGGATTCTGACCATTAACATAGTTTGGTTCTATGTCACTTGTATTGTGGCAAATCTGTGAAATCAGGAAAACTGATGCTTTAGTTGTCTTTGTTTGCTACTGATCCTAATCAGCTGTTTGCAGGTTGGGAAAGGTAGAGTTTTAGTAGAAGGTGATCGAGTAGCACTTCTAGGTTATGGCACCGTTGTTCAGAGTTGCCTTGCTGCTAGTGCTTTGTTGGAAGAGCAAGGTTTATCAGTGACAGTTGCAGATGCTAGATTTTGCAAGCCACTTGATCATGATCTAGTTCGATCTCTTGCAAAAGAGCATGAAGTATTAATAACAGTTGAAGAAGGAACAATAGGTGGTTTTGGATCTCACGTTGCTCAGTTTTTAGCTCTAGATGGGCTCTTGGATGGGAAGCTGAAGGTATTTTCGTTTTGGTCTTAAGAATGGTTCTTTTACCCATCTCCAAAAAGTTAAACCAAGACTGGAATTTGTGGAAGTATTGTCTAAAACTGGATTGTGTTAGTTTTGCTTTGATACATCAATAATGTTAGGTTTTAAATACCCTTTTGCCTTGCCTTTGCAGTGGAGACCAATGGTTCTTCCAGATCACTACATCGAGCATGGAGCTCCAATTGATCAAATGATTGAAGCTGGGTTGACATCATCTCATGTTGCAGCATCTGTGTTGAATATTTTGGGGCGAACAAGAGACGCTTTACAAATGATGTCTTGAGATCACTAAATATTTGGAACCCCAGTTTGAACTTGACAAATCTGGAGCTGCTCCTCATAGAAATGCATGCTGCATGGAGCATCACATAGGGCTCGTTAAAAGTAATGTGAAGTAGTGTATTTTATCAAAAAGGTATTTCCTCTCTCTATATCACTACGAGGGCACCAAGTCCTGATGGTATGAATATAGATTCATAGATCTTTTACCAGCTATTCATTGTCTCTTCTTGCGTGCTTGGGTGTCAGATTTTTGAACAGTCTGCAAGAGAACTGTTCATCGTATTCTAGCCAATTGCAAGCGAAGTTGTGTTAGCCATAACAAAAGTTTCAACATTATGTAAGAAGTTAAAAACATTGTTCTAAAGTTCTAGACTTCTAGTTGCATAAAAGTTAAAACCACACCAGCTCTTCTTTGGTTTGTTGCCCGAGAAATCTTACCTTATCTCTTCAGATATCAAGAGGATGGCAGTTCCAAACGATGGTTATCTTCTTTTGAGTCTTGTCACGTGTGCATTTTAAACCTTTGAATAAGCATATCTTTGAAGTTATGGCCTCTATTGGAAGACCTTCACCAAGTGCTCATCATCTGTCCTGTATGATTTACTTCATTTTTTCAAGACAACGGCAAGTTTGCTTGTCATGAGTGTTGATCTCAGAATCAGCACAAGTATAGCCACGATTTTAATAAATTGTTTTTAATTTTGCCTCTTGAGATTAATATGTAATTCTGCAGTAGTTTTTTTTGGCTTTGTGCTAATAGTAGGTAACCATAAGATACCCCTTAGATCATATGATTAAACCATTAAACTAAAATAAAACATGAAAAAATAATGTACAAGTTAGCAAACCTAATGAACACTAGATATATATAGAGAGAGAAACACTTGAGAGAAAAACTCTATCACTAAAGAGATCTAACCTTGTATTATTCTCAAACAATGGAGTATAAAAATACAATCTGCATATCCCTCTGACTGACAGTAATCTAACAGCATAATAGTTCTTGCAAAAGAACTGATGCAGGAGCATCCAGTGGTGTAAGGGCAATCTTGCATCGCCCAAAAAGAAGTTGATTCAAAACCATTATAGTTGTTTTTATTTTTTTCCATAATTAATGTTTCTGGTTCATAATCCCCTGAATAATGATGTAGGACTTTCAGTTTTTTCCAAACTGCTAAAAATAACAAACTGCCAGTTTTGGAAAGTTTAACTGCCATTTTAGAAAAGTTTGCATTTGGGCACGGATTGAAGCGAAAATTTACAGAAAGTTTCATAACTGAAATATAAGACCATTGGCGAAGGAATCAAGAAAAGATCATTTGTGAGCTGAAAGATATTAAAATTTTTGTTTTCTGAAAAACCCCTGAAAATTTTCGAAACGAAATATGAGGCACTAAAACATCCCATAACGCCCTGAAAAGTTGATGGAAATCTGTTTACGGATTTCTGACGTGATAGTTCACATCACGAGCTTTCCGGCGCTTAAAACGGTTCGTCAATCGGACACCCGGATCAAAAGTTATGCTTCTCGGAAGTTGACTTACTTTTGAAGGGAGTTGCAAATTTTGAAATTTAGCTGGAGGCAGCCAAAAAGTGCTATTTATGACTATTTTGGAAACCCTGGGTAGTAGTAGAGTTAAGGGGGGAAAAATGTAGAGTCAAGAATAGGCGGGAAAACAGAAATCTTAGCTGATTTGGGGTTACAGAAGGAAGAAGATTCCAGAGCCTGGTGATGTGTAGCTGTAGTGTGTTGCAGCCCGTGGATGATTGATTCCTCTGATTGTAATTGAGCTTCTGTAATGTAATGAGTTGTCTAAATCAATAAAGAAATATTCGATTTTTTGTGTCATTTCTATTGTCGTGTGTTTTGTGATTTACCCCCTTCATCAAGTGGTATCAAAGCAAGGGTTCTTGAGTGTGTAGACAGATCGCCGACTGTGGGGCAGTTTGCACCAGGACCTGAGGTTGTGGGTTTGCTGCGGAGATCAAGATGTCTCCACGAAGAAATTGTACTAGGAGGAATGCTTTGATGGAAGAGGGTTTTAGAGCCCTGCAAAGGTAGATCAATGCACTGCAAGAGGAGCTGCGAAGAGGGTTTGATCCAAGAACAAGAGAAGAAAGCGAGGATGAAGCTGAAGAAAAGCTATCCGAGGAAGAACAAGAAGCTGCAGGAGATCCTGTAGAAGTTAGGTTGTTGAGGGCCATTTCGAAGATCGGAAAGAGGCCCAGGATCGAAGTTTCTACATATTCTAGAGATTTGAATCCGGAACAGCTTATTGATTGGATCAATGACATGGAGGAGTATTTCGAGTATGAAGATGTGGAGGACCCAGATCGGGTTAAGTTTGCAAAAATAAAGTTGAAGGGCCATGCCATTATTTGGTGGAAGGAGGTTCAGTTAGAGAGGAATAGAAGAGGAAAATGAAAGATCACCAGATGGGATCGGATGGTGGAGAAACTGAAGAAGCAGTTCATTCCTGTGGACTACGAGATGGAGTTGTTGAAGAAGTTGCAAGGACTGAAGCAAGGTACAAGTCTGTTAAGGAGTATACAGAAGAGTTTTATAAGATTACTATTAGGACATGTCATGCAGAGGCCAACAAGAAGAAGGTAGCCCGTTACATTAATGGGTTGAGGCCAAGTATTCAAGATGAGCTAAGCTTAGTCAGAATGACCACCATAGAAGATGCATACTAGTTTTCCCTGAAGGTGGAAGAGACGCTGAATAAAAGATTTGACAGCAAGCAAAGGGGAAGAGGTCAAGGCGGAAGGACTGGTGGAAGACTCTATGGGGGCCGAAATGAATATTCAAAGAAAAGTGAAGAAGCCGGCACCAGTCGAAATCAGAGAGGGGATAATGCCTATCGCTCTCGTGACCAATATAATGGTGAGCAAAGAGGGAGAGGAAGAGGCCGACCTAGGCAAGGACCCGGAAGAGGAGGTTTCAGAGGAACCTGTTTCTAATGTGGAGAAGGACATCGAACATACGAGTGTCTGCAACATCAAGAAAGGACAAATAGAAGACCTGATGGAAATGCACGAGTTGCACATGTAGATGAAGATGCACAGTCTTAGTGTTTTGAAGATGCTGAAAGGGGAGAAACCCTAGTAGTCAGAAGAACTTTGTTGAATGAGGAGAAAGAACCCAATCGGAGGAAAAGTTTATTCCGCACAAGGTGCAAATGTGAAGGTAAGTGTTGTGATATTATTATTGACAGTGGAAGCATTGATAATCTTGTTTCAGAGGAGATGGTTGACAAGTAGAAGTTGACAAAAAGAAAACATCCGCATCCATATCGGATTGCATGGTTGCAAAAGGACCATAGAGCTTTGGTCAATGAGCAATGTTTAGTGAAGTTCAAGATTGGGGACTACCATGATGAGGTGCTGTGTGATATCATACCGATGGATGCATGTCATATGCTATTGGGGAGGTCGTGGCAGTATGATAGGAGCATTGTCCATGATGGTCGTGCAAACACATATTCTCTAACAAAGGATGAAGTTTGTCATAAGTTGAAGCCCTTGAAGGAGGTGGAAGAAAAGGTATGTAGTACTGCCAGAATTTGCTTGGTAGATGGTAGAAATTTTTTGGAGAGTATGAAGCATGAGCGTCATTGCTTTGCATTGATTCCTAAGATTAGTCAAGAGAAATGTGAAGATGTACCAGTAGAAGTTTCAGATAAGTTGGAAGAATTTTAGGTCATTATCTTTGATAATGTACCAGAAGGTTTACCATCAGTGAGGAAGATATGTCATCAAATGGATTTGATACCAGGAGCCAGTTTGCCAAATACGGCAACCCACAGAATGACTTTAGCAGAGAATGAAGAGTTGAACAGACATGTCCACGAGTTGTTAAGGAAGGGACTGATAAGGGAGAGCCTGAGTCTATGTACGATACTTGTAGTACTAGCACCAAAGAAAGATGGAGAGTGGAGAATGTGTACAGATTTTCGAGCCATAAATAAGATCACGATCAAGTACAGGTTTCCATTGCCAAGAATAGACAACATAATGGATTGTTTGAGTGGAGCCAAGTACTTCACAAATATTGACCTGAAGAGTGGGTATCACTAGATCCGAATCAGAGAAGGAGATGAATGGAAGACAACCTTCAAGACAAAGGAGGGTTTGTATGAGTGGTTAGTCATGCCATTTGAGCTAACCAACACACCGAGCACATTCATGCGGCTCATGAACGAGGTACTGAAAGAATTTTTGGGAAGTTTTGTTATTGTTTATTTAGATGATATTTTGATTTTCAGTAAGACTTGGGATGATGCATATCAGAAGAGTTTTAGAGAAGCTAAGGGAGAGAAGTTGTTGATTAATCTAAAGAAATGTAGTTTTGCAAAGGAGTTGGTATACCTAGGATTTGTTGTCTCAAAGGAAGGTCTTAAGATGGACCTAGAGAAGGTGAGAGCTATCTTTGAATGGCGTACGCCAAAGAGTGCCACGGAGGTAAGATCTTTTCATGGTTTGGCAAGTTTTTACAAAAAGTTTATTAGGA
The DNA here is from genome assembly GCA_027924645.1 of Cunninghamia lanceolata. Classification (NCBI taxonomy): domain Eukaryota; kingdom Viridiplantae; phylum Streptophyta; class Pinopsida; order Cupressales; family Cupressaceae; genus Cunninghamia; species Cunninghamia lanceolata. The sequence goes on along the minus strand of BSBN01001622.1, from coordinate 791,611 downwards.
ATTTTAGTAGCATTTGTGCACCCCTAACGGAGACAATGAGAGGGGATAGAAAAGAGTTTAAATGGACTAAAGGAGCAGACAAAAGATTTGATACATTGAAGTAGAAAGTCACAGAGCAACTTGTTTTGGCACTTCCAGATTTCAATAAGGTATTTTAGGTAGATTGTGATGCTAGTGGCAGTGCTATAGGAGCTGTTTTGAGTCAAGAAGGTAAGCCCATTGCCTATTTTAGTGAGAAGCTTAATGATGCCAAGAAAAATTATTATGTTTATGATCAAGAATTTTATGCTATAGTTTAGGCTTTGAAGAAATGGAGACATTATTTGTTGCCAAAAGAGTTTGTTTTATATGCTAATCATCAGGCTTTGTAGTATCTTAATAGTCAAGGAAAGTTGAACTAGAGACACTTAAAATGGGTTGAGTTTTTGCAGAGTTATACTTTTGTTTTGAAGCACATGAGTGGGAAGTGTAGAAGAGTTGCAGATGCCTTGAGCATAAGGCAAAATTTGTTGACAGAAATAAAGATAGAGGTTGTTGGGTTTGATGAGCTCAAAAGTTTGTATCCTGAAGATCCATATTTTGCAGAGGCTTGGAAAGCTTGTTTGGAACTTGTTACTTTGGACATGACAAAATGGTTGGATTTCATAATCCAAGATGGCATGTTGTTTAGAGGAAGCCAGTTGTGCATTCCGAGGAGTTCCATGAGAGAAAACTTGATTAAGGAGAAGCATAGTGGGGGATTGGTTGGACACTTTGGTCGAGATAAGACCATTTATATTGTTGGTGAGAATTATTATTGGCCATAGTTGCAACAAAATGTGAGGAAATTTGTGCAGAGTGTGTCAGATGGCAAAAGGAACAAGTCAAAATACAGGGCTATATTAGCCATTACCTATCCTGGAGAAGCCATGGGATGATATTAGTATGGATTTTGTTCTTGGTTTACCAAGGACACAGAGAGGGCATGATTCCATTTTTGTGGTGGTGGACAGTTTATCGAAGATGACACATTTTATTCTTTGTAAGAAGACTAATGATATTGTTCATATTGCAGAGTTATTTTTCAGGGAAGTGGTGAGACTACATGGTCTACCTAAGAGCATAGTTTCAGATTGAGATACCAAGTTTGTTGATTATTTCTGGAGGACATTGTGGAAGAAGTTGAAAATAGATTTGAAGTTCGGTTTTGCACACCATTCATAGACTGATGGACAAACAGAAGTGGTGAATAGGAGTTTGGGTAACCTACTATGATGCTTAGTAGGAGATAAGCCCAAGGGATGAAATTTGATTTTACTATAGGCAAAATTCGCTTACAACAATTCTGTCAATAGGAGTACTGGTAAATCATCATTCTAGATTGTATATGGTAATAGCACAAGAAATGCTTCTGAGTTAAGGAAGCTAGACAAAGGAGAAAAGACAAGTGCTGAAGCCGAAGACTTTGCAGAACATCTGAAGAATTTGCATGAAGAGGTGAGAAAGCACATTAATAAGGTGAATATTCAGTACAAGGCTAAGACATATCAAAAGAGGAGATATAAGGAGTTCCAGGTAGGAGATGAAGTCATGGTTCACTTGAGAAAAGAAAGGTTCCCAATTGGAATTTATAATAAGTTGAAAATGAAGAAATTTGGACCATGCAGAATTTTGAAGAAGCATGATTCAGGAAATGCATATGAGGTAGAGCTGCCGAGTGTGATCAACATTTCCCTTATTTTCAACATTGTTGATTTATTAGAATATCATGAAGGTGGAACAGAGGATGGATTGACAGAAGAATAGTGGAGTATTCCGACATCTACTTCAATGGAGGAGATAGAAGAGATCTTGGATAGCCGTGTGGGAAGATGTACTCGGAACATGAAATATGAATAATATTTGGTGAAATGGAAAGGAACGCCTATTGAAGATTTTTCTTGGTTGTCTAAGGCAGAGGTTGACCGTTTGGGTTTTCCTCAAACAAATACCTGAGACGTGACAGGGTCACTTCTCAAATCACCCTGGGTGTCTGATGTAGGAGTATCCAGTGGTGTAAGGGCAATCTTGCATCACCCAAAATGAAATTGATTCAAAATCATTGTAGTTGTTTTCATTTCTTTCCATAATTAGTGTTTCTGGTTCCATAATCTCCTGAATAATGATGTAGGACTTTCGGTTTTTTCCAAACTACTAAAATAGCAAACTACGAGTTTTGGAAAGTTTAACTGCCATTTTAGGAAAGTTTGCATTTGGGCACAGATTGAAGCGAAAACTTACAGAAAGCTTCATAACTGAAATATAAGACCTTTGGCGAAGGAATCAGGAAAAGATTATTTGTGAGCTGAAAGATATTAAAGTTTTTGTTTTCCGAAAAGCCCTTGAAAATTTCTGAAATGAGATATGAGGCACTAAAACATCCCATAACATCTTGAAAAGTTGACGGAAATCCGTTTACGAATGTTCGGTGTGATAGTTCACATCGCGAGCTTTTCAGCGCTTAAAACAGTTCATCAATCGGACACCCGGATCAAAAGTTATGTTTCCCGGAAGTTGACCTACTTTTGGAGGGAGTTGCAAATTTCAAAATTTAGTTGGAGGCCGCCAAAAAGTGCTATTTATGACTATTTTGGGAACCCTGGGCAGTAGTAGAGTTAAGGGGGGAAAAATGTAGAGTCAAGAATAGGCGGCAAAACAGAAACCCTAGCTGATTTAGGGTTACAAAAGGAAAAGATTCCATAGCGTGGTGATGTGTAGCTGTAGTGTGTTGCAGCCTGTGGAGGATTGATTCCTCTGATTGTAATTGAGCTTCTGTAATGTAATGAGTTGTCCAAATTAATAAAGAAATATTCAATTTTCTGTGTCTCATTTCTATTGTCGTGCGTTTTGTGATTTACCCCCTTCATCAAGAACATATAAATCCACTATCCCATGCCTTCAATATATAGAAAATTAGAAATTAGAAACCATAAATGATTTTCAAAACAAGTAGCTAATACCATGAGCTCAAAACTAGGTGCCCAAGTCTACATGCAAAAATCCAACGTCTCAAAGTCATGGTCAAGTAACTTGGAATATAAAGTAATTCTCCATACATGTCTTACGAGTCATAGATTTTGTCATAATCATCATATTGACCACTTTTTCCAATCCTAGGCACTCCATGAGGGCAATGAATACTTGTCATTACACCCATCTTGGGAAGATCCTTTATAACTCTTGATTTAACCTTTTCCAAGTAACCTTCTTATTGAATGCCTTCTTACACAATATTCTAAGTATTTAAAAAAAAAAACGTCCTCTCTCACATGGGTGCCACATTTAGTACTCTATGATATTTAAAACCATATGTTATTTATCATCTACATGAATAATTATAATTAATTAAGACTTGGGATTTGCAAGGTGAATGACACTTAATCCTAACATTCTCCCACTTGACATTTACATTGCAAAAACATAATACGAAACTAAAATGGGTGAATTAGATGTTAGAAGAGATAAGGCCCATAGGCTCTTTGCACCAACAAAACTTATGCATACTCACTGGCTTAGTGAGAGAATCTACAACATAATTCAAAATGTCAACCTTCTATATCATGGTTGCCATCCTCAACCATCTCACAAACAAAGTGATTGAACATCAATATGCTTATTATGAGCATGGTACATCAGATTCTTTACCAAACATATAACATTGATTGTCACATCTAACCTTGACCTATTTGCACTCGAAGCTAATACTTGAACACAAATTTTGTAATCATACTACCTCCTTATAGACATGTAGTATCCATTTACTTAGCTTATGTAGTGGACAACACAACTATGAGCCACCTCTTACTTATCCAATTAATTGCACCTCCAAACACAACCACTAGTCAACCTCCCACTATCTAAATCAATAAAGCTCTACATGTTCAACATCTTACCCACATCATTAGTACCATGATAACAATTATAGTGATTAGAAGTTCCTCAAAAATATCTGAAAATCTTTTTCATATAATCACAATGCTTTCTATCAGGATTAGATATAAATTTGCTAAGAACTCTCATTGCTTGGGTAATATCTGGTCTAGTACAAACCATTGCATACATCAGACTACCTACAACACTAGCACAAGAAACATTATACATACTTTTAAAATCGTCATTTGACTTATGACACTAATCCAAATATAACTTAGTACCAATAGGCACAAGAATACTTACTAACTTATTGTTTTGCATAGAAAATTGATGCAAAAATAGTGTCACGACATTCCATTGATGTCTTATGGGATAAAAAATCTAGTTTTGTACTTATCCTCCTCTTTTATCTTTATCTGCTAAAACTTAGACTTACAATCAAACTTGGAATAAATCTAACATTGTGAGGCTCTTCTACTGAGGTCAAAACTAAATGGTTAGGGTAATTAAATGGCTTAATAATGCAATTTAGAAGCTTTTAGTTGATACAAAATCTCTTCTTTCCTCATGCTTCCTCTACTTTTTATGTTAACTAGAAATGTTGGGCATGAAAATGAACTTTTAAAACCATAATCTAATAGCTCTTTTATTAAATTCGGAAATGAACTAAAGCTACCTAAAACCTAGTGCAAGAAATAAATCAAATAAAACTATTCTAGCAATGATATGAAATCAAAATAGAATAATAGAGTTAGTTCCCACAAGAGAAATACAAATACTCAAGAAGAAAAATAACATTATGAGAGCTCAAAAACATGAATAAATAATAAGCTAGAGGAGTGGATACATATTTAGGAAAGAGAGGAGGCAAGACCAACCAATGAGAAAAATAACTCCTACTATGCAAAAATAGGTAGAAGTTACACTCATAAAAGATGCAATCTACCCTTATTATGACCCAATCACTACAACTAAGAAAACTAAACTAAATGTGCAATAAAATACATAATATCCAACTACGGAAAAGAAAAAACCTAGACTAACACCCCCTTAAGCATAGCTTAGGTGGGTGAAAAGATGGGTCTCAACAAATGAATCCTAATGAAGTACCCATGTACAAATAGATCCCCCCTAAAGAGAAGAAGATCTCCAAGAAGAGAGATAGAGGTCCCCCAGAGAGAGAGAGAGAGGACTAAGTAGCCCCCTAAAGAAGTAGCCTCACACACCCTAATAAATCTCATAAATGAAGAAACTTGATTTCTATGAAGGGTTTTTTTGAACATGTTAGTAATTAGCTCAAAGTTAGGTAGTGTCAAAGATCAATGCCCTATGCATGGATAATATCCCAAATTTAGTGCATGTGAACCTCTATGTGCTTGGTTTGATGATGATGGACCAAATTATTGAAATTTGTATAGCACCCTAGTTGTCACAAAATATGATTGATGGTCATCTAAACTAGATACTAAACTCCATGAAAATATGCTGAAGCCAAATGGCCTCAGTGGAAGCATTGATAGCCTCCAATACTTAGCCTTAGTGGAAGATAGAGCAATATCAGATTATCTCTTGCTCAACCAACAAATATGACATGAACCAAGTGAGAAAGTGTAACCTAAAGTGGACTTGTGATCCTAATAATCTCCTATCCAATTTGAATTTGTAAACCCCACTAGGTAAATATCAATACCTCCTATATAGCAAATCCCAAAACTATGAGTACCTAAATGTAATGAAGAATCCACTTGGATACCTTCTAGTGTAGCTCATGGGGCTCTTGCATAAGTTGAGATATCATACCCACAACATATGAGATATTGAGCTTTGTATGATTCAAATAAATGAGGCTCCTAACAAGCTATTGGTGAAAGGTACCATTAACCAAAGGCGAAGAGCATTGAACCTCAAGTTTGACTCTAGAAAGAAAGGGAGAGTAGGCTTGTAGTCAACTGTGTGAAACAATGAGAAAATCTAGAGCATACTTGGACTATGTAATGGTAATCCTGGAAGTAGACTAAGATATCTCAATCATAAGAAAATATTGTGTTAATCCCAAGTCAGTAATCAAAAACTTATAATGAAGGGTAGTTTTCATTGCCACAATGGATGAAGAAGAGCTCCCTATGATCAATGGGTCACCAACATATAGAAATAGAATGAGGAGAGAATCATCCTATTGTAGAATGTAGATGTTTAGATCTGAATGGCAATGAGAAAACCCAATTGTGAGAAGGAAGGAATCCATCTTAGCATCCCAAGCTTGAGGGGATGATCTCAGTTCATAGATATATTTCCTAATTATACAAACCAAGGAAGAGTCCTATAGAATAACATGTGGCTTTTCCATGTATATCTCCTCCTCAAGGTCTTCATGAAGAAATGTACTCATCACATCCATTTGGTGAACCTCCTAGTGATGCACTACAATGATAGCAAGTGTGAGTCGAATAAAGTTCATCTTTGCAATTTGTGCAAAGGTCTTGGAGTAATGAGTACCAAGAACCTATGAAAACACCTTTGCAACCAATCCCACCTTTAACTTATCCACTAACCCATTTGATGTGAATCATTCTAATAGATCCATTTTTATTGAACAAATTTCCTTCCCTTAGGAAGGGAGACAAGATCCCAAGTGTGGTTTCTAACCAAGGAATTGCACTCCTCTTGCATGGTAGCATCCCACCTAAGAATGCACGATGTCTCCTAGAAAGACTATGGATTGGAGGTCGAAGTAATGTAAACATGTGGACTTCCCTAAAATATAAATGTGTTCACCTAGTGTTTGATTGATCCCCAACCCAGTCACCCACAACCTACAATGTTTGTCAAACCCAAAGTGGAACTAAAGTTAGAAAACCATGAAGAGACTTTTCAACCTATGAATGATGACTAGGAGAGGGAAGAGGTGAATCCTCATCATCACTCTCAACATATAAAGTGGAGGAAGAAGAGTCTTCATCATCAACAATCTATCCAGGTTTATCTAAATCCTTATATGTACTATCATTTAACCCAACTGATTCCAATGTGAATGTACATGGATGAAAAGTGTCAAGAATGAAACTTAAAGATCCCTCCTTAAAGTGAACACCCCTCTTAGTGAGTAGCCCATGTTTTCTAGGGTGGAGTAGTTGATAACTTTTAACACCATCTAGATAACCTACAAATATGCAAGGCCTGCTCTATGGATTCATGGTCTTACATTTCTCTATAGGAATGTGCACCCATGTATGAGAACCAAAAACTCTAAAGTCCTTAAATATTGGTTTCTAATCACTCCAATCTTGGAAAAGAGTGACTCCCTTCAAGGCTCAATGAGAAATGTGGCTTTGGATATGACAAATATAGTTAACGGTCTCCTCCCAATATCGAGGTGCAAGAGATCTAGAGTGTATCATACAATTTGTCATTTCCTTCAAAGACAAGGAAATGACCTATTCTTGTGTTCTACCACACCATTTTAATAAAGAATACAGGAAACTATGCATTGTAAATCAATCCCCTCTATGGTGCAAAACTTCTTAAAATGATGGGTAACATACCACTACTATCTATGTGCAAAACCTTAATGGAATTATCTTACTTTTTCTCTACAAAAGACTTGAAGTTGTAAAAGAAATCAATTACCTTAGACTTATGTTAGAGAAAGTACACCCAATTTTAGCTATAAAAGTCATCAATGAATGTCAAAACATATCTGGCCTTGCTAAAGGAAGGATGTGGAAATGGATCAACCAAATCACTTGGAACTAACTCTAGAATCTATGAGGCTCTACATTACTTTCCTTTGTAAAAATTTTATTTGGGATGCTTGATAAGGACGCATCCCTAGCAAACACCATTAGAAAAGTGAACAGAAGGAAACCCTGTAACCATGCCTTGTTGGCTGATCTACTACACGTAGTAGTAGTTAAGATGGAAAAACAATCATACCATAACTTAATTCATTAGAATGGTTGAGTAGAATAGTCAAAGGAGGATCAAGAGCAAAGTCAGAAAAAAGATAAAGTTGATACTAATGATTTTCTTTCCCTAGTACAACTATAGAACCACTATGCACCTCACTGATAAACATTAAATTAGGATTGAACTCAACCCACTTGCTCAAACCAATATGAGTGATCTAATAAACTGATATGAGATTAGTTTTTTTAAATTGATTATATATTACTAAAAAGAAGCTACTCCAGGGTACAATATGATTAATTAGCCCATACCAGGCAACAAGTTTCTAAGGACTCAACAGTCCAAATATCATGATACTAGTCTGTATACCAGCGTATACAACACAAAACATTATAAACAAGAAGAGTATCTCAACACAAACTGTTACATCAGTATGTATACCACATCAAATTCCATGATTTGTTCAAAAAATTGTACTGAATAAGCACATTGAAGAGCAAGTCACTTGTTCCAGCTTTCACTGTATTTGTCCAGCTCAGCATAAAACCCAATTGGTGGAGTGATTTTAGAAATAACATCATTATCTCTGACCACTTCTAGATCTACATTAGGTGGAAGTTATTTCTATTTTAATCCCATGTCCTCTAAGAGCATGTTTATCATATATTTCTTGGAACTTCATATACTATTTAACAAATTGATCATCCACTTTCTTGGCATCATGAGGTTAGAATTTGGTTGTTATAATTTCTAACCTCTTCAAACATGTTTGGCCTTCATCCATCAAATCTAAAAACTTGTCCTTAGAAATCTCTAAAGTCATCAAAACCTGCATAGCAACATTATGAAAAATGAGCCTTCTTGAAGACTCTATAAGGTGCCTCCTCTTGCCCTGATAGTTTTCCTCATTTCTCAATTTCCACAAAATCCAAAGAATTTAGTAGTCAAAGTGAGCCAAAAAATATTATAAAACATATTCAATCCATCAACATAACTAAATAAAATCTCTTGCCAAGAAATGCTTTTCCTTCTATCCAAACCCTTAAGACCAGAGAAAAATAAAAAACCAAACACTTTTGGCAAAACTACACTAAAAAAAAGATGCTCAATAGACTTAGGTAGATTGCAAAAGTTGCAAAGATTCTTGACAAGCCAGAACTGAAACAATTAATGCCAACAACAAGCTTCTTTAACAAAAACAACCACCTAAAACATGAATTTTTGACTCAAAAACATTGGACCAACAAAGTTTAAGGACTCTAGACCACTATTTTTTATTAAGGTTTAAAATCTAACATGTGTTAACATAACTAGTGACATCCTAGGAGTTGGTCAGAATCTCATACAACTTCTTAGGATAGATTTTGAGCAATATAGTTCCATCTTCCCATCTAATGTTATCATAAATCTCTATGTTGAATCTAAGCTCAATGGGGAATTGAAATTTGAAACATGCTTTCTTAAGGACATAAAATGTCCTTTGAGAATGAGGCAACCCATAAGACTTGCTAAGTTCTTTCCACTCCTTCAGTTGGACATTAACTAAGATGTAACTAAAGGTACTCAATCCTTTAATGTCCCACTTCTTATGTGAACAGCCTTGGAGGAGGGCCAGGGGTTTATTACTCTAGTGGATATTCCACCAGATGGATCTATAATGACAAAATTTATTTCCAAACCGATCCCAACCATTGCTGTCTTTGATGTACCTTTTCACCAATTCCCATGCCTTCCACAAACTCTTGAATACACTAGAGACAAAGGGGAGACATAAAATACCGAACAAAACATCTTGTGGGTGCAGACCTTTCCATTGTCTAGCATTCTTTGGAATAGTCAACTAGATATTATTTCTTACCAACACTTTCCAAGGCTCCTCTCCCTCAAAAGACTTAATTATCCATTTCATAGCTAAATTTATCCCTTGAACCTTTAAGTCTTTTAACCCCATGCCACCAAGATCTTTCTTCATGCAACACCATTGCCATTTAACAACTCTCTTCTTATTACTCCTACCATCTAACCAAAGAAACTTTCTAATACTTTTTTGAATCTCATTGATATGGCTTCTATTAAAGAACCAAACTGAAGAGTAGTAGACACTATATGAGGACAACTCTTTTGATATATTTGGATTCTCCCTACCATTTAAAGATACTACTTGTTCCATCTTGTCAATTTTCTATTAATCTTATCATGCACCTAGTCCCACATATCTTTAAGAGAGGGGTTTATGGAGAAAGGGATACCAAGGTATCTCACTTGCTTATTAGGGCCTCCCCAAAGAAGGCCTTTTTTATTGAACCAAGCTAGAGGAGATTCATTCCAACTAAGTAGAGTTGATTTGCTTTCAGATATTTTTTCCCCAGAGGCCTTATAGAAAATATTCAATTTCCCTATCAAATTTTCAAAGTTATTCTCATTCATATCAACAAAAAATGTTGTGTCATCAACAAACTAGATGTTAATCAATTCCTCATTATTTGGCAAGATCAAACCTTTGACATTCTCACCATTAGTGGTAAATCTCAAAAGAAAATGCAATGCATCAGAGGCAATAACAAATAGGGCAGGTGCCAGTGAGCACCCCTATCTAATAGACCTTTGGAGAGGGAATGGCTGTGTTAATGACCCATTAACATCAATTTGTGTAACATCTCTAAACAATAATTTTATCACATCACAAAAGCTAGGAGGAAATCCAAAGGCCTCAAGGGTCATTATTATAAAAGACCACTCAACTCTATCATAACTCTTCTCAAAATCCAAGAGAAGCATGCCAATGTTTTGATTAGTAACTTTAGCCCAGTTCATAGCTTCCCAGCTAGTTATAAGGTTTTCCAAAAATATATCTACCTTTTATAAAGCCATTTTGCAAGGCATTAACAAATTTTGGCAAAATATCTGTCAATCTTAATGCCAAAACTTTGGCCATAATTATGTAGGATACATTGAAGAGAGTTATAGTTCTCCAATTTCTAATCTTCCCTCTATCATCCTCCTTAGGTAATCGTTTAATGATGCCTCTGTTAATCTTACTCCCCAATGTACCTTTGTTAATGGCTTCTTTATAGACTAACCACACATCATCCATAATCCAATCTTCATTCTTTTTATAAAATTCAATAGGTAAACTATAAATACTAGGAGACTTATCATTTTTAAAAGATTTGATGGCTTTTATAATCTCCTCTTTGCTTATGTCACTATTTAGGATGTTAGCATCCTCCTCTTTAATTTTCTTAGGTATTAACCTTCTACATACACTTTGGGCATTTTTACAATCCATATTATTATCACTAGTAGTGAAGAGCCCTTGGTAAAAGTTTTTAAACTCCTCCTTGATTTTGTTTATGTCAATGGTCTGTACATTATCAATCCACATGGATTCGATTTCTTCTCTTATATTCTTCATTTTAATGAAATTGGAGAAAATTTTTGATCCCTTGTCACTGACCTTAAGCTAGTTCATCTTATCTCTTATTTTCATACCCTGAGCCTTCTTTGTTTGTAGACATTTCAATTTATGTTTGGTATCTGTCATTACCTACATAAGAGATTCATTATCAGAATCCTTCTGTAGAAGATTCTCAACACTTTACAAGTCTTCTTAAAGTCTACTTTCCACTTTCCTCCCATATAAAGCTATTTTCTTACCAATTGTTTGAAATATAATCCTCCAACTTTTAATATTCTCATTCCATAGCTCAATGTGTGACAAGTTTTGCAAGAGAATTCTATTAATTTCTTTCAATGTAAAAATTCCATCATTACAATCATGATTTTTAAGCATGTATTGAGCTTGAAGACATTATCCATTCTAATCTTATCATCATTGCAATTATTCTGCACAACAATCTTGGTCTTAATAGGATAGTGGATAGAAATGGTGTTGGGATGAACTTTCACCTTATCACCATTATCACTAGGATCAAAGATGAAGAAATCCTCATTAGCATAGAATCTATCCAATCAACAATAGATTCTCTTACCTTGTTTTTGAAAATTACACCAAGTATTCCAGATGTCTTGGCTATCCTTTTTACCATTCTCTAGAGGATCAAAAAGTTTTAGGTTTTTCTTCATTTTATTCTAGAAATATTGTTCATTCCCTTTCCATCTCATGTCTAAACCCCCTATTTTGTCTTCCATTTGCTCCACCATATTGAAATTCCGACCAACAATCCATGATACTCTTCCCTGGACTTCTTTGATTGTTGGTAGAGAAGTTCTGGTTTCTTCCAACTGAAGAACCCTCCCCAATGGTTGCAGTAACTTGGGAATAAATGCCCAACATTGTGGTGGGAGATTTTTAACTATCACCCATATGGGAATAGTGGTCATTAAAACATCTTCATTCAAAATATCTAGAGACAAGGCCACATATTTGAACATGGATTTCCCAACATTCAAATATTCTTTGTTTAGGACATGCTTTTGCATATTATGGTTTCTAAAAAACACTATAAATAACCCTTTTTGCACCATTCTACAAAAAAGAAACATATAACCCTAATTTCCCCCCCACACATTCAAAATCCAATCATCAAAGAATTTCCTTGATGAAAGAGGTGTTACTATCAACAACATCAAAGAAAATTGCAATGTTTTTAAGTCTATTCTCTTCTTGTTCAATAGTAAAGTTCATATCTTTATTTGGTTCCATGAGGAGAACTCTCTGGGGAGGAGATACCTTACCTTCAGATTCTCCTCCAACTTGTAGACCTTCGACTCCTCCATATTCTATCTCCTACACTTCGAACCTGGCTTCTTCAGGGACCTCAAGTTTCTCCTCTCCATTAAGCACTTCCCTGCACGATTTCTTCTCCTGGTCAGCTTCACCTTCATTAACAATCTTGTCTTCATCCATCGACACCGCTTCTTCCCCTTCCATAACTCCACATTCTTCAACCATTACTCTCAGATCTACACTAGTTAATGCCTGCTAGGCACAAGTGGAAGGCACAACTATAACCAATTCAAAGATTTAAAACAAAACCAACAATAATCAATGCAATAAACAATAATTCTAATAGGAACCCAACCTAACAAATATCCCCTAATCCCAAACAACATCAACAATGACACCAAAATTACAAAGAGAATAAGGAAAAACTGATAATCTATGGTGAAGAACACAAATCAGAGTCAATTCAAGAAGAGAGAGCTTCCCCAAGGTTGACAATGGTAGGTGACTCTTCGTCTCCTCCATCAAACTTAGAGCACCTCCTCCTTCTCTTTCCTTCCTCATAGGAGATTAGTTGACAATGATGACACTTAAATAATATCTTAAAATGTTCCATACCCCACATCAACAGGCTCTATCGCACACACCTAAATAGGAGTGTCATCACCCATCAAAATGGTTAGCATAGTACAAGGATCTAAAGATGTGAAATCATCTTGAGATGAATCAATGTGGTACGAAGCACCTAAATCAAGAACCCAAGTGGATGGTGGAGATTGTAACAAGCCAACTCTTGTTAATCGAAAATTAACCAACTTAAGCATCATTAAGTCTAAAATCATGATTAGCATAATCAAAGAGATACAAATAACAATCAATATGATAATCAAAATCGATATGCATGTCTTTTCTGGACACATCAAAACTGAAATTTACAATTATGCCAAAGATATCATATTAGTGATTTACTTTCTCTATACATTTACAATGTTTTGCTCATAGCATCAATGATAAATTATACATAATGATGACTATCAAGTCATATAAGATAATGTACTGTATCTAGAACTTTGGCATCTATCTTCTTAAGCCTCAGCTAGTCTTTTGCTTGGAAATGAGAGCATCACTTGAGAGCTTTTCCTCCAACCACAGACCGGTGGTCCCCCACACAACTTCCTACCTAGAAGCAACCCTACCCTTCATAAAGGGAATAGATATAAGGAATTGATTGGTTTGCCATCTGAGTATCTGGTGTTGTGTCCTTCACAATACTTCACATTCATACAACTATAGATCCACTCTAACTATGTATGACACTACTAGAAGCATTGTGCCATTTGGAGCACAGTGAACAGACTAATGCATGCAGAGACGGATGCATTACTTTGGCCAAAGATTTATATACATGATGTTTCACAATGAATGTAGTCGAATGTTCACACATCTTGACTCGACTTAGAAGCTGTCTCATCCTACAGTGTTCAATTTCAATCCTCCTCGGTCATAGTAGAAAAGTTGGGTTTAATTCACCTTCAGTCCATCTTTCTTGGACTTTTGACTCCGGTCTCCAAGAGTACATCTAGTGATTATTTGTTGTCTATGAAATAGGGAACATGTGACTCCACGTCACTCTATTCCCATTTTTCCTTACTTTCAATTTCATGTTCATAGTTTCCAAATCTCAAAAGACCATCCTCGATATAATTTTTTCTATGGTTACTTGTGTTCAAGGTTTTCATCGATTTCATATCGATCATACGACTTACCAATATAGGCCAATAGTCGTCCATTTGTCAAAAAAATTCAAATGGGTTCTTGAAACCCTTAGCTTCATCCACGAAGCTTGCCATAACAAAAGAGACATATACATAATACGTACTCTACTACAAAGTTATCACACTCATTTTCAATTCTTTCCTTCATGGATAAGATAGTAATAATGATTCAGGGTTTACTCATTGACATGCGTAAGCCAGCATGCACTCTGTGCAGCCTTAAGCAAGGTTTATCAATAATAAACTAGCTTTATACCATGGCAAGACAAATCTTGTTACTCTTTTAAATCACAATAGCCTACACCCGAAGGTATAGTATTAACTTTCATAAACATAAGGTATAACTTTTTCCTTATAAGTGTCTCGACTGTCTTGTAGTTTAAATACTGTCAAAGACAAAGTTAACATAATATTTCAATGTTCAAATGTATGGCCATCGATCTTCTTTTAAACGGTGTTACCTCTCCTCGAGGCACCAGCTATTGGCCTAATGATAGGCTTAGGGTTTGGTATTACAAGGCTCACATCCTGCTTGATGATAATCATTGGTGGTTATGGAATTCAACCTACCACGAATGAAATCATAACACAGTGCTTATAAACAATGTTACTTATTCTCAGCCTTATCGGCTTCGAGACTTGAGATTGCTACAACAATAATCATAGATATTTGGCCTTTTGGCCTCAACATATTATCCAATGAATACAGTTCTTTAGATAGACTAAAACACATTCTTTTAACTCTTTGGCCTCAAAGGCTATAATGTGGTTATACACATATTATCATCATTGAAAGAGAAAATATGGTCAATCTATGACCACTGTGTTTATCATATATTATCATATGAATGCTCTGCATTCTACAAAGCATAAATGACTGTATTAACAATCTTACCTCAGGATATGGATTGAACTGAGTTATGTCCAGCTAAGGTCCACTGTTTGCTTTCCTTCACGGCTCACAAACAATGTAGAGCTACTCTGTAGCTTCTCCCTGCTAAGCTCTCTCTTCCCAGATCGATAACCGATGACAACAACAATGCATAACTTAAAAACAACCAACCCTTCTCATCCGAAAGGCTCTTCTTTGCATGTTAGTCTCCCACCACCCCACAAAGTTTGCCACCTTCGAAGTGGGGTGTGGGTTTTTCCCCGATGGCATCTTGTCACCCACGGGTAAAGACTTCAAGAAAACCATAATTTACTTCCCATTCAGAAGTTAAGACAATTATTTGAGCTTGTGGTAACCTCTACCACCGCTACCACTCCGTCCACTCATCGTGGATAGTGGTAAGGTTGGTGACATAATATAATAGCTTTCACCACAAAGTTCTCGACCACATAAAGGACATAAACATGTCTCACATACTATCATTTATAATGAAATGATACTATAGGGTTATCAAATAATCTAGGGTATTACCTAGATATGTTATCATCGTAAAGGTGGTAACATAACCATGTGATTATGGGGTCGAGTATTACTCCCCTAATTCGCTATATTAGACTTAGATAAGATATTTAAATAATAAACACAAGGTTTAATAAAGGAAAGTTACGTAAACAAAGGAAAACTCGGCATCACACAAGATTACTATCAACTACAAGGATGTTCTAAGAACATTGCTTAGTTAATCTGACGTAAATAATGTCGAGAGACCCTAACACGACTTTACTGACTATAGTCAAATTGAAATCAAATTGCAAGGATAAAGAGACTTATACTCACCCTGACTAACTCGGTTCACAAATAATCAATTCGATACTCAGATGGCATTCTGATATGTTCCGAACATCTAGTTCCTTCTTCCACGCTGATACCCTCCTTCCATCCTCAAAGGAAGATTATTTTCCTGGTTACACTCACAACTAGATAATCATGATCAATGTATCATCATTTAATTCATAAACCATTATGATAAAATAATCTTAGCAATAAGTAATCTCATGCTTAATATAAACATAAATCAATATCTATGTAATCAATGATTTCACTTGATATTTTCCACAAACATCAAATCATTAATCTAAGATTAATTGTCCTGTTTACCACATAAAAGTGAGATTAAGTCTAATCATAAGTTGGGGATGTAACAAAGATGTAACTTCTAAAAGGTCCTTGCCCTTTTCTTTCCCCTTATTATTATATTTTTCCTTAGAAGACCCCTCATGTGAAGAATTGTATTTCATTGACTCATGAACACTGATGTTGTTCTTCTCTAGAATATGTGTCAAGTGATCAATTTGTTTGTTCAAACATTTATGTTCATCATGATTAGGCCTTTTTCAATAGGCACATTTAACCTTCTCTTTGTTAGGCTTCTTGCCTTTAGAAGATGAGGTCTCGAAAGATAACTTTTGAGGCAGTAGGTTATTAATCCTTTCTCTCCTATTTATCCTTGTTTTTCTATCTCTTATCCTTATTGCTTGATCCTTTCTATTCTTTTGTGTCTTGGTTAGCAACTAGGGCATGTGACTTAGAGGATCTAAGAGTACCCATCTAGATAAGTTCATCTTTCTCCCTAGTTAGAGTGGAGGCAAGGTCATCTGAAGATGGCATTGTGAACTAAGCTCCTAGGTACCCTTTGTGGCATACAAGGTAGAAACAAAGACCAAATAGTTAGAACCAAGTTTAGAGGGAATGTTTTTTTAAGAAAAGGTGGCAAGCACCTAAACATAGATATTATATTAATGTAACAAAAATACCCAAAAGGTTATATATTACAAAATATCAGCTTGAGCTCATCTCCATGATAGTAAAACATTGTTTGTCACAGGGGGAGAGAAGAAAAAAACCCCAAAACAAGGAGCAGACCATCTAAAAAGTTAGATATAAAAAGCATTGTTCCTGAAGGACATGATCATCTACAATATTTAGATCTGCTACTACATAACCATTAGGATTTGGATTAACAATTGCCATTGGAACATCAGCACCACCATTGTTTGGTTGAGGTGGCGCAAGCGGCTATGGAGGAAACACATTCAACAGTAGAGACCATGCATCAAGCACTTCCTATACATGGTCCACAAGTTCCTGTCCAAACTCATTAAATTGTGACTGAATTGAGTTCTCTACAACAACAGTGCAGTCATCTTGGAGGCCATGAACCACTGCATAATATAGACAATGAAATGTAGGATTTCTTTGGATAGATCAAAGGGAGAAAAAAACCCCAATTAAAGAATCCCCCTCATTAAGATCATAGTTACCCAGAGCTTCATTTAACCTATCATTACCGAGAATAAAATCTTGCACGAAGACATCAGCCAAATGCCTTACCATTTCCACATCTTGAACCAGGTCCATAGCATTAGACATGAACAGAGAAATTAGTTGTGAATGATAGAACAAGTGATGCTCCTATAACAGGTCTCGACCACAAACCTCCATAATAGCTCCTTCAATGTCGTCGTTGTGGAATTTAAAGGACCAAGCTAGCGAGATTCTATCAGTAGGGCCATGAAAGGGTGATTCCCATTTCAAAATTGGGAAGAACATGCACTTATTGATTGAAATCCTCTGCATACTTTGTAGTAATTGAAGACAAAGTCTATGACGAGAAAAATGTGAAGTGCCACACCATAAATAGGCAAATTGAGAGGAGTGCGGCATCATTACAAGGTAAGTGAAATCCCAGCCGATCTTGCAGAAATAAATGCTAGAGTTGGAGTAAATACATAGCCTATTCCAGTTGCTAAATAAACACATGCAAACATGAAGAAAGATCCAGAAGAGCTCATGCGAGGATGACGACAAGGAATGAAGCAATCATTTCAAAAGATCAATGGCATCACAGAGTACTGAAAGCATATGTCAACGGTTTGAACTTCAAAACATCTATAAAAGGAATCCTTGCAATGACATCTCCCATTTCTGTATGGGAAATACATTCTCTTGCTTCATTGAACCGACCCCATAAATATCACTTATATTCTCCTTCACACATGTCAGCGGATTAACCACCAAATATCCAATGACGATGGAAAGCCACTTGTAAGTACAAAATCTTTGAAAGAGAATTAGATCCAGACTAAAAAACTGCCAAAACAAAACATGAAGAGTTAGAAATAAAAGAATCCTCTAAATTAGAAGAGTAGTTTCGATGATGACCACTTCAATTATCATTAGCAGTGTAAACCGAACTTGCCAAAACCAAAGACATCTAAATGATCATGCAATTTTATCCGCCTCCACAATCTTAAGGATACTTGGAAAATTTTGGAGCAAGCCTTCATCAAGTTCCACTAAATCTCTCCCAATCACAATCCAAATTAGAAAGACTATTTGCTAATTTATTCCCCTCCTTGTAAGTGTGATGGATCTCAAAGAAAGAAAACTAGTTTAGAAGAAACCAAACATCCTAGAGAATATACATGATTCTCCAATTAGGAGCAAACCTGTTCTTGACAACATTGATGATATTCAGATAATCCCCTTCAATACAAATTTTATCCACTTTGAGCCTCTTAGCAAGTCTAACCCCAACCATTAAAGCATGAGCCTCAACTTCATTATTAGTGCAAATGCCCAATTTTAAAAATAAGTCAGCAACAACATGTCCTCTATAATCTCAGCTTCCTTTTGGAACTGGTCAAAAATTTATTCTTGAGAGCAAGTCATGCAAAAGCACCCGCTTTTGGAAGGCACATACTATTCCAACATAGTTGATGAGGCCATTTCACTAACTCATTGTTTATATGCTGAAGAATGAATTGATATCCTTGCCTTATCGAATACTAACTTGTTTTGGAGGGGATCCATATTAGTTCATCAAACTTGAAAGAGAAATAATTAATTGTCCTTTTTTCCAATAAAGAATCCAAAAAAATTTCTGATCTTGTGGAAAAGGAAGATCTCAAAATTCTTTCCATTTGAAAGTGGTTTCAAAAGCATCATTAGAAATTGAGAAGTAGTCTTTAACTTTGTCACCCCAATGAATTGAAAGAAATAATTTGGCTTCTCTGAGGGAATCAAATTGATTTAAAGGGGAATGTCCATTCCAGGAATCATTCCAAAAGGAAGCAACTTCTCCATTATGAACTATCCAAGATAGGTGGGGTAGGATGACTTCTCTACATTCAACAATAAAATTCCACATTTTAGATCCCTCTCTAGGATTGGAGACTGAAAACACCCTCTCAACAACAATTGAGTCAAGATATTTATGTTTCATAATCTGACACAATGTTGAATTAGGTTTAGAATACATCTTCCATGCCATATTTGCACCCAGAGCTTCGTTATGAGCTTCAATATTATGGATTCCTATTCCACCCTCAACTTTGGAAGTACAAACCTTGTCCTAGGCTACCAAGGAGATTTTATTTCCATTCTCTTTTGACCCATTCCAAAGGAACCTATGCATACATCTATCAAGATCATTAACAACACCTTTGGGGATTTTCAAAATGGACATCATATATATTGGAATAGCTGATAAAACTGACTTGATCATTGTAATTTTGCCCACCAAAGTGAGCCACCGACCTTTCCATGAAGAGATTTTATTTTGTAAAGCTATCATAATTTTCTTTCAGAAATTATTTCTATGAGACCCAAATAAAAGAGGAATTCCCAAATATTGACAGGGAAGATGTTCAATCTTGAATCCCTGTAAAGTAAAGAGCTTAGCTTGAATGGAAGGGTTAAGATTGATTTTTTTTTATTTCAGAGGATTAACTTGCTATCTTGAAGAGATACAATACAAGTTTAGCACTTCCTTAATTGTCTTTGCTTCAAAAATAGAACAGTACCCAAAAAGAAGTGTATCATCTACAAATAAAGCATGAGCCACTGCAAAGGGAACCCTTGGAATACTAATCCCTCTCCATTTTAGAATGCTATTTTGAAATAAGATAGTTCTACTCAAAGCCTCTGCCATAATTATAAAGAGAAAAGGAGAGAGAGGGTCTCCTTGTCTAAGCTCATGAGAAGAACTAAAGAAATTTGAAGGATAGCCATTTATGATGACTAAGAAACTTGCAATTGAAATGCAAGAGTGAATCCATTTGCACCATTTGTAAGAAAATCCAAAATTATGAAGGACTTGCAAAAGAAATCCCCAAGAAACCTTATCCTAAACTTTCATCATGTCAAGTTTTATAACCATTGCAAGAATTTTATGATCATGTATAGAGTGTAAAACTTCATGTGCAACAATAGCTCCCTCAACAATTTCCCTACTTGGGACAAAACCTCCATGTTCTTCAGAGATAATTTTTGGAATAATAGTTGCTAGTCTCATTGTTATTGCCTTAGTTATGATTTTGTATAATGTATTACACAAAGACATATGTTTGAAATCAATAAAGGAACTAGGAGCAACGACTTCAAGAATCAAAGCAATGAGGGTAGAATTCATTTCTCTTAAAATAGTTCAATTTCTATGAGATTCCTCAATAACCAACCAAATCTCCCTCCCAACAAAATCCCAACATTTCTAAAAGAACAAGGGAGTAAATCCATTAGGACCGGGGCCTTTATCATGATTCAAAGAAAAGACAATAGCTTTGATCTCTTCCCAAAAAAAAAACTCTTTTGATAAGAACTTGTTATCATCCTCTGAAATTAGTTTTTGGAATATTTTGCAAGATCTGCTGTGAGATTTGAAGATTATCATGAGACTCTGGTTTAGAAAGTAAAGCACTGAAGAAATTTACTCTTTGGATACCGGAATGATTCTTAAGAATTTGATCATTAGAATTATTGACAACATGAATGAGGTTTCTTTGCCTCCGAACTATGGTAGAGGTATGGAAAAAAATAGTATTTCTGTCTCCCTCTCTTACCCAAATTTCCCTAGACTTTTGCCTCTAGAAAATTTCTTCTCTAGCCAACACCTCTTCCAAATCTTTTTGGAGTTGATTTTGAAGATAAAAAGTATGGTTATTCATCCCATGTTGAATGATAAAATCCTTAATTTGTTGCGACAGACTTTGAAGAAAAGATTTTTGCTGAAAAATGTTTCCAAACTAGTTTTTGTTCCATAATTGGATTTGAGATTTTAAAAATGAAGTTTTCTGTAGAGCCGAAACATCCTTGAACTTGATACAAAAGGAGTTGACATGCACCAACCTTTGAGAAGAGTAATGAAATTGCTATCTCGGAACCATATTGCTTCAAACTTGAAGGAAGATCTGAATTGTTTTCTCCCTGAATTGTCAATGAAATCCACAGATATAGGAAAGTGATATGAGCTTGTAAACGAAAGCATGGAGGTATGAAACACATCCTTCCCAAAGAACCATTTAGAAGAGAACAAAAATTTGTCAAGTCTTTCTTCTATAAGGAGAAAATCTCTTCTTCTATTGCTCCATGTAAATTTACCTTTAATGGGGGGGGGGGGTTGTCCAGAAGAGCATTATCTTGTACAAAATCAGTGAAGTCAAACATAGTTTTTTGGGGTGGAATAATACCCTAGATTTTTCATCTAAAATTAAAACAACATTAAAATATCCCCCAAGGATAACTTTCTCTTCTCTAAGATTCTCTAGAATCACACTTAAGGCATCCCAAAGAGTTTTCTTGCCAACAGTTGAATTTGGACCATAAATGTTCAAAAGCCAAAAATGAGAATCATTGGTAAGAACCTTGACTACCATCCAATTTGATGAATCCATGATAAATTCTAAAGTTACTCTATTTTAATCCCATAATATAGCCAACCCACTAGAAGCTCCCAAATCTGGAGAGTGAAGAAATTGCCATTTACTCCATTTTTGAAAAACATCATTTGCTTGTTGTTTAGAAAGTTTTCTTTCTTGTAAGAGAATAATCTCCATTCCTGAATCATCAATTTGATGCTTAATTAAGTGTCTCTTGTTACATTCCAAGAGAGTATCTTCATTGGCCTCGAGGAGAGCGACATGCTCTCCTTGATCTCAAACATTTTTCAAGATTTGACTGAATCCCAGCTTGGATCTCTTCCTGTGTCTTTTTTGGCTTCAATTTCCTTCCTTTTTTTGAAATAGGAGTGATGTTCTCAATTTCTTCATTAAGGGGTGTCTGTAAAATAGACAAAGTCTTAGAGAAATCAAAAACCTGATCTTCATTAATGATTTCATTAGCTATTTCTTTAATGAGATCTGAGCCAACCTTTACTAGGATGTCATTAACCATTTTTTCCAACTATTCAAACTGAGATCTAGACTCATGTTCTCTCAGGTCCTCAGGGTTTTCTAAGAAAAGAGATCTAATAACCTTTTGAGATTCATTTTCTAGCTTCTCTTTTCCCAAAGACAAGTTGTTCCTATTTAGAGAAAGATCCCCTTCTATGGTAGCAGTCTGATAATCAAGAAAATCCTCTTTGTGCATTGCTAGCATTTTTTTCCCTCCTGCCATACTATTTGCTATGGACTCAAAAAGTTGTGGAGCTTCATGTGATTGATTCTAGTCTTTTCTTGATACCTCTTGGATTAAAGGATTTGGAACAAAATTCTCATGATTTTTTATCATTAAGGGGATCTCTAAATCCATCTTATCAGTGGTTTTCTCTGGATGAACTTCAAGCTCAAATTTAGAAGTTTTCAACTCACAAGGAGAGGGCAAAGAGGAAGGGATGGATTGGAGATCATTATCAAAGTGGAACAAATCTAGATCTCTATGTAGGGAGGAATCAATAGGAGGTTTCAAATCCTCACAAGCCAGCTGAATAAGTTTGACAAGGGAAAAGTTGTCACAATCTTGCGAACACTGCCCATATCTAAAGCACTTAGGACAAAAGGGATATGGATCTTCATAAACATTTTTTTGCTTCCAGAAACCCTTAACAGTATTCAAGACCACATAGTCAGGATTGGAGAGAGAAGTGTCCAACAAAATGCAAAATTGGACTGGCAACTTCGGATCACAAAAATATAACATATCATGCTTTTAAAATATCCTATCTTATCTACCATGATTCTGATAATTTTGGTGTCCCGATACTCTAGAGGGATATTATGTAGTTGTACCCAGAAAGGAATAATTTTTTTTTTCAGAAAATAGATCAAAGTTGGGATCCCATGGTTGCAAAAACATACCCAATCCATGAAAAAAACATGCTTTTTCTTCCAAAATGCTATCCCTAGATTCTTTATTCGTAAATAAAGAAATAAAAACATCCTTTGATTTTTCTACTATAATAAGATCTTCTACAAATTCCCATTTATCACTAGCCTAGGAAAAAAGATCTTCTTTAATAGGAGATAAGTTCTAGATCTTTACCGATAAGTGCTTTTTGCTTTAAATCATTGATATGTGGAGAGATGAATTCCTCTGGAATTTGGGTTTCACTATTATGATTATTAGCAGAAGGAAGTGCTTTGTCTTTATCATGATTAGGCTCCAATTCATTTTTCTTTATCCAGATCTGGCAAGAAGAAGGAACCCTAGAACCTGATGAGGGGAAATTTCTTCGCCGCAGCTTTGATTTCCTAGATCTTTTATGTCTCTGCTTTTGACATCCCCTTCTAGGTTGATGTCGAAATCCATGAAACCTTGGTTTTAGGTTGTAGAGGGAATGTTAGCAATTAAATAGATGTCTTATTTTTCAATTCCATATTGTTTTCATTATAATCTCAATGATTTCAACTTGGTGAAGAAGTCCTAAATACTATCAAAACTTCTAGAACTTAAAATAATGAGTTTATTCTCCAACTGGTGACCTCTCATGACATCATAAACCCTAAACAAACTAGCCAACCTAGTCCAAATCTGGTTGGGAGAATCTAAGGACTTAATGTGAAATAGAAGGTCAAGAGATATAGACAAACACAACAATCCATAGTCCTCATTACATTTGCTAAACCATTTGATTTTCTCTACATCTGTAGTAGGCCATATCTTTGTACCTATCATTATTTTAAATAATCCTTTATTCCTTAACAAGATTAACATTTTAGATTTCATTCATAATACTTTTATGATGTATGTAGAGAAATTGGTAGTTTCTCTAGTGTGTAGAAAAATGAAGTGCAAGAATGTAGAAGAAAATATTAGAGCACATGATAACCCCTATAAATAATTACTAATATGACCCCATAGTAATTACAATGTTTGGAACTTTATGATTAATGCATTTTAAAATGTAAATTCTAGATTTATAGAGTTTTATAGGGTTCAGAAGTGGCCAAAATGTTGAAATTATAATTCAAATACAAAGTGAGAATAACTAGAGTGCACTAGTGCAAAGTACATAGAAAATATGCGATTTCAAAAAATGGGACCCAAAAAGGAGTCTATTTGCACAAGATATGGTCGTTTGAAGGTCTCAAAATGAGAAATGTGTAGTAAAACCTATGCTAAAACTTAATTTATTGAAAATTAGAGTGTTAAATCTAAAAATCAATCAAACCACTAGGAAGAATGAAATTCTACCCCATTTCAAAAAAAATGCATTAAAAAAAACTCTATATGGCCAAGAATGGGCCTCCTAAAGTTGCATTGTTAGACTAAAAAATGCACTAGAGAGGGAGTGGAAGCCCTATTGGTAGGAGGGTAGCACATGGGTGCTAGACAAGTAACACCAATATAAGTTATGGTGGCTTGTGGGCTAGATATAAGAAGTGTTGTAATAGTCGTGGGGTAGCAAACAAGTGAAGTGGCTCCTAGGTGGCATAGAGGTGGTGAGAAGCTATGGTAGTAGTGAGATAATGGTTATAGAGTGATGACAAAGGCATGGTGGTAACTAAGAAACAAAGGAGTGTGGGGCCAATGGTGGCCCATGTTTGGGTTGGGTAGGCATAAGGGTACCAACTAGGCTAAGCCCCTTAAGGCCTATAACCTTAGTTTTGGGCTATGGGTAGCCTAAATGGGCCACTTAGCCATAAAATGAGATATAATCCTTGTTCCAAGGGGGTCCCATTCCTCAAATGTTTTTTTATTATTCTTTAATTTTTAAAAATAATTAGTCCATATACCTATGTACAGTCATACGACTAGCAAGATTTTTTGCCACAAAATCTCTTGTCTCTTATTTTGACAAACTTTATATGGAAATATGGGTTTTAAGATTTTCTAGACATAATGGCAAAGTTTTTTTGGTGCAAAAATGCCCAAAAAGCTAGTTATCTTCCAGTGGCCAAATCAAACCATTTATATCAAACTAGCTTTCCAAACTTTGATTTTGGTGAAATGAAAGCTAAACCTAACTTTCTCAAGCCTCTCAAACATAATGGAATAGCAAAAATTACTACTCATGTAACCAAAAAACTACAAATACTCCAAATCTAGAAAAACAAGTATTAACCCCAAAGAGGTTATTTTTTGAATCAAACTTTTCTAATTCTCTAGATCATCTAAAGATGTAAGAGAAATAAATATTAGGTTTTTGAGGAAACCTACATGCAAGAGGATTACCTCCCTAAATCTCTCAAAACTAAAAACCAAATGATCAAGACTAGCACAACAAGCTCCAATACCATGTTATATTTAGAAATAAACTAAAGCTACCCAAAACCTAGTGCTATAAATAGATCACATAAAACTATTCTAGAAATGATACAAAATCAAAATACCAAAATAGAGTTAGTTCCTACAAGAGAAATACAAATAATCAAGAGGCAAAATAACATTACACAGCTCAAATATCATGAATGAATAACAAGGTAGAGAAGTGAATACATATATAAGAAAGAGGGGAGGAAATACCAACCAATGAAAAAAGAAACTCCTATTACCCAAAAATATGTGGGGGTTACACTCATAAAAGATTCCATCTACCCTTATTATGACCCACTCACTACAACTAAGCAAGCTTAACTAAATGTGTAGGAAAATACATATTATCCAATTAAGGAAATAAAAAACCTAGACTAAAATCTTTTAGGTGTTCATCCATTTGAGAAAATTTTGATAGAATTACCAAATAGGTTGGTCCAAAAGGAAAATTTCCTTTGCATTTTGACCTAATATTGATCTCACACTCTTCTTGGTCTACTTTCCAAAACTATAAAAGATCCATGTTGCAACATTCTTTGACAAATCTTTCTCTAATGTAACAAAAAAATATTCTTCCTTGCACTAGTTGGCTCCATCTTTCCATTTTTCTTTCTCTAATTTTTTTTCTCTACAATGATATCATGGTGATTCTGGATTTATTTAATCTAATCTTTATTTTTAGTAATTTGTCCTATCTTGTGTTCTACAAGCTATAATGTTGGGATCTTTTTTCTAACTAGATTGGATAGATATATGTCTTGGTTTATAGAAAGGGTTGGTATTTTAATAGAGATGTATTTCCTACAATAATATCTAAATCCAAATAATTTAATTCTATGAAGTCTACAACAAAGATTACTCCTATAAGAATTTGGTACATTTCTGGCATACCTTCCTAATTTGAGGGTTTCACCTATTATGGAATTTCTTGGGAGGGTTAACTCTTCTTCTTTCCAATACTCAAGTGATATAAATTTACTTTTAGAAAAGGATTTGGATGATCATGTATCTACAAAATCATTGAAAGTATAAACTTTATATTTATAAAAATCAAATATTTAAAAAAAAAAGGGGTAAAAACTTTATTGAATCATAAAATCAATACAAAGTAGAAAGAAACACCCATAAGGGGCACAACCAAAAACAAGAATTAAGTAACACCCAAAAAGCTCCTCATATCCTCCATAACCCAATCTTCAAGAATAGAGGCCAAATCACCAAGAAGATTGCCCCAATCATCCACATTCCAAGTCTCCATCTGCTCAGATGCCCACCTCGCCAAACCATCCACCACCTTATTCCACTCTCGTGGCACATGACAAAAAGCAATAGAATCTAAAGCATTGCTTAGAGAAACAATTTATTTGGCCACCATTGCAAGTTGCCAGTTCACCTCCTCAAAATGTCTCTTATTCAACATATCAATTACCACTTGAGAATCTGATTCATAAATAATCTGCCTCCAGCCAAGGGCACAAGCACGCTCTAATGCCAGAAGAATAGCAAGAGCCTCCATGAGATTATTTGTATGCTAACCTTTATATATAGAGAAGAAAAAAATTACCACCCCCGAACTATCCTTGCTAATGCCACCAACTCCAACATGGCCAGGATTACCTCTGGAAGATCCATCAGTATTGATTTTCAGTTCCCCATAGTAGGAGGACACCAGCGACCAGTACGACAGACCCTCACTCTCCCATGCCCATGCTGAACTGTCCTCAAATGTTTCCGTCCACCCCCAGAGAGACCTAGGGCTTCAACAACATCACAGTCACCAGAAACAACAAGGACAGACATATCACACTTAGCAGCCAAAGTTTCCTGTAGATCCCCCCAGAATCCTCAACCAGAGTTGACCAACAAGTAGCTTCTTGTCTAGAAAAATTCTACAGTTGCGCTACAACAAATATGCCAAATTATCAAATTGGGGCCAATGATCCAAGCAATGAGGAGAAAAGAAGTCTTTACAGGGGTGTTGACTTTTTCCCAGACTGGATGCTTATTCCCAGATTTCCCTACAATGTAGCCATCAGTGATCAACAGGATCTCTGGGCCAGGGGGTCAACAGTATAGGAGATGGACTCTATATTTTATCTCCTCTTCTTCTTCAGGCTCTGCAAGACCTAGGGGGGTATTCCCTACTCAACATCCATGAGGATATGCATGCAAGGCTGGGATGTTGACAGAAAGCAGATGAGTCCTCTTGTAAGTAGACCAAAACTGAAAGATAAGAGCAAAGGGGCTAGCTTTGGGCCTATTTGCAGTTGTAGACAGAGGACTGAGGTTCCTAAAACTAACTCTAATGTCCTAATGTTGGTTTTAGATTTTGCTTTGGAGTTTAAGTGTGGATGCAAAGCTGGATATGGTTATAACACAAAACAAAGCATGATTGGTGCCTATCCAGGGCCTGGAGTCAGTAGACATACACCTGTGAATGATCAGCATGAACAACTAAAACTGGATTTCAAGGGGATATATGTGATACCTGCCTTACAGGTATCTCCCAATACAAAGTGTTAGGTTATCTCTACTTATGGTATCCCTACTGCAGTATATCCCTCCCAATGTTCAACCTGAAAACAGTTTAATCTACCCCTTGAGTAGAAGTTAAAAGGTCAGACAGTCAACATAGGAATTCTATGCTCTAGAATCTAAACATTACCAAACATCCAGATTCAGAAGAAGAATACATGCAATACTGGAGACAGAATTAACACAACACATGCCAAACAGCATTTCTCATATAAGTTTAATCATGAAATCAGTGGGTTCATGCCAAAAACAAACAACAAGAGATACATAAACTCACAGGTAAGCTGTACAGAGCAACCAGATCAGCTTGTTATGCATTACAGAGCCAAAATCATCAACTTTCAACAACCCCTCAAATGAGCAAGACCACCTGCTTATATCAGCCAGGTAGGTGCTCAGCAATTAATTACAATGTTGACCAAGATTTCGCCAGATACACAGTATCATGAAAATGGCGCTCAAACACAACCGGATTGGCGCCCAAACTTGAATGCAGCAGGTAGGGGAGGAGACAGGAAGATTTCTCGAGCCCTGCGCCCCTGTCCGCTGATGTACACCCTCAGTCGGGTACAAGATCGACCCACGCCATCGCCCATACCTCTGCAACAATCGCCATTAATGGCGCACCAACCCGCGGCCTTGGGAAGATCATCAAATCTGCAATCGCAACTATTTCCCGCCGAGACTCATCATCATGATGTTTGAAAGTGCAGGATATCAATATCCCACATGCACCCCGCGATGACCTCAATAACACTTTATATACTAGGTCATGAGCATATATCATGTCGGTGCTTTTGCTCCTGACGACACTAGTATAGACTTCATCATCATCATCCTCCAGCAGCGTGATATCCTGTTGTTCGAAATATCACCCTGACGTCATCATGATATTTGAAATATAACCTTCATGATAATCGGCACAACCTGATCCTTCGGAGGAACATCCTCCTGCTGAGCTTATAACAAAAGTCTGGCCGATGAACATCCTGATGACGTCATCATCATATACTGCTGACGTCATCATCATATCTGCCTACTGCGCACCTCCTCATATCCGGATGACGTCATCATCATGTTTGCAAATATCAGGAGGTCTCTTCAAGATGATCAGTTGTTTAGAAATATGACCCCCGCGGACCTTGATGACGTCATCATCATATTAACATCATCATGATATTCGGAAGACAACCGGATATTTGGAAATATCCTCCTGACGTTCAAACATCAGGATGCACTATAGCTCGTCTGTAAGATCGGGGCGATAACTGAATATGATGATGATGCTTGAAAAGATCACCCCCAGTAGATAACACGCGAAGCCAGCAGGCGGATATCTCCTTGATATCAGCATCATCATGATGCTCGAACAAACATATATCCGGGTGATATGAAAATATCACCCCTTCCTTCGAGAATATCATGATGCAGATAGGCAGAAAGAAAAATATCACCCTGATATAAGGATGACGTCAGCATCATCAGGATGTCAAAACAACGAACAAGAAGTGATACAACATCATCAGGATGATATTGACTAAGATCATCCTGACGTTCAAAATATGATGACCCTAGTGAATATCGGGTCGCACTTAGAACTCTTCAACATCATCATCAGGATGATATTAACCAAGATCACCCGATGATAAAAATATCACCCCGACGAAATATCATGAAGGCAGAAAATATGATGACCTCCGCAAACAGCAGGATGGTAACTGGAAGTATCATGATGATGACGACCCTTAGGAAAAAACAAGTCAGGTCGACAACTTAGAGAATAACCCCTTCAAGATATCGGGGCAACATCGTCATCATGTTTGAGCAAGGTGATATTCAGATCACCGGATACTTGAAAAAATCACCCTCGCAAGCAACTGAGGGCGCACTGTAGCTCACCGGTATCATCAGGATAATAAGCGAACATCACCCGACAGTTGAAATATGATGATGACGATAAGAAAAACAAGTCGACGAAGAACATGCTGATGAAGATCATCATCGAAGACAAGATGATGATGACGACCTCCTCCTCAGAAAAATATGATGCTGCGGCTGAAAAACGCTGAGGAGGTCCAACACTTAGAAAAATTTGGGCAAGAAGATGAAGGCTTCAGATGAAGAAACCTCCTGATCATGACAAATCAACCCCAGGTCAAAATAAGTGCTAACAAGGGGGAGGCCCCAGACTCCAAAAATCCTCTAAAGAAGAAGCATGTCTACACGGTATATGCCAGAGATTCCACCAAAAATGCCAAATAACTTTTGCAAAGGAACACTGAAAAAAGAGATGGGGGATGCACTCCTCATGCCCACCACACAAAACACACTTAGAGGGCCCCTGAAACCCACGTTTCTAGAGGTTCTCCCAAGTAAGGCACCTCCTTTGAACAACTAACCACGAGAAGAAGTTACACTTAGGCCAAGCAAACTTATTCCAAACCTATTTTCACCACGAGACCTCTGAGCTCCCAAACATTTTCTTATCAAGAACTTGATAACCTGAGGCAACAGTAAATTTGCCTTTTGGATTAGGACCCCAAGCCAACACATCTCTCCCAGGAAGAGAAGTGCTAACACGCCTCGATAGGATCCTAGCAAGCTCCTGATAATCCCCAGCTACCCCACCAGGAGGCCACTCCTATGGAACCTTCCATCTATGCACACTAAGTTGTCCCAAATTATGAAGAGTTTTAAAATCAACAGCATGGCACCACCCAACATCAATAAAATGCCTACTCAAATTCTGTAGGTGGGGGTGGGTAGACAAAATGGGAGGATAACCATTCCAAGAATCATGCCAGAAGAGAGCATCTTGCCCCCCATTGCAAATCCAAAACAACCCTTGCTTGACCAACTTGGCACCCCTTTTAAGGGTACTCCAAATCATAGAACCCTTCCCCTCCAAACTGAAGCGGGCAACATCCACACTCTCAACTGTACCCACATACTTTGAGGTAAGAATTTTTGCCCATGATTGATGTGGCTGCGAACACCACTGCCAATACAGCTTAGCTGCTAAAGCTTGTCTATTCAAATTAGTTCTATGCAGACCCAGACCACCAGCCTGCTTCGGCCTACAAATAGCTTCCCACTTAACCAAACTCCACTTCCTGTGAAGGAGGTTGCCAGACCAAAGGAACTATCAAGATAAACTCTCAAAGTCTTTTATAAAGATGGAAGGTGTAGAGAGAACAAAACATCTGTACAGAGGAAGAGCCTGCACCACTGACTTTAGAAGAGTCATCCTACCCACAGAAGAGAGCCACCTGTTAGTCCAATGACTAACCAGATTTCTGAACTTATCCATAATCTCTTGCCAGAACAATTTAGGAAGTGAACGAATAGCAAGTGGAATACCAAGATACACAAAAGGGAGAGTGCCAATCTGGAAACGAAGGATACCAACAATTCTCCTCTGAATATCCCGTGGAGTATGAAAGAAGTAAATAAAAGACTTCCCCTCATTAATTTTTTGATTTAATGTAGCCAAATAACAATCCAGAATCCTGCACCAATCGGAAGCCTCCTCAACCTTGGCTCTGCCCATCAGAGTTGTGTCATCAACAAACTGCAAATGTGACTGAGGGAGAATATTGTTTCCAAAACTCTAGCCCTTAATCAAACCAGTCTCCACCTGGGATCTAATAAACCTCCCCAAACCCTCAGCTAATAAGATGAATAGATAGGGGGATAAAGGGTCCCCTTATCTGAGCCCCCTAGAAGCACCAAACAACTCCGTTGGGTCACCATTAATCAGCACCGAAAAGGAAGGAGAAGTAATACAACTCTTGACCCACTCAATCCATTCACCAACAAAACTAAACGCTCCCAGAATCTTAAATAAGAAGGCCCATTTAACCCGATCATAAGCTTTAGCCATATCCAACTTAATAAACATAGATTTCTCTTTAGAACGATCCATAGATTGAATCGTCTCGGCTGCAATGATGACACCATCCATAATCTGTCTACCAGCCACAAAACCCCCTTTCTCTTGAGAAATTAACCTGCTTAGCCAAGGTTTTAGCCGCTCAGCAATCAACTTAGTAATAATCTTATAAACCACATTACATAAGACAATGGGCCTAAAAAGATCCAGAGAATTAGCCCCATCTTTCTTTGGGATGAGAGAAAGGAAGGTAGCATTCATGGATTTTAGTATTTGTTTATTCATGAAAGATTCCTGAATGACCTCCAATAAATCCAACTTAATCACTTCCCAAAACTCCTAGTAGAACTCAACCAGGAAACCATCAGGCCCTAGAGCTTTTCCCTTTTTCATCTGGAACACAATAGTTTCAATCTCTGACAAAGAAATGGGATGAAGCAAAGAAGCATTCATTTCACTGGTGACTAAGGGTGGAATACTATTCAAAATATTAGCTTCATCCTCCTCCGCAGGAAGGGAATCCTCAGATAGTAGAATAGAAAAGAAATGAACAACCTCAACAAAAATAGAAGCAGAGAAGGAGAGAATCTCCCCATTCGAAGACCTGAGAGCAGAAATGGCATTACCTTGTCTCCTATCTTTTATTGAATTGTGGAAGAAAGAAGTATTCCTGTCTCCCGCCTAAAGCCACTTGATTTGGGATTTTTGTTTCCAAAAAATTTCCTCACGTAATTCCTATTCCTCAACTTCCTTCATAGCACCAGCTTCTAGCAAACCCAGATCCTCAGTGAGGCCCTGATCATGAATTTGCCTGGTGATCGAGTCCAAATGAGCTTGAGCAGACTGTTTTGCATGGAAAACATTACCAAAGTGTTTCCTATTCCACCGTTTCAACCTATATTTCACATACTGGAGCCTCTTGGAGAAGGAGTACATAGCGGTCCCATGTGACGGCTTCCCCAAATTCCACCAACCAGGAAGAAGATCATGGAGGGAATCATCTCTTAACGATATGAGCTGAAACTTAAAAGATTGCTTTACACAACGCCAGGGAAGCTCAGCAATAAGTTTGATTGGCCAATGATCAGAACCTCGCCCATCCAAAATCTCAGAGCTAGTCAGCCACCTATCCCCCAGCCAAAAACTAGACACCAAGAATCTATCCAGACATTCAGAAATAGCAGTGTCCCCACATCTCCTATTATTCCAAGTAAAGACCCCATTAACAGGCTTGATGTCGACCAAATTCAAGAGAGCCACATTAACCTGCAAGAGATCAGAAGAAGGCTCCAAGCGAGCAATGCCTCCCCTCTTCTCTTCTAGAGAAACAACGACATTAAAATCCCTGGCTAAAATCCATGGGAGATAAGGATCCAAAGTCCTCACATATCTGACAAAACCCCACAACTTTACCTTACCATGAAGGTCATCTAGAGCATAGATGTTAGAAAAGAGTATTCTCTCTCCAGACTCAAGATGAGAAGCAACACAAGAAATCAAACCTCTGCAAGAGTACCACCAAATCGACCTGATTCTACGTGGGTCCCATAAGCATGCAACCCCACCAGAGCTACCAAGAGCACCAACACATTGACACTGACCACGACTACAAATCTTCGAAGCCACACTCATCATACTATCAACTGTTAACTTAGTTTCCTGAAGGAAAACCACATTAGGAGAATGAATAGGAACCAAATCCTGAATAGCCTTTTGTCTAGGGATGCTATTCATACCCCTCACATTCCAAGAGAGCACAATCATCGTTGGGGTTGGGAGAAGTGAGCATCAATAGTCCTCACTAAACCTGACTCAACCAATGTCTCACCAGCTAGCTTTACCTTTTCCAGGTCCTTTTTTCTACCAACCTTAAGAGGTTTCTCAAGAGCCCCTTTTTTGAGGGTTTTTGGTTGCAAACCCAAGGTTGGGGAAGGAGCCTTACTTTTTCCTCAGTCTGGAGTACCTTGCACTTCAGATAGAACACCACCAGCACTAGGAGAGCCACCTGAAGCCTCTAGCACCAAATCTAATGCACCTTGAACAGGAGCCGGAGGAGCCAATTCAGTGTCCATCTAAGTACCTTGCTCACTAAGCTGCTCTGAACTAGGAATCACATTAGGCTGATCCCCAGGAATAACCTCAGTAAAAGATCCAATTGTTGCCTACAAGTCCTCCTAAAAACCTTTCTCTTGGACCAAATCCTCCAACGTCTCAAATCGGTTGAAGGTTTCCTCCTCCTCCCTATCCTTGAGGGATCTCTTTAGGCCTCGACCACGATTACGAGACTTAATTGGAATAAAACCTTCTTTATCAGTCCCACCTCCTTGCATGGGGGCTTTACCCTCGTCTGCTTTCAAATTAGGCTGAGTAGGAGCATTACTTGAACTAGTTGCACCAGAAGCTCGAGGACACCTCCGCTGAAGATGACCATATTCATGACATAGCCGACACCTGAAAGGTAATGTCTCATAATCTAATGGTTGAGTCCAGGAGCAAGACCCAACAATTATATCAATAGAATCTGGAAGCGGATGGCTCAAATCAATTTCAACACAAACCCTAGCATAAGAAAAATTCTCTTATTCAAAGTTTGCTGAGAAGGACCAATAGGTTTTCCCAACAACATTGCAATCGACTGCAATATATCACTTCTCCAACATTCAAGCGGCAATCGAGGAAGACGAACCCAAACTGGGATTCTAGAAGGTAACTCCTCTGTTGAGTTAAAGATAGCATGCCATGGTTTGATGAAGAGACCCACTTGATTATAAAAATATGGGCCCCCTTCGAAGGCCCTATTCTAATTCGAGACACACGAAAAATCCACCATAAAGAAGTTATTTGCAGCCATCAAAATATCAAAATCTCCTTCCGGGTTCCATGTCTTGCGAATCCATGTGTCAAGAAATGGGGGAGAAACCCTCATCCCCATGAACTTACAAATCAAAACATGATTGCAGTAGTAATTATTATCCTCAGCTACCGACTCTGATTGTATTACTAAAACCGGCCGCTCTTGGGCCCTCTCCAAGCATCCATTCACCTTTGGCATTTAAGGGAACCATTTCGGACCACATCCGATCCAGAAGAAGACTGAATGGGTATTCCAGCATCCTCCCCAGCCATGGAAGAAGCATGACCCGCCATATCCAAAGGCACATTCGAAGCCATTTATACCAAACGAGTGAGGGCTCAAAATGTCCCCCCACACCATGCTGAATCCAAAGCAATGGCTCCAAACAGGCGTACCACCACAAGAGACAACACCTCAAAGGAAGAAAAACCCCCCCAACGTGCAGTAAACATGAACCAAAGGGCACATAATAAAGGAAAACCCAGAGTTGGAAACCCTTGAACCCTGCACACCACCACCCGCACCAAAGAACGCCTCACAACTAGCTAAAACCAGAAAAAAAGAAAAACGAAGAAGTAGACCCAGTCCCCTTGACCCCCTGCTGACATGCAAATCCTCTACGCATAGAGAAATCTCAAACCTGCAAGCTAGGGCTCGGGTGCCCTAGCTTGCTCTCCCACACACGTTATCGCCATCCTCCAAAAAATCAAATATAATTCTAATATATGTACAATGATTTATAAAATATACACTTGATAAAGCTTCTATAGGTTTTTTTAGATTTATCAACTTCTAAAAGGGTTTGTTCTAAGAGAGATATTATTTTTATTAAATCATTCAATCCATTTTCATATTCTAATGCAAGCCTTTTGATATCATTATCATCTTTCTTAATATAATCTAGTTGTATCATTAATTCATCAAAAATATTTTTTTAGACTTGAAAAAATGTGGACCTTACACCTGGACTTGAAAAATAAGATTACTAAGTGGTGGAATATTCTGGTTGAGGGATTTGCTATGTAAAGAATATCCAAACAACTTAATAATGTTAAGACTAATGTTTGGATTTAGAACAAAAATTCCTTTGGACATATTTTTAAGAGGAAATAAAAGGTTAGATGTAAGCTAGATTCTATCTAGAAGGATATCCAACATAAGGGTTTGGACCCTGCCCTTCTAATCTAGGAGAATGAACTCCTTTCTAAACTCCATGCTATTATCTCGAAGGAAGAGGAGTTCTTGAGGCAATGGTCTAGGGCGGTTGGGCTGAAGAATGGAGATCAAAATGAAGAACATAAAATAGACAAGGTAAATAACACAGATACTAAAATCAAATCAAATACCTTTTACCTTAGACTACTCTTTCTCCTCGATAGAGCAAAGGTAACATGTAGCCAAATGCAACCTAGCTATGCTCATTGATACTATTGATTGTTCATTCCTGCAATATAATAGTACTTTCAATGCTCATGATAATGGCTTGGAATGAGGGTTGATTTATGGATAGTTGATTGATAGGATGAATGGCTAGGATTAAGAGGTCTAATGGATGGCTAGGATTGAGAGGTGGAGAGATTGGAGCAAGGATATGGCATCCTTATGTGAATAGTTGAGATTAAGAGGTGTAGTTTGAATTGGATGGCTAGGATTAGGAGCTAGTTTGACTTTTGAGACACCCATTAAATATTTGTGGCAAGTCATTTGACTCATAATAATTAATTTAAATAATAGAATTATTTAATTAATTATTGGAGAGGCGGGATATTGATGTGGGATATTAATTAAATAAATATTTAATTTATTTAATTAATTTGGATAAAAGGGATAAAATAGATAACAATAATTAAATAAATATAATTTATTTATTTAATTAGGGAAATGGATAAAATGGATTAATTAATTAAATAAATATGATTTATTTAATTAATTTGGGATAAAGGGGGGACCTAAGATAAATGTGTCATAAGGTGTCATAAGGTGATGTCAACAAGGTGCCAAAAGTGGAGTTAGGTGTCGTAAAATGGATAATTAGGTGATGTCTAGGTGATGGTCAATTTTAGGTGTCTACATTTTGCCCCTCTTTGATATGGCGTCACAACTAAAAGAAGTGGCATCATGTCAAAAGATGCTTAAAACATAGTGTTGGGTTGGATAAAAGAAGATGGTAGGATTAGGGATGATGATGGCCCAACCACTTGAAGAGAGAGTAACAAGGAGGGATGATGTAGGTATGGTATGCCCCCTTGATAGGATAGGCGAGTTGGAAGAACACGGATATGCTCTCGAAATGGATGAAATAGATTGGTTAAGGAGATGGAGGAAAAATAAGGGATGGATGAAATGGATGAATGATACATTATGGTGCATTAGGTGAGCAATCATATAGTTTGATATAACACTAGACATTATGCACCAAGGTATAAAGACCAAGGTGACGATGTGTCTCGTGCATAAAGGATGAACTCAAAAAATATAAAAGGTCACAAGAAAACATATGTTGTTGGGCACCATGATATGGAATACCATGATGTCGTGGTGACGATATGCTACAAGGAATGATACAAATGCAAGATAAAAATGATAAAACATACAATAAAGCATGCAGAAATGATACAAAGATAAACAAGGTTGTTGCCCCTGTCAAGATGAAAACTAATGATTGATTGGATAGTGTTGTTAGCCGTGTAAATCAACACCAAGATTGATAGATATATCTCTATACTTAAGATAGGCTTACATATTTGTAGACACCTAAAAATGTCTTGATCATCTAACCATCCTCCAACATCATCCACATCATTAATTTCTCCTCTAACTAATTAATTAAATTTTTAGTTAATTAATTATTTCATCTATTCACCTTTTTCTTCATCATTTAATCCCTAAAATTGAATTAATTTAATTAATTCAATAGTTACACTTACTAACATTAGCCCAATTAATTAAATAAATATGCAAATATTTATTTGATTAATTTCCCCATCTCATTAAACCCAATTAATTAGATAAATTATGTTTATTTGATTAATTCAACCTACCAATTAGCCTACCCCTAAGCTAGTTGATTAAATACCTATTATTTAATTAGCTACCCTACCCTACGTGACCCCTAGACCTAAAATTAATTAAATAAACCCCTATTTAATTAATTTTAACCATCCATTAATCCCTCTACTAATTTTCTCCAGCCATATTAATTAAACTAATCCCCTTGATTAGCTAAGTCAAACCCCATTTAACACTCATCCCCACACCTCACAAATAAAAAATTAGTCTTTATTCCACATAAGGCAATTTTTTATTCACATTTGTCCTAAACTTCATTTATGAGCTCTTACAACACCTAATTTGTCATAGTCTTCATTTAATGGAGCTCTTCCCCATGTGAATTAAAAATTCACTTCTAATCCCCCTCATATAACTTCATTAATGCACACGTCTTCCCAAGGTGAATTAAAATTCACTTTTATTCTCATCCCTCCATTGTTGTTGATCAAATCTAAGCCCTCCATCTTACATTCATCCTCATCCATTTATCTCTACATGCAATCTCAACCATTGGATCAAATCCCCCTCCAAAATGCCTATAAATACAAGCTCTCCTAAGCCATTTGATCATGCAATCTTTGAGTATTGTTTCCATGCTAAAATTTCTCCCATCTTTCTCATCTTGAGCTAGGCTTGTAGTGATTTGTATTGTAGTTTGAGATCATTTAACATTGGAATCCATGGGTGAAGCTAGAGAGTAAGGGTGCAAATCTCTCTACCTTATCAAGGAGGAGGATCACTTTTAAGGTATAAACTTGTGTTTTTGTGCATTTTGTTTATGTTTTTTACCTTATTTGTTTTCCTTGACTTCAGTTTTTAAGCAAGAGTTTATTCGATTGATGATGGTTTCATTAGGTTTGCAAATAGGCTCGGAACAAAACCGTTGGATACTTTTGGATGGTTGGCTAGATTGCTTGGCTAGATTGGCATGGATTAAATATGGCTTGCATTTGGATCTATTGCTTGGATTTTTGGCATATTTGGAGTTTTTTGGAATTATGGGATGGCATTGGATAGAGTTTGGATAGCCTGTTTGCTAGATACCAATGACAAGGGAAAAGCAAGTCTAGGGAAAGGATGAAGGAAGATTTGAATGGATGGATAAAAGGATGGGTGATAGTGGATGAGATGGATGGAAGATGCATGGTGGATGGAGGGGTTCAAGATGTGATCTCTAAGGACTATGTCGCATAGGAATAACATGCCCCACTCTAGATATGTCAGGACTTTGCATGATAATGCTTGCAACGATAGGGTGATAGGATTGGATGGAAAGGATTGGGTATACTAAGAGATGTCCAAAGCATTTTTTAACATTTTTCCCCTATCCTTGTCAAGATCAAAGTAGGAGGGGAAGATGGGTTGGTTCGATAGGATAGGTAGGAGGATATAATGGATGAGGACGATAGGATAGGATGGAAATGATAGGATGGGATAGATGAGAAAAATTGTCTCAAGTGTAAATTACATGGATAATCAATCTACACATGACACTTGTTTTCTAGGTTTTCATCATGGTACTTATCTAAGGCACCACTGAGGTGGTTTTCACCATCAAACAAATGATTTCTCTTTACTATTTTTTTTTCTTTTTTTTTTCTCTTTTTTGATTTTTTTGTGTTTTGGATATTTGGATGGGATGGGTGGATGGGGGGCAAGAGAGAGATGATGGGGACTCAAGTGCATATTTCCATAGGAAGGTGATAGTGTCCCATTTTGGATGGTTGTCGCACATGGACCATGTCAAGTGATATTACATGCATGGATGTTGGTAGATGGTTGCATGAGATGGATGGGGGATAGTGGATTATGATGTGAATTTTGGATGGATAGGGAATAGTGTATTATGATGTGGATTATGGATGGATGAAAATATTGTGGATTAAATGGACGATGGATAAAAGGATTATGCAAAAGCATGGACCATAGGAATATGATGGGGGATATATATGGGATAGCGGATGGAGGTATGTGGGAATTTCGTAGTGTCGAGAGGAACCAAGAACAACGTTTGCACACACCATTTTGGATTTTGAAGATTTTTATTGGGAAGGGGTGTTGGGAGTAGTGGGGATGTTTTATTATGGGATCAAGGTGGGATGTGTTGGGATTGCTAATTTGGGGATTTAGGGACCCAAACACAGTCTTAGGATTTTGAGGATTTTTGCATTGAGAATGGGATTTTTGAGAGTTAGGGTTTTTGATATAGTGTGATTTGGATGCCTTATTTGGATTGATTTCTTTGTTCTTAGGGACCCACACCGTTTTTGTTTTTTCTTTTGGGGGTGTGGGCGTTTGTACCCTTTTGTATTTTTGATTTTGCTTGGATGTTTTATATCGATGCCCTATGGCATGATAATATTGAAGCTTTTGTGGAGTTTTTTCTTTATGTGGGAAGGTATCCAAATTTATATTTTTGAATCCCATGGGTGTGGTGGTATCTTCCTATTTAGATGATGTGTGCACTTGGTGATCTTGATTAGTAATTTTAGGGGATCAGGATTTAAGGGAACAAGATGTGTGGATGGATGGATTAGTGGACTTGTGGATGAAGGGATAAAGGGATTTGAGGATAGTGATATTAGGATTTGGGAGGAGTAGAGGAAGAGTAGATTTAGGGATATGTATACTCACATGCTTTTGAGAATGGTATGACGATGGTGGAGGGATAGCGACATGTGATTTGGAGGTGCGATGAGGTGCACCAAGTTTTGGATTGGAAGAAGATGCGTTGAGGTGTGAGGGTGGTACCAACATGTGTGGATTATTTTCCTTGGGATATGTAACCAAGGCCATGCGATATTGGATGGATTTTGACATGGATGGGATCGAAGATACCTTGTTCATGAAGGCCTAATCATTTGCCTTGATATTTCATGTTTTGGAGCATACGATGTGCAATGGGGTGCTTGTTGTTTTGTAAACATGATGCGAGTCCATTATTAGATGGGGGAGGATGGGTGGTGGGTGCAGTTTGTTTCCATCCTATAAGAGAACCACCACAGATGAAGGTAGCGGGACCAAGGGGATAAGATGATGGATTTGGGATGAGGTCGCTAGGTGAAGGTGAAGGATCAATAGGAGATGGATTTGGGATGGGATCACTAGGAGATGGTGTGGGATCATAAAAGGAATGACTTGAGATGCATGGATCTTGATTATCATTATGCTCATTAAGATATGGTGTAATAGGATCCAAGTTTTTTGTTTTACTATCTATGTTTTCTTGGGGACCAAGTGTCTCATCATGGGAAGTGGATATTGTTGGATCATGGATAGGACTAGTTTGGGTTTCTTGATGATGAGTGATTGTGGGATCCTAGATGGGATTAAATGGGATAGGTTGATCATGAGATGGGAGGGGACTAGTAATGGGGTTGGTGTGGATAGGTTGATCACAAGAGGGTAAGGGATCAAGGACGAGACTAGATGGGATGTTTAGATCTTGATTAGGATGAGGGGTTGATGTTTCCACATGCTTTGGACTAGGCTCATGCCATATCTCTTGGGTTTTAATGGAAGTGGATGTTTCTTGGATAGATTTGGTACACTCAGGATGGTTGACAACATGGCCACATGATAGATCTTGACTTGCACTTATGGTAGGAGGATATTTAATAGGCTTGATAGGTGTTAGAATTCATGATGGTAATGGAGGGATGGGCATGACACTTGAAGGCTCTTTGGTAGGTTCAAGGATAGGTGTTGGATTACATGGTGGATTTGGAGAGATAGGCATGGTACTTGGAGGCTCTTGTTCACAATTGATGGGCTTGGGCATGCTTGATAGAGGGGGATGATAGAGGATGAGTGGATTTGTATGGCTCCATAGCTTTGCTTTTTCTTTTGGATTTTGCAAATAGTCTTTGGAGAAGATCTTTCATGGATTAATGGGTTGATAAATTAGAGCTTGGAAGGTTTGATGGTGGATTAGATGGTGGATGGACAATAGGGATTGATGGATTGAGAGATAGGTGGATCAAAGGGTTAGGGTTAGAAAGATTAGAGGGATATGGTGATGGAGGGACTATAGGCATTGATGGATTGGGAGGTGGAGGATTTTTAGCCAAATATTGTGCCTGTAAGACATTGAGTTTGGCCATAAGTTGTTTGGTAAGATCTTGGTTTAGGTTGGTTTTCCCTTGATCAAAGGTACCATAAAAGATGGTTGATGAATGTGTAATGGGAGTCTATAGGATAACTAATGCTAGCATGGTCTTGGTTAAACGAATCTTGATGGCTACAAGCATTCACACTAGTGGCAAATTGAGGACCTCCTATGAGGGTGACTTTGGGTTGGCATGGGAATGATTGTTAGTTTTTGGGACTCCTTTGAGTATGAATTTTGGTTTGGGATGTTCTTCATACAAAGGAGGGGACATGGGTGGTCTAGGTTCCATAATGAATTGATCAAACCAACTCATGGTGCTTGTAGATGTTGGATTAGGATTAGGGGATGTATTGGATGGGGATTTTGATGGAATGTGGATGGGCATTTTGAAATATATAGGATGATGGATGAATAGGGATCAAATGTCAAGACCTTAATAAAAATTGATTTGATTAGATGGGGATGATTCTCTATACTTAAGATAGACTAACATTCTTAATCAAGAGGGTTGATTGGATTGATTTGATTTCTACTTAAGAGAGACTAATGTTCTTAAGCAAGAATTGATGAGATTTGATGATTATACTTAAGATAGACTAATGATCTTAAGAAAGTTTGAATGAAGGATGATAAGATCAACTTAAGGTCTTCATGTTTAATTTGAAGGTTGGATTTGAAATAGATAATTGTGGATTAGGATCTTTCTGATGAAGGATTATGATGATGATTTGGAGGATAATGACTAGGTTTTGGATGCAAGTGGATGGGGTATGAAGGAGACTAAGTCCTTAACCAACTTTTGATGTTCAAAGGATGATTTTTTATTAAGGATGGATACTTGATAGAAATGGATAATGGATGATTGGATAGGGATGAGGGATCAATGAATTATATTAGGATGGGATTAGGTAAATTAAGGAGATTGGATTAAGATGGTGATGGAGATTGACTTAAGTTTGATAATGAGATTAGGGTGGATTAGGATAAGGATGTATGATGAGATTGGATTAGGCTAGTGGATTATAATTATGATAGGTTGGATTAGGCTCAATGATTGAATTGAGATCAGGTTGTTGATTGTGATTGGGAAGTGGATTAGATGGATAAAATGGATTAGGGTTAGGACCTTGATAGGATTTGGATAACTTGATTAGGATTAGGGTCCTAAATGAGGGATTAGATTGGTATGGATAGGATGATTAGGATGAAGTTGATTGGATTAGGATGAGGATGAATTGGATTGGATAATTAGAGATGATTAGGGATATGAGATGGATAAGAGGGCTTATTAGGATGGTTTTGGATAGTTGGGATAAAGTGATTCTATGAAAGGGATGAGATGATTGGGATAAAATGGTTGATTATGAGGATGATGGATTGTATTAGGAATATATTGGATGGATTAGGATGATGTTGATTAGATTAGGGATAGATTGGGATGATGTAGATAGGGTGATTAGGATGATTATGGATTAGATTGGATTAGGATAAGATGATGTTGGATTGGATTAGATGTGGATGAAAATGGATGATTAGAAGGTGATTAGGGATGGCTTAAAGCTTGACCTTGGATAAATTTTCAAACAATAAATGTCACACAGACATGCACAAGTTTGCAATGGATTTGGATTAGGGAAGTGTATAGGAAATGAACACACACACCAAACACAACAACACCCTAGATTATTCAAGTAGGTTTTATTTCTAGTGTAGGCCCACACTCAATACCTCTTAAACATTCCTACCTAACTAGGAATATCTTTTCA
This sequence comes from Cunninghamia lanceolata, assembly GCA_027924645.1. Taxonomy (NCBI): domain Eukaryota; kingdom Viridiplantae; phylum Streptophyta; class Pinopsida; order Cupressales; family Cupressaceae; genus Cunninghamia; species Cunninghamia lanceolata. Next base: position 747,721 of record BSBN01001622.1, on the reverse strand, counting down.
AGAGTGAATAACTAGGGATCAAGTGGCACACAAGCTCACCTTTTCCCTTTCCTTGGAGGCCTTGACACCTTACCCAAAGAACTTCTATTTCTACTCAAGGAGGAAAATGGTGAGTAACTTCAAGGTTGATTGCTGATCCTTGCACCACACTAAAAGATTAGCTGAAAGGTCTTAATCTAGGATGATACAAGCTTGCTAAGGGTACCCCCTTGAATACATAAGGTACGTGGGGTCCAAATCCATGAACACTAGTCCATTGAAGGCATGTGACATAAGTGAATAAGAAAATGTCACTTCACCTTGTGTCCAGAATCACTCGGGGCCCCAAGGCTATGCCAATGGTAATGTGACTAGATTGAGGTACAAATTTTTCTCTCCTCCCTTTGATATAACCCACCAGAACATGTGGTTGAAGTCATCCCTTGGGGTGATGAAATCCCCAAGCAGGCCTCCTAAAGGGAAAGGAATGTTAGATGTTTTTGATCCCCAAGCTTGCATGAAGCACAAGGGGAGAGCATACATACACAAGCACACCTCATGTGAAAAAGTGAATGCAAGAGGTGTTTTTGATCCTCAAGATTGCACTAGGTGGAAGGGGGGAGAATACACACACTCTGGTAGGGTAATGCCCATTATCCATTGGTAGAAAACCCCAAGATTAGTTGGGCACCAAATACCAAGCCACCTGTAGAACTAGCTCATCCCTTCAACATTGTAGAACAACTAATAAGGTCTATAGTTAGCATACCTCTATGGGAATTTGTCTCTATCCTAGAATAGATTAATACATTAGAAGAAGCACTAAAGAAACATAAGTAGTCAAACAAATATAAACATCGGATTGTTGAGAAAGTAGTTACGCCTTCAAAGTAGCCTACTGTGCTACAAATTGTGGGAGAGTAGGTTAGTATAGTAAAGACTAATCTCTTTTATCTGAGTCTGGCATACAAGGATAATTTTATTCATAATTATATGGTCGACTCAGGATCTAGCACTTCAGTAATGCCTAAAAGAATTGCTAATGCATTGGGACTTAATTATGAACCAATGGACAAGAAAGTGATCCGGTTAGTTGGGACCTCTATTAACATGATAGGAGTGATAAAAAACCTTATGTTATCTCTCTACACTTTCCCCAACATAGTGGTTCTACAAGACATATCTGATATAGAATTTCTCACTACATTGGGCATCTGTCTCTCCATAGATTTTAAAACAAAAATAGGCTATTTGTCACTTGATTATAGCCTTATGTTTATAAAAATTAGATATGGAACTAGAATGAAGATACCCTCGAAATCATTGAGAAAGAATCATATAGAAAATAAACCATTGATTCATGACCCCTTTAATCAATCTTATGTAATTGAAAATAATACATATTCCCCAAAATTGGAGGAAGAAATTCATTATGTCGAAAGGATATCTAATGAAGATCGTGACAATCTATGGATGGATCAGGACCTAGTATTAGAAGGTTGCCAGCTATTTTAAGAAGCTCGTTTGGGAATATATGTGATAAATGAGTAGATACCTCTCATTCCCAAGAAAATTAAAGAAACAATTGAGGAACCCAGAATTTGGAAATTATATTTTGATGGTGCCAATAGTAGATTTGGGGAAGGATTAAGAATTTACCTGACATCACCTCAAAAGGATGAATACTTGTAGGCTTATCAATTATAATTTAATTGCACTAACAACATTGTAGAATGCAAGGCTCTCATTCACGGTCTTCTGTATGCCCAAAAAGATAGGTTAAATTGCTATAAATCTATGGAGATTTAGAATTAATTATGAAGTAGGTGTCATCCATATGTACTATAAATAATTTTGTGATGAAATCATACAAGCATAGATTTTAGGACTTACTGGAATATTTTGAAAATAAACATAGTGGTAGTCCCTAGAAAAGAAAATACAAAAATAGAGAAAATGACTTTAATAGGTGTTATATCAGAAAATGTCCCCTTGGGGGCTTTTCCCTCTTACGGTTTAGCTCCTGGGTCCTTAGAATGCATTTAGAGCATCTTGCATGTTAATTGTGAATCGTGATGAGAAAACCCTGGAGTCATATGGCAAATAGGACCTAGGGGGTGCTATTTTGATGATCCCCAAACAAAAATGGGAGGGTGGACTTGGGCACTAGTGCCCTAGTCCTGCCCTATTTTGGGTCAACCCTAAATTTAAATGTCAGTTTTATGACCGTTACTTAGGTCCTATGCTGAAATCTCAAGTTTGAATTATGAAATTCTTAGCAGGAATGTTTGTAGTTGCATATATAAGCATGTTTAGGACTTCATTTGCAAACTATATGGACATTGTGAACTTGTGATCTTATGCTAAAAGTGATTCAAGGCTTTCATTGTGTTGCATAGTAGTATTTTGTTGTTATTGTGTTTGTGATTGTAGATTTGACTCCATCTCCTCATGACATGAAAGATCTTCTTCCTTCCATGAGAGATATATCATCAAGGTGACATCTATTGTGTTTTCAATCATTTATCATTTGGATTTTGTCTCTATCTCGTAGGGATATGCACTCTTATCTAACAACGGTGTTTGGAAGACTTGAATGTCTCTTTGGGGCTTGACCGAGGCAAGCCTCTAAACACCACAACCACCAACCACACTCCTTTGTGATTGCAGGTTACAAGTACTGAGTTTCACTAAGTGGAGTTGCAAAAGGAGGTTGCAGAGGATAAAGATTCATGATATGAAAGGAAGAAGACAGAGTTGAACATTTCGGGACATGGGCACTAGTGGCAGTGTCCTCCAGAGTTGCAAATACAAAAATGATCTGGATTGTGATAATTATCATCTGAAGAGCTTCTAACACCCTGAAAAACATCCAGCATTGGACTAGGGTACTAATGGAGGTGTCCTCTGCATCTTCCGAGGTAGAAACAAAAGATATAAGGAATATCAGTTTCAAGAGAAGATCCAGATTCTGTGCAAAAAATAGTACCTTGGATAGGGGCACTAGTGGAGGTGTCCCCAACTATTCCACATTCCAAACTTCAAAAAATGGTTAGTTATTAATCTCTGCCTACTATCTTAATCTAAAAGGATTTCTTGTAATTCATCAATTTGCTTACCGTTTTGCATACTTAGGGTTTTAAGAGTATTTGAACATTAAATTGAGATATTGATTGATAACATCTGAGTTTCCACATCATTCCAAGTGGTAGCACAACCTGTTAGGTGAATACTCTCGCTTAGTAGAGATTCAACTCGGTTGATATGCCCTTGAATGTTTGTAGTGAAAGGAGGATTTACCCTTGAAACTAAAACTACCATCTTACTCCTTGTCCCTATTTAGTGAACCCATGTTTTTGAATTTTTTGCACCTTTCTAAGTGTTGTGTGATATATTTGCATTCATTCATCCTATTGCATTTGAAAAATTACAAAAAAATTGAAAAATTTGAAAAAACTGGCATCTTAGGCTTGCATTTTAGCATAATTTGAATTAATTGACATTTAATTTCATCTAATTTCTGTTATTTTTGTTAGATCTGATTTAAATTATAGAAATTCATCATTTAGTATTAACTTGCATTGCATTTTCATGCTTAATTTGATAAAAATTGCTTGAAATTGTGCATTTTTTATAAAAACCTAGTTTTGCATTAGCTAGGGTTTGTAGTTACAATCTTGTTTCTATTGGAAACAAGGTGGATAACTGAGAGGGGGGTGAATCATTTATCTTAAATATTTTAACTTTCTTTCCTTGTTAACAATTAGTGCAACATTAAATTGTATAAGCATACATAACCATAAGAGTAGAAATACAATCAACACACATAACACAATAATTTTTACGTGGAAAACCCTGTTAAGGGAAAAACCACGGGGTGACTAACCCAAGATTGTATTCTCTGTTAAAAGAATAAGAAGTACAAAATGGTACTTGCCAATTAGGGCTCACTGCCTGAGCACACTGCTCACAAGAGGCACACTGCCTACAAGAGACTCACAGTCTACAATGTATATAGAAGGTAACCAGGTGTTTGAACTGAAGAGAGGCATCCACACATGCTAAGGTTCAGTTCCAGTTAGGCTCAATATACTGATCTAATGTACTTCATTCTTCCTCTACTTTGGTGCTGCTGTTCTATCACATACTAGAGTTGTATTACTGCTTCCACACTTCTCTCTACCTTTTCTTGCACATTACACCATCACACTTGTATCTTCATACCGAAATCCATTTGGTATATATATTTGCATCAAGGATTTCAACATCTATGTAGTCGGCAACTAGAATACTGAAGATATTTCTAAGACACTGATCTATCGGCTGAATCCATACTTAATATCTGATGCGTATCAAAGACATAGACATAGAAGTCATTAATTATGTCGGCCAACCATGTATGATCCCTCAATTTTCTTGATCACCATCAATTTCTCATCCGGATTAAAGTCTGAAGCTTTTTCGGTCAGTTCTTCCTCAGTCTGCTTTGCCTGTCAGGAACCCAACACTTAGATGCTCATATCTTTTCACTCTTTCATCACCAGAGGCTCAATCTCTGGAATGTAGCATTCATGGTACTCCTCTTGACTTCCCCAAGTTTGTACTTTGCTGAGATACATCCCTTGAGAGATCCGGACCTGATTGTCGGACCTAGCTGCATGCTCTGTTCTTGTTCACCGGACCAAAACACTCTTCAATCTGTCTTCCGATAAAGACATACTATGTGCTGTGGATGTGTGGGATAAACTTTGTTGCCATCAATGACAACAATCATGAAGCCACACAGTGTCTCTTGCCAACAAATTTAGATTTTACTACCCTTTTAAAACACTCATTAGGACTTATTTCTAATTGTAGTGTTGCATTTTAGTGTCATTCTTGCAAAATTTCATGTCGAGGGTTTGAAAACCTTGCATTTTCATTAGATTTAGCCTTATTGTCTCTCTAGAATTGCATTATAGGCATGTTGTAAAGGATTTTTCTGCATTATTTGATTGATATCAAGGTTATAATCTGCTGCCCCTCCTCAAATTCCTTACAACACCCTTTCTATTAGGCTTCTATATTGAAAATTGGTGAAAAATTGCATATTTTAGGTGTATTTTCACTAGGTTTTGACTTGTCATCACTCTAGATCTGCACCGTAGGCATGTTGTGAAAGATATTGTTGCATAATTGGACTGTTATTAGGAATATTATTTTCTACCCCTCTTGAAATTCTTCACAACACCTCTTCCATTAGTGATTTGCATTGTAAAATTGTGAAAAACGTGAAAAATCAAACATTTTTGATCCTACACATATCTTGCTCCTTGGGTTTGTTCTATTAGTTTGTGCATTGAGAGTTGCATGCTTTTGTATGAGTATTATAACCTACTTCCCTAATAGAAATATCCCTTTAAGAAGAAGTAGAAGACTCTGGGATCTAGTAATCCTGAAGAAACCAATATTCCTACCTCTGAAAATCCATTGAACACCTTCTTTACAAAAGGAGAGACACAAATTTTACAAAACACTATACCTCATACAACCACTATGGAAGATCAAATATTTTATGATTTTGATGACACTATTAAGGTGGTAACACATGTACCTAATGAGAAAATAAACAAACTTGATAAAGAGTTATCCGATTCAAGCATTTGTTGAAAATGAAAGGATAGCGGAAGAAGCTATACCTGTGATTCATAACATAAGAGAGTTGATAAAAGAAGGACAAGATGGTATTAATGCTATTCGAGGTTTAATGCATATAGTACACAATAATGTTATGCCGATGACTGAATGTGCGAATGGTATTAGGTTCATGGCAGAAGGTTCATCATCTATGTCCTCTATAACAGGAAGATTGAATCTTTTAAATGCATTCCGGAGGATGTCTTCAATCTCTTTTGCCACCTAATCAGTCTCTTCGAGCATAAGTTTGTTCATTCTTGCTTTGCTTCGGAACTCATCCTTGCAGTCCTTGAAGATCATGGTCATTTATTTTGGAGTAATGGAAGGATAGAGATGAATTGCAATTTGTTCCCGGATCTCCAAATCCTTTGCCTTGGCATTGTCTTTTCTGAGTTCAAGTACCTTCTCTAAAATTTTGGGAATTAGAGAGATGATTTCAATGAATACTTTATTATAAATGTTTAGGTACTTAACTATAGCTTCTTCCAAGATCCTTTTGTCTGTGTCACTATACTCATCATAAAATTCTGTCATTGGTTGCAGATTCCCATCCACAGTGACTGCCTTGATAACATCATCAATGGAGAGAGTGGGCCTTTCAACAAATTCTTCTGCCTCTTCTTCTTTGTTTTTGCCAGCAGAGGATTCCACAAATGTTTTCTTTTTCTTCTTCATTTTCTTAACCTCCTCATCAGTCTCTATCTCTTCATCATCCTTTTGGCTTCTGTAGGACCTTGTAGCCTTGGTTTTTGTTCTCTTTTCTCCCTTTCCGGATGTCTTGTCTTCCAATTTTGAGGATTTTGAGCTCTTAGAGGTGGCAAGTGTAGAGCTCTTGGAGGATCTGGTCCGAGAGGAGGCTTGTAGTAGAACACTTCCTTTTTCTGCTTCTTGTTTCTCCTTCTTAGCTCTTTCTATTTTTTCTCTATTTGCATCAACTGCCTCTTTTGAAATGCCATATCTTTTGGCAACTTCCTCTACTTCCCTTCTCACTTTTCTTTTCATATCTGGTTGTCTTAGTTCAACATGTATTTTTACACTCAATTCTTGAAAGGTTCCAAACCTTTCTGCCTCAAGGTCCTTAGGCTGACTCAGCAAGTGTTGGACGTGCAACTCCAGGATTTTCTCATCTACCTCATAGCCCATTGGCATAATCCAGACTGTTCTAGGCTCCACTGCCTCCATTAGGCATTGATCAGTGTCTACCATGAAACACACTGTATCCTTGTATTTTTCGACTATAGATTGGGGAATTCTTTCTCTAGCCTGCATCATACTTTGGAAGTTTTTGAAGTATCCCCAGAGTGCTGTATTTTGAGCCTTGGCATCACCAAGCCCATACATATAATCTCTGATTTGCATGGAAACTGGTCTGTCATTTTGCCATACCCAACCACTTGATCCAGGTAGCTCATTCATATAGTAAAAGAATAAGCACAATATTAAACCACCATACTTGAATGAGTTCTTCTTGTCCTTCTTGATCTTTTGCAATTTTTCTAACAATTGGCTCAAGAGAAGCTCGCATAGATCATAGTCTGCATTTTCCCTTAGCATCTGATATGTAGTGTAAATTGCAGTTCCAGATACAGAGTTCTCCCTGTTGGAATGATATATTTTGTAGCCAATTATCATGGAGGCAAATTTAATATCCGGATTTGTGATATCTTCTATTGTCATTGCTCTTTTGTCAAACTTTGATCTGGTAGCCTCACTTATTGTTTGGTTCTTGACCGATTTAAGAGCAGGCAACCCACCGGATGAGTGAAAACTAATTACTGCCCTAATTGCATCCTTTGTTATCTTGAAGGGCTTCAACAACCATATGAAGTTGTCATGTATTCTGCTAAGAACATACCAGACCCATTCATCTTCTACAAAACAAGGAAAGTGGATGCAATGTCCAAAATGCTTATCCTGGATGGCCTTGTATTGAGGTTTGATTTCAAAGGTTTCATCTATTAGTTGTTTATGGTAGATATCCATCAACTTTGATTCTCCAAATTCCTCAGTATTTGTATGGATGTATACCCTAACATCTTCTACGTGCAGAACCCCATGCAGAATGCTAGAGAAGGCACCTAAGGGATCAACTTCTAAGGATTTGTATGGATGTTTCTTAAACTTTGGGTGCGGCCTATCAGTGATCTTAACAACATTTGGAGTAGCCAACTTTGTAAAAGATTCAGAGAGATATTTAAAAATGGAAATACCTTTTTACGATTCTAGGGTTCACAATATGAGCCGAAAAAGATCGCTGGTTGAATTAGATTTTGTGGTTGATCTTTGAGAGGGTTGAAACGATCTAGATGCAGAGCTCTTCCTTTCTTTTTCTTGAATGCAAATGTGCAAATGATGAATAAAGAAACCCTTTTATCTCTATGCAAACCCTAATTTCTTATTGCAATAAATGCACAACTTAGGTTATTCCGGATGCCTTGTTCTTCCTTGTTCTGAGAGAGATCTTTCTGAATCACTGAGATACACTTAGGATTATTTTTAGTGATAATTGACAATGTATCTTCTTTCCTTCAATCATTCCATTTATCTGTAGGTCAAGATATTTCAATTTTGAGTCAAACCGGATCTAGCTGTGAGAATCCTACTTTTACCAAATGGCTGTCAAACTGGATCAATCTTGGATGATTAAATTCTTCAAAACTCCTTGCGGATCTTTCACATTTTTACCGAGGGTTATTTAGATATTTCTCTGAGAACCCTTTAATCCACAACATTCCATGTGCCAAATTTAGGCACCAATTGACTGGTTGGGGGAATTTATTTTCCTTTGTGACTCCCCCTGAGCTAGAGCTCATTTGTTTTAATTTCTGGAAGAATTATCAGCACCAGATTCTAGTGTGGATCCATCCCCAACATTTTATGTATTCCTCTTCACCCAAATCTTGTTCATCTCCCTTTGAACTTCATCCGCATTCACTTTGCCTTTTCCTTTATCTTGATTTTGATTATGATGCAATGGACCCCTTTTATCCTGATTCTTAGTTCTGCAGAATTTGGCAATATGACCGGATCTATTGTAATTGTAGAAAACAACATTTCTTTGCATATTTGACTGATATCCTCTTGATCTGCATTGATTAGCCATATGTCCCTTTCTATTGCATGCAATACCATTGAATGAATGGTTAACTTGCATATTTCTGCATTCATGAGATTTGTGACCATACCTTTTGCAGCTGAAACACTGTCCGAAGAAGGATGAGTTAGTCTGATTCATCTTTCTTCTGCATTGATTTGCTTTATGACCGAAGTTGTTGCAATTGTAGCAATATCCATTGAAGGATGGATATCTTTGAGCATTTGGTTGTCTTACTAGAGGTCTTCTAGGCCTGTTCCTTGGATTTCCTGATCCAGAGTTCTTCTACCGGATCCAGATCTTTCACCTTTTTCATAACCCAAGCCATGCTTGTCATCTACCCTTTTTTGGCTTTCAAGAAGAACTTCAAGTTGAGCAGAGCTTATCTTGAATTTCTCTTTGTATTCATTTGCTATTTGAAGATCTTGTTTGAGAGTGTCTATCTGATTCTCAAGTTGTTCTTCATTATCTCTAGCTTCTTCAAGATCTGATTCTAGATGCCTGATTATTCTATCCATTTTGTGGCAGTCCTCTAACTTCTCCTTGAGAGATTGTTTTAGATTATCTTCAATTTTTCTTTTCTCTTCAATTTCTTGGGTGAATCTCATAACCCCTGATTCCATCTCATTTCTTACCATGATGACTTCTTTTGATAGCTTCTCACATAGATTGTTTTTCTCATTCAGATCTTCATTAGTATCATTGGCTTCACTCTGACTTGCTAATTTTTGAAGTAGTTCCTTTCTCTTTATCACAGAGATACTCAGTTTTTCTTTTAGTTCATTTATTAAATCATCTGCTTGTTTGAGTCTTTCTATCAAGTTGTTGACTTCAGAGTGAGATTGCTCAAGATCATCTAGGACAGACTGAAGTTGTTCCTTCATACCATACATATCCATTGAGACTCCCAGATTTTCCTCAAGCTGTTAGGCTCTATTTGGAGGAAATTAGCTCTAATACCAATTGTTGGAAACAAGGTGGATAACTAAGAGGGAGGGGGTGAATTAGTTATCTTAAATATTTTAACTTTATTTCCTTGTTAACAATTAGTACAACATTAAATTGTATAAACATACATAACCATAAGAGTAGAAATAAAATCAACACACATAACACAGTAATTTTTACGTGGAAAACCTTGTTAAGGGAAAAACCACAGGGTGACTAACCCAAGATTGTATTCTCTATTAAAAGAATAAGAAGTACAAATGGCACTTGCCAATTAGGGCTCACTACCCGAGCACACTGCTCATAAGAGACACATTGCCTACAAGAGACTCACTGTCTACAATGTATATAGAAGATAACTAGGTGTTTGAACTGAAGAGAGGCATCCACACATGCTGAGGTTCAGTTCTGGTTAGGTTCAATATACTAATCTAATACGCTTCATTCTTCCTCTGCTTTGGTGCTACTATTCTATCACATACCAGACTTGTATTACTGCTTCCACACTTCTCTTTGCCTTTTCTTGCACATTACACCATCACACTTGTATCTTCATACCGAAATCCATTTGGTATATATATTCGCATCAAGGATTTCAACATCTATCTAGTCGACAACCAGAATACTGAAGATATTTCTAAGACATTGATCTGTCAGCTAAATCCATACTTAATATGTGATGCATATCAAAGACATAGACATAGAAGTCATCAATTATGTTGGCCAACCATGTATGATCCCTCAATTTGCTTGATCACCATCAATTTCTCATCCGGATTAAAGTCTGAAGCTTTTTCAGTCAGTTCTTCCTCAGTCTGCTTTGCCTGTCAGGAACCCAACACTTAGATGCTCATATCTTTTCACTCTTTCATCACCAGAGGCTCAATATCTGGAATGTAGCAGTCATGGTACTCCTCTTGACTTCCCCAAGTCTGCACTTTGCTGAGATACATCCCTTGAGAGACCCGAACCTGATTGTCAAACCTAGCTGCATGCTCTGTTCTTGTTCACCAGACCAAAACACTCTTCAATCTATCTTCTGGTAAAGACATACTATGTGCTGTGGATGTGTGGAATAAACTTTGTTGCCATCAATGACAAAAATCATGAAGCCACACAGTGTCTCTTGCCAATAGTTTCAAATTTTACTACCCTTTTAAAACACTCATTAGGACTTATTTCTAATTGCAGTGTTGCATTATAGTGTCATTCTTGCAAAATTTCATGTCTAGGATTTGAAAACCTTGCATTTTCATTAGATTTGGCCTTATCATCTCTCTAGAATTGCATTATAGGCATGTTTTTGCTGCATTATTTGACTAATATCAAGGTTATAGTCTGCTACCCCTCCTCAAATTCCTTACAACACCCTTTCTATTAGGCTTCTATATTGAAAATTTGTGAAAAATTGCATATTTTAGGTGTATTTTTACTAGGTTTTGACTTGTCATCACTCTAGATCTACACCATAGGCGTGTTGTGAAAGATATTGTTGCATAATTGGACTATTATTAGGAATATTATTTTCTACCCCTCTTGAAATTCTTCACAACACCTCTTCCGTTAGTGATTTGCATTGAAAAATTGTGAAAAACATGAAAAATCGAACATTTTTGATCCTACACATATCTTGCTCCTTGGGTTTGTTCTATTAGTTTGTGCATTGAGAGTTGCATGCTTTTTTATGAGTATTGTAACCTGCTTCCATAATAGAAATATCCCTTTAAGATGAAGTAGAAGACTCATGGGATCTAGTGCTCCTGAAGAAACCGATATTCCTACCTCTGAAAATCTATTGAACACCTTCTTTACAAAAGGAGAGACACAAATTTTGAAAGACACTATACCTCATACAACCACTATGGAAGATCAAATATTTCATGATTTTGATGACACTATTGAGGTGGTAACACATGTACCTAATGAGAAAATAAACAAACTTGATAAAGAGTTATCCGATTCAATCATTTGTTGAAAATGAAAGGATAGCGGAAGAAGCTATACCTGTGATTCATAACATAAGAGAGTTGATAAAAGGACAAGATGGTATTAATGTTATTCGAGGTTTAACGCATATAGTACACAATAACGTTATGCTGGTGACTGAATGTGTGAATGGTATTAATAACATATCGTCATCATCTCACATGCAAGTATTGACACCTATACTGACTACGGGAATGTCTACATTTACATCAACAATTTTAACTACTAATGCAAATGCGTGTAGTAATGCTACCATTGGTATTGGAGTATCTAATGGCACTAATTCACAAAATTACAAAGTTGTGGGATTTAACTATCAAAACTTGGCACCTAAGGTGACTTCTTTCATGAATAATTACTCTCAACCACCTGTCCATCCCACTTATTCTCAACCACCTCTTACATACAACTACTCGCAACCACCTTCCACTTATCACTATGTTCAACCACCACTCACCTATTCACAACCTCCACTTGTCACTACTCATCCTCAATCACCTCCACACTTTGGTTCCAATTCCTCACAAAAAACCACATCTCCTAATGATGCCCTCGTAAACCAACTTTTGCAAGGAATGACTTCTTTACATCAAAAGGTGGCAAATTTGATGAATTATTCACAACCTAATATAGCAACCTATCTTGCTTGTAATCCCCTATCTTATGAAATCTTGATAACTCCTATGCCTGATAGATTTGAAACTCCTTGCTTTGAAAAATATGGTGGAAAAGGTGATCCTAATACTCACGTGGCAGCATTCACGGCTATGTGTAGTGATTTTTACTTTGAAGAGGACTTGTTAGCAAAAAATTTCCCGCAATCTCTCAAAGATACTGCTTTAGAATGGTTTTTCTCTTTACCTCCGAATTCAATACACTCTTTTTCGTAGTTAGTTGATCAATTTTTACAACATTTTCAAGAAAACATCGGACCTCAAGTCTGTTTGATTGATCTAGTTATTTGTAAGCAAGGTTCGAAAGAGAAGTTAGCTGAGTTTATTAGTTAGTATCAAGCACTCTATGCACAAATTCAATATCAATTGAAGGATGAGGATGTTCAGAAGGTGTTTATTACAAATTTACAACCTAACATCCGTGATAAGATTCTCTTGATGAAGTACAACTCCTTTCAACATTTATGCACTGTCCTTTGTGATTATCAACTTTCATCTAGTTAGTATGAAAATCAAAACTCATTGGTTCAACTTGCTCAATCCATGGGTGGACCTTCACAAAACAAGTTTAAGAGGAATAATAAGACCTTCATCAAGGTTAATGGACAAAATTCAAACAATTTCTCACAAGTGTCATCTATTACTAATCTAAAGAAGACACCATTTCAACAAAGAAAGCTTACTCTGATATCTGAATCATATCATTCTATCATGAATCAGGCTGTGAGTAATAACCTCATGAAGCTTCCTTTGATTAAACCGTTGGATCCTAGTAGAATGCAAGGACCTTATTTCGATGCTAATTCTTTTTTGTCATTATCATCGGAAACAAGGACATGATACTGAACGATGCGTGCATCTTAAACATGAAATACAAGACCTCATTGACTTGAATGTTAGATAGGTTTCTGGTGTGAATGATAATGGAAATAAGTTGGTTTCTCCGTTGAATCAGAATTTATAGATCTTCAATAATCCATTTCCTAAGCATACTGATAATAACATGATGGAACAAAATACACTCAAAGTAGAAGATGACTATCTGAACTATGATGAGATAATTGCTATGATAGAAGTGGATAAGGAAAGACTGAAGTATTACCTTGTCCACAAAGTAATACTATTTATGCTGAGGTTCCTCCTCCATTATCCCTTGAAGGATCAGGAGATAATCAAAATGCATTGAAAAGACAAATGGAACAACTGAAGCAAGAGATCATGACAAAAGAAAAGATTGAAATAGCACAAGATAGTCCTTTTCACTATGATAGACAAAATCAACAAAATAAGAGAAATAAAAATTGGAAAAGAGAAAGACGGTTATCATCAGTACAAACTAATAGTGGTTCTCCTCCTCATAAGAAACAAAAAATTTCACATACACAAGTATTTGAGAAACAAGCACCAGATGGACTTTCTGACAACAAAGAACACTCTAATAAGAACCACTCAAGCTTCGCACAAAACTTGAAAGAGCATCTCTCCAAGATGCTCATAAGTTCCAAATTTTAGTATGGTTGTACTAATAGCTAAGTTTTCCTAACCCTTTACCTTTGTGTTGTGTTTCCCCTGTGATGTGTTATGTGTTGTTTAGGCCTCCTAGGATGACCCTTGATTCTCTTGTAAGGTCAAGGATACTGGGAGACTACTTTTGTTGTGACCCTTCTTCTATTTGTATCATCATTCTTCTATATTGCTTCTCCTCTATTTTCATTGTTGTGTGTTGTGTCCTAGGGGCATGGCATTGCGGTTGGTGACTTGCGGGCACCTTCCTACGTGACAACCCTAGGACACTTGTTTCTCTCTTGATTTATTGTTTACCTTCCTCTAGTGGTTCTATCTAGCTGGCGAATGACAAAAAACATATAATACTGATACAGACCTAGTGTCCCTTCAACGAGAAATTAAAAAAATGGACCTAGTCCATACATGATGAGGGGATTGATATAGATTATCCGACACTTGGCTAGTAGAATCACTCCGTGTGGTATTTTGATGTTGTCATATTGCACTTACAAAACATAAAAATACTGCTGCTCTGTGCACTTTGATTATCTTGGATCTTGTCTTGCTTGACTCTTTATGTGAATGATTACATGCATTGTTATTTATCATGATTATATGTTTGCTAACACCTTTTCTTGTAGGAAATTATGTGTTTGTGGGAACATTTGGTGATCATAAAGTACATGTCACCTTTGGGAGCATGGGCTTTGCGAGAGCTCATGTTCCCTTGTGTGTTTTCTTCCTACCTTAACGTGCTTGATATCGGTACATGATATCAACCACCTTAAGGTGGGGGCATATATAAGGTAAGCTTTCTGATGATTTTGGTACTAACGAAGCATGTTTGAAGCCCTCTGTGGAGGCAGGATGTTGTATCTTTGAGCGGGTGCACATCTTTACTTTATATTGCAATCATTAAGCCTTCTACAGAGGCGGGATATCGTGCATATCCTTTTTTATCTTAAGCCCTCTATGGAGGTGGGGATGGTGTATTTATCAAGGAAATTACACATCCTATCATTTTCTAAAAAGTCCTCCGAGCAGGCGGGGTGGATTTGAAACTATCCTACCCTTAAGCGTGTCTTTGGTGATTGTTGTGGTGAAGCCCAATCATCGGTGTGTGCCTATAATGTGCCTGAGATGGCTATGAACCTAGCAATATGTTTCTTCCATTGCTTGTTTGCCATGTTTTCTCCGTGTCTTCCATGTGTATGTGTATGGCGTGTTTTTTCCCAAGCATAGTTTCAAGACCAGTGGCGATGAACTCCTCCTACACTTTGAGATTTGTATTGCGTGTATTTTGCCCCTTATGCAGTTTCAAGACTTGCGGTTATGAGCTGCTCCTGCATTTGGGCTGTGTGTTTACTTTCCTTGTGCTTGCATTTGCATTTCATATATGAGAAAATGAAAAAAAGAAATAATCACTGCATTAACTATATTCATTGTGTTTTGCTTGTCTTCAATGTTGTCTTCTTCATGTTTTGTGTGATTGTAACCGTCTTCTCTATGTTTTGTGTTGGTATGTGGTGACTGATCATGCAAATACTATACACTTGTAACGTATCCTTGCCGGGGTTCAGGGTTGGTAGTTAATTTTTGTTAACCGACAAATGAAAAATAACATTGTAAAACCCTAATTCTAGAAGCTTTCAAAAAGCTTGTTATAAGCGGCTGGGATGTATGTTGTGGTATGAAATTCATGAGATTGTAATATGTTTTGCACTAGATAATAAAATCATTGGATGGCTGATTTTTTGTGGATGTAGCCCATTTTGGGTGAACCACGTTAAAATTCTATGTTGATCTCTTTTGTGTTATTCTTCATTGTTATATTTGGGTTATTTTAATCTGCATATAATTATTAGTGTTTATTGCTCTGATATGCCTGAACCCTAACAATTGGTATCAAAATGGATTGTGTTCGATTATTGTCTACAGGAAGGTCTCACAGTTGAGTGGGAGTCTCATGGTTAAGTGGGAGCAATGGCAGACAATGGTAAATTGAAGGTAGATAAATTTAATCAGTAGAACTATTAATTATGGAAGATGCAGATGGAGGATTATCTCTATTAGAACGATTTATGGAGACTGTTGGAAGGACAAGCCAAGAAACTGGTAGCAATGACTGATGAGGATTGGGAAGTTATGGATAGAAAGGCACTGGGAACCATTCAGTTGTGCCTGGCACCATCGATTGCATTTAATATAACAGAATCGAAGACAACAGATGAACTGATCAAAACTTTGGCTAAATTTTATGAAAAACCCTCATCCTCAAATAAGGTATTTCTCATGAAGCATTTGTTTTATCTAAAAATGATTGAAGGTGGATCTGTGATAGATCATTTAAATGAGTTTAATATGATTACTAGTCAGTTAACTTGTGTAAAAGAGAAGTTTAATGAAGAGGTGAGGGCTCTCTTGGTTTTATGTTCTTTGTAAGAAAGATGGAATAGCTTGGTAATGGTTGTAAGTAACTCTGTCTTTGGTTCAAATACTTTGAAATTTGATGATGTTGTTAGTGTTATCCTTAGCGAGGAAATGCGACAGAAAAGCACAGGTGAGAGTTCAACATTGGGTAATGCTTTGACTATAGAGAACAAGGGAAGAACAAAGGAGAGAGGAAAAAGCCCAACAAATCATGGGAAGTCACAAGGGAAGTCAAAGAAAGGAAGATCTAAATCCAGAGGAAGAATGGATTGCTGGCACTATGGAAAGCCAGGACACTTGAAGAATGATTGTTGGTCTCGAAAGGGAAAATGAGGAGACGGACAACATAATGACAGTAAGGAAGCTAATGTTGCAAGTAATAAATTATAGGATGCTTTAATTCTATGTTTAGATAATGCTAATGATTCCTAGGTAATAGATTCAAGGGCTTCATTTCATGCCACACCCCATAGGAAATATTTTGTAGATTATGTTCAAGGTGATTTTGGATAGGTATATTTGGGTCATCATGATCCCTATCAGATTGTTGGAAAAGGAAAGATAAAAATCAAGTTACATAATGGAAATGAATGGTTAGTGTATACACCTAAAAATGACATGACTCTATCTAAATAAATATTTTAAATATTTATTTCATCTTAATGTTCCTCTATCAATAAATAAATAAATCAATTTATTTATTTGATTCATTTACCTCCCATTAATTGAATAAATATTGAATAAATTACATTTATTTAATTAATTTCATCGATATCAACTTTATTCTTCCAAACAATTAAATAATTTTAATTTTTTAATTAAATCACTCATTCTTCAAAATTTAAATAAAATGCAAATTTATTTAAATTAAATCTCAGTCTCCAAAATAAAATATAATCAAATATTTTATTTATTTCTTCTAAATCTTGCACAAACAATTAAATAAATTTATTTATTTAATTTGCTTTCTTATCTTCCAAATCTTCTAAAAATAAATCTTCCTTGTCATAAAAAAGTAAAAACTAAGTTAACTGATTTAAAGAAAACTTTGTTTTTATCAACAAACTCTTAAATTAGAAAAATATATTCTAATTTATTAAATAAAAGCTCATCCTCATCAAGAAAGCAGTTAACTCAAACAAAGCATCTTTTTGAATGACACATGTCTTCTTTCTATTCGCGAACGTTCTCTCAAACATCCTCTACCATTGATTTTCTTATTTCTTCTACACTATTGATCTTCTCTCACACAAGTCTATAAATACAACCCTATTCTTCCATTTCATATCAAGAAGCTTTCAAGTGAGATTACTCTATCGAATCCATAGCGCGCCATTGGCATCCCCACTATTCCATTTTTCATTATCCATTCCGCATTGTATTGAAGCTCATCCTCAATACAATAAGTATCCAAGCCATTTCTCCATTGTCATCTTGAGGAAACAAAGCAAGGAAGCAAGCTTCCCGAGGGCTACATTTATCACCAAAGATCGATCGAGAATAGGTGAACAATGGAAGCCGCCAGGTAACAAAGAACTGTAAGTTTGTTTACTTATTTTATTCTTTGTTATTTGCATATTCCATTGAAGTTATTGGGTTTATAAATTCATTTTAATATTATCCCATTTTCCTGATAACATTTCTGGCGCCCACCGTGGGTTATTTGCCCCAAATCTAATAAAAAAATTGAGTTCTTGAGTGACAGGTTTCGTACAGACTCCATACAGTCTCCGAACAAGTTCAGTCGACGCATACGAGCAATCCTACGGTGCATCTAATCCCTATTCCAGCGCATACAATTTTTTGGCGCATACATCCTCCAAGGCTGCGCATATACCCCCTGTTATGGCGCATACGATTTCACTGTGCATCCATCCTCAGATCCTACGCATCTGACATCTGATTCGGTGCTTTTGACTGTTTTATGCATACATTCTTTCTCTCTGTGCTTATAACCTATTCTCTTGCACATTTGTAATTGCTGTGCTTTTGAGTATTGTTTTTGTGCATACAGTCTCTTAAGCTATGCATATGTCTTGAAGAGTAGTGTAGGGGTTTTTTTTGTCAGCTTTCTAATGCTGACACTTGTCTTGCAGGATTAATTCTCTGATTTTCGAGCAGGGTTAAGAGCTAGATAGTTTCATTTTCTTAAAACACACATCATAGGTTAACTAGGAGGAAAAGTAAAAAAAATGTGCATGCAAAATCTCACATAGTTCTTAACTAGGAGGGTAGTAACAAAAATCATTGCTATCTTTGCCATATTGCTATCTCTTTTAGTTAAGACTATTGCTATCTTGCAAAGGAAAGAACCATTGCTATCTTTTAATCACTTCAAAGTTAACAACTGTGTGAGTGCCCAAGTAGAATAACACATAGTTTTTCTCATTTTAAATAGGATTGGATAAACCACTGTTTACTATGTCTTTTGAATGATAATAGGCTTATGCTCTCCCCTTTACTGGGTGACCAGAACGCTAGACTTGTCATTTTTTGTGTATAACCTTTAGAGGGGCCTGCCCTTGGATGCCCGCCTATCCAAGTGGGAATGACCTTAAGTGGTAACAGACTAAAGCCAAGCCCTACCAATCCAATATAAAGAAATTGTGCTTGAGGCGAAAGATTCCTGCAACGAGTGCTACTGTGTCATACCGACAACCAACCTCCCCCAAAACCCTTCAAGGCCTAACCCTTGAAGGCTGGGAGACTCCATAACAGAGAGTAGCGCTGCCGCATGTATAACCACTCAAATGGTTTCCCTGACTATTTAGCCATTGTCTAGTATACCAAAATCCTTCTATTTGTTGGCACAAAAGGTGGGACTTTTGAAGCGGCTTTGATTCATGTGATTCTTAGTAGAGGTAGTAGGGACAATCCTAAGGTTTGGTGGGGGGACGAGCCTAAGGAAACCTTGATTTTGGTATGCGTGAGAAGTGTGTGACATGGAGGGGAGTCGGTGCTACCAGATCCTGAAGCTATCCACTTTGAATAGGCACAGCTAGGGGACTCAACAAATACTGTCTCTTCCAGCCTAGGATTGTAATTGTTCTTGTGTCAAAAAGTCCACAAAAATACAAAAAAAATAATAAAAGATAAAAATCATGAAAACTTCTTTGTGTTTGTTGTGTCTTTATCTGCCATAATTTAAAATCAAAAGCAAAAAAAAAGACCAAATTTTTCAACCAAAAATAGAAATTTTTGAAAAATGTGCCAAAAACTCTACAAAAGTAAACAAAAAAACTAGAACTGTGCATACATCACAACCTGCTGCACATTCATTGTGACCTACTGCACATTTGCTTACTATTGCGGTGCATGTAAAATTTGCCAGATCTGTGCATTTGCTTTGACTTGCTGTGCTTTTGCCTTCTGTTCGTGTGCATTTACTGCTGCGCATCCATTCCAGAGAACTGTTCTGTACTTTCTTTGAGAAAAACATTCAACTTTTCAAACACCCATTTCAAACTTGTTTCAATTTTCCCAGGTTTGATTAAAACCATGCAAATTAATCATCTTGCTCTCTTCCACAACATATCTACTTTTTCCACAATAACATTATCCAAAACTCTGCAAAACTCTTCCAAAATCAAACAAGATATCCAAAACCAGGTTAATACCAAGCTATTCTTGATTGCATCAACCTCAAACAAACCTAGTGAGTCTCCACTATCAAGGATCAATCATCCTTTTCTCTCGGAACTCCACTAGTGGCTTGTGCAAAACTAGTCTACAACAAGTAACCGGATTTCTATCATCCTTACTTTTGACTATCGTTTTGTTCCAACCAACTTGTTTGAAACCAATTGATCTAAGGAAAAACTTGTTCAAACCTTGGCGCATTCTATCACCTCTTGTTCAAAAATTCAAACTCACTCCATCCCATCTCGAGTCACCTTGCATGGTCTTAACAATGTCCCAAAAACAAAAGCAAATTGAAATGGCAGACAAAACTATTCCATCCCCTCACAAAATTGATGAGGAAATTTCTCAAGAAGAGATTCTACAAACTCAACAAGATCGAAGTTTTCAACGCATAATGGACAAGGTACTTGCCCAAGATCCTACTAGATTCTTTCTTCACTTAGCACAACTAGGAGTCAAGCTTCCTAAAGATTTTGACGTGGAAGCATTAGAAGAACCTGAGGAAGAAAGAAACCCTAAGGGAAGCACACGAGAGGAAATGACCACAAACAAAAGCAAAGCAACCATTGATTCTAGAAACGCCCTAAGCTTAATGACCCAACAGATCCAAGCTTTACAACAACAATTCACAGACATGAAAACATGAACCTCAACTAAGCATTATTCCCTAGAGCATATTTCACCATATCCTTTTGATAGGACCTTGATCATGATACCTTTCCCCTCTAAATTTGAGGTGCCAAAATTTGACAAATATCGTGGAAAGGGTGATCCAAGAGACCACATCAAGGAATTTAATGCTGCATGCCTTGAAGTCGCCCACAACGATACTTATCTTATGCAATTGTTTCCAAGAAGCTTAGGAGGACAAGCCATGGAGTGGTTTTCTAGACTACCTCCCGGCATTAGAACCTTTAACGAACTTGTGGACAAATTTGTCATGCACTTCTCCTACAATATTGAGCATGACACCTCAATTTTAGATCTCTGCAACACCAAGAAAAAAGGCAGAGAATCCTTCGCCGCCTTCTTACAAAGATGGAGACAGTTGGCAAGTAAGTGCCCACATCAAATGCCTGAAAAACAAATGCTAGAGATGTTTGTCCATAACTTACAAACTGACCTAAGCTACTAGATACAAATTCAATGTCCTACTTCCTTTAGTAAGGTCATTGAGATGGGGCTAATCATTGAAAAGGCTTTAATCACCAAAGGTCAAATAAAGCTTTATAAGGACACTCCTAGTACCAATACCAACATTGATAAACCAAGATTCTGGACAAAGAACAAGAACATTGTAAATGACGGGGTGGTAGAGGCCAAAAATGCGGCACCAAAACAACCAATCTTCAACTTGTCAAACCCGCAAAACAATCCCCCACAAAATAAACCACGAAACACTAAATCACGGTTTACAAGCTATCAACCTCACAGGAAATTCACACCCCTAGGGGAAACATTGGAAATCGCCCTACGTAAGTTAATCACAAATAAACTCATAACACTTCCAACAGTGCGGGAATATGAACCAAAAGTCAAACCTCCTTGTTGGAATGACAATGATTTCTGCGAGTACCACTGAAACAGGGGGCACAAAACCAATGACTGCATTGCGCTCAAGCACACTATCCAAGATTTAATAGATCAACACAAAGTATCACTTGATGGGCATACCTCTAATAATGATCACCGGGTATTCAAAGTTCTACTTCTCAACTATGAGTAGGGAGGGCCTTCCAATCAAAACAATGGTGGAACTAACAACGCCAATTACACAAATGTGTCATTTGACTATGTTGTTAACCACATCTCAGAAAGTGATCCACATGTCAATGGGATCACTATAAACAAAGACTTGGATTGTAATGCTACCACTTGCAGTAATAGAGTCACTCTTAGAGGGGTCCCAGCCTCTCCGTCTAATTAGTACAGTATCTTGGATCAACTCCATAAGACACCTGCACATATCTCCATTCTGGAACTTCTGCGTCTATCCCTGTCCCCTAGGGCCATACTTGACAAAGCTCTTTCAGAAGCCTCTGTTCCAATGAACCTTGCTAAAGAACAGTTTCAAACCATGGTAGGTAACATTACCTCACCTCACTCCCTATCATTCAATGAAAAGGATGATATGTCAATTACCCAACCTCATAACGCATCTCTCCATATCGAAGCCTTCATCCACAAACACAAGATAAAAAGGGTTCTAATCGATGGAGGAGCCGATTTGAATATTTGCACCTTGAAGCTAATCCTTGCATTGGGGTTTGCGGAGAAAGATATTGATCCAAAAAAGAAAATCACTATCAAAGCCTATGATGAGGAGGAGAGAACTTCCAAGGGAACTGTTGTTTTACCAATTAGAGTTGGACTCATAGTAAAAGATGTGGCATGCCAAGTCCTCGACATGGAGCTAGCATATAACATTCTTCTGGGAAGACCCTGGATACATGCTCTGAAAGTAGTACCATCAACATATCACTAGTGTATCAAATTCCCCTATGAAGGCCAAGAGATCATCATTCAAGGCGATCCCAATCCATTTCAATATTGCAATTCCATTCACTCTAAACTTGAAATTGTGATTCCTCATAACTGTGCTTCTACTTCATCTTCATCCTAGGTTGACCTAGCTTCACTCACTTCCACATCAAAGGCTTCCTAACCTGACCTTAGACTCAAAGATAAGGGCCTGGGTGAATACACAATTACCCAATCCTTCTTCTTGGAACAACTCCCTCTATCTCCTAGATCATACGAAAGGCCTTCTAGGAACAAATCCAACGTAGTCGAAACTACCAAAGGTCTGTTTATCAAATGGGGAAGCCTTCAGGATGAGAGCGATGAAAAAGACATCCTTCAATGGTTATATAAGGATGAAGTCAGTTTATCAACACAACAGGACCATCACTCCATGATACAAACTGAGCAATATGGTCAAGGATTCCAAATGCTACAAAAAATGGGGTATGAAGGACATGGTCCCCTCAGTTTGAGAAAGGAAGGTATCACTGAACCCATCCAACCTCATACCTTGACATCACGAGACACTACAAGGCTAGGTTACACTGGCACAACAAGAATCAACAGAGCAAATAAGCATAAAGGCAAACAACCAGAAACATCTGCTACAAATCTGGTTGATCAAATTCACCAACTGCAAATGGGGAGTGAGACTGACTCCAATGAATATGAGTGGGATAGTCTCTCTGAGCTATCTTGTGATGAAAAAGATATTGACTTGGTCCATGAGAATGACCCAACCCATTCAACTGAGGGACAAGGTTCAAGGGCTAGACCGCTAGAGTCTGACCCACATAATAACGATAGTGAAAGTCATGAGGAAAGAATGATACCCCCCTTGACAGATCAACTAATGGAGAGTACCATCACATGCATTGTCCATGCTTATAATGACCACCATAACACTTCTATCTTGACCATCCATGCCATCGAACTAGACCAACCCAATGACCCTTTACCATTATTACACCCAGAACTCATAGATTGGGACTTGCAAGATACTACCCCTGAGCTCGATACCTTTCAAAATGATGAGGCCATCATAGACTACCTTGAGCTTAGAGATCACATACCCGCAGGGGACCATAGAGCTGGCTATGCCATAAAACTCAATGACAAGGCCCATTTTGGAGAGAGTGCGAAGCCTTTCAGTCTCAAAAATGTCAAAATAAAAGAAGGATCTAATGGTGAAAACCGCTCTGTGGTAGTGTTGGATCATGAAAAAAGTAAAAATATAGACATATCCAATGGTGAAAACCTCTCCGAGGCACCGAAGGATGGAAGGCTTGACCCTCTACCCAATCTCACACATCAGGAAAGATCTTCAATCTTGATAGAACTAGCAGAGCCGATCAATGTTAGCACAGGTGACAATCTTAGAATGATTCACATGGCACAGTCTTTAACCACACAAGAAAAGCTAGCGTTCACTGCATTCTTCAAAAGAAAACAAATCAACTTTGCTTGGACATATGCGGATATGCCAGGACTAGATCCAAATCTCATAATGCATCACTTATCCTTAGCTCCAGGAGCTAAGCTAGTAAAGCAAAAACTCAGGAAGATGCACCCACATGTAGCCCTCATGGTGAAGGAAGAACTGAAGAAACTGTTAGATGTCGGATTCATCAGACCAATAGACTATCCTGAGTGGATTTCAAACATAGTGCTAGTTGCCAAACTAGATGGAAGAGTTTGAATATGTAATGACTTCAGGGATTTGAATAAAGCTTGTCCAAAAGATGATTTTCCCCTGCCAAACATTGACATTATTGTGGATCTCACGGCAGGGCACATCATGCTGTCACTAATGGATAGTTTCTCTGGATACAACTAGATCAAAATTACACTTGAAGACCAACACAAGACTACGTTCACATGTCCATGGGGCACCTATTATTGGTGTCATGCCATTTGGTTTGAAAAATGCCGGTGCAACATATTAGAGAGCTATGACCACAATCTTCCACGACATGATGCACACTATAATGGAAGATTATGTTGATGACATCTTGGCAAAATAACTCACAAGAAGACACCTGGCAGTATTGGACAAAATCTTCACAAGACTAGAATAGTTTAATGTGCACCTCAATCCAAAGAAGTGCGTACTTGGAGTTACATCAGGCATTCTACTTGGATACATAGTGTCTACCAATGGAATCGAAGTTGACCCAGCTAAAGTAAAGGCCATCATGTAAATGCCGCCTCTTAAGAATCTCACTCAACTAAGGTCTGTGCAGGGAAAACTACAATCTATCAAGAGATTCATTTCTCAATTGGCAGACAAGTGCCACCCATTCTCCCACCTCCTACATAAGAATGTCCCTTTCAAATGGAATGATTCATGTGAACATGCATTTCAGCAGTTAAAAGAGTATCTCATGAAACCACTTGTAATGATGCCACCGATTTAGGGTAAACCTCTGCTACTATATATCTTGGCCACACCAACAACTCTGGGAGCTCTCCTTGTACAACAAAATTATGAAGGGAAAGAACAAGCGATTTACTATATCAGTCAAACACTTGTTGGGTATGAACTACAATACACGCCAATTGAAAGAGCATGCCTCGTTGTGGTCTTCACTTCACAAAAGTGGAGACATTACATGTTATCACATTCTATCAAACTAGTAGAAAAGATTGATCCACTCAAGTACTTACTCAACAAAGCAGCCCTAATAGGTAGATTGTCCAAATGGGTCATGCTTCTCAGCGAGTTTGACATTGAATATGTAGACAGGAAGGCAATAAAGGGCCAAGTACTTGCAAATCAACTGGTAGATGCACCTCTAACAAATGATAGCCCTTTGAGCTTTGAATTTCCAGATGAATCCATCTGTCACATAACCACAACAACTGGAAAATGTACTTCGATGGCTCGTACACTTAGCATGGGTCAGAAGAAGGTATCTTGTTGATAACCCCTAGTGGTGACACTATTCCAAAATCATACATATTACTTTTCCCCTACTCTAAGAATGTGGCAGAATATGAATCCCTAGTCATTAGCATCAAGCTAGCAGTTGAATGGAATATCAAAGAACTTTAGGTGTATGGTGACTCATAGCTGGTCATAAATAAATGATGACTACTAGACAAAAGATGAAAAGTTAATCCCTTACAAATGGATGGTAGATGACTTCAAGGAATACTTTGTCAAGATCTCTTTTGAGCAGATACCAAGGATTGAGAACAAAGCTACAGATGCCATGGCAATGATTGCATCTCTCCTCGATATTCCAAATAATCAATCACGTTATGAGTTCTTGGTAGAGCTGGTGTCCTGTCTTACATATGAAACTCCTGAATCCCATATCATTTTTCACATTGTCAGAACTAACTCCCCTCTCTATGGAAAAATATTTCCCTATATTAAAGAGAATACATTCCCACTTGATCTCTCCAGCAATAAAAAAAGAACCTTCATCCGTCAGGCATCCCGGTATGCCATTATCGCCAATACCCTTTACCGTAGAGGTCTCGATGGTACTCTCCTTAGGTGTCTCAATAGTGAGGAACATCAAACTGCCCTGAATGAAGTGCACGATGGTATATGTGGGACCCACTCTAGTGGCCCTACCCTAGCCAAGAAACTTATATGCATGGAATACTACTGGCCAACCATGGAACAAGATTCCTGTCATTTTGTAAAGAAGTACAAGAAGTGCCAAATCCATGGGACCCTGATACATGCACTAGCATAAGAGATACAACCATTAACGAATCCTTGGCCTTTCTGTCAATGGGGACTCAACTTAGTGGGCAGGATTCACCCTCCTTCATCCAGCAGCCATAAATTCATAATCACCGCCACGGAGTACTTTACAAAGTGGATTGAAGCCGTACCCTTAGCCAATATCACAGGCAAGCAAATTACCTCCTTTATCTTGAACTATATCATTTGTCGCTATGGTATCTATTCATCCATTATCACAGATAATGGATGACCATTCAAAAATTAGGATGTCAAGGAACTATGTGATAAATTCCATATCCAACACTACTTTTCTACCCCATATTACCCCCAAGGCAATGGCCAGGCAGAGGCATCAAATAAAACTATCTTGAAAATCCTGAAAAAGACTGTCAATGATGCCAACCGTGATTGGCATATCCAATTAAATCCAGCGCTGTGGGCCTATCGTACAAGTATCCACACACCCACAGGTACAACACCATACTCCCTGGTCTACGGATCTGAAGCCATCTTGCCCATTGAAGTCGAGATCCCATCCTTGCGAGTATCATTAAAAGGTGTCATATATGATGAAGAGTACAGAGTGTCCAGACTTCAAGAGTTAGAGATGCTCGAAGAGAGAAGGCAACAAACCTTTAACCATCTCAAAGCTTATCAACAACAGATGTCTAGGAGTTACAACCATAGGGTAAAGCTCTGAATATTCCAAGTTGGTGATCTAGTCCTCTGAGAAAATCCCATAAATTAGCAATATCGAGAGAAGAAAGGCAAGTTCGAACCCAACTGGTTGGGTCCCTATGTCATCGTTGCAGCCTATGGGTCAGGGGCTTACTAATTGGCTACATTTGAAGGTGAAATGTTTGATGATCCTATCAATAGCATGCATCTTTGCAATTTCTATACCTAAACCCCAATGCAAGGGAGTCCACAAATAACAAAAAAATTGAAAAAGTGATAAAAAAACAAACAAAAAAATCAAAAAATGGAAAAATAACCAAAAAAAAGTCCTCTGGTGAAAACCTTGCAAACAAGTTCCTGGGATAGATACCATGATGAAAACCTGGCAAACAAGTGTCATGTGTATTTTTGGCTATTGTGCAAATAAAAGCAAGTGGTGAAAACCTGGTAAATAGGCACTATCTGCGACAAACCTCTTCCTCCATCTATTGTGACCTCATTTCTCTTATGTCCATCGTATCGTTCGTCTTGAACCAATCCATTGAACTGTTGTCGAACTACATTGCCTCTGTGTCGTCACATAGGCAAGGCCATTTTCAATGTGCCCCTGAGGCTCTGCTCCGCTTCTTTCCTGTCCATTCCATCAAGTGTCGTTTGTCCTACTACCCATACCAATTCTGCATCTTTAACATCATCCATCAAGTTCACCCTAAACTACGTTGCCTTTGCGTCATCACGTAGGCAAGGCCATTTAGCAATGAGCCCCAAGGCACTAGGTCAGTCCCTCAAGGTCTGTCTCTCCATGTCTATTTGTCTGGTCACCCATAATAAGTTGATCCTTTGTCCAAACTAGGGCCAACTCCTCGACCTGGTTGTGGATTCAGAGTCTTGAATGCCACATGTTCTAAGAGGATACCAATAAAGATTGTGATACTAGACAAGCCCGCGCAGCAAAGCAAGCTTCCCAAAAGAAAATCTTGGAACAAAAGCATCAATCTATCCAAAGCATAGCACGCGTATACTGAAACACTCAAACTAATTCTATATCAATTACGACAAGAAGACACATCTAATGCAAGAATGTTTTGTGATAAGGTTAAGTTAGAGAGTCTTGATTTTCATTATTATGTCTTTCTATGCTACTCAAGGATGCCAAAAGCTAGAGATGCTATGATGGGGGCATAATCTTTTTCTTTGTCTGTTGTTTGTGGATCAAACTTTAGTAATGTAACGACTTTTGTCTAACGACATGATCAACAAAAGATCATCGAGGACTTCTGAAGTCTGAACATGAAAAGGGGCAATCCTTGTCTGTTGAAACGTAAGAGGTACTCCGGTCATCTAGATTCAATTTTGACTAGATGCTTTATCAACTTGCTATATCAAAATCCATGTAAGGAATACTCAGGTCATCTCGATTTAATTATACCTAGATGCTTGTATTTTCTTACAACATTTCAAAAAGAGAAAAGAAACAAAAAAACACCCAATGATGAAAGCAAAATACTTGCACTCTCATGATGACAAAATATCCACATCCCTTTCATATCTAGAAATCCATATCATCCATGCAATAAACAAATCCTGTAGAGTATCAATGTTTACAAATGAAAGCCTGTAATCCTTTCATTCTTTTTCTTCCACTCATCAATGTATCATCTCTGTGTCGATTGAGTACATTTGGACATACCAAAAACATAGCATAAAATTACATATCATATCACATGAGATAGTCATTCACATGATTAAATCATTTGCATACATAATAAGTGCATCTGGTCAACCATATATATTTACATCAGTACAACAAAATCAAAAACATCGACAAGTACATATAGATCATCTCACAAGTTGCATAATCATATCAACAACATTCACATTTGCATTTGCATATCAGATCATCATAATCCATCTAAGACTACATAAGCATAATCAAAATAGGCATAACATGTGAAAACATCATAAGATAGATTGCATCCATGGCATATCAACATAGAACAAGTGCATGTAGAACATCAACAGCTACATCATCATATAAGCATAATACATGTCCAAATCTACAATATATCAAGATATCTATCCATCTCTCGGAGTCATGTCATGAAATGTATACAAAGTACAAAAAGATAACGATACATGTCTTAGGGCAAAATAATACAAGTATATACATATCAGGCTACCTGAGCCATAAAAAATGTGTATACATAAAGCCACAAGATCGGTACAAATGTCAGGAATCGGCTAGCCCTGCTGCCGTGGGACATTGCTCCCTGCACTGCCCTCTCCTTTGTCCCCCCTAACTACTGGCGACCTCTCACTGATGCTCCAGATTGGGATCCACCTGCCCTCTATGAAGCCACAGACTGGCTCCTATAGCTAGGTGCATGTTGGTCCGTCGACACTGCCCCATGGTATAGTCCTCTGTAGTACTATGTCTTAGCCTACGCTCTGGCAAGCTCACCCTGTACCTATGTTAGTTGACCCTATACCTGTGACAACTTTGTCTATGCCTATGCAAGCTATGCCTACTACACCTATGTCACCAAAAAGCTAGTGGTACCATCTGTACCTAGGGCTGCCACTACTGCGTTTCTCTCTACTCTGATAGCTCGCACCCTCGCCAAGGTAGAGTCTCGCTCTCTAGAGATCTCTGATACCATTCTGCATCTACCTCTCTCTGAGACTCTGCTGCTCTAAGGTGTGCCCTCAACTACCTCACCTGACCCTATATTGTAGTAATGGCTTTCTATTGTAAGTCAGGCTATGGAGCCTATTGTCCCTGTCCCTACACTTGCTGGGGCACTTGCTGTTGTACCACCGGTTGTGCCTACACCTGCATCTGCCTTGCAGCCTACGGTTGTGCAACATGCTGCTGACCTGAAGGTCCCTCCCTAGACCTCCTCCTCTGTCTCGATCTACCCCCATCTCCTCCTCCTCCTCCTCCTCCATCTCCACCATCATCTCCCTCTCCCTGACCCCCTCTCCCCCCTCCATCTCCTCCTCCTCCTGCCAGCCACACCCTCATCATCTAAATCCTCCTTGTCTATGCAAGGAGCCAACTCTCTAGGTCCTAAGTACCTAGGAAATGGATGAGCGGTAAACCACTCATAATCAAGAGTCATCCTCGCATCTACTATCTCTCTCCTCATTGGCCAAGCTACATAAGGGATCTACTGAAAGTCTGCCTGTGCCTCCTCATAAGATGCCACTAGACCCCACCTCAATCTCTCTGCATGGGTCCTCGCAAACTGAGCCCGCCCCTGTGGCCTATCTTGTACTGTGCCAAACTACCTCTGGACTCTGTTGACAATCTGACGCTCTAGTATGAATCGCGTCTTGCCAATAAGCCACCGAGTCTAGAAATAGTACGGCAACTTGTTGTCCTCATCCTCCCATACCTCACAGTCTAGGTATGGGTGCCAGATAACCGCTTCCACATTATCTAGCGCGTGTGTCTAGTACTTGACCTTTCCCAGCTTGTGTTGGGAAATAACTCCTGCATAACCATAACTGTATGGCTCTCCCCGCTGTCTCACAAAAACACAGATCGATCATGTGATCGCTGTGTGCTCCCACAACCAAAACTACAAAAGAGACACACCTACTGACAAGCTAGCCCCTCGGTGGTACACAACCTGATGCATATCCCTGTACAAGTGTGCAAGCACGCACATACCCCATGAGTATCCAGTCCTGTCAGTAATCATACTCTCTTTTAGGTCTCAAAAATGCAGGTTGCAAATCCTAAGACGATGCCAGACTCTATGGTCAGATTGAAAACACTCTTGAACTAACGTGACAGAGCTAACCTTTAGGGTTTGATGACTCCCTACACTTTAGGCACTGCTATACCTAGGTGGGTGAACCTTGAAAATTAAAGCAGATCAAGTGTACGTATTTTGACTAAGTTAATAGATCTACCTACAGTGGCAAATGGTGTAGAATAGATGAAATCTTGCTAACTAATTCTATATCTAATATCTGATGGATGATTGGTATAAATTGTATAAGCAATATCAAGGTAAAAACTAATAAATGAATTTAACTATTAAAATAAGTAAGACTAGTGCCTTTGTTGGGTAAACATAGTCAAATGGAAATCTAAGACTAGTGGCTTATAGTTGGCAGTAACTCTAACTATTTGGCAAAATACTTTATTTTATAACTTGTATAAATGTGCAGGGAAAATGATTGACAGACTCTTCTTAATAATCCAATTGACAAAATCAGATTTCTTGTTATTCACCAGAAGGAATTTTTAATCCTTTCTTGAAGGAACCAATTGAATGAATTATACAAGAGCAACAGACAAGATCAACTTGGAGACAAAATGACAATCCTAATTATATAGTTCTTCTTAATAATCCAAATCAACACTTCTAGATTACTGTGACTGACCAGAAGGATTTTAATTCCTCTTTAAGGAAACCAATTAATCAAATCACAGAAATACAACAAATGTGCATTGACAAATTAAATATATGCTTGATATATTAATTTGAATAACAAGGAAATATTAAACTGGAGACAACCAAGTAACTGAATAACTTCAACAAACAATTGATGCCAGTATAAATCTACAGAATCAGAGATCTTCTATTAACTTCTTAAATGTAAAACTTGCAATATGGTCTTTAAAACATTGTAAGCTTCATATATTATTTCCTACTGCTCATGATTTTTCAGCATCATATGTTCAACTTGTATAGAAATACTTATGAAGAGACATAACTCTTCAAAATGTCTTTTGGGGATTAACATGATTAACATAACAACAATAAAGATAACAATGCTTAAGCTCTATTCAACCACAAGTATATCTGAGCGATGTGATCCAAGTACTCTTAGCTGCAGTGTGTATCAGTAAACTCAATGGCATTTCTCGTAATCACATCCATCATTACCATCTTTTCTAGATGCATACATGCTTCCCCATATGCAAAGTCTTTGTCCTTGAGAGCTCTTAAGGATTCATGCAATATCACTTGATAGTCTTTACTCCATTCATCTTGTTGCAAGTATGGGCCTAACTGGTGTTGTCATTGATGTCAACATACTCCTGTTGCATTAATGATAAGGATTAGATGAGCTATGTGCTGAGGATATTGATAAAATTAGTCATATTAGGAACATAGAAGAACAGTGAAGATAGTAAGGTAAAGATGCAAGATAAGATGACTATCAGAGGATACGGTTCAAAGGGTTTGTAGATATGTGTCTTAAGGTGATCTAGTAAATATTTCAGAGGTCCACATGAAGATCTGAAGAAGTTGTGGCCGCTCAAGTAAAACTGGTTCTGATAGGTGTTCAGAGGTGACAGAGTGACACAGACAGGTCTGGTGAGATACAAAAATACATTATTCCGTTCTGCGGAATTGGTGGAGTATTTAGGAAGATAGTGTGAAGTATTAACTCGATTGATTTGTGGTTTGAAGGTCCGCAAACATTTATTCCTTTGTGACAGTGATGACAGACTGTGTTCTTGAGGTTCTAGATGAAGGAGAGAAGGATTTCAGTAAGCAGATGAATTGTGGATGTTCTTGATGATTCAGGCAATCTTGTGGAGGTCTTTGGATCGTGTCCAGTTCATGTTGGTGGTCTGCATTGGAGTTGGAGCTTGCAATTGAATAATAACTTCTAGATGATGGTGTTCTTCCTGAAACTGGCTGACCGGATGAGTTACACATCTTGTGGATGTTCTTGTAGATGTTTGCTAACTTAGATGATTATTCCCAAGTCTATGTCTTGTATATATATGGAGTTGTAAAGTCATTTCAAAGGGTGTCTTATGGAGATGTGAGTGTGGTAGCAAGGAGGAGAGCAAAAGGCAGAGCAGAAGTATTAGACTTAAATGGAACTGATTCAAGCATGGTGAAGATGCTATTCTCTAGTTCATGTATGTAATACTTATTATTTTGTAGACAATGTGTCTCTTGTAGGCAGTGGGCCTCTTGTGAGCAGTGTGCTCAGGCAGTGAACCCTAATTGGCATTTGCCATTTTTGTTCTTTCTATTCTTCTAATAGAGAATACAATCTTGGGTTAATCACCTTTTGATTTTTCCCTTAACCAGGTTTTCCACGTCAAAATCTTGGTGTCCTGCGTGTTGATGTGTTTTTGCTCTTGATTTAATGCATTATGTTTTCATAATTGATTTATCATTATGCTGCTGAATTACAAAGTGGATTTAAGTGTTTAATTGGAAGAAAGTTTTGGACAACTGATTCACCTCCCCCCTCAGTTGTCTACCCTAAATCTAAGACATCTTTGCTCTTTAGTTCTTTGTCATTTCTGAACAACATGGGCACTCCTGCTTTTGAAGCCTCCATACATTCTTTGGCATCGTTCTTAAGCTGGTCATAATATTTCTGATGTTGCTCAATCAAGTCTTTTGTACTAGAAGTACCTGTAGTGTCAGAAGCATCCTAGCCCTGTATCCCATGGAGTCTCTCCTATAGCCTGTTGTTGAGCCTCTCATGCTCTTGGATCACTTTATACTTTTTAAAATAAACATCCCAAAATTTGTTCATCCAATGCATCATGTTAACATCCCTATTCTGGAGCACTGTTACAAGTGTGTCAATCTAGACCCGAGCTATCTGATCAATAGATGGTGATTGGGCGCTTTGTGAGCTCTCTACTTGAGTTAACCTTTTCACTGACCCTCCAAAGGTATTCTTAACATTATCTTTCAAGAAATCATTTTCTTTTGTTAATCTTTCACAACTCAATTTATATGCATCCCATTCTTTGATCAGCATCTGAGCCTGTGCTTTGTTCAACTTTGCAACATTTATGCCAATTTTTGCAGTAATCAAGGGGTTAGTTTCCCCTTCCTTCAAAGTCATGACATGCCCAAAAGCCTTTTCAATATCTATAATGGCTATCTTTTATGAGGCGGGTACAAGGCCCATATCATTAGTGAATTTTCATCATTGTTATATTTGGTGCCCATATACACTTCTATGACACCCTCAGAAGTGAGCTTATATTTGTCATTAGTATTATGCAAAAAACTATCAAACACCAAAGCAAAATTTAAATCAAGTTCAGGAAATATCATAATGCTTGCTTCTCTGAGCAGCTGTCTACCTCTACTAGGAGTCATAGCTTGCAATTCACTGTCCACTGTTATTTTTAACATATCAATTAATTGTCTTTCATTGTCAGCCGTGACATTATCAATTGATTCCCTGATCTCTTTACCCTTGTATTTATGCAAAAATGATTTAAATTCTTCGGAATGAATAAATTGATCATCAACAATAAAAGAATCATATGCTACTTGTCTTGGATCCTCATCATTAGGCCCCTCTTCATCAGGAGACTGATAGCATTGCATTTTTTGTTTGGATATTCTGGTTGCTTGTTGATGTGGCTCTTCTTCTGCTGCAAACCCCTCATCAGCAGAGGACAACAACTCTATCTCTGCAAGCTGTCTCCTTTTCTCATCTAATTCTCTATTATATTTCTTAATCACTAATTCAACTTCAGTTTCTTCCATATTCCTGATAATGTCATCATGTGGATATGGGACATGTGTATATCCACTGAGGTTTTGTTTTCTCCTAGCAAGATCAATGAAACCCTCAAGATCAAATCCTTTTCTTGCCTCTACACATCTCATGTTATAATGCATCAGTTTATCCATAATGAGACCATAACCCTCTTTTGACACCACAGTAAAATCTCCAAAGCACAGAGTAATAGGCATGAATGATTGCTTGTCATAGGAGCTCAAGTTCATCACATTAGAGCAGTTCATTTGCCTAACTATCTTTAAGTAGGCAATTCTGTCAGGAACTGTCTTAGACAATATAAACGAGGTGTCTTCAAAACCATAAATTCTGACCATGGTAGCATCCTCAAAACAATACCAGTCTCCCCAGTTGTGGATAACAGTAGGAGGACCACCAAAATCTTTAGGTCTGAGAAACCTCTTTATTTCATTTGACAGTGAATATTCACAAGGATGATTGAGATATCTATACAACACTTTTACACAATATTTTTCAAAATGAATATAATTAGAATGGGCATACTTGTTGTCCCATATCCTCATCCACATTTTTATAGGTGACATTTGTCCCCTATGGTCCATTTGAGAAACTCTGAATTCACTTGGCCATAAACCTATTTCCTGGCTATAATAAAGCACCATGTGCATGAGGAGTGAGTAGTGCTCAAAAGAGACTGATGGGGCATTGTTCTTGATTGCAGTCAAACCAGAATCAATCCTTCCAAAAACATAGGCAGCATAGTCAAACTGCCTAACATTGTGACACTGGATGTCTGTGGCTATCACCATTGAAGGAGTTGTCATAAAATCAGGAACCTCTGACCCTAGGACTTGGCCCACAGAATAATAAGTGTACTGTATATATGGTTCAAATAATGACACATGGAATGGAGGTCCATCATTATCATTAAGAGGCACCATTTCTCCTTCTACCTTAGGCCTATGAAGAGGTAATCTCCATCCATTATATGTGGTGTCCATCCTCCAATATTCTTTGTCCAAATCTTCATAAATTATGGGAACAATACACAAATCATCTAGGTCAAATACTTCACAAATTATATTCTTAGACAAATGTATAATAGGCTCCCCTTGTGGGTTGCATATGGCCTTGAGATTTCGATTATAATGTTTAGCCGCCAGGAGTTTGAGGAGTTCTGCATTCAGAAACACATTAGGAACAACCAATTTTTCCAAATTCAAGTGCCATGGGTTAGACACTGGGAAATTCCTGAATCTTCTATTGTAATGAAATTTGAATAATTCATAACCTCTTATTGGAGTCCACACGTTTCCAAGGTATTTGTACTTGTCTTCTAATTTCTCTACCTCTGCCCTAAGTTGCGCAGACTTTTAGGCTTTAGGGGTCGATCCAGGTAATTGGTCAATTAAGTCTTGATTCAATTTCCTGTCTTTTATTTTCTCATCAGGGCTTTTGTCAATTTTTTTGTTTCTTGGGTTTACTGGTTTCACCTGGCTATTTTCTGCCCTTTCCTTTCATTGGAGTCTCCATTACAATTTTGGATAGTAAATTTAAACTTTGGTCTATCACACAGAGGTTTTTCGAGTATGTACCTATTATGTGGTAATCAAACTCCTCTATCCTTTCCTTTGAGTTTTCACTTATGCGCTGCTCTCAGACAATTCGTTTGAATCTAATTGTAGCGATTTTGAATGGCTCTTCAAAGGATTTCTTCCTTGTTTGCAATTAATTGTTCCAGTGTATTAATTTTCATGATAGTTGTGAGATGTCACATCATCATAACTCCCTGCATCGGTATGATTTTTGTAATGTCAGGGTGATCTAATATCTTCTTATGGCGCAAACATTTGCATGTGGATCAATCATTGTGACCCCTCATTTGTCTCCTTTATGTCATCTTTCATATATGAGTTTGTATCGGCAAGATATTTGAAGATCCACTCGATATAGAAATGGGCATGGCTATCATCGGCCTGACTTACTTTATCACCGTTGGAATAACATCTTACTTTGATATCTCAAGTGTCTCTGATGTGAATATCGGTAAGAGTCTTATCGATAAGTGTGGCTACTATCATCATTGGAATAACATATGATATCGGGATGACTTGATCCAAGCTATCTAATCTTAGTTGTTTCCCTGATACTTTCCTTTTATCCTTCATCGGAGTGATCATTCACAATATGTCACTGACATCCTTCATCATTGTGACCATCGGTTTGGCAAGACTTATAGACTTCGCTCCGACTTGTTTACTTTCGCCGATGGTTTTCATCCTTTATACATATTGGTGTGACTTAGGCCAAAACAGTCCCTTTGGTTGCTGAGACATTAACGTGTCGGAGACACTCTAATTCTTCACTCCAATATTCATCTCCTACCGATGATCACTAGTTCTCTCAGTTCCATGGGTTGTTCGGTGAGAGTCCTACCGAAATCATCCATCGGTATGAATTATACTGTCGGGGGGGTTTCAGAGTATTCTCTGATGGTATTTTCTTATGCTGATAGTCCTTGTTACTAATTAACTCAGCATGACTAGGATTCTTCTCTTCGATGAAAAGTCATCGGTGTCACTTTCTTCATTGGCGATTCCTGAAATCTTCACTCTGACCATTATCCTCATGCCAATACTCATTTTAGCCTGTCTCATTTAGAGCATAGATTGGCATAGAGAAACTGAGGCCCCTTATCGTATATGGTGTGATGGGTGAGACAAATGTTTGTGGTAAAGATCATATGATCCTATAGAATCCATCCATTGCTACTATGATTTTGGGTACATGTTTTTCTAATTTGGTTGGATATGGGGTAGGTAGGAATACAAGAAAATTTCAAAATTTTCCTGTCCCAACACTCTCCATCACCCTCCCCCAGCCAATCGGGAACCCATGTGATCTCCTATTGGGGCATACTACACCGCTGATCAGTCCTGCTACTATCCCTAGGAAGTAGTTGTA
Organism: Cunninghamia lanceolata; assembly: GCA_027924645.1. Lineage (NCBI taxonomy): Eukaryota > Viridiplantae > Streptophyta > Pinopsida > Cupressales > Cupressaceae > Cunninghamia > Cunninghamia lanceolata. The sequence goes on along the minus strand of BSBN01001622.1, from coordinate 710,421 downwards.
ACAGTCATGTATATCCTGCCATGAAATCTCCTGCTCATCTAGCTCTGAGTCATCAAAAATGCGTTTGCACTTGGCTAATCCTGCATCATGCTGTGGATCATACTCTACCAACTCTCCCTAAATAGGAAGATCCAGAATCCTGTAAACATCCTCTAGAGTGATCGCCATCTCCCTGGTTGGTAGATGGAAAGTCCCATCCTCACTATGGAATCACTCCACCGCCGCAATCAACAGACTGAGGTTCACGCGAACCTCGGGCATGAAACAAACATAAGCCAGACCCATAGCACCAAGAGCCTCACGGTCCATCTCCATAAGCATGTACCACTGCAACAACGGTAAAGGGAACTGCTCTCGTGACATTAGAGTATCACGAATGTCCTCCTGCAACCAAGCAAAGCATAGTGTCAAGCCACAACCCATATCCAAACAAATTGACTCAAAGTAATCAAACTATCCTATCACTGACTTAACATATCAAAATTAATCAAAACAGCATATCATCTCTTGACTAGATTCCTGGTAATCTCAGAGATCGCTTATCAATTGATGCATCGATCAAGGTGCCAATTGGGTTAATTTTGTTAAGTCAACTGACTATCCTAGTGCAAAAGCACCGAACTAGGTGGCCAATGCGCCAAATCATATCAGATGCGCCACTTCACCGTGAATGCATCGTTCCTTGACGTATATGCGCCATTCTGGCATATGTGCCACTTCTTGTGTCAAATGCACTATTCCGTAGTGGATGTGCCGATTCCTATCCTATGTGCGCAGATTTATCATATGCGCCGAAAGATCTCTCAAATGCGCGGTTTCCCGGCATATGCCATTTTGGGGTGCATATGTGCCGAACTGCAGTTCAACGTATCTATCCTATCTATTTTCCTAAGCATTTATTACGCTAATAAATGACTTTAAGTGAGTTTTGTTGAACTACATACCGGTGGTCCTACCTCGGGTGGCTGATCAGACTGTCGAACTCGCTCAAAACGGTGCTCCTTGTGCGGAATATCCATATCTCTATCGACTGCTCTAGCTCCTCTACTCTCCTAAGCTCTCAAAGGCAAATCAACTAAGGCCAAGTGTACAAATGAATAGGACTTGTGGATCTAGCTCCTATATATAGCAAGTGAACCATAGCTGACTTTGTGACAACTGTGACTACTTCCCATGCCTGTTTCTCCCTGTTTCTCCAAAACCATGTCCTGTTTTCTTTAATCTAACCTGTTTTTCACCTTCTTCTTCATGAGATTGTCCATCTCACGCCTTCTGCCTTCTTCTTGTCCAATCTCCCGAGGGGGCACCCTATCATTAAACTTATACTAGGGGCAAACTAGGGCATGTATCATTGTCAAAAATTCTTGTTCTTTGAAATAGCCTAATAAAACGCATTGCGTCAAAGAAGGGCAAAATGTACACACCTAAAAATGACATGACTCTATCTAAATAAATATTTTAAATATGTATTTCATCTTAATGTTCCTCTACCAATAAATAAATAAATCAATTTATTTATTTGATTCATTTACCTCCCATTAATTGAATAAATTACATTTATTTAATTAATTTCATTGATATCAACTGTATTCTTCCAAACAATTAAATAATTTTAATTATTTAATTAAATCACTCATTCTTTCAAATTTAAATAAAATGCAAATTTATTTAAATTAAATCTCAGTCTCCAAAATAAAATATAATCAAATATTTTATTTATTCTTCTAAATCTTGCACAAACAATTAAATAAATTTATTTATTTAATTTGCTTTCTTATCTTCCAAATCTTCTAAAAATAAATCTTCCTTGTCATAAAAAAGCACAAGCTAAGTTAACTGATTTAAAGCAAACTTTGTTTTATCAACAAACTCTTAAATTAGAAAAATATATTCTAATTTATGAAATAAAAGTTCAACCTCATCAAGAAAGCAGTTAACTCAAACAAAGCATCTTTTTGAATGACACGCGTCTTCTTTCTATTCGTGCACGTTCTCTCAAACATCCTCTACCATTTATCTTCTTATTTCTTCTATACTGTTGATCTTCCCTCACACAAGTCTATAAATACAACCCTATTCTTCTATTTTATATCAAGAAGCTTTCAAGTAAGATTACTCTATCGAATCCATAGCGCACCATTGGCACCCCCACTATCGCATTTTCCATTATCCATCCTACATTGTATTGAAGCTCATCTTCAATACAATAAGTATCTGAGCCATTTCTCCATTGTCATCTTGAGGAAACAAAGCAAGGAAGAAAGCTTCCTGAGGGCTACATTCATCACCAAAGATCGATCGAGAATATGCGAACAATGGAAGCTGCCAAGTAACAAAGCACTATAAGTTTGTTTACTTGTTTTATTCTTTGTTATTTGCATATTCCATTGAAGTTATTGGGTTTATAAATTCATTTTAATATTATTCCATTTTCCTAATAACAGTTGCTATAGGAGGTAAGGCATGTTCCAAATTTGAGAAGGAATTTAATCTCTGCAGGACAACTGGGTAGTGAAGGCTGCATAGTTACCTTTTCAGACAAAGTCTGGAAGGTCATTAAAGGTGCATTAGTAGTAGCTAAAGGTGAAAAGGTAGGCATATTATATTTGTGTACTGGTAATACTTATTCTACCTTAGTTATTATAGAAACAGTTGCTACTGAGACAATTATAGCACTTGCTACAGGGACAGAAATAAAATTGTGGCACCATAGACTTGGGCACATGAGTGAGAAAGGGATGAAGATCCTTCACTCCATAAAACTGCTACCAAGTCTAAAGTAGATTAACTTGGAGTTCTACGAAAATTGTGTTTATGGAAAACAGAAAAGAGTCTGATTTCTCAAAGTTGGGAAAGAGAAGAAGGGTGAGAAATTAGAGCTTGTGCATTCAGATGGATAGGGACCAACTCAGGTATCTTGTCTTGGTGGCTCTTTCTATTATGTTGCTTTTATTGATGATGCAACTAGGAAAACATGGCTATATTTCCTAAAACAAAAATCAAAAGTATTTGAAACTTTTAAAAGGTGGAAAGCTTTGGTTGAGAATGAGATAGGAAAAAAGTTGAAGTGTCTCAGATCTAATAATGGAGGTGAGTATTGTAGTAAAGAATTTGAAAATTATTGTTCATATAATGGAATCCGTAGGCAGAAAATAATTCCTGGAACCCCACAAGAAAATGGTGTGTCTGAGAGGATGAATAGGACCATTATGGAGTGTGCAAGGAGCATGAGATTTCATGTTGGACTAACCTTACACTTTTGGGTAGATGCTGTACATATCGTTGTTTATTTAATAAACATGAGACCTTCAAATCCTTTGGATGGTGGCATTCTAGAGGAGGCATGGATAGGTAAAAATGTAAACTATTCATTTCTTAAAACCTTTGGTTGTGAAGCTTTTGTCCATGTTGATATTGAAAATAGAACCAAGCTTGATGCTAAGTCTTAAAAATGTACCTTCATTGGATATGGAGTAGATGAATTTGGTTATCGGTTATGGGATTATGAAAACCATAAAATCATTAGGAGCAGAGATGTTATATTCAATGAGAAGGTCATGTATAAGGATCAATTGCAGGAAAAGAAGCATGAACACGCCAGAAAGTAATATGTGGTGCTGGATGAGATTCCAAAAAATAAATTGCCAGTGGTACCTAATGGTCAGCAACAAAAAGTTATCCCACAAACTCCTGCAAGTGTTAGACATTCTACAAGGATAACTAGACCTCCAGAAAGATTTTCTCCATCATTATATTCTATATTATTAAATAATTCTGGTGAACCTGAAGGTTATGAAGAAGCAATGTAGGTAGATACCAAAAAATAGTGGGAGCTAGGCATGAAAGAGGAAATAGATTCCTTGCTACAGAATCAAACTTGGGACTTAGTCCAATTCCTTGCAAGTAAAAGAGCATTGCCAAATAAATAGGTTTATAGGTTGAAGGAAGAAGATGGAGGCAAGAAAAGATATAAGGCCAGACTCATGGTAAAATGTTTTACACAGAAAAAGGGTATAGATTTTGATGAAATATTTTCTTTGGTTGTAAAGATGACTTCTATTAGAACTATTCTAAGTCTTGTGGCTGCGGAAGACTTGCATCTTGAACAGCTAGATGTGAAAACATCATTTCTCCATGGGGATTTGGAAGAGGAAATATACATGCAGCAACCACAAAGATATGAGGTCAAGGGTAAGGAGGAATTTGTGTGCAGGTTAAAGAAGAGTTTGTAATGCTTGAAGAAAGCACCTCGGCAATGGTATTTGAAATTTGATAGTTTTATGGCTAAACAAGGTTACCAAAGATGTCATTCTGATTATTGTGTTTATTTTAAGAAATTGGGTAATGGAAACTATATTATCCTGTTGCTTTATGTTGATGACATGCTTGTTGCTGGGTCTAACATACAACATATTAATGAACTTAAGCAGAAATTAGCAAATTCATTTGCTATGAAGGATTTGGGTACAACAAAACAAATCCTTGGTATGAGGATCACACGGGACAATACAAACATAAAATTATTTTTATCTCAAAGTGAGTATGTAGAGAAGGTGTTGAAAAGGTTTAACATGCATAATGCAAAAGAAGTTAGTACACGTTTGCTTAGTCATTTTAAGTTGACTAAGGGGATGAGTCCAAAGACACAAGAGGAGGAAGACAAAATGTCTAAGATACCATATGCATCAGGAGTTGGCAGCTTGATGTATGCAATGGTATGCACAAGGCCAAATATTGCACATGCAGTGGGAGTTGTGAGTAGGTATATGAGCAATCTGGGAATGGAACATTAGAATGTGGTAAAATGGATTATCTGATATTTGAGAGTACTACTTCAAAGAAACTATGTTTTGGAGGAACAAATTCTTCTCTAAAAGGATATGTTGACTTTGATCTGGCGGGTGATATTGATAGAAGGAGGAGCACTACATGGTATGTTTTTATTGTAGGGGGTACTATAGTCAGTTGGATTTCAAGGCTGCAAAAGGTTGTTGCACTTTCAACCACTGAAGCTGAGTATGTTGCTGCTATGGAAGCTAGCAAGGAGATGATTTGGTTACAATATTTTTTGGAGGAATTAGGACAATGACAAGCAGATAGGGCCCTTTGTACATTGGTATCCATAGTGTCATTCATCTTGCTAAGAATTCATCTCTGCATTCAAAAACTAAGCACATATAGCTTAAATACCACTTCATCTGGTGAGTTTTAGAGGATCAACAGTTGAAGCTAGAGAAAAATCACACAAGTAAGAATCCTGTAGATATGGTCACAGAGGTAGTTACACAGGAGAAACTAATTTCCTCATCAGTTTTTGTTGGCCTTCACTATTGATAATGGTTGACATAAGAAACTAGCCAGACCTATAATCCAGTGGGAGTTGCAAGTGCAGTGGTGTCATCCAGGATTGGTCTCCAAGTGGGAGATTGTTGGTATGTGGTGACTGATCATGCAAATATTGTACACTCGTAACGTATCCTTGCTGAGATTTGGGGGTCTAGCCCCTAAAAAATTTCCCCTTTTTTGCACGTTTGGGGCTGGTAGTTAATTTTTGTTAACCAAAAAATGAAAAATGACATTGTAAAACCCTAATTCTAGAAGCTTCTAAAAAGCTTGTTATAAGCAGCTGGAATATATGTTGCAGTATGAAATTCGTGAGATTGTAATCTATTTTGTACTGGATAATAAAATCATTGGATGGCTGAGTTTCTTTGGATGTAGCCCATTTTGGGTGAACCACGTTAAAATTCTGTGTTGATCTCTTTTGTATTATTCTTCATTGTTATATTTGGGTTATTTTTATCTGCATATAATTGTTAGTGTTTATTGCTTCGATCTGCCTGAACCTTAATATTTTGTGTACTTGTTACTGTCTTCAATATGTTTGGCGTGTCTTCACCGTTCTTGGCATGTTTTTGTGTTTGTTGACCTTACTTTAATGCATGTATTGATCTTGCATTTATACATACATTAAAGTGGGGGCTAAATGTTATGTCAGAAAATGTCCCCTTGGGGGCTTTTCCCTCTTAAGGTTAGCTCTCGGGTCCTTAGAATGCATTTAGAGCATCTTGCATATTAATTATCAATCTTGATGAGAAAACCCTGAAGTCTTATGGCAAATAGGACCTAGTGGGTGCTATTTTGATGATCCCTAAACAAAAATGGGAGGGTGGACTTGGGATCTAGCACCCTAGTCCTGTCCTATTTTGGGTTAGCCCTAAATTTAAATGTCAATTTTATGACCGTTACTTAGGTCCTATGCTGACATCACAAGTTTGAATTACGAAATTCTTAGTGGGAATGTTTGTAGTTGCATATATAAGCATGTTTAGGACTTCATTTGCAAACTAGATGGACATTGTGAACTTGTGATCTTATGCTAAAAGTGATTTAAGGCTTTCATTGTGTTACAGAGCAGTATTTTGTTGTTATTGTGTTTGTGATTGTAGATTTCACTCCATCTCCTCATGGCATGAAAGATCTTCTTCCTTCCATGAGAGCTATATCATCAAGGTGAAATCTATTGTGTTTTCAATCATTTATCATTTGGATTTTGCCTCTATCCCATAGGGATACACAATCTTATTTAACAACGGTGTTTGAGAGACTTGAATGTCTCTCTGGAGCTTAACTGAGGCAAGCCTCTAAATACCACAACCCCCAACTACCTTTGTGATTGCAAGTTATAGGTACCGAGTTTCACAAAGTGGATTTGCAGAAGGAGGTTGTAGAGGATAAAGATTCAGGATTTGAAAGGAAGAAGACAGAGTTGAACATTTTGGGACACGGGCACTAGTGGCAGTGTCCTTCGAAGTTGCAGATATAAAAACACTCTGGACAGTGATAATCAACATACGAAGAGCTTTCAACACCCTAAAAAACATCCAACATTGGACTAGGGCACTAGTGGAGGTGTCTTCCACATCTTCTGGGGCAGAAATAGAAGATACAAGGAATATCAGTGTCGGGAGAAGATCTAGATTATGTGCAGAAAATAATACCTTGGGCAAGGGCACTAGTGGAGGTGTCCCTGACTATTCCACATTCCAAACTTCAAAAAATGGTCAGTTATTAATCTTTGCCTACTATCTTAATCTGAAAGGATTTCTCGTAATTCATCAATTTGCTTACCGTTTTGCATAGTTAGGGTTTTAAGAGTATTTGAACATTAAATTGAGATATTGATTGATAACATCTGAGTTTCCACATAATTCCAAGTGGTAGCCCAACCTGTTAGGTGAATGCTCTCACTTAGTAGAGATTCAACTCAGTTGATATGCCCTTGAATGTTTGTAGTGAAGGGAGGATTTACCCTTGAAACTAAAACCACCATCTTCCCCCTTTTCCCTATAAAATAATAGGCTCCCAATTTGATCAAGTAAAGGGCATATTGCATAATAAAGATGTAGTTAAACTCATCATAAGGCCTACTATATATGACAATAAAATAAATTGGATAGTTTTTGAAAATGAAGAACATATAGTACAATTCATTCAATAACCTGGTGAATTTGTAGAACTGTCCCCCAAATTTTAAAAAGATTATGATGACCAAGTTTTATAATTTAAAGGAAACAAGTTGCCAAGAGGAATGATTACATTAGAAGGGTTGTTTAGCCCATATGATGCTAGTATAAATAAAGAAGAATCAAATAAAATGAGAAACATTACAAGGAAATTCAAATAAATCTAGGAAAAATGTTGAAGTTGGCAACTATTTCCACTATAAAGGAAAATGAGGACTTTATCCATCCTTGCACAAATTATGATCAAATAATGGCCTATAATCATGAAGGGATAAAGGAATTTTACAAGAAAATAATGCAACATGAAGACAAGAAAAAATTAAAGGTAAACAATAGGAAGATAATGCAATATACACACAAAACCTTCACCTTAAACCCTTCTTTCTCCTCAGATAGAGCATATTAGAATGCACCCTAGTTCCAATGGCTATGCTCTTGATAGGATTATATGTTGTGATGAGTGGCGGGTAGCACTCATCCAAACACACCATTTTGTTCACTTTTTCCCCATTTCATGCACCACCTGATCTGATGATTGCACTATAAAAACTGTGAAATCTTGTTTAATTATGTTAATAATAGATGAAATGCTGAAGTTACTGTTGTGATAAGAAGACTCATGTTTTGGATTTGAATTGACACAATTATGTAGAATTGTCTCCTTTTTATCATAGGTATCTATCTATCAGGCGAAGAAGGTTTTTTTTTGAAACTACAGAGATGTTCCTAACTATCTCCGAAGTTGAGTAGAAGATACATACACATCACTCCAATGTTTTCTAGGATAGATGGAGGATCTCTAGAGCTGGAGTGGCAGGACAAGAAGGGTTGTTGATCACAAAGACCTTTAGAGTTGTGTCTTAACGAGCCATATGGTGATCTTTGAAACTTTTGGTAACTACACAAAGTCTTCAGAGTTACACAAAATCTCTAGAGCTATTTCACTACTAGAATCTCCGAAGCTTCTGTAAAGCTATAGAGTTCCACAAATCAAGGCCAAGGTTTTTTAGGAGATGACTATAGTGGTTCGAAGAGGACAAAGTACACCTACCATTAATTTTTTCATGTGTTAGGGAGTTCTAGTAGTTCTCTATTTAAAGTTAATTCCCTTTTTATCAAGGCCTCTATGACCTATTTTATTAAAAGTCAAAACTCTAGATTTAAGGACACCTCCAGTGTCACTTAAGTCTCTTTAAGTTCTTCATGGTTATACTTTTATAGAGGTAGTTGCATGTTTAGTTTTAGAATAAAAGATCTTTTGTATCTCAAGATGAACTGAGAGTAAAGATGGTAAACTCCAAAGTTATGATATTAACAACAAACATATATATATATATATTGAAGAAGACAATAGAATAAGATATAGTTTTTAGTCAGTTCTTACATAGTTTAGATAGTTACAAAAACATATACTCTTTGAATATACTTTATTTTGAAATACTGGATTAAGGAAGGTGGTTCTTTTGTCTTTGTGTGTTCTAAAATCTCTGTTTACCCTTCAAATCTGAAGGTGTGGAACAAGGGCCCACTTCCACTAACAGAAGGAAGGCTAGTATTGTTTATTTCTTTCTTATGATATTATAGATTCCTTAATTTATCTTTTCCTACTTTCAAAGAATAAATTAGACTCTTGTTAGTTTAGTTTAGTTTTTGTTTTAATGTTAGTTTGAACTTTTGTAGTTAGATAGATCATTTCAAGAATTGTATTGTTTCAATCCCTAGATTAGGTTTCCTTCGCAATAGATAGTTAGAAGTATGAATTTGATTCAATAGGAAAGTTTCATTTCGGTAGTTAGTTAAGGACTATTATTTGCTAGTTCCTACTAAAGATTTCCATGGACACAGCCTTGGATTTGACAAATAAATATGATTAAATTCCAAGGTTCAACGACCCTTATCATTTTTGGCATCATTGCTAGGGACATTTGTGTTAATAGCAACTTTAGTTAACAGTCTCAGTTAGGGTTAGAACAATTATGTACAGTTAGATCTAGAGATTTAAGAGGTAGATATATCAAACAAACACCCCAACCACAACCTATAGGTGAAAGCAGTGGGGTAGGTCAAAATCTTGTTGAGGAGGAAGATCATCTAACACCTACCTTGGAAATCACACAACAACCAAATATTCCCACAAGCTCTCAACACCTTACACTCTCAAAATACATCCACGAATTACAAGAGAGACACCAGACAAATTAGATAAAAGGATGCACCTTCCAAGAGACTCAGCTTGAATTTTGGGAAGAAAAAATACCACAAGAAGATCCATTAACCATGAGAGACAATCATGATCAGCCAAATCCTCTGCAAGATAATGCAAGGACTTTTTCATATCCCATAGTCCTCAACCCTGAGGAAAATGCACCTATGAAAAAAATTTCCCCCTCAAATCTTCCAACATTCAAGGGAATCGTTCCTGAGGATCCAGATTAGTTTCTCTTTGAATTCAAAGTCTTATGTCAAACATATGACTATGGATCTGACAACCAAAAGCTAAAACTTTTTCCATCTACACTGAAGGATTCTACCATGAGATGATTCATGGGCTTGGCCCTAGATTCTATACACTCATGGGAGCAAATGGAAACAAAGTTCCTAGATAAACACTAGGACTACTATAGAATCAGTGGCATAAAAGAAGAATTGTTTAGAACTAAGCAGAAAGATGAGGACAACTTAGAAGACTACTTGGATAGATTCAATTTTTCCCTTAGAGGGTATGACAACCCTATAGCACATAATCTAGCCAAAACCTTATTCATAAGAGGGTTAGATAATGAATCAAAGCAAGCATTAGATTTGATGGGGAGGGTGAATATAAACAAGCTGAATATGCCTGCAATTGAAGAAATTTGTAGAAACTATTCAAGGACACAAGATGGAGCAAGAGCACCAAGGTCTCTCAAAGGGAAAGATGATATAGGGCAATTGATGGAAGAGTTTTCAAAATTTAAGATAGACATTCTAGTTCAACTAAATACCACATTAGATGAGATTAAGGCAAAAAATAGAACCAGTGAACCCCTGTCAATTTACTGTCCTAGGTGCAGAAATAAACACCTTTTAAGAGAATGCCCCTTTGGATAAATCTGAGATCTACCAAATCTATGATAAAGAGCATCCTACTAACCACTGTGATTAGCTCCCAACTTTGAAGAGGCTGACTAAAATGAATGTTCAAATAGAAAAGGAGTTAAACTATGTAGGACATAAACAAGTTGGTCATTTCCCTTACTACCAATATCCAACGTAGGCTTCTTATAGGGGCCCTTCAAATTGGGGGAATAACTAATGGAATTCATCATGGCATGAACCTCAAAATACTCCTCCATGGGTACCACAAGACTGGCCAAACCAACCTTGGACCAATCAACATTGGCCACAACAATTTCCATCTCAGTTTGGACCACAAAATATGCAACCTCAGTGGGGTCCTTAACAAAACTATAACCAACAATTCTAAGGCCAACCAAGATGATTTCCAAACAAAAAACAAGCACTTTTAATTAGACCAAAAAATACAAAGGGACAACCTCAAAATGAACCAATTAGAAAACCACCTATACCAGCTCAACCTATCGTAAACCCACGCAACAAATAAGGAGCAGTTGTATACATGACTCAACATAAAAATATGGATGGTATAAATGCTATTCACTTAAATAACCCCCAGTTATGTTCTGGGAAATCTCTCCCAAGACCATCTCTCCCACTTATTGTTGAAATCACAGATGAAGTGAAACTTGAAAATCCATCCCATCAACCCCAGGAGGAGATTACAGTTGAAAAAGTGCCACAAGAACACCCCTTAGATTACTCTAGAGTTCCTCCTAAAAGAATAGCTTTGTAGATCACCTCTAGAGCTACTCTGGAGAGTGAAAAAAATGCACTATACCTAGAATGACTCAAACAAGATGCTTCCTAAAAAATAGTTCCACAAAAACAAATCCAATCCACCATTGAATCTAAACTGCTTTAAGAAATTAGACAACTAAACATTGAAATTCCACTCCTTCAAGAAATTAGAGATGTTCCTGAACTAAATCAATTTATCAAACACAATTGTGTCAGAACTCAGGACAGGAAGAAAAAATTTCCACCACTATTTAGGCGGAGGGGAAATTGGTGGATCTTCTAGTGGGGGAAATGCTCCTCCCAAAGTATGGGGACCTTGGAAATCCTGTCATTATAGTCCACATCTAAAGAGTAGAGATATCCAATGTTTTAGTTGACTTAGGAGCAACAATAAATGTCATGATAGTTCACACCTTGGATAAGTTGGATCTTATAGGTATTCAGGCCACTTCCACAATTTTACAATTGGCTGATCAATCGGTAGCAATTCCAAAAGGGGTGTTGACTGATGTCCTTGTTATTATAGAATCATGGGAATTCCCAATTGATTTTTTGATCTTAGAGCCAAGGAACCAAAGGAATGGTTACCCTTTGATTTTTGGCAGACCATGGCTAGCTACTGCGACAACATCCATTGACTGTAGAACTAGGGATATGGTCATATCCAATGGCATAGACTTGAAAAAAATCTCCATGTATCCCCCAGCTAAGCCATCCATACAATCTCCTTGTATGAGCCTAGTAACATGAAAAACAATGCTTCCTTAGCTATGCTCACCATCACAGAACACTTAGGGGAATTGGAAAAGGAGATAAATTATGATACCCCTAAAGACATAACTCACATCCTCATTGAAAGAGACACAATGGACTTATCTCTAGACTTAAGGAAATAACTTCTTATTGTTGCCCATTGTACCCTTGCTAATGTCATTCCTTGTGGAGAAACTTTCTATAGAGACCTAGCCACTTTTCATTTACTACTCCCACACTCTTGCCCTCTTAACACCATGAGTCTAGAATATGGGGTAGGAGCATCCATGGAACAAATCACAAAGAAAATCATTGTCTTACCTGGGAAAACACTTTACATCAATACTCAGTTGACAACACAGCAAGAGGGGGCACTTCTTGATCTTCTCATATCCCATTCAGAAGCTTTTGCTTGGGAATATAAAGACATGAAGGGAATACCTCCTAAAACTTGCACCCATCATATGTACAAAGGATGTTAAGCCGGTTAGACAAACCCAAAGAAGATTAAACCCCACACTCAAAGAAATTGTAAAAACTGAGATAGAAAAACTTTTGCAAGTCGGATTCATTTACCCTATCTCAGATAGCCAGTGGGTTCCCCTTGGCTACAGTGCCCAAAAATAATGGGAAATGGAGGGTATGTATTGATTATAGGGAGCTGAACAAGGCCACAAAAATGGATTATTTTCCCTTGCTATTTATTGACCAAGTATTTGACAACCTAGCAGGAAAGAAATACTTTTCATTCCTATATGGGTTTAGTGGATACAATCAGATCCAAGTGGCACCAGAAGACTAAGACAAGACCACCTTCACATGCTCATGGGGCACCTTTGCATACAGAGTCCTTCCATTTGTCCTATGTAGTTCTTGAGCTACCTTTCAAAGGGTTATTTTAACCATTTTTCTAAACTAGCTAATGAGAGTATGGAGGTCTACATGGATGACTTTATTGTTTATAGCATTACCTTTGAAGAAGCCCTTAAGAATATGGAAAAAGTGTTGCAATGTTGTGAAAAGAATCCATTGTCCTTAAGCCATGAGAAATGTTTTATGATGGCAGAATAAGGAATTGTCCTTGGGCATCATATATCAGTAGGAGTCAAGGTAGATCAAAACAAGGTAGAAGTGATTAAACAATTGCCTCCACCTAAAAACCAAACTGATGTTAGGAGTTTCTTGGGTCATGTAGGATACTATAGGAGGTTCATAGAATATTTTAGAAAGATAGCTGCCCTAATGTTTTCCCTGCTAACCAAGGACACTAAATTTCATTGGATAAAAGACTACCAAACAACATTTGAGACCATAAAAGAAAAACTTACAGTCACACCTATTTTAAGAGGACCTAATTGGAACCTACCATTCGACATCCAGAAAGATGCATCAAATGAATCAATAGGAGTAGTCTTAGGACAAAAAGAAGAAGGGCAAGGTATGCATGAAATCTATTACATAAGTAAAAACCTTACCCATGTTGAGATGAACTATACAACAACTAAAAAAGAATTCCTGCCTGTCATCTATGCCATCAACAAATTCATACATTACATCATAGGATATAAGATTTTTGTACACACTGCTCATGCAACCATTAAATATTTAATTCATCAGATGGCTATTACTATTGCAAGAATTTGATATCACTATCAAAGATAACCCAGGAAAGTTTAATTTGGTTTCTAATTTTCTGTCAATATTGCATACAGGTTGAGAGAACCAATCGATGGAAGATAGGTTCCCAGATGAAAATCCATTTGTTTTTTCTTCTATCGCACCTTGGTTTATCGATATAGCCAATTTCTTGGATACATGATTGTTTCCTTCTCATTTTACTTCTAAACAAAAAAGAGATTAATAAAGGAAAGTTTTCCTTATAAATGTTTGAATGGCTTGATGTTCAAATGTGTCCCTGACCTTGTTCTGTGTAGGTGTTTAAGGGTTGATGAAATCTTTGATGTGTTAAGGGCATGCCATGATGAACCCGCATGAGGAAATTACTCCTCATAGAGGACAATCCACAAGATTCTTGGAGCTGGTCATTATTAGCCATCTCTCCATAGAGATGTGAAGAGATATGTGAAGCAATATGATCAATGCCAAAGGATAGGTTAGCCAACCTTCACAGAGGAGATGACACTACACCCCTAGGTGGTTTTAGAATCATTAATTGAGCAATGTGGCCTAGATTTTTTTGGACCCATCTCTCCAGCATCTGTAGGGAAAGAATACATCTTGGTATGTACTAATTATGTAACCAAATGGGTAGAGGTTCAAGCATTACAATTTTCCAGAGAAGAAAAAGTTGCTGATTTCCTATATAACAAAAATTTTCTAAGCTTTGGAACCCCAAGAGAAATAGTTTTAGATAGAGGTCCACAATTTACCTCTCAAGTGATAAAATCTTTCATAGATTTGTATCAGGTCAAGCAAATGGGCAAGTGGAGGTGATAAATAGAGAGCTGGAAAACATCTTGATAAGGACAATGGTAATGAACATAAAAGATTGGGCCAATAGATTACATGAAGCAGTATGGGCTTACAAAACAACATGGAAGTCAACAACAAATTTCTCACCTTATTAACTTGTCTATGGGAAGAAACCTATACTGTCAATAGAGTTTGAATTACAAACACTTAGGAAATCACTGGATATTAGATTGCCATTATCTATAGCATAGCAAGATTGGATTCTTCAACTCAATGAATTGGATGAAATTAGGATGGAGGCCATACAATAGACATAACTCATTTAGCACCAAAGGAAGTAGTGGCATGACCAACACATCAAGAAGAGGACATTTCAGCAAAGAGACTGAGTTCTCTTACATGATTCCAAGTTTAAGGAGTTCAAAGGGAAATTACAAACCCATTGGATGAGACCTTACCAAATCAGATAAGTCTATGACAACAAAACAGTCCAGTTGGCACCCATTAATGGAGGGGGAAACACATTTTTGGTGAATGGTCATAGGATTTGCCTCTACCAATGGCCAACCACAAAGGAGGAATTTGTCAAGGATTTGTGCTATGTGACAAAGGTCACACTCTCTTGCAAAAGTTGAGAGGATGATACAATAATATATTAAAAAAGAGAAGAATATATATATATATATATATATATATATATATATATATATAGAAGGGTTGAAAACTAGTAATATGGTGGCCCTTATATATATAAAGGAAGGAAGACTAAAAACTGGTCAAATGGCGGTCTTCCTCACCAAGGGAACTGAAAACTAGAAAATGGTGGTTCTCTTGTTCATGCAAGTATCAAGAAGGAGCACCTTCAAAGTTAATCAAGAGCACCTCTAGAGATAATTAGGAGCACCTCCAGAGCCAATTAGGAGTACCTCCAGTGCTTTAGCAGTAAAAGGGATCCCCGACCTTTGGAACCTTCCTCTCAAAACATTTAAGGAAGGACATTAGAAAAAGGTGATGAAGTCATTATGACTTTATACACCTCACCTTCAAAAAGGAGGCCAGGTCACAAGTACTCATTACACTCAACCATTGGTGATCCCTATTTTCAAATCATTTGCTGACACCATTTACTGATGACAGAGTTGTCTCATCAACCATCAATTTAACAAGGAGCCTGTCATTTCACATCCTACAAGCATCATGACAACTAATTCTAAAGGCTACACAAGAAGGTATGGTCGCATCACATCTTGTAGAGGTGGCAACACAAAACCCTAAGCATGACATCTAATTGTTGCAATGGTAATCCATGTATTAATCTTAGTTAACTAATTATGACAAGTCTTTTCAGTTTTCATTTTGTGCAATTCACATGGACTCCCATATACCACCATTATTCTTGAATAAATACAATGCATGTCACCCCTAACTATCCACCTGACATGTCGGTTCCGCAGATCTATAGTGACATAACCCCCTACAAAACATACTAAATCATAATTTCTAAAAATTGCAAGCCATAATTCCCTCTCAATCGACTCAGTCATCAGGACAAGAAAAAGAAATTCAACTCTAGATTTCAGGAAATAGAGAGCTTCGGAGGTGAGATAGGTCTGTTGTAAGAGGTTTTAGGAAAATACGAAGGCAAAGTTGAGGATTTTCAAGTAGAGGGGGATAAATCACCACCAAGTTGTAGTCTATTTGAAGGCATGGGGGTTAAAAAGAAATTAGATCCGGAGACAATAGAGGGATTGCTGCAAGATCAAGCATCTGTTGATATATTAAGGGTTGCTGGATGGCTCGAATTCTTGGAGAAATTTGAGGGTTACAAAGAAGATGGAGGAATTCCTCTCCAACCTGTAGAAAAACAAAACACAAGTATGAGGGGTCACCATTCATATTTCTCCAACCATCATCAGTAGAATAGATCCAAACTCCCAGAAGAAGGTGAGAGGTTCTATCACCTAAAAACTCTATATGCTGATTTAATCAAATCTTTCTCCATAGATAACGACCAGAATCACCCTACACATTCAACCCTGAGAGTTGACAAAGGCCAACAACAAAATTGATGATCAAGTAGAATTAATTAAAGAATTGGTTGTTTTAATACCTACAAGTGATCAAGGCACACAAACTAATGTCTCTTTGAGGACATTTCAGTTGGATGTCCCTAGGGCATTGTTAAATTGGGAAACAAGGTGTTGAGAACTATTAGGTACAACTGTCATGATGCAGTTACAAAGGTCAGTCACTATGATGACTAACAAAGTGAAGACCCTAGAAGAAAAAGTAATGACAGTAACTAGTCTCTCATTAGAAATACTCTCATGTAGGCCACTCAATGGTAATTATACAAGAATGAGTCCTTTAGAGGAAGCTCTCATTGGTTTTCTCTGAGCTCACTAAAACCATAAAAGATGGGAATGATTTCCTTAAAGTGTATATGTAGAGTAGTGATGAAGAAAAAAACTTCCTTTGTGAGTTGTTTTTGCATAATTTCTTTATTGAAGACCACACATTCTTTATCAATCTTTTTGTAGGGGAATGTCAGTTGAGGGAATTCATGTCATTGATGAAAAACCACCAAATATGGCATGAGAGAATGGAAGCATGTACAAAAAAAGTGGTAGGAACAAACCCATTCCTCCAAAGGGACTGCCCAAACCCAAAGGCTTTTGAAATTCATTTCAGATTATCCATCTATTTCCCCAGAGCTGAAATTTTGCCCCTATATCAGCAACACCTACAAGAATATGTTATAGAGTTTGGTCTATTCATGCACACCTTAGCTGACTAGATTATGGCAATTTGCAAGAAAAGGTGGAATACCTTAACCTAGGATCAGAAAATGAGGGACATAATATCCCCAGCTAACCTTATTGGTTCATGAGGAAGACAATAGCTATAGTAAACATGATAGATAAATACAAGCAAGAATGGATAGGGGGACACTTTAGGACACCCTTAATCATTGAGCCCCTGCCCATGTGGATTGAACAGCTAGAGGATACAAGGTTTCAAGAATGGCTAAAGAAGATTGACCAATTCAGAGGGAATGCTAGTACTAACACAAAAACTTGGGCTCAGATAAGTTGTACAAGCTCAATAAATCTAGACTGTGAGCAGTGCATAAGACCTATAAATCCTCAATCTTGGGGGGATGATGAGTGGTAGGTAGTACTCATCCAAACACACCCTTTTGTTTCCATTTTCCCCATTTCATGCACCACATGATCTGATGATTGCACTATGAAAACTATGAAATCTTGTTTAATTATGTTAATAATAGATAAAATGTTGAAGTTACTATTGTGATAAGAAGACTCATGTTTTGGATTTGAACTAACACAATTATGTAGAAATGTCTCCTTTTTATCACAAGTATCTATCTATTAGGAGAAGAAGGTTTTTCTTGGAAACTTCAAAGATGTTCCTAACTATCTCCGGAGTTGAGCAGAAGATACACTACACAACACTCCAATGTTTTCCAGGATGGTTGGAGGATCTCCGGAGTTGGAGTGGCAGGAGAAGAAAGATTGTTGATCACAAAGACCTCTAGAGCTATGTCCTAATGAGCCATATGGTGATCTCTGGAGCTATTGATAACTACACAAAGTCTCTGGAGTTACACCGAATCTTTGGAGCTGTTTCATTGCCAGAATCTCTGGAGTTGCTGTAAAGCTATGGAGTTCCGCACATCAAGGCTAGGTTTTTAAGGAGATAAATGTAGTGGTTCAGAGGGGACAAAGTACAACTGCCATTTGATTTTGCATGAGTTAAGGACTTCCAGTAGTTCATTGTTTTAAAGTTAATTCCCTTTTTATTAGGCCTCCATGACCTATTTTAATAAAAGTCAAAACTCTTGTCATGTTGATGCCAAGGTATAACGACCCTTATCATGTTGATTTATCTATAAACTACAACATAACATTACTTTCTTGTGTGATGATCTAATGGCTTGGTTGAGGCTAGGTTTATAGATTCTTGATAAGAATAAGGATGGAAGACTCATGATAAGGATAAGGATGAGGATGGAAGCTTCTAGCGCTTTCTAAAAAGATAAAAGGATAAGATAAAAGATAAATGGATTTTTATGAGATAAAGATGGAATAAAGATGGAAGCTTCTAGTTAGTCATGTGATGAGTTGGATTTGTTTTTAAATTTATTTATTTATGGTAAATGGATGAGGATGAGAAATGTAGAAATAATTAATTAAATAGAATTATTTAATTAATTATTGGATAGGGAGGATATTTGAGGATAAAATTAAATAAATAAATAATTTATTTAATTAATTTGGGAATTAGGATACAAGGATTTAATTAATTACATAAAATTTATTTAATTAATCTAGGTGATGGAGAAAAAGGGATAATTAACTAAATAAATATAATTTATTTTATAAATTGAGAAGGGGACATGGTAAAGGGGACATGTTAGGATGAAGGTGATGTTAGGATAGTGTTAGGATGATGTCGAAAGTGATGGTGAAGGTGGAGTCAATTTTTGGTGTTTACATTTTACCCCTCTTTGAGATGGTGTTGCAAAGAAACATCATTTCAAAGAAAGATAAAATATAGTGCTTGGTTGGATAGAAGAATATGGTAGGATTAGGGATGATGATGTCCCAGCCACTCGAAGCTAGAGTGACAAGGAAGGATGATGTAGGGATGGTATGCCCCCTCGAGAGGATAGGCATGTTAAAAGAACATAGGTATCCTCTCAAAATGGATGAAACATATTGGTTAAGGAGATGGAGGAAAGATAACGGATGGATGAATGATACATTATGCTACATCGAGTGAGAAATCATATAGTTTGATATATCACTAGACGCTATGCACCAAGGTATAAAGACCAGGGTGACAATGCGTCTTATGCATAAAACATAAAAGGTCACAACAAAACATATGCCATTAGGCACCATGATATGGAAGACCATGATGTTGTGGTGACAATATTGTACCAATACTAATACAAATGCAAGATAAAAATGATGACACACACAAATAAGAAAGCAACCATACACAAAAGATACAAAAAGATAAACAAGGTTGTTGCCCCTGTCAAGATGAAAACCAATGATTGATGGATTGATTAGATTGACTAGTATTGTTAGCAATGCAAATCAACACCAAGATTTATTGATAAGGATGGATTTGTATACTTAATTTAGATAGTCCTTAAGCAAGATTTTATTGGATTGGATTGATGATTTGATGGTGATCAGGTTTGCAGCAAGGCTGGGAACAAAACCTTTGGATACTTTTGGATGATTGGCGAGATTGTTTGGCTAGATTGGCATGGATTAAGGATGGTTTGTAATTGGATTTATTTCTTGGAATTTTTTTTTTATGATTTTTTTTGTGTTTTTTGATTTATAGGACGGTGGCATTGGATGGCATTAAAATAGCCTATGTACTAGATACTAATGATGGGAAAACCAGGTCTAGAGGTAAGGATGGAGGAAAATTGGATGGATGGATAAAAGGATTGGTGATAGTGGATGGGATGGATAAGGATACATGATGGATGGATAAAAGGATGGGTGATAATGGATGAGATGTATGGAGGATACATGATAGATGGATGGATAAAAGGATGGGTGATAGTGGATGGAATGGATGAGAAGTTTATGATGGATGGATGGAGGAATTTAGGATATGATGTCCAAAGACTATGTCACATAGGAATCACATGCCCCACTCTAGATATGATGCTTAGGAGAAGGCAAGGTGATGCATATTAGGATGTATGATAGAATTAGTTGTAAAAGATTAGCTATATAAAGAGGTGTCCAAAGCATTTTTCAACATTTTTCCCCTGTCCTTATCAAGATCGAAGGTAGGAGAAGAGGATAGGTTGGTGCAATAGTATAGGCATGCGTATATAATGGATAAGGATGGATAGGATAGATGAGACAACTTGCCCCCAAGTGTAAGGTACATAGATAATTAATCTACACATGACGCCTATTTTCTAGGTTTTCATCATGGTACTTATCCAAGGCACCAAAAGGAGTGGTTTTCACCATTGGATGGATGATTTCTCTTTATTATTTTGATTTTTATTTGGATAAGATGGGTGGATGGCGAGAAAGAGAGATTTGGATGGAGGATGGGGACTCAAGTGTCTATTTCCAAGAGGAGGCGATAATGTCCTATTTAGATGTAAGTTGCATATGGACCATGTCGAGTGTCATTATGTGCATGGATGTTGGTAGGTGATTGGATGAGATGGAAATGGAGTGGATTATGGATGGATGGATGATAGTGGATTATGGATGGAGATGGATGGATAAATGGATGATGGATGAAAGGATCATGCAAAAGCATGGACCATAGGGATGTGATGGGGGAGATATGAAGGATAGAGGAGATAAGATGGGGGATATAGTTATGTGGAAATGTCACGGGGTGGAGGAGAACCAAGACCAACAGTTGCACACACTGTAATGGATTTTGAAGCTTTTGATGTGGAGGGGGTGTGGGGAGTAATGGCGATTTTTTATTCTACTAATTTGGGGACTTAGGGACCCAAATGGACTTAGGATTTGTACATTCTTTAGATGGGAAGAGAGATTTGTAGGATTTTTATGATTTAGGATTTTTGATATAGTGGGATTTGGATGCTTCATTTGGATTGATTTATTTGTTCTTAGGGACCCACACCATTTTTCTTTTTTTCTTTTGGGGGTGTGGGCATTTGTAGCCTTTTGGATTCTTGATTGTGCTTATATTTTTTGTATTGATGCCCTTCGACATGATAATCTTGAGTCTTTTGTGGATTCTTTTCTTTATGTAAGGAGGTATCCAAATTTGTATTTTTGAATCCCTTCAAGTTGGTGGTATCTTCATGTTTGGGCAATGTATGCAATCATTGATCTTGATTAGGAATTTTAGGGGATTTAAGGGAGTAGGATGTGTGGAAGGATGGATTAGGGGATTTAAGGATGGGGATATTAGGAGTTGGGAGGAGGGGAGGTAGAGTGGATGGAGGGAGATGTATGGTCACGTGCTTTTGAGAATGGTATGATGATGGAGGAGGGATAGAAACATATGATTTGGAGGTGCAATGAGGTACACCAGGTTTGGGACTAGAAGAAGATGCCATGTGAGGTGTACAGGTGGTACCAACATTTTTGGCTTGTTGTACTTGGGATATATAGCCAAGGCCATGAGATCGTGGATGGATTTGGACATGCATGGGCTCCAAGATACATTGTTCAAGAAGGCCTAAACCTTTGCCTTGATAGTTCATCTTTTGGAGCATACGATGTGCGATGGGATGTTTATTGTATTAGAAACAAGATGCAGGTCCATTATTAGATGGGGGAGAATGGGTGGTGGATAGAATTTGTTCCTCTCTTGTGAGAGAACCACCACCAATGAAGGTATTGGGTCCAAGGGGATAGTATGATGGATTTGGGATAGGGTCGATAGGAGATGGCGAAGGATCAATAGGGGATGATGGTAAAGGATCAATGGGGATGGTAAAGGGATGACAGGAGATGGTAAAGGATCAATAGGGGATGATGATATATCAATAGGAGATGTTGTGGGATTAGGAATGAAATGAGTTAGAATTCTTGGATCTTGATTATCATTATGCTCATTAATATGTGGTGTGATAGGATCTAAATTTTCTTCTTGATTATCTATGTTTCCTTGGGGACCAAGTGTCTCATCAAGGGAAGTGGATGTTGTTGTATGATGGATATGGCTAATATGGATTTATTGATCATGGGTGATTGTGGGATCATGGATAGGAGGAGTTTGAAGTTCTTAATAATGGATGGTGGTGGCTTGAGTAGTTGGATCTTGGGTAGCTTGGGTAATTGGATCTTGACAAACTTGGATAGTTGGATCTTAAGGAGTTTTCATAGTTTTATCTTGACTTGGTGAGGAGTGAAGTTGATCAAGCTTTGGAATTGACTCTTGATATAGCTCTTGGGTATGGATAGGAGTGAAAAATTCTTGGATAGGTTTGATAAAATCTAGATGGTTGACAACATGAGTGCAAGATGGATCTTGGCTTGGACTTATGGTAAGGGACTCTTTAATGGGATGGATAGGCATAGGATTGGATGGTGGTGTTTGCATAGGACTAGGAGGCTCTTTGATAGGCTCAAGGATAAGAATTTGATTGCATGGTGGTGGTTGATTCCTTGATAATAGCCATTGGATCGCATCCTTCATAACTATATGGGTTGATGGGCAATATAATGGATGGACAATAATGGTAGATGTCATAGGATTAGGATTAGGATCAGGTGGATGGATAATAGGAATGGATGTGGTAGGATTGGGATTATGATTAGTGTAAGGACGATAAGGAAGTGGAACAACTTCCTACACTAATCTTGAGAGGAGGATAATATAAAACTTTACAGATCTTTAACAGTTACAAAAATTTAAACAAAAATAAACATAGATATCATGCATACCACAACATAGTGGTTTATGTTTTTGGGAATGGATATGGTAGGATTGGGATTATGATTAGTGTAAGGAAGCTAAGGAAGTGGAATAACTTCCTACACTAATCTTGAGAGGAGGATAATGCAAAACTTTACAGATCCTTAACACTTCCAAAAACTTAAACAAAAATAAACATATATATCATGTATAAATAACATTCAGCTAGAGGCATCTTCCTAAGTTTCATGGCTTTAATCATGTTTATTTATGCCCTTGTTGGGGCTCTTTTACCTATCCCTCATTACTTGGGATGGTGTATGATGGATGACTTCATGGTTATGATAGCTCACATTCTCTGATTTAGCTAGACTTCTAGGTTCCATGTCAACAATTACCAATGCAACAACCCACGTGAATCATCGCTAGGCTGGCTCTACAGGTCTTTTCACCCTTAGTTGGCTGCTCTGGATGTGGTGAGCTCGCATGAGCCATATTATGGAATTAATGATATCTTGATTGCGTTAGGGATTTTGAAGGACATTCATGGGAATTTGGGGGGCATGGCTAGCTTTTATTTTTATGAGTACCAATCCATTTCTAGATTTTTTGGTGAAACCTTGTATCTTGCCAATTTTTGGAGCTGCATTTCTCATTGCTGGTTTGATTTGCTAAGGAATATGGGAGGTGACAAGGTGTGTACTAAACCTACATCTTTTGGGGAATTCAAGGAAGACTCACAAGTCTGGAGTATTGCTTATGAGGGGGAGTGATGCCCGTTTGTCAAATGCCTGAATGGTTTCGATGAAAGTTTGTCCATTCAATTTTCTATGTCATGGGACATAGATAGGAGGGTGCATGTTGGTGGTGTGTAGTTTGTTGTTTCAGAGGAAGCCATTGCCAGTGCCACGGGCCTGCAACACAAAGGCAAATGACTACATAAGCAAACAAAAGTTCAAGACTAGGAAGCGCTGAAGCATTTTTATCAGGAAGGTGAGAAACAAGTTAGACTCCAAGGTGGCTTTGAGCATGAGAGCTTGGTTAACCCACGGGACCAGGTATGTTACCTCATAATGAAATTCTTCACCCTTGAAGGTCACTATAGGTGCTTTTACCACTATCATTTCACCTTATTAAATCATTTTAGACACAAAATGCTTGTGAATTTCCCATTCTACTTGCTTTCTAGTTTGGAGTCTTCTGTTAAATTAACCAAGAAAACCCACGAGGGTAACCCTATGGTGGTGACTATTCCCCTGCACCAGGGGCTAATTTTCTGATTTTACCATTATCATCTAGTCTTGTGTCCTATTAAGCCCTTTAAGGCAAGTCTTATTGAGGATGATGTCAATGAAGACTCGGAAGATAATGTCCCTCTCAGTGTGAAATATGGTAGCCCCTCTAAATCTAAAGCCTTGCCGCTTGCTACTGTGGACCCTAAAAAACCTGTGGACCCTCTCCCCAATTCCCCTACTATTTCTTGTTCTAGCCCTCCCAAATTGAAGGACATTTCTGTTTCTGGTGGGGTGGATGGGTCCCATGGCCATTCCCGTGATGAAGCGATCGAGGGCCTTTGTGGTCTGAAAAATAGCCCTCCTCCTCATGGTAGTAAAAAACAAAAAAGCCAACAAGGTCAACCTAGCATTGCCAAGGGGGGAAAGAACAAAACTAGAAAGGGTGATGTGGGTTTGAGAATTGGGGAACCAAAGACTGTGAAGAAACAGGATAATTCCCAGAAGTAGAAAATGGAGGATATTGTGGATGCCAAGGGGAAGGTTGCAGGTAAAGATGGTTCTGAGAGAAGACTGAGCATTAGAAGGTCTTCTAGGCTGGCTGGTGGGAAACCCCAGGTGCTGAAGATCATTGATTATTCCTTGACCTCTGATCATGATGCCCCGAGTATGAAATGGAAATAAAAAAAGTCAAGATCACTCCGGTGCAAGAACAGGAAGGAGTGAGTTACTTTGACTCCATGAATAATTTATTTTACAACTTTGAGTCCAATGACATTGAAACCTGGAGACTCCTGATAAGGAGGTTATGAGTGCCAGAAAGGATGACTTGAATAGGAAGCTTGCACAACAACTGGATGATGTTAGGTCCCATCTTTCTGCTATGGAAAGTAAAGTCAAGGTGCTGAAAAAAGTTTGCATGAAGGTCTTTAACATGGCTGCCTCTACCTTTCTATTCTGTAGGAGGATCATACTACAGCTGTGGATGCTATGTACGAGAACAAGGAGGAGCTAATCAAGCTGCTTAGGGATGAATGGAAAGAACTATTTATTTAGCTTTTTCTATTGTTTTGTGCTCTGGACTTGGTTTTGTTTTATGCTCTGGACTTGGTATAGTTTTTATACTATTGTGAACTTGTACTGCTAGTCAGCTATTTTTGTGTCGTTCGTGGTCTTGGGTTATTTTTCTGCCCTTTGGGCTTTTTCTTTTCAGAAATCTACACCCATGTTTGTAGCTTATCTATATAAAAAACATAGTGATTTATGTGGGGAAAACCCTTTTAGGAGAAAAACCCCACACTCCAAAAGTTGCCTAATATATTATTCAAAAATCACAAAGATTACAATTGTTATGTCGTAAAATGTCCCCCTAGATCTTTTACCTCCTAAGTTTAGCTCCCAGGACCCTTGTTTTTCATCATGCATGTTAGATTTAACTCCTGAGACAAAATGGCCTAAAACCCATGTCAAATGGGGCTTGAGGGACATTTGTGAGCCTTAACCCTGACCCAAAATAGGTCCTAGGGCAAGGGCGCTCATGCCCTTGTCTTGCCCTATTTTGGCAGGGTCCCAAATTTGAATGTCAGTTTTATGACCATTAAAAGATTCTATTACCGACATCTTAAGTTTGAATTACAAAATTTGTAGCGGGAATGCATATATAAGCATGTTTAGGACTTCATTTGTAAACTGGATGGATAATACGAACTTGTGATCTTATGCTAAGGATATTCAAGGCTTTCATTGTGCTGCAGAGCAGACTTGTGTTGTTATTGTGTTTGTTACAGATTTGGCTTCAACAATCCATCTCCTCATGGCATGAAGGAAATTCATTTCCATGAGAGCTACACCTCTGAGGTGATATCTAGTTGTGTTTGAATCTATCATTTATCAATTTGTTTTTTCCTTTGTCCTGCAAGGTACACACTCTCTATCTAACAAGCTCCTAAACACCACAACCCCCAACCCCTCTTCTTATGATTACAGGTGATAGGTATCAAATCATGAAGAGTGGAGTTGCAAAGGAGTCTTGCAAAGGATAAGGATTCTAGATCTGACAAAAAGAAGTGGGAAAGAGCATAGTCAGGGCTTGAGTGCTAGTCCCTTTGCCCTCCAGGTTTGCAGAGGCAAAAATCTCCAAAATAGGGATAATCAGTAGTAGACAGAGTCCAAAAACCCCTGAAGAAAATACTACACTAGGCTTGGGTGTGAGTCCCTTTGCCCCCAACATTTCAAGATCTTGAACTTCAAAATCTGGTGTGTATCTGATCTTCATTTACCTTCTTTGTGTGCAAGCATTTGTCAGAATTTGTCTGTTTGCTTATGATTTTGCATAATTAGGGTTTTGAGCATAATTGGGCATTAAATTAACACATTAATCATCAATTTCTAAATTTTCCTATCATTAAAAGTGACAACCAACATGTAGGTGAATCCTCTTGTAGAAGTTGTGATTCAACTCAGTTAACTATCCTTGAATGTGTGTAATGAAAGGAGGATTTAGGCATATCATTCATAAAACCCTTTTCCCCCTTTTTCATACGTAACATTTTGTTGAACCCATGTTTTAATTGAATTTTCATCTTTTTGAGTGTTGTACTTCATATTTGCATTCATTCAATTCATCATTTTCATATTGCATTTGAAAATCTACAAAAAAAAATTGAAAATTTTGAAAACAATTGGCATCCTAGGCTTGCATTAGGGCATAGTTTGCATCAATTTTATTGAATTTCATCTAATCTCTGATTTTCACATCAGATCTGATATAAATTATAGAAATTCATCATCTCACAATACTTCACATTGCATTTTCACACTAAAATTGCTAGGGTTTGCTTGAAAATTTGGATTTTTCTCATAACCTAGTGATTTCAAAACCTAGGGTTTGTAGTTAAAATCTTCTTTCAGATTTTACTACTCATTTTTGGCACTCATTCAAATCTAGTGTTTGATTGTAGTGTCTCATTATTGTGTGTCTTTGCATTTGCATCTCAAATTTTGCATTTACACATAGTCAATTTCAACAAAAACTAGCATATTCACTCATCTCTCTTTAAAATTGCACTTGCATTGAGCATTGTAGGATTTTGACATCTTTTTCAGATCTGATTTGAGCTATTTCACATCATAAATCTGATTAGAATTCATTCATACATCACTTTACATATTTTCATGCCTTAATTTCACAATTAGGGTTTAAAATCCTTGCATTTTCACTAGATTTTGACTCTTCCTTCATCTAGATTTGCATGATAGGTGTGTTGTGAAAGATTTTTCTGCATTATTGGACTGATAATAAAGTTTTAATTTTCTGTCCCTCATCAATTTCATCACAACACTACATATTTTATACTTTTGCATTGAAAAAAGTGAAAAAATTTAACATTTTTAGTTGCATAAATAAGCATAAGTTGGTATTGTTTTATTGCATTCAATATAAATACATAAAATTATAAATTGGGCCTTTTTGTGTTGTACTCTTTCCTCCTATCCATTGTGTTTTTTGTGGACTTTATGTGTTTTTTTAGCCATTTTCCCTCAAACAAGTGCTTAGGAGTGAAATAGTAGTACATCTAGGGTGCCTTAATCATCACAAAACTTTGCATGTCTTGTCTTACTAGATCTCATTGGACATTTATGTTATAAGAAATTTCAAGATGGCATCTTTATGTTATTCTTATTTGAAATCTTTGCACAAGTATATCTTGGATTGTGAAATTTTTTTCTAATTTCACTAATGAGAACCCTCATGTTCTAGAACACATAGCATTTGTATATGATATTGATGTTTCTAAATGTTCTACATATGAACTTAAACTACTTTGTTATTTACATGATTTTGATAGCTTCACAATACTCATAGGAGCACATCCTTTGATATTAGAAGATTTAACAAAATTCATCTCTATGAATCCTCATGAGAAAGATGAGTGAAAATTCCTCTTCTGTTAATGCCTTGGAATTAATAGCTAAAGTATATGATGATAATGATGATTCCATAGGGTATCTTAATCCCCCTATAGTTGAATGTTCAAGAACCTTGGATGAGAAGACCATGGATAGTTCTACTTTGGTTGTAAATTCAAGTCCCCTAGACTTCACTAATGATATGTGTAGACACCCTAAAATGACCGTGTCGTCAAATCACTTGCATTTCATAATCTGTCTCATCACCTGCATTTCAACGTTAATTAAATAATCTAATTATTTAATTAATTTTCATCAAATTCTTCTAAATCTTGTAAATTGCAACATTAATTAAATAAATCCTCTTTATTTAATTAATTAAATTAAATTCCTCTATATTCTTCCACAATTAAATAATTTTTAATTATTTAATTAAATCATTATTCGCTTTCCAAATTTCAGTTCCACATTAATTAAATATATCCCATTATTTAATTAATTCATCCACAAATCCCCTCTTATCTACAAATTAAATAATTCTTAAATTATTTAATTAAATCAAAATCATTCTTCCAAAATCATGCACAATAATTAAATAAATTTATTTATTTAATTTGCTTTCAAATCTTCTAAATTAAATAATTCTAATTATTTAATTACTTCTTCCAAAAATATCTTCTCTAAATTTAAATAAATCAATTATTTATTTAGATTGCTTTTTTCTTCTAATTTGAGTTATCTCTAAATAACTCAAGCTTTTCTTGCTCATCAATTAAATATTTCTATATTTAATAAAGCAAAATATCTTCTATTCTCATGCAAATCTCTTCTTCTTGTTTTAAATCACTTAACTAATTGCTTTATTCTTTAATTGATTTATTTCTTCAGTTAACTTATTCTTCTATTCTTGATAACTCCTCTCATGCAAAAGCAAGCAAGACACATGTCTTCTTCTCATTCGTTGCACATTCCTCAACTTATCTCCTCCGTTGATTCTTCTGAATTATCTAGACCGTTGATCGATTTTCCTTGAAATCTATATAAACCCCCCTCATCTCCTTCATTTAGTCTCTCTCTTCGATCATATTCTCAGGCATACTTAACAGAGCTTTGAGCATACACAACGCGTCGATTGGGCACTATAACGATCTTTTGACATTGATCTCTTGAGCACATACTTTCTTGTTGCAGCCATGGCTTTGCAACTACATTGAGCAATCCACATATCTCCAAAAGGGAACAATACAGGTTTTGGTAAGAGCTTTCATTTGTCTTTGATTGGTGATTTATGGCTTTTACTTAGATTCGTTTCCTTTATGTTATTGGGTTCTTTGGTTTTATTTAGTTTAGATTTAATCTATTTTTCCATATACACATTCTAGCACGCCCGGTGGGACCCACTAATCCTTTTGTTTCTTTGAGAAATTTTTTTTTTTTGAAGTCACAGTACGGAACAGTGCACACGACACTCCACAGCGCTTCTGGCAGGATATTTGCGCGCTTCTGCAGACACAGTCCGGTGCTTTTGGAGGTTCTGCGGCGCTTTCGGCAGCACAGAGCAGCGCTTTTGGCCTGACAGAACGGCGCTCTCGGAAATATTTTACGGCGCTTTTGGCTAGATTAGGGTCCTGACCTTGTTCACTGTTTTACAGGATTTTACACCATCCATTTTACTGCTTTATATGACAAGCTGTTGTATTTGTCAGACAAACCTCTTTTTCGTGTTGGATATCCTAAGCTAATTTATTTAGGAATACCTTCGACTTTTATGGTGTTGTTTCAGCTTTTTGAGTTCTTTTAACAATTGCAGAACACAGATCTCTCAGCTACCCTTCCTCAGACCGGTCAATCAATCATGGAATTTTTCTTTAGATCTGATTATTTTGAAAAAGTTCCCCTTTTTATGATCTGAGACAGCGCGGCGCTTCTGGTTACATCATCTCACGCCTTTGGTAACACAGTGTCACGCTTTCAGCTATTATTCAGCGCGTCTGGTATTATTATATGGCGCTTCGGGTCTGCATCACAGCGCTTTCGAAAACACAGTGAAGCGCTTCCGGTTATTTTGCTGCGCCTCTGGTAATATTTTACAGTGCTTCTGATCTGCAATACAACGCTCTCGGTTTACAGTGAATCGCTTCTGGTAAGACAGTAACACGCTTTTGGTTCAAGTTGATTTGTTTTTTGCTAACTTGTGAAATTTTTGGTGGAACTAAACTCACTTGTTGCAGCTTCTTATTACTCACACAGAGCCAATAGGTGTTTTCTTAATATGTTCATGCAGGACGAGCGTTGAAGACCCGTTTGCTTTATCTCACTAAAGTCTTAGAAACACATTGCATGCTTAAAAGGAGTAATTGAACAAATCTTTTCTTGCAATCTAAGTCTTAGGAATATACTGCATTTCTTAAGGGACAATGGACATGTATGAACAAACACCTCAATTTTCTAAAGGACAATGGACATGAATGACAAACACTTCATTTCATAAGGGACAATTTACAACTACAATCGTGTGTGTGCATAGCTTAGTTGCACCTTATTTTTCTTATAACGGGACAATTGAACCTTTGTTTGACGTGCTTGCTTTTACTTTTTTTGTACTTCCTTTAGAAGGGCCTGCTTTTGGATTGCGATTCATCCAAAAGGGACGACCCTAAGCGGAGTTTTCCTTTGAACCGCTATATAAGAGGGATAAGGCGAAAGCCAAGTCCTAACTGACGTCAGCCTTACCTTGTGGTGCCAAACTGAAAAGAGGTGTACTAGCTCTTTGTGGAAACGATTTTCACATTGAGCGAAGTGTTTGAAACTCTTAGTAGGATTGGTTAAAGCTTTTAGTAGCTTGTCGTATTGCTCGTAAGGCGTTGGTCCCTCAAAGTCACTAAGAACCAATTTAGATAGAGACTACCCGACCTACCTCCGAACATTGCGGTAATCATCAGTGCAAGGGAAATTGATTTAAACCCTTAAGACACTCACCATTGGCTCCCTTGAGAAGAGATAGTATTCCCTCGGACATAAAGCTCTTGTGACCTACTTGAGCTTTCCAAGGGGAGGGTGAGATATCCCTACCTATTGTCTCTCGCAAAGATACTAAATATCCGACACCTTTATGGAATGATATTTTTATCGACGGAGTATTAAGCTGTGAGCTGATCTACTACAATGAAACCTTGTCTCTAGGGATAAAAAGTGCTTGTTATTGATTGCAACTGTATTAGACCTGTGGAAACATTGGGCTTGTTTGGAGCCTTGAACATACACTATCTGTTGTGTTAGTCCTTGTGCCTTTTTTGACCACTTGTTTGCTGTGTTTTCTCTTGCCAAACCAATCCAATCAGAAACAGAAAAATCTTGCCCTTGAAAAACATCAGACACTACTTCAGCGCCCCTGGTATTACAGCAGCTCGCCTTTGGTAATATAGTAGATCGCCTTTGGTCAGCAGTAACCCACCTCTAGCAAAACTCTACTTCAGCGCCCTTGGTATAACAGTAGCTCACTTTTGGTCACTGTAGCTCGCCTTTGGCATAGCAGTAACTCGCTATTGGTAGCTCAACCCGTCGCCTCTGGCCCACAGTAGCACGCTTTTGGTAGCACAGTCCTGCGCCTCTGGTCAAAATAGTATAGCACTTTTTGGTCTGGTACTTTGTGCATCAGAGTTTGTCCGTTTCTTCAAAGCATCTCACAGATTCCCAGCATTACATTGTGCCCAGGCATATCCCATGGTCACCACTAGGCTACAGCAAACTATGAAGTCTAGGCAAGTTGTCCCTAAGAAGCACAAGTCACCCCCTCGCACACCACAATCAGGTCGTCTCAACATTACTCCCAAGGTGACTCCTAGTACACCCGCGGCAAAACCAATCAGCTCTCTAAACATGCCACACATAGAGGAACCAAGCAATCCTCATGAGGATAGAACCCCTTTGCTAAATGCACTGCAATATACCACAGGCTTGCCTCCGGATTTTGTCCCACAAGGTTATGTCATAGATCAACCCCCATCTCAAGAAGAACGACACTTTGAAATAGGTCAATCCTCTCAAGAAGATGGGCAAGACCTTGATGAATTTATACAAGATCCTAGAGCTATAGCTGCCTTTGATAAAATCCTTAGTGAGAACCAGGATCATTTCTTTCGCTTGCTTGCAAAGCAGGGGGCCAAGTTACCTCCCGATTTTGATGTGTCCACTCTCAAGGAGAGCAACAACACCCAAGAAACCATACAGGCGGTGCAAACCATGTCCACGGTCACTACGCCCTTACCTACTCAAGGCTCGCAGTATAGGACTCCCCTTTTTCAAAATCCAACAGAGGAGAGACCCGTATCACCACTTTTGACTCCTATGGAGATCTATCAAAACCAACAAGAAACTCTCCAACGTCAAGCAGAGTTAGCTAAGCAAGCCACCTTAGCTCGATCCAATGTGCAACCACCTCCCAAAGTGTCCACCCCAAGCGCAAGTGGAATCTTGGTTACCCCATCACGCGTAGGTTTCCCACCCAATTACAATCCGGGGAACGCGTACGTAGCCATGCAACAAGGGTCTCAACATATGCCACCTCCTATATCATCACACCTGCATGTCTCTCAACCAATTGGAGTCACGTAACCCCAACCACAACATTCTTCTACTCTCATCCTCAAGCAACCCCAACCGTCGCAAATCACTTCTACCTATGTTCCTCCACCACAACATTCTTCTACTTTCATCTTCAATCAACCCCCACCGTCGCAAATCACTTCTACCTATGTTCCTCCTCCACAACGTTCATCCACGCTCAACTTCTTTCATACATTACCTAGCCACTCGCAACATTCCCAACATCAGGTTTCCCAAAGCTATGTGCCACCTTCACAACCTAATCAAACGCACTTTAGCTTTCCTCCCCCCAATACGTTTCTTCAACCATCGCAGAGCCAACATTCTTACCTAGCGCCACCTCCACCTCCAATTCCAACCCAATCTGAACCAATCATACAATCCATACAATCCCAATCAATCTTACGACCCTTACAATACCACTGCGCATGGCTCACATTATAATCTTCCATATGGGCAACACCAACCGCTTTTTGGACAACAGGAGACATTACCAACCCCTCCCACGACTATGGAACTAAAGATTGTGGAGGTGCAACAACAGCTATCTGATCTTACGTTTGGCCACACCAAAAAGACCTTCTCCTTGGAGGAAGTGTGCCCTTATCCTTTTGATCGGTCGTTACCAATGATCCCTTTTCCTCAAAATTTCACTATTCCCAAGTTCGATAAGTACAAAGGAAAAGGTGACCCAAAAGACCATCTTAGGGAATTCTATCTTGCTTGCTTTGAGGTCTCTCACAATGACACATATCTTATGCGTCTTTTTCCTCGCAGTCTTGGAGGACAAGCAATAGAATGGTTCTCACACTTACCGACGGGTATCAAGTCTTTCAACGAGCTAGCAGAAAAGTTTGCCACCCATTTTTCTTACAACGCAGAGCATGAGATTTCCATGACGGACCTATGCAACAATAAACAGAAAAATGGTGAGACTTTCATTTCTTTCCTTCAACGATGGAGACAAATGGCTAGTAAATTCCCTTTCAAGATTCCAGAGAAACAGCTTGTTAGCATCTTTGTGCAGAACCTCAACCAAGAGTTAGGTTTCCATTTGCAAATCCTTAGTGCTACAACCTTCGATGAAATCACATACAAGGGTATCAACATTGAGAAGGCCCTCATTGCTAAGGGTGTGGTCAAAATCTTTAAGGAGACGAAAGATAGCAATTCGCATCAACAGGTTGTAACTCATGAGCTGGTGCGTGAATCAAATCTCCATGCTGCTGACATTGTAGACACTTCTTAGCAAACTGTGCAGCATCTTGCTCTATTGTAGGCCAGTAATAACCTATTCTGAGTATCTTCTTAGCAAGATTAGGACCGGTAGAATGTGCGCCACAGACACCTTCATGTATGTCTCGTAAGGTAGCTTCAGCTTCTTCCGCGTTAAGACATCGTAAGAGGATACCATCGAGACTTCGGCGATATAGTGTATCACCCAGAATGATGTAACGAGAGGATCGACGGATAAAGGTTTTGCGTTGGGTGGATGATAGGTCAGGGGGAAAGGTATTGTTCTTGAGGTATTCATAGATATCTTCGTACCATGGGAAATTGGGACCAACAAGTTCGTAGATGATTTCAGTAACAGGAACATCGACGGCTGGTATCAACAATTGCTCGATCAAGAATTCACACTTCTGTGTATTAGCAGGCATATCAATCAGTGACCCTACAGAAGCCATAGAATCCGCAGCTTTATTATGTTCTCTTGGAATTTGCTCAAATGTGATGCTAGAAAAATGTGGTTTGTAGGCATCCACTAGTTGTTTGTAGGGGACCAACTTTTCATCCTTTGTTTGGTATTCATCTGTGACTTGGCGAATGACTAGCTGTGAGTCTCCATATACTTGTAATTCCATGATGTCCCATTGAACTGCTGTATTGAGACCTATGAGGAGTGCTTCATACTCAGCTTTGTTGTTGGTGCAAGGGAATGCTAGCCGATATGACTTTGGAATGTAGTCATTCTGAGGTGTAACAAATAAGATGCCGGCTCCTGATCCATACTGTGTGTAAGAACCGTCAAAGTACAACTTCCACATTATGGAGTTGGAAAGAGTGAAGAGATTCTCATCAGGAAAGTCTGCTACCATGGGATGTGTATCTTTCATAGGTGCTTCTGCTAGTTGATCCGCGAGGGCTTGTCCTTTAATTGCCTTACGATCTGTGTACTCAATATCAAACTCACTAAGGATCATAACCCATTTAGCTAGTTTGCCTGTGAGAGCTGCTTTTGCTAGTAGATACTTCAAGGGATCAATCTTGGCTATCAGATTTGTGTGTTGGTTCAGCATGTAATGCCGCAACTTTTGGGAGGCGAACACTACTGCTAAACAAGCCCTTTCCATTGGGGAATAATTGAGCTCATATCCCACCAAGGTTCTACTGATGTAATAAATTGCATGCTCCTTTCCTGTGTCATCATTCTATGCTAGCAGAGCCCCTAGGGCTGAGTTTGTAGTGGAGATGTACAATATCAAGGGTTTGTCCGCAACTGGTTTAACCAATACAGGAGGTGTAGCTAGATACTCTTTAAGTTGATCAAACGCTGCTTGACACTTGTTGTCCCATCGAAACGAGACATCCTTTCGGAGCAAGTGTTGAAAGGGTTGACATTTATCTGCTAGCTGTGAGATAAAATGCCTGATGGACTATAACCTTCCTTGGAGGCTCCTTAATGCTTTTAGGTTCTTTGGTGGAGGCATCTCCACTATAGCCTTTACTTTTGCTGGATCTACTTCGATGCCTCTACGAGATACAATGTATCCCAATAGCTTTCCTGATGTTACACCGAATACACACTTCTTTGGATTGAGTCTTACTTGGTATTTTTCAAGCCTGTCAAAAATCTGTCCTAGGACCTGTATGTGATCTGCTCTAGAAGATTTAGCTAGTATATCATCAACATAGTCTTCCATGATGTGATGAAAGAGGTCATGAAATATCACTGTCATTGCTCGCTGATAGGTTGCTCCTGCATTCTTGAGACCAAATGGCATGACGCACCAACAATAATTGCCCCAAGGACAAGTAAAGGTTGTTTTATGTTGGTCTTCTTCAGCTATCCTTATCTGATTATAACCCGAGAATCCATCCATGAGAGAAAGCATCTCGTGACCTGCTGTCAAGTCTACTATAATGTCAATGTTTGGTAGTGGAAAGTCATCTTTAGGACATGCCTTATTGAGATCTCTGAAATCATTACACATGCGGATGCGCCCATTAGGTTTAGACACAGGTACAATGTTTGAGACCCAATCTGAATAGTCAATAGGTCGTATGAACTTTGCATCTAATAGTTTTTGTACTTCCACTTTCACCAAGAGAGCTATCTGTGGGTGCATCTTTCTCAATTTCTGCTTGACTGGTTTCACCTTGGGATCAACTGTGAGATAATGAACTACCAGCTTAGGGTCTAGCCTTGGCATATCTGCATAGGTCCATGCAAAGTTGATGGTTCGTTGCAAGAAGAAGTTGTTAAGATTTTTGTGCTCTGTGTCAGATAAGGATGCCGCTAGGAATGTTGTCTTTGGATTCTGTTCTGTACCCAGGTTGATCTCTGTAGAATCTTCCACTAGGAGAGCTGATTTTTCTTGGTACTTAGATGGTAAGGGAAGGTCAAATCCTCCATCCTCAGGTGCCACAGTTGGGTTTTCACCTTTGGATACATCCTTTATTTTTACTATTTTATGATCAGGAGGTGCCACAGTGTGGTTTTCACCTAGAGATCTTTCTTTATTTGCACTTTTGCGACTAAAGGATTTGGCATTCTCACCAAAATAAGCCATGGGCTCTAGTTCCATTACAAAACCTGCCTTGTGATCGCCAAGAGGGATACCTTCCCGAAGTCCCATGAACTCAGCTAAAGCTTCTTCATTCTAAAAGACATCTATAACGGGGGCCCCTTGTTGGTCCCAATCGATAAGCTCAGGGTAGACAAGCGTGACATTCTGGGTGCTTGTGGTGGAAGTTAAGGATACGGAGGATAGTGTAAAAATGGACGATTCTGCGAATAGGTTGGTTATGTGGAGGGAAGAGTCATCGATGATATCCTCCGTAGACGTCGAATTGGTGGGAAAATTGTCAGCTACCTCGTCGAGGATATACTCGATGTCCGAGGCGTGTGGTACCTTCTTACCAAATCCTAATCCTTTCTTGTCTAGCTTCTTTGTTACCACAATGGGCTCCATAGTGCCTTGATTCTGTTTCCCAAGGCCACCTTTGCCTTTATAGCCCATGTTTTTCACTATCCTTAAGCCATTGCCATATTGCTTGACTGGTATCGTGACTGGTTCTTTCTCCTTGTAGAGCCAAGAAGAGATGTCCTCAATAGTTTCCTCTTCCAATAACCGTCCATGTTGGAATTGGGTTAGGAATGTTGGGGGAGGAATAGTAGCTTTTTTGGTAACTTTAGCAATGGGTGGTTTGCCGTAAGATTTTGGAGATAAAGGCATCCGCCCTACACAACAAGATTCGGAGATATCATAAGTGCCAAAGCCTATATCTCGGACGTGTGCTGTGATTTTGGGGAGAGGTGTAGGTTTACTTGTAGAGGCTTGTGTGAGAGTTTCAGGATCAACATAGAGAGGGGATTCAAGGGCTTTGTCATTTTTAGGCACTTGGTTGCAATTCTTATAGCTTCCTTGCAAGACACGGCAAAATTCAAAAGGATTAGGATCTCCTGGGATGGTGATCTCTGTACCATTGTATGGGAACTTTAGGGACTGATGGTACGTGGAGGGAACAGCTTTCATTGCATGGATCCATGGGCGGCCTAGAATAATGTTGTAAGGCAGCTCAATATCAAGAACTTGGCACCTAGTTTCAAGCATGACTGGGCCCAGTTGTATAGGCAAGTGAATAACACCTTCTGAACGGCGTTCTGCATCATCATACCCCTTGATTGTAATACTATGATCAGTGTTGACGTGATCCTCAGAGTATCCCAATTGCTTTAGTAACTTTAAAGAATAGATGTTGAGACCAGCACCACCATCTATGAGGATGCGTTTGATTTTGCGCTTATGTATGAGAACTTCAATATGCAGGGCATCGTTGTGACATGGATCATGGGAGGGGAGGTCCTTCTCAGAGAAGACCACATTGTAAGGCGAAGCAATATTACCCACTATAGCTTGGAAATCTACGACTGCTATGTTGTTAGGAACAGAAGACTCTTGGAGGGCTTTTTCTAACACCACTCTATGTGCAGGTGATGACTGTAGAAGGTCCAAAATAGAGATATGTGCTGGTGTTCTCCCTAGATGTTTGACAAGATTATAATCAAACTGAACCGGAAGCCTAGGTGTAGGTGCACGAATGGTGACATGACCTCGACGAGTAGTAACAGCACAATCCATAGATTTGCCTTTGATGGTGAGGGTAGACACTCGACTCTCTTCAAAATGACCTACAATGGAATCGAAAGATGTGGACACGTGATTGATACCTTTACCTCTATCCTGAGGAGGAGGTGGACCGTGATGAGGGAATGGTTCCTTGTACATATCGAGATCCTTGTTCGTGTGTTGCACTGGTGATTCATTATCAAAAGTGATTTGATTACCGTCGATGAGGTTTTGGATGAGGTGCTTAAGCTTCATGCAAGACACAGTTCTATGACCTTTGCTCCTATGGAACTCACAATACTCATTGTCTCTATAACGTGTAGTTTTGTAGACAGGTTCTCCATATAGGGGAGCATCAGGTAAGGTGATGAGCCCTTTCTGCAAAGCTTGCTGTAAGACCGATTCGATGGGCACTCCCAAGGGAGTGAATTGACGTCGCGGAGGGTAATCTTGTTGGGGCCGCTCTTGTTGTCGTTGCTGATTTTGATAAGGCTGCCTTTGTTGCTGCTGTTGTTGAGGTGGAGCTTGACTTGGTTTGGAGAGTTGCAGCGGTGTTTGCAACGTTTGGACATGCTTAGTATCGACCACTCCATCATTGACCACGTTTTTGTTCTTGTTCCAATATTTGGGTTTATCATTCGACTGTTGATGCGAATTGCTATCTTTCATCTCCTTAAAGATTTTGACCACACCCTTAGCAATGAGGGCCTTCTCAATGTTGATACCCTTGTATGTGATTTCATCGAAGGTTGTAGCACTAAGGATTTGCAAACCACATTTTTCTAGCATCACATTTGAGCAAATTCCAAGAGAACATAATAAAGCTGCGGATTCTATGGCTTCTGTAGGGTCACTGATTGATATGCCTGCTAATACACAGAAGTGTGAATTCTTGATCGAGCAATTGTTGATACCAGCCGTCAATGTTCCTGTTACTGAAATCATCTACGAACTTGTTGGTCCCAATTTCCCATGGTACGAAGATATCTATGAATACCTCAAGAAAAATACCTTTCCCCCTGACCTATCATCCACCCAACGCAAAACCTTTATCCGTCGATCCTCTCGTTACATCATTCTGGGTGATACATTATATCGCCGGAGTCTCGATGGTATCCTCTTACGATGTCTTAACGCGGAAGAAGCCAAAGCTACCTTACGAGACATACACGAAGGTGTCTGTGGCGCACATTCTACCGGTCCTAATCTTGCTAAGAAGATACTCAGAATAGGTTATTACTGGCCTACAATAGAGCAAGATGCTGTACAGTTTGCTAAGAAGTGTCTACAATGTTAGCAGCATGGAGATTTGATTCACGCACCAGCTCATGAGTTACAACCTGTGACAACTCCATGGCCTTTTTCTCAATGGGGTCTCGACCTCGTAGGACAAATCCACCCTTCCTCCTCCAATGGCCACAAGTTTATCATTACAGCCACTGAGTATTTCACGAAGTGGGTGGAAGCCATTCCTATGACCTATATCACTGGTAAGCAAATAGCCAAGTTTATTCTAAACTACCTCATATGCCGGTATGGTATTCCCCAAGCCATTGTCACTGATAATGGGAGACCATTCAAGAACCAAGATGTCCGTGCCTTATGCATACAGTACAATATCCAACATCGCTTTTCAACTCCCTACTATCCGCAGAGTAACGACCAAGCTGAGGCTTCCAATAAAACCATTCTCAAGATCCTAAAGAAAATGGTCAATGAAGCTGGTCGTGATTGGCACTTGCAACTCAATCCCGCCCTATGGGCCTACCGCACTAGTATCAGAACACCAACTGGTGCCACACCCTATGCCTTGGTCTTTGGCTCTGAAGCCATCCTACCTATAGAGGTCGAGATCCCATCCCTCAGAGTATCCATGCAGGACCTGATCGGCGGAGATGAGTATCGTACTTCTAGATTAGCTGAGCTTGAACTACTAGATGAGAGGCGTCTTGCCACACTTAATTATCTCCATGTCTATCAAAACCGCCTCCGGCGTAATTACAACAAAAAGATCAAAGAACGACAATTTCAGGTTGGTGATCTTGTACTTAAGGAGAATCAGAGAAATCAAGCAGATCGAGAGAAGAAGGGCAAGTTTGAGCCTAACTGGTTAGGTCCCTTCATTGTGACAGCAGCATATGGCTCAGGAGCTTATACTTTAGCTACACCTGACGGTATTCCTCTAGATGAGCCACTTAACAGTGTCCATCTCAAGAGGTTCTATCCTTGATCCTCAGAGTATTCCCACAAAAAGTAAAAAAAATAAAAAAAATCAAAAAATCAAAAGATCAAAAAAATCAAAAAATAAAATAAAAAATCAAAAATACAAAAATACAAAAACATTCATCCTCTGGTGAAAACCTGGCAAACAGGCGCCTTGGATAAGTACCATAGTGAAAGCCTGGCAAACAGGCGCTATGCGTAGAGTCAGCATCCATCATCTATCGAGTCCTGTCCACTCCTTGTCCAGTTCGCAACATGCTTCATCCATCCATCCATAATAAAACCATTGACCTTGTTTGCATTTCCATCTCCCTATCTAGTATAGCTTGGAAATTTGTCAATGTCCCTCGTTGTCATCCTATGTCTTGATCTATGTCTACAGTTAACACTGTCTTGTCCTAGGTCAAGTCATTCTGTGTCTTCTTCGGCAGTCACCCCTACAGTTTCCTCTACCAGAATGGGGGCAACTCTTTCCTTCGCTTCGGTCTAGGATTGGTTCCTTGTTCGTGGTTCGCAGCGCATGCTTCAATCTTGTCTCATTTCCACAGGTAACACCCTTTAACGGACACAGATTTTCTACGATAAGGCTGTTATCTTCTCAACACTTGTTCTACATCATCACGCCACCAGAACTACATATCCTCTTTTCAATCTTAAGGTACCTTGATCCCATGGATATGGGTATGTAGGCAGTCTAGAATACGAAGCACATTTCCAGTACTCAGGTACATAAGATCACCTCTTCTCCGCTCTTCTTCTACATCATCACAGTAACCAGAACTACATATCATCTCTTCTTAATCTTAAGGTACATTGATCCCATGGATATGGGTATGTAGGCAGTCTAGAATACGAAGGACGTTTCCAGTACTCAGGTACATAATATCTCCCCCTTCCACCTTGACCCATTCATCACTCTATCCAGAACTACATATTTATCACATTCATCTTCCATCGTAAGTGTGCCTTGATCCTGTGGATACAGGGTATGTAGGCAGTCTGGAATATGAAGGATGTATCCAGTACTTAGGCACACACGATCCACCATTCTCCACCCGTTTCAATCCATTAGCACTGTCACCCTTCTAGTCTTTCGTTTATCAAAATCCATTCGCCTCGACTTGACTAACTCACGCAGCAAGCTAGCACACCCGTTCCAAGCAAAAGTCCTTAACAAACCTGAAGCAAAGCAGCTTTCTTCCAGAGTCATCTACTGTCCTGCATACCTATTGCCAACATTAGCTAAGTACCGCTTAACCAAGCCCTAGATCCACAAGCTTGTCTTCTGCGAAGTGTTCCATTGTCGAGACCAACACACGCGTCTCCTGCGACATGTGGCATTTCCTGCAGCAAGATATTGTCTTTTTAGGTAGATAGCCCCCTTTAACGGACACAGAGTTCCTATGATAAGGCTGTTATCTTTCCTACCCAATCTATCCTGAGCAACCTCTTTGGCATGAGAATATGTTGGCTGTATGTTTACTTTGTAAGTCAGTCAATTTGTGTTATGGTTTATCTTTTGTTCCCTATTCCCATACCTATTCAAAGCTACCTTGATTTGTCTATAATCTTGGTATGTGGCGATGCAGTACGGATTGGGGGCATAGTCATTGCTTTCTGTGTGCCGTGTTTGAGGAATGATCTCTAGCATCTTTCTTAGCATTCTATTTATCTTGTGTGTGTTACGTCCTAGCATCTTACATATTAATATTTCTTCTTGCATTCGCATGTATGGAAGTTTATTTTATGTTCAAGACTATGGCTTATTCGCATATTCCAACAAGGTTATATTATGTCTAAGGGATCTAGGTTCAAACCGTTTGCTTGCAGAGTCAACGTCCACGCACTCGGATATTACTGCACCTTGGTCTTTTATACCCTGGTGGCAAACTATCCACGTGCTATATCAAACTAAGGATTGCTCTTTATATACAAACGCGAAGCCATTGCAACAAGCGCATTCATCCATTTCCACATCCTTTATATCGCTTTCATTGCAGTAATC
Organism: Cunninghamia lanceolata; assembly: GCA_027924645.1. Lineage (NCBI taxonomy): Eukaryota > Viridiplantae > Streptophyta > Pinopsida > Cupressales > Cupressaceae > Cunninghamia > Cunninghamia lanceolata. The sequence goes on along the minus strand of BSBN01001622.1, from coordinate 668,105 downwards.
GATCAACAGTCTCCATCTCCTCCTGTTCTCCTCTCTGGTGCATATCTGCAAAACCCACATGTTAGATATCACTAGTCATCACATCTATATCACCATACATCTCTATCATCATACATCTATAAGCATCATATAAACAATATATGTCATCACATGAATCCATAATCATACATACATCTCATCACATCCATGACATCAAGGAATGCATACACAAAAGCATGAACAGCAGTGAGTCGAACAGATCATCATATATATATATATCATGTAATGGTCATCATAATACAAGGTGTTAGTGTCTACATCAATAATACAAATGTGTATACATCTAAATATACACCAATATAGTACATCAAGGCTATCAAGAGCCCTCAAAATATACATCAGAATGCACGCAGGCATCTGTCCAAAATAATACAATATGATACAATATACATGAGTATGCCCTAGTGGGTAGAGCTGCCCTCCTGCTGTGGCCCCTGGCCTCCTCCTGTGCTCGGTGGAGGTCCCCCTGATGGTCCTCCTCCTCCCCCTGGCGGCAAAAGTGGCCCTCTGACCGAGGACGCTGACTGCCCTGTCCTCCAGGGTCCTTATGCCCCCGACCTGCTCCTGTCTCTATAGCTCGGTGCCTGCTGAGCTGCCAGCACCGCACGCACATACAGCCCCCTGTAATACTCTGCCTCCCGGCCAGCTGATACCAGCTCACCCTGCACTTGGACGAGCTCACTGTATAGGGTCCTCTGGTCTGCACCCAGTGCACGGCGTGCCTCCTCTCTCTCCCGCCTCACTCTAAAGAGTGTAGCCTCTGCTGTCAGCCGTAGCTGTACCTCGGCATCTCTCTCTCGCCTGGCCTGTGCTACCACCTTGGTGTCTGCTGCTGGTGCGGCCGGCGGCTACATCTGTGGCTGTGCTTGTGCATGTACCTGGGCCTGTAACTACCTGTATGCCTGCACCTGTGCCTGTAGCTGTGCCTGCACCTGTGCTAGGGCTGTCTGGGCGGCTATGGCTGCCTGTGTCTATGCCTGGGCTGTGGCCTCTGCCTGTCTCGCCTCTGCCCGCGCTGTATCCCTATCTCTCCTCAGTCGGTCCCCACCCTTGGTTTTTCTTTCCCACCCCGTTTTTCGCTTTTCTTCCCCCCTGGTTGCGCAATCTTCTCGTCGAGCGTCAACACCTTTCCTCTGTCGCTTCCTGGTCTTCCCGCTCAAGGGGGCACCCTACGCCAGCTACGCTGGGGCAACTACCTACACTGGGGCATAAAAAAAACACATTGTATCACCTCTTCAACAATTAATTTCTTTGACGCAACGCTATAAACTGCATTGCATCAAAGAGGGGCAAAATGTAGACACCCTAAAATGACCGTGTCGTCGAATCACTTGCATTTCATAATCTGTCTCATCACCTGCATTTCAACGTTAATTAAATAATCTAATTATTTAATTAATTTTCATCAAATTCTTCTAAATCTCGTAAATTGCAACATTAATTAAATAAATCCTCTTTATTTAATTAATTAAATTAAATTCCTCTATATTCTTCCACAATTAAATAATTTTTAATTATTTAATTAAATCATTATTCGCTTTCCAAATTTCAGTTCCACATTAATTAAATATATCCCATTATTTAATTAATTCATCCACAAATCCCCTCTTATCTACAAATTAAATAATTCTTAAATTATTTAATTAAATCAAAATCATTCTTCCAAAATCATGCACAACAATTAAATAAATTTATTTATTTAATTTGCTTTTCAAATCTTCTAAATTAAATAATTCTAATTATTTAATTACTTCTTCCAAAAATATCTTCTCTAAATTTAAATAAATCAATTATTTATTTAGATTGCTTTTTTCTTCTAATTTGAGTTATCTCTAAATAACTCAAGCTTTTCTTGCTCATCAATTAAATATTTCTATATTTAATAAAGCAAAATATCTTCTATTCTCATGCAAATCTCTTCTTCTTGTTTTAAATCACTTAACTAATTGCTTTATTCTTTAATTGATCTATTTCTTCAGTTAACTTATTCTTCTATTCTTGATAACTCCTCTTATGCAAAAGCAAGCAAGACATATGTCTTCTTCTCATTCGTTGCACATTCCTCAACTTATCTCCTCCGTTGATTCTTCTGAATTATCTGGACCGTTGATCGATTTTCCTTGAAATCTATATAAACCCCCCTCATCTCCTTCATTTAGTCTCTCTCTTCGATCGTATTCTCAGGCATACTTAACAGAGCTTTGAGCATACACAACGCGTCGATTGGGCACTATAACGATCTTTTGACATTGATCTCTTGAGCACATACTTGTTTGTTGCAGCCATGGCTTTGCAACTACATTGAGCAATCCACATATCTCCAAAAGGGAACAATACAGGTTTTGGTAAGAGCTTTCATTTGTCTTTGATTGGTGATTTATGGCTTTTACTTAGATTCGTTTCCTTTATGTTATTGGGTTCTTTGGTTTTATTTAGTTTAGATTTAATCCATTTTTCCATATACACAATATGATCACTACCAACCTTGCTAGCAACACATTACCTTCCTTTTATTCCAATGCTCTCCCTAGCCAAGATGAACCATTAGTGGATAAGAAAAGGTCTCTCACATTAAATCCTTTAGGGATAGATGTTGGGTATAATCAAGAGAAAAACAATGTTAATTCAAGCTTCACTAATAGAATCATTCCACCCACTAAGGGGTTATTTGATAAATGTAGCAATGTTCCTAAGATGATTGTGTGAGAGACACCTAGTGCACCTTCTTGCTTAAAACCAGTGATTACGGTTCAAGGTGATTGAAAACCACCTTGACCCGTGGATTACATCCTAAACTATGCAAGACAAATCACTCAAAGACATCAAGGTGTTCAAAATGTGTCACAAAAACCACATTATAATGTGATTGCTCACACATAAAACACCCATAATAATAAAGAAAGTAAGCAAGCACCACATGTGCCTATCTCTCTTCCATGCTCACAACCTATGCTCCCTCCACCACCTCATCTTACTCCTAAAAGTGGTCAAGAATATGATCTTGTTGAGAAGCTTTGTGCTACTCCGGCTAAGATCTCTCTTTGGGATTTAATAAAAACATCCCCTACATACAATGGAATTCTCCAAGAATCTTTACAAAAAGTGATTGTACCACCCGCTGTTAAGCCAAATGATGTAGCAGCTCTATTAGATTGTATCCATGCGATAAAATAAATATTCTATTTTAACAACATGAAATACCGACAAGTAAAGATGAATATGATGCACTTATAATATTTGCCACGATAGATAAAAAGTTGATAAAGCGAGTTATGATTGAAAATGGATCAGTTCTTAATGTTTGTAGCATTGACTTACTACACAAACCAAGATTGACACATCTTTTATCAAATTGGATATAATTAGCATTTGTGGCTTTGATAATGTTGGTAGAAAATCTATGGGTACCATATAAATTTACCTATAAAGCTTGGACCCGTGACATTATCTACCCTTTTTCATGTCATGCCTGGTTTGCTTTCATATAATATGATTCTTGGTAGACCGTGGATCCATGCCATGGGGACAGTTCTATCTACCCTTCATTGATCATTAAAGTTCATTTATCAAAACAAACTTTACACCGTAGAAGCCGATCTTGAGCTGGATAGTTGTTTACATATTGAAAGAACAAAACTAGTTAACAATCATAAAAGTTTAAACAACTTACGAGTAGATTCATCAATGCCTCTTGCCACAGATAATGTTGTGCAAGACTCTAAACCATCGAATGCACTTTTTGGTGATGATTGGGGTTCATTAGATTTTACTCCTTCCTATAATAGGGAATATAAACTTAATAACTTTGGCACATCAAAAGTCGCATCGATCTCATCCAATCAATCTTTTGAAACACCTAAGAAACCTAAAGTCTCCTTGGTAGAAAACAAAGACAATACCCTTACTTATACTATAGATTATGAGACTTATGAGGCTTCACTTTCTCTAAAGAAATAGACTCCCTCTATGGTCGTGGATTTCAAATTGTGTACAAAAATTGTGACTATGCAGGTAATAGATGTGGTGTAAATCAACAAGGAATCATAGTACGTTTACAAGTTGCTAGAACTAATTATACAAGTGGTATTGGATACAGCTCTTTGAAGCCCACAAAAGCCTCTCATTGTCCTAAACTCAATTTTAATGCAATATCAATGAGATTGAAATGACATACGAGATATCCTAAGCTGAGAGACAAGAATTATCCACCAGGAAAGATTCCATTAAATCAGGTAAGTATTTCTAACCTTGGTGGTCACCTATGTCATAGCATTATTTTCTCATTTATGTGACCTCCCCTCTTGTGTTGTGTTCCCCCCATGATGTGTTATGTGTTGTTTAGGTCTCCTTGGATGACCCTTGATACTCTTGTAAGGTCAAGGATACCAGGAGACCACCTCTGTTGTGACAATTCTTCTATTTGTATCATCATTCTTCTATCTTGCTTCCCCTCTATTTTTATTGTTGTGTGTTGTGTCTTAGGCACATAGCATTGCGACTGACGACCTAGGAGCATCTTCCTATGTGATTATTCCTAAAACACTTGTTCTCCTCTCTCATTTTATTGTTTACCTTCTTCTAGTGATTCTACCTAGTCGGTGGATGACGAAAACAAACATATACTGATATAGACTGCGTGTCCCTTCAACAAGTAAGAAAAATGGACCTAGTCCATATATGAAGATGGGGTTGATTTATATAGCTGATGCTTGGATAGTACAATCACTTTGTGTGATATCTGATGTTGTCTTATCATGCTTACAAATCATAACAATACATCTGCTCCATGCACTTTGATTGTTTTGGGTGTCTCACCTTGTTGGTACACTCAGTTCTGAGATGCCTGTAGTATAAGCCCAACGTCTATACTTGGATTCAAACCTATTTGTGTAGCCTTGACTTGTTTATTTTCATACATAGTTTTCATGTTTTCTTAGATTAAGAGGTACTTGTAGGAACATTCAACAATCGTGAGCACATATCACCTTTGGGGACATGGGCTTTGCGAAAGCTCTTTTCCCTTATGTGTTTTCTCTCTACCTTAACATGCTTGATATCGGTACAAGATGTCAACCACCTTAAGGCGGGGGCATATAAGGTAAGTTGTTTGATGATTTTGGTACTAATGAATCATGTTTGTAAGCCCTCTGTGGAGGCGGGATGTTGTATCTTTGGTGCGAGTGCACATCTTTTTTATATTGCAATCAAGAAGCCCTTTGCAGAGGTGAGATATCATGCATATCCTTTTATTTCAAAAGCCCTCTACGGAGGTGGGGATGGTGTACCTCTTGAGCTAGTGCACATACTTTTTATTTCAAAAGTCCTCTGAGTAGGCAGGATTGGATCTGAGACTATCCTCCCTTAAGCGTGTCTTTGGCGGTTGTTGTGGCCTAAGCCCAACCAACAGGTGTGCATGTAGCATGCTTGAGATGGTGGGGGCTTAGCAATAAGTTCCTTCCATTGCCTTGTTTGCCATGTTTTATATGTATAATATGTCTTTGACATGCTATACGGTGCTCATGTTTTTTGTGTGTCTTTCGTGTGTTTTCTCCCATGTGTAATTTCAAGGGAGTGGAAAAATGCCCCTCTTACACTCAGGATTTGTATGGTGTGTTTTCTCCCAAGCATAGTCTCAAGGGTATGTTGAATGGCGTACTTGTTCTCAAGTGTAGTCTTAAGGGTGTGGCTAAATGCCTCTCCTACACTTTGGGATTTGTTTGGTGTGTCTTCTCCCCCATATGTAGTTTCAAGGGTGTGGTGAAATGCCCCTCCTACATTTTGGGGTGTATATTGCATTTTTATTTTCCATGTATCTGCATTCATTTATATATATGAAAATGAAAAAGAATATCACTGTATTCATCGTGTTTTGCATGTCTTCAATACTATCTTCTCTATGTCTTGCATGCCTATTACTGTCTTCTCCGTGTTTTGCATGCCTGTTATTGTCTTCATTGTGTTTGCGTGTCTATGACATGTTTTCTCTAATGTCTACCTGAGACTGGGAACTAGAAATAGTTCTTCAATCTTTTTGTATGCATTAGCTTCAAGTGCCTGGCATGTTTGCTATGTTTTGACCATACTTTAATGCATGTATGGCTCCTAAGATCATACATACATTAAAGTGGGGGCTAAATGTTTTGTCATAAAATGTTCCCCTAGGAATTTTACCTCCTAAGTTTAGCTCACGGGTTCCTTGTTTTTCATCATGCATGTTAGATTTAACTCCCGAGACAAAATGGTCTGAAACCCATGTCAAATGGGGCTTGAGGGACATCTGTGAACCTTAACCCTAACCCAAAAGAGGTCCTGGGGCAAGGGTGCTCGTGCCCTTGTCTTGCCCTATTTTGGTGGGATCCCTATTTTGGTGGGATCCCAAATTTGAATGTTAGTTTTGTGACCGTTAAAAGGTTCCGTTGCCGACATCTTAAGTTTGAATTATGAAATTTGTAGCAGGAATGCATATATAAGCATGTTTAGGACTTCATTTGTAAACTAGATGGATAATGCAAACTTGTGATCTTATGCTAAGGATATCAAGGCTTTCATTGTGCTACAGAGCAGACTTGTGTTGTTATTATGTTTGTTGTAGATTTGGCTTCATCAACCCATCTCATGGCATGAAGGAAATTCATCTCTGTGAGAGCTACACCTCTGAGGTGATATCTAGTTGTGTTTGAATCTATCATTTATCAATTTGTTTTTGCCTCTATCCTGCAAGGACACGTACTCTCTATCTAACAACGGTGTTGGAAGGATTGAATTCCATTCTAGGGCTTGATTGAGGCAAGCTCCTAAACACCACAACCCCCAACCCATCTTGTGATTGTAGGTGATAGGTATCAAATCACGAAGAGTGGAGTTGTAGAGGAGTGTTGCAAAGGATCAAGATTCCAGATCTGATAGAAAGAAGCAAAAAAGAGCACAGTCAGGCTTGGGTGCTAGTCCCTTTTCCCTTCAAGTTTGCAGAGGTAGAAATCTCTAGAATAGGGATAATTAGTAGTAGACAGAGTCTGAAAACCCCCAAAGAAAACACTGTACTGGGCTTGGGCGCGGGTCCCTTTGCCCTCAACATTTCAGGATCCCAAACTTTGAAATTTGATGTGTATCTGATCTTCATTTACCTTCTTTGTGTGTGAGCATTTGTTGGAATTTGTTTGGTTTCTTATGATTTTGCATAATTAGGGTTTTGAGCATAATTGGGCATTAAATTAAGACACTAATCATCAATTTCCAAATTTTCCTATCATTACAAGTGAAAACCAACCTGTAGGTGAATCCTCTTGCAGAAGTTGTGATTCAATTCAGTTAACTATCCTTGAATGTGTGTAGTGAAAGGAGGATTTAGGCATATCATTCATAAAACCCTTTTCCCCCTTTTTCATACATAACAACAATATACTTGCAGAGAAAACTTCTCACAGGAGTATCACCACCGGAGATCAAGAGACAACATGACTGCTATCAGACTCTCAAAATACATCATGATACCACAACCATAATATAATGCCCTCATAAAATAGGGTTACCTTCTAGGGCAAAACAAGCAAACAAAATATCTACCATCAGATCTAAAACCTAATAATGAATGATCTAGATTTACAATATATCATTAATTTAATGTATGTTGCCCATTTAACATTTTTTGTTAACAAAAAAATGTTAACACGCATCCCACTCCACCCCATGCTCCCATTGTATATTAAACCTATCGGTGTAACTAGGAAATATATATAAATATATATACCCTATCAACAATAAGACTTATATAATTGCAAGGTTGAGACACATTTTCCCAACAGATCTCCCACTTATCGAATACCTTGCAAGAGCAACAAGAGGGAGTAAACATCATCTCTTAATTTCTAGGGGCCAAAAGGCCCATAGTCTCTGAACAACATCTAAACATTTCTGTGCTCACAGGCTTAGTTAAAGAATCAACAACATTCATCAAAGTCTCTACCTTAACCAGCTTCACCCTGCCATCTTCAACCATATCTCTAACAAAATGATACTATACATCAATGTGCTTGGTCCTGATATGAAATGTCAGGTTCTTAGCTAGACATATCACACTTTGATTGTCACAATAAGTTGTCATTGCACCTTGTTTTATTCCAATACCTGAACATAGTCTCTTAAGCCAAATGACTTCTTTGCAAGCATGAGTAGCTGCCATATACTCAGCTTCAGTAGTGGACAAAGAAACCACACACTTACTCATCCAACTAATTGCATCACCAAATAAAGTAAACACATAAGCACTGGTGGATCATCTACTATCAATATTACCTGCCCAGTTTGAATCCACATAACCATGAATATCAAGGGAAATATCATCTTCAATCAAATTACTATGATAACACAAGGAATACTCTGAGGTACTAGGCAAATATTTGAAGACTCTTTTAACTACATCCCAATGAACTCTACCAGGATTAGACATATATATAGAAAGAACTCCCACTGCTTGGGTAATGTCTAGTCTAGTACAAACCATAGCATACATCAAACTTCCAACTGCACTCTAGTAAGAAATTTTGCTCATCTCTTCCATCTCTGATGGAGATGTTGGACAATCTAAAATAGATAACTTTGTTCCAACTGAAAAGGTAACACACAATGGTCTGTAGTCCTGCATGTTAAACCTCTGTAAAATTGAATTGACATACTTACTTTGGCCAAGACATAGCTTTCTATTCACTCCATCTCTTCTAATTTCCATCCCAAGAATGTGTCTAGCTACACCAAGGTCTTTCATTTCAAATTTAGCAGCAAGTTGAGATTTTAGTTCTAAGATCATACCTTTCCCTTTACCAATAAATAACATATCATCAACATATAATGCAATAAATAGGAAACGATCACCATTAGTTTTATAATAAACACAATCATCTAATTTAGAATGCTCAAATCCTAAACTCAACACATATGTATCAAATTTATGGTACCACATCCTAGGACTCTATTTTAGGCCATACAAAGATTTCTTCAATTTGCAAACCAAATTACCTTTACCTTTCACCATGTAGTGCTCTAGCTGTGTCATATAAATATCCTCCTCCAAGTCACCATGAAGGAAATCATTTTTCACATTCATTTGCTCAACCTCTAAATCATAAGAAACAACAATAGAAAACAAAAATCTAATGGATGTCATTTTCGCAATAGGAGAAAATATCTCACCATAATCAACACCCTCAAATTGAGAGTAACCTTTTGCAACCAACCTTGCTTTGTACTTCTCAATACCTCCATCTAAACCAATCTTTTTCTTGAACAGGTCCATTTGCAACTAATAGGTTTTCATCCTTTAGGCAATGGTACAAGATCCTATATATCATTCTTTTTCAAAGATGTCATTTCTTCATCCATAGCAATCTTCCAAGATTTTGCATCATTCATACCTAATGCTTCTTCTATAGATCTAGGTTCGTCCATGTTAGTATTCAAAGCAAAAATACATCTCCAATCATTAGGTTAATACCTTTCAGGTGGTTGTCTATGCCTTGTAGACCTACGAACAAGTTGAGTTGGAGGTTCTTCCTCCTCTTTTGAAGATTCAGAGCTAGATGAGCTCTCCTCAAGTTCGTATCTATCCATGGGCCTCGATTCAACTTTCTCAAGTGTAGAAGGAATTTAAATCACATCTTCCTGTTTACTTTGTTCTGGCTACAATATAATAGAAGAAGGATTACTTTCTCTAAAAAAAACACTTCTACTATATATTACCTTTTGTACAATAGGATCCCAAAGCTTGTATCCTTTCACACCATAACTATATCTGATGAAGATACATTTCAGAGCCTTGTTCTCCAACTTTGTTCACTTCTCCTTTGGCACATGTGCATATGCTTTGCAACCAAAGACTCTAAGATGTCTTAATGAAGGCTTGTGACCCGACCATGCCTCTATAGGCCTCTTATCAACAAGAGCTAATGTAGGAGACCTGTTAATCAGGTAAGAGGCAGTGGCAACAACTTTAGCCCAAAACCTTTGTTCTAGACCAACACTACTCAACATACTCCTAGATTTCTCCATCAGTGTCCTGTTCACTCTTTCTACAACTCTATTTTGTTGTGGAGAATACAGAGTTGTCTTTTGTCTATAAATACCACAATCTTTACAAAATCTATCAAAATCATTAGAGAAAAATTCACCACCATTATCAGTCCTCAAACATTTTATTTCCTTTCCAGTCTACAACTCAACCATTGCTTTAAATTCTTTAAATAGACTGAAAACTTCATATTTACTTTTTAGAAAGTATACCCATGTCCTACTATAGTCATCAATAAATAAAACATAATATGTGGATTTTCCAATTGAAGGAACATCTACAGGACCAAATAGATCAGAATGAATAAGATCCAACACACCACAAGATTTATGAGTACTCGAGTAAAACTGAACATGGTTTTGTTTTCCACAAATGCAATGCTCACATAAATCAAACTCAATATTACAATCAGACAACCCTTCAACAATGTTTTTATTTTCCAAGGTCCTTAACCCTTTTATCCAATGTGGTCGAGTCTTTGGTGCCATAACATAATTTTCTCTGCAGGTAACTTTATTTCAGAAGAAAGAGCACCCTTGGATACCTAAAATCCATGACCATCTACTAAAGATGAAACCCTCACTTCTTCCATAGACTTGCTTTTCACATAAGTACTATTGCACTTAAAAGTGCATGCATCAAGCTTATATAATGTGCCATATCTAACACCTCTAGCAATCACCATAACACCATTAACCATCTTGCATCCTGCATCAGAAAATACTACCTGCACACCTGCATCTATTAGTTTTCTCGCAGATAACAAATTTCATGCTAATCCAGGGATATGCAACACACCATTAATCCTTTTTATTCTACCATCAGAAAAAACTGATTCTAACTTTACCACAGCCAACAATATTTAAATGAGAATCATCACCCAAGTAGACCTTACCTCCATCAAATTCTTCAAATTTAGAAAACCAATCTCTATTAAAGGTCATATGGAAAGATGAACTTGAGTCAATTAACCATGCATCATTACCTACATGAGTTTCCAAAGCTACAATGAATGCATCACCATCTTCCTTCTCATACTCAAACTCAGAATCAAATATCTTCTTTTTCTTCTTCTTTTCTTCTTTGCATTCCTTCTGAATATGTCCAAGCTTACCGCAGTTCTAGCAAACAACTTTGGACTTTCCAGGAGATTTGGATCTCCCCTTGGACTTGGATTTACCATGCTTCTCATTCTTTTTACCTTTTTCCTTAGGTCTTCCTTGAACATTTAGGGCCTCCTTGGCACTGATGGATACCTTCCTCCTCGTCTCTTCAGAAAATAAAGAACCCACCATATCTTCATTCTTTAATATAATAGAAGTACTCCCAATAGCTGGATAACAAGAGAATCCCATGAATTGAGAAAATAACAAAGCAATATCTGACATTTCTCCTCCTCATCCATTTTGACACCAACTGATGCCAATTGAGCTACCAACATATTGAATGCTTCCAGGTGGTCTATAATTTGTCCACCCTCTTCCATTCTCAAGGAATACAATTTCTTTCTCAAGAAAATCTTGTTCACTAAAGATTTAGCTTGATACATCTCACCAAGCTTCTTCCATAGTTTCTATACAGAGGTCTCTTCATGGACATTAATTAAAATAGAGTACCAAACACAATCTGATTAGACCCTTGGCTTTATGGTCCATAACATCATATTGAGCAGCCAAAGTAGGATCTGCAAGCCTTGAAAGCTTCTCATCAATAGCATCCCACAGATCTCGATCTATCAACAGATCCTCCATCTCCAGCTTCCACATTTCAAAATTATTTCCAAAAAACTTATCCACCTCTATTCTCCCCATTGAACTTGCCATCTGAAAATTCTTCCAACAATATCACAAAGTGTCTTTTGCACAACCTCCCACTAAATCTAGATTAATTCAAAAAACCCAACAACCCACAACTAAAACCAAAGGTGATCAGGCTCTAATACCACTTGTATGGAAGCTAAGGTAGCGGAACAACTTCTACACTAATCTTGAGAGGAGGATAATGCAAAACTTTACATATCTTTAACAGTTACATAAACTTAAACATAAATAAACATAGATATCATGCATACCACAACACAGTGATTTACGTGGGGAAAACCCTTTTGGGAGAAAAACCCCACACTCCAAACGTTGCCCAATATATTATTCAGAAATCACAAAGATTACAATATACTTGCAGAGAAAGATTCTCATTGGAGTATCACCACCAGAGATCCAGAGACAACACGACCGCTATTAGACTCTCAGAATACATGAGAATACCATAGCCATAATACAATGCCCTCATAAAATAGGGTTATCTTCTAGGGCAAGACAAGCCAACAAAATATCTAACATCAAATGTAAAACCTAATAATGAACGGTCCAAATTTACAATATATCATTAATTTAATGTATGTCAGCCATTTAACAGTTTTTGTTAATAAAAAATGTTAACACGCATCCCACTCCACCCCATGCTCCCATTGTATATTACACCTATCAGTGTAACTAGGAAATATATAAATATATATACCATCAACAATAAGACATATAATTGCAAGGTTGAGACACATTTTCCCAACAATTAGGTGGATGGATAATAGGAGGGGATGTGGTAGGGTTTTGTCTTTTGAGTTGGGGAATGTCAAAAGTAGATGGTAACTTTGCACAACTTTTAGCTAGTCACTGGAAGAAATAATCTGGGTTTACTTTGATAAAATGATTAACCAATTTCATCTTCTCAGGATTTTTAGAAAACTCTTGCATTCTTAGATATTGAGGGTCATCTTTAGGGGATGGATTAAGATGGGGATTAGATGGATGGTTTGACAGTTTAGGATTTTGGTGGGTTAAGGTATGGCCTAATGGATTAGGGCTTGGAAGGTTTGATGGGGGAGCTAATGAATGATGAAATATAGGATTTGATGGATTGGGAGGTAGGTGGACTAATAGATTAGGATTATAAGTGTTGGAGGGATATTTTGATGGAAGGACTATAGGGATTGATGGATTGGGAGGTATGTGAGATAATGGATTAGGATTAGGAATGTTGGAGGAAAATGGTGATGAAGGGATTGAAGGAATTGATGGGTTGGGATTAGATATAGTTTGTTGTAATGGTATGGATGAAGATATGGTAGATGGGTATGAGGTCATGGGGTTGACTTGGTAAGTGGTTTGGGGTTAGATATATGAATACGTGAAACTTTGAGGTGTTGATATGTTGGAATGATATGATTGATATATTGGTTGATAGGTTGGTTGTGATGACATGACCACATAGGGGGATGAAGGTTTGTATGAGATTGGTAGGGATGGTGATGTTGAGGTGATAGGATCATGATAATCTCCAATGGTGAGATGTGCGTAAGGTTTATGCTTGATGAGATCTCTGATTTGTGCCTTGGCAAGAGGATCTAGCACCTCATACGAACATTTAATTTCTTGTATTTCTGTAGCAAGATCACTAGGATATGTGTATGGATTAGGTTGGTATGATAGTGATTTTTCTTGGATTGGATGTATGGTTTGAGGAATGGGGTTTGACATAGATGGTTTATCTTCCATAACCATTTTGTCAAACCAACTCATGATGTCTATAGGTGTGTTTTGGATTGGATGTGGATTTTTGAAATGGATGATTGTGGATTAGGGCTAGGATCATTTAGATGAAGGATTATAATGATTGATTGGATGGATTGTGATTAGGATTTGGATGATAGTGGATGGGTTTGGAGGAGGCTATGTCCTTAACCAAAATTTGATTTTCAAAGGATTGATTCTGATTAAGGATTGGATACATGATAAAAATAGATAATGGATGATTGTCTTGGGATGAGGGAGAAATGAATTAGATTAGGATGTGGTTGAAATGGGATTATGTGGATAAGAAGATTGGATTAAGGATGATACTGGATAAAGTTGAATTATGAGAAGGATGAATGATGAAGTTGGATTAGGTTCAATGATCGGATTATGATTAGGATGATGGTTGTGATTAAGAATTGGATTAGGTTGATTGAATAGATTAGGATTAGGACCTTGATGGGATTTGGATAACTTGATTATGATTAGGGTCATATATGATGGATTATGGATGGATTGGAGATAGGTTGGGATTATGTGATTGGATGATTAAGATGATTGGGATAAGGTGATAAGATGATTAGGGGATGATTTGGATAGGTGATGTGGATGATTAGGATAAGGTGATAAGATGATTAGGATAGAATTTATTAGATTAGGATGAGGATGAAGTGGATTGGATTATTAGGGATTATTAGGGATATGAGATGGATAAGAGTGATGATTAGGTTGATTAGGATGGATAATTAGGATTATTATGGATGATTAGAATAGTTGGGATGAAGTGATTGGATGAGATATGGATGATTGGGATGAAGTGTTAAGATGATGAGAATAATTAGTATGGGATATGATGAGATTGGAGGATTAGGATAAAGTCGATTGGATTTGGATGAGATGGATACGGTGATTAGGATGAAGTTGGATTAGATTGGATGAAAAAGGTGATTGGTAATGGTTTAAAGCTTGACTTAGGCAAATTGGAAAACAATAAGGTTCACAAACATATGCATAGGTTTGCAAAAGATATGAATTTGGTATTGGACTTATGCAAATGGTCACACACACAATACACAACAACACCCTAGATTATTCAAGTGGGATTGTCTTCGTAGTGTAGGCCCATGCTCAATTCCTTTAAATATTCCTACCTAACTAGGAATATCTTTTAGAGGGAATAGCTAGGGATAAAGGCATTGCACCTACTATCCCTTTTCCTTATAGGTTTAGATACCTTACCCAAAGAAATTTTTGCTCTATGAGGAACACAGTGAGTAACTTCTTGCTTGATCAGCTGAACCCTGCACCACACTAGAAGACAAACGAAATGTCCTAAGCTAGGGTGTACAAGTTTGCTAAGGGAGTCCCAAATATACACAAGGTATGGGGGTAGAACTTTGTAAACACTAGTCCATTGAAGGCATGCGACATAAGTGATTAAGCGAATGCTACTTCACCTTGTGTCTGGAATCACCCAGGGCTCCAAGACTATGCCAATGACTACGTGACTAGATTGAGGTACAAATTTCACTCTCCCCCCTTTGATATACCCCACTAGAACATGTGGTTGAGGTCATCCCTTAGGATGATGAAATCCCCAAGAAGGCCTCCTAAGGGAAATATGTTGTTAGGTGTTTTTGATATCCAAGCTCGTATGAAGCGCAAGGAGAGAGCATACACACACTAACACACCTTGGGTGACAAAAGTGAAACAAAAGATGCTTTTGATTCTCAAGATCACCTCATGGTGTGAGAGGAGAGCATACACATAAACTTGATCCACAAAGAGAAGATTAGTTAACCATTAGAAAAATAGACATGCGTTTTGAAAATGAATGAGACTAGAGGATGCTTTTGATTCCCAAGATCACACTAAGTGCAAGGGAAGATCATACACACCCCAAGTCACAATCAAGCCGACTAAACAAAGAAGACACAAATATTAGTTTAATGATCAACCTTGAACATGTGAACCTACAAAAAACTTGTTAGTAGTTTGAAAGATTTGACCTTTGACAAGTGAAAAGGCTACAAAAAATTGTGTTAGGTTAAAATGATTAAACATAAAAAAATTAGAAATTGATGAAAAGATAAAGAATATTAAATAATACTACCAGATTCATTGCAAAATTCTATGCAATTTCAAAAATAATTTGCTAAATTTTGATTTGAAATGTAAAATATATGAGCGATTAAAGTTTGTAAGAAAACAAAGAGTTCAAATGATTATACCTGATTATTATGATCAAATCTGATGAAGAGGCCTACACCACTATGAAGTTGGGTGAATCATCTTTCTGACGCCTATAAAAACTTAAAAATCTGACATAATATGCAAAGGTTATAGAGTTTTTAAAAAGAAAACTACTTTAAGCCTTAAAATCACTATTCATAGCCTAAAAACACTATTAACTACCGAAGAACACTATTCACTTCCAGAAACACTGTTCACTACTAGAAATACTATTCACTACCAGAAACACTATTCATTACTAGAAATACTATTCATTATCGGAAGCACTATTCACTGTCAGAAGCACTGTTCACTAACAAAAAGCACTATTCACTGTCAGAAACACTGTTCACTATCGGAAACATTGTTCATCGCCAAAAACACTATCCATCGCCCTACAAACATTTTCTCAAATTTCACATGCACCAAAAAAGGTCAAATTATATGTTTTTCTTCACCTCTTGGCCCTTTTGGACGCAACAGTGAGGTCTATTTTGTGTTGTGAGGCTCTGTGTGAAAGTGTACCCTTAAATTTTCCTAAAAAGAGCATAAACCTACAACAAAAAAACTAACAAATCCTACAAAAAGCAAGATAGATCAAGTGACGGGGGTCTCACCGGGCGTGCCAAAATGAAGACATGAAAAGATTAAAGTTAAATAATAGGAATATAATGCAATATACACACAAAACCTTCACCTTAAACCCTTCTTTCTCCTTAGATAGAGTGGATTGGAATGCACCCTAGTTCCAATGGCTATGCTCTTGATAGGATGATATGTTGATTGCTCTAGAAACCTGCAACATAACATTACTTTCTTGTGTGATGATAATGACTTGGTTGAGGCTAGATTTATAGATTCTTGATAAGGATAAGGATAAAAGCTTCTAGGGATTTCTAAAAAGACAAAAAGATAAGATAAAAGATAAATGGATTTTTACGAGATAAAGATGGAATAAAGATGTAAGCTTCTAGTGAGTCATGTGATGAGTTGGATTTGTTTTAAGATTTATTTATTTATGGTAAATGGATGAGGATGAGAAATGTAGAAATAATTAATTAAATAGAATTATTTAATTAATATTGGAGAGGGAGGATGAAATTAATTAACTAAATAAATTATTTAATTAATCATGGCTATGGGGAATAATGGATTTAAATAAATATAATTTATTTAATTAATTTGGGAACTAGGATACAAGGATTCAATTAATTAAATAAAATTTATTTAATTAATCTAGGTGATGGAGAAAAAGCGATAATTAACTAAATAAGTATAACTTATTTAATTAATTGAGGAGGGGACATCATAAAGGGGACATGTTAGGATGAAGGTGAGTTAGGATAGTGTTAGGATGATGTCGAAAGTGATGGTGAAGGTGGAGTCAATTTTAGGTGTCTACACAACATATTATTGAGATTCGACTTGACGTTAAGCCAGTAAGATAGAAACAAAGTCTAGCCAATCCAAAGATAGAACCAATGATGAGACATGAACTCAACAAGTTGATAAGTGTAAAGTTGATATATTCAATCAAACATTCAATGTGGTTTTCAAACTTAGTCCTAGTGAGAAAAAATGGAGAAATTCTCCTATGCATAGACTTTAGGGACCTCAACAAAGCATCACTTAAAGACCATTACATGCTTCCTTCAATGGACTAAATACTTCAAAGAGTGGAAAGGGCTAATATATTTTAAATTTTATATGGTTTCTTAGGATTCAAATAAATAATAGTCAAAGAGGAGGATCAACATAAGACAACATTCACTACAAAATGGGATAATTTTTTCTTATCAAAAGATACCTTTTGGTTTATTGAATGCAAGGGATACTTTTCAAAGAGCCATGAATATTGCTTTTAAACACCTCATCAATGAGATTATCTTGATGTAACTTGATGATCTCACCATGTTTTCAAATAATAAAGAAGACTATTTTAATCATTTGGAGAAAGTATTCCAAAAAATGCTTGGAGTTTGGGGTCTCCCTTAATCCAAAAAAATGTATATTTGGTGTATCCCAAAGTAAATTTCTAGGACATGTGGTTTGAAAATAAGGAATAACAATTTATCTAGAAAGGGTCAAAGAAATCATGGAGCTATCATTGCCTCAACACAAAGTCATTGCAATCTTTCTTGGGAAAAATAAACTTTGTTAGAAAGTTTATATCAAATTTATCCTCGTACTAAAAAAGGATCAAAGATTCAAATGGATAGAAGAAGGTAAGAAGACATTTGAAAAAATTAAGAGGGTGATCTCTAATGCTCCAATACTAGTCAACCCTATTTTTTCTATTTTTTTTTTAATTTATGCATATGGTAGTCAAGCAAGTATTAGCACAAGGTTGACATGAAAAGAGGAAGATCAAGGCGATGAATACCCAATTTCTTTCTTTAGCCAAACCTTGAAAGAAGTAGAAACCAAATACACTTTCATTGAAAGACAAATATATGCCCTACTAAAAGGATTAAAAAATTTAAGCCTCTAATTTCCTACAATAAAGTGACTACTATGGTGGTATACCCAAGAATAAGAGAATTCATCTTCAATGGGGAACTTAGTGATAAAAGAGTGGGATGGATAACAAAGATTATTGAACATGAAGTTGAGATAAATCCAACAAAGTTGATAAGAGGAAGGGCCTTATTCTAGTATCTCAAGCTAAATGATGTTTTGATTCCAAGGAACCTAAAGATAGATCCTAAAGAATGTTCTACTCAAGAGAAGGAAATCTACACAAATATTGAGGAACAATCAATTGTGGGATGGCTATAGGATAAAGTTGAGTTGTTGCAGATTGGAAGGTTCCCAAAAAACCTAACCTTGGTGAAGAAAAAGGCATTCAAGATACAAGAAACTCCATATCAATTAATTGAGGGAGTCCTCTTTAAGAGAAACTTTGATGGAATATTATTAAGATGTGTGGATAAAGAAAACATTCTTGCATTACTGAAGGAATTCCATGAAGGGCTCTTAGGAGGACACTATTTAGCCCACACAACAACCATAAATATAATGAGACCTATATATTATTGGCTGCAATTGTTCATAGACACACACAAGTGGTCAAGGATTTGTCAAAATTTCCAATACTATATAGGTAGAAAAAAGAAAGTACCTATTCTCCTTAGACCCATCATGACTAAGCAACCTTTTTCTTAATGGGAATTAGATTTAATAGGACTAATCTATCCATCATCAAGTGAAGGACAAATATTTAAATTAAAATCCATATATTATTTTACCAGATGGTCATAATCCATCCTAGTAAAAGAGGCTACTGAGATCATAGTCATCATTTTTCTAGAGGGTCTAATAACCAAGTTTGGTATTCTAGAGACCATTATGACAAACAATGCAAAGGAATTTACTAGAATATGCATAACTCAGTTAGCCTTAAAATATGGAATATACCTGAAAGCATCATCAAATTACTATCCACAAGGGAATGGATTAGCTGAATCAACCAATAGAAATCTACTAAGGATTATTAAATTAATTGGTTCAAATTAGAAAAGTCAATAACATCTACACTTAAATAAGGAACTATGGGCTAATAGAATTACACCTAATTAGGATATCAAAACTTCTCCATATGCTCTTGTATATGGGAGAGAAGAAAGAATGCCTAGTGCTATTGAACTTCCAGCTCTTGAGATTGTCTAGTAGATGGAAGTTGACGAAAATGGGCCCATAACCAATAGATTAGCTGAACTAGTCCAAATAGAAGAACAAAGAAGAATCATATACAATAAGATGGGAAAGTGCTAGGAAAGAGTGAAAAGATGGTTTGACAATGGAGCAATAGAAAAAATTTTCAAAAAGGTGATTTTTTTTTGAAATGGGATGAAAATAGGGAAAAAAATTGGACACCATTGCACACATTTGACTCATTATGGAGTGGCCCCTAATCATCACATCATGCAATTAGGCAAATTCATTTCAACTAGCGACAATGCATGAGACTATGCTACCAATTCTAGTAAATGGAATCCATCTTAAACCAAGCACATGAGGTATTAGTGTTGCTTCATGTATATAATGTAAAAAAATACATCAATAGTTTTTTAAATCTTACTTTAAATTATTCAAATTAATGAGGAAAAAAATAAAAGATCATGAAAGGATAGATGATCTTCATGATTTACCCAAACTTCAAGTGACAAGACTTTCCACATAACGTGAACACCATGTGTAGAAGTGAATGTGTTACATGGCTTGAGCCACCACCTTCTGATCACACATATAGGTCATAGTGGAGGTAGTTATTTATTTAGACATTTAATCTACAAAGCACATCTTCAATTTCTATTGACAAGGCCAAACAACACAATCTCGGAGGCTATTTTAAATCAACTTATTTAGTTTCCCAATAAAAGTGATTACAATCACACATAAACTAAAAATGTGTGGGAAAATTCAATCATTAAATGAAAATAATTTGTAAGGTAAGCATGGAAGACATATGGAAAGGAAAGAATAAAAAAAAAAACCTTCAACTTTGAGCCCAAATAAATTACTAGTAGAAGAGGTAAATCGAGAGCATCGAGAGAAAACAAGCACAGTAGAATGGTAGAAAGATCCTAGAGAGCATCAATAATAACTATAAAGGGGGCTACTTTGATAGAACTGCCATCAAGTAGTGGAAGATTGAATATTGAAAAGCTAAACCTTTCATATTCCTCATTTACAACAACACACCATACTCATCCGGTAACAAAGCCTTCTTTCCCCATTCTTTTTTCACATGCAGTAAGTGATATGGTGCAGGATGATGTAGACCTAGTTTGTGATAATGTCCTCTCTAAAGATAACCCTAGTTAGTTAAAGGAAACATCATTTTACTATAGAAATGAAAAATTTGCTGATATAGGTGTGTAATCTATAGATAAATTTATTGATGGGATTTGGACCTCCTCTCTCCCTAGGCACCTAGTCCCTATTGTCCATTCCTACTATGAAATTGTTGTTGCATGTGCTAAACAATATGAATCCTCATATAGAATAGTAAAGGGGGAGAATAATGATTTTAACTCTATAATATCTACACAGGATATAAGAAAAATGCTAGGAATTCCCCTAGGAACCTTCTGATGAGTCTAGTTTATGACTCAATTTTGTTAGAATTTATTATCCATTTGCTATAGTTATCATGGACTTTGGTACCTAGATCTTGATCTTTTCATGACATTTCCTCAGAAACCATAAGATATTGGGCATAGGTTATTTCCTATAATCTTTAATGACATTGACATGCTATATGAACTATCTATGTTAATTTTACATGTGGTTAATGAATGTTACTCTAAGATAGTTATAGATATGCAATTATTTTGCGTATTAATATTGTTATGCAGATATAATTAGTAGCCTATAAAGTCAAGGAAGATTCTGTTAGTTGGTTACTCACCATCAAAGTCAAACAAGATGGTCATTCAAATGTCAAATGGAGGGAAGATAACGGCCTTGTAACTTGTCTTAATTGCTTGTTGAGTGAATATAGGAGTTATTGTTGGGCTAGATCTGTGTCAAAGTGAACATGCTTGACCAGATTCCATGCATGCATAACCTCCTCTCCACTTTCTATGCTTTCCCTAAAGTGGTCTCCTCCTATTTTGTTGGAGTTGACTACCTTGCTAGGTAGTTGGTTTGTAGTTTATCTTTCTCTAAATAAGACTCAGATGCTCCTTCTAAGGGGTTGATTAATCTGAGGTTGTACTCGTATTATTAAGTTTTTTAGTAACACAGTTATGTTGCTCATTTGTATTCATGTTTTCCAATGAATAAAATGAAGTTATAAGTTCACATGTCTAAGTTTACATTTGTCTTAAGGGATACTCATCCAAGGGGGCCCACTTGGTGAGCATTCCATCCTTTAGTTTAGTTGTTATTTTCTATTAAGCAGTTAGTTGAAATCTGGCACCATATGTTCTTGTAGCCAAAGCAGACAGAGTAGTGTCCTGTTTGTTTACCTAGATTTTTATTTTCTGTCATGCACTTTAGCTTAGTATAGTTGTTGGTTGATGTTCAACATTTATGTTATTTCTTTCCAAGAAATTTACTTTTAGCATTATGTTTTTTTTTTAGTCGTAGAATGAATGTGGCTACTTTGGAGTTCCTAGTGCACATACTATGTTGACCCATTTCAAGTTCACGTCCCTGGGTTGACAAGTTAAATGCATCTTCATAGTGATTAAGACAACTATTCAAGTTAGATGTCCAATCTCTGAGTCACAGCTTCATGGGCTTAGTTGTTAAATCATTATAGGAGACTGACATTTTTGGCGCCGTTGCCGAGGAAGGTGTCAAACTAGGAAGATCTTTGGAGTCATATTTAGTATTATTTCTTGCAGAAGTATTTTTGAAGTGTGTTCTTAGTATACCCTTCATTTAGGAAGTAACGACCCACAATCCATTCACAACATTCTTTGTGTGAGTTGGTTGATAATGAGTATATACTGCATGCATAGAAATAGAAGAAGAGATGCTTTAGGGAGATTCCTTCCTAATGATCCTATTCTTGATGATAGCTTAGTTGAGTATCCTAACTACCCAGCAGAAGAAGCAGAAGTGAATCCTTTTCTTGATGCATTCCCCAATTTGAATAGTTCTGAAACATCCTCTGAAGAACAAGATGCCCAAAACTTGGTTGACAATCCATTTTCTTTGATAATTAGCCAAGTAGCTATGGCTGCCCAAAATAGACCTAATCAACCACCCTTTCCATTTCCTATTGCTCATCAAAATGACGTGGATAACCTCAAGAACATCGCTTCTTCAGTTCTCCCCAAGTTCTATGGACTTGCAACAGAGGACCCAGACACCTTCTTGTTTGAATTTGATATCCTCTGTAGAAGCTATGACTACACCATTGATGCTCATAAGCTTAAGTTGTTTCCTACTACCATCAAAGATGTTGCATTGAGATGGTTTATGGGTCTAGGTAGTGATATTGTCAATACTTGGGATGAGATGAAAGAGAAATTTTTGGAGAAGTATAAAGACTATTGTAGGGGTGGAGATATGAGAGGAGATGATATTTTTAGAATGTAGTAGAAAGAGGATGAAAGTTTGGAGGATTACATCTCAAGGTTCCTATTTTGTTTGCAAAACTCTCCCCATCATACACTCAATCAGGAGTCTCAGAAACTACTCTTCCTCAGAGGAATAAGTGAGCATTGCACAGATGCCTTGGATTTAATTGGAGGAGGAGATATTACCCAAGTTCCTTGGGAGTATATTAAGAAGATGTACCAAAATTATTCCAGAGCAGCCATGAAGAAAGGAAGAGGTTACCATTCCCTTATGGCCAAAACCCCTACCAATGGAGTTTCAAGGGTGGAGATAACTTACTTGCTGCCTGATTTTAAGCAAGATATCATAAATAATATGGCCACCCAGCTGGAGACACTTCAAGCAAATAAGCAAGACGAGGCAGAGGCAATGTTGGTAGAATATTGTCCTCATTGCAGACAAAAGAAAAGGGACTGCAGATGCAAGATAGTAGCTAATATTTATAGTAAGCAGATTCCACCTAAGTTCAAGCCAATCCAGGTTGAAGAAGATCAAGTCTACTATGGTGCACAAAGGAGGCCATGGGCTCCAAGACAAGGTATGCCACCAGATCCATTATCATTTGCTGGACCATATTTTAATACTTATGCATCTCATAGACAATGGCAGCAACCATCTCCATTCAACTATGGAGGATATTCACCTCAGCCTTGGAATAACCCTCCAAACACTTAGCAAAATTACCAAAACCCTGAACCCCAGTGGCAACAACCTCAGGGGAATTGGCAGTCACCTCCAGGAAACTGGCAACAAACATCTCAATGGAGGGGAGGACAACAATGGCCAAACTAGACAACTAATTACATGCAGCAACCTCCTCAGCCTGAACAACCTGCTATAATGCCTCCTCCTGCTAGTTCCAATTCAAATACACCTAAACCTACTTAGTTACCAGCTCAACCCTCACCTAACCCAAATAATAGACCACAACAGTAGCCAGTATACTTGGCTGATCCAAATCAATTCCCTGCATATGCTGTGAATGTAAGTGACATCCACCTGCATTCAGGAACTACTATGGTAGCTCCTTCTAGACCCATCATTACTGAGCTTCCTGAGGAGGAAGAGGAGCCTTTAAATGCCCCCATTCAACCAAAAGCACCTAAAAATCTTGAACCAGTCCCAGTCAAGTAGATTGCACAAAAACCACCATTTCCATAGAGGTTGGAGATTGTGAAACAAAAGGAAGAGAAAGAGGAACCCACTTTGACATTCTAGAACAATTGAAACATATATGTGTCAAGATCCCTCTATTTCAGGCCATAAAATATGTTCCTATATATGGCAAAGCAATCAAAGAAGCATGCCTTAAGAAGCCAGGAAGAAAGAGGAAAGACCCCACTATGGTTCATGTGGTGGGACAGTTGGCTGACATCATGCTTGGGAAAGTGACTGTTCCCAAATATAATGATCCAGGGAGTCCTGTGGTAGGAGTTGTTATAAATGTGATCCAAATAAGGAATGCTCTAATTGATTTGGGAGCAACAATAAATGTGATGACCAAGGATATCCTGCAGCAACTAAATGTTGCAAATATGAGACCTACTCCTACTATCCTATAGCTTGCTAATAGTTCTACTGTTAAACCTAATGGGATAGTAGAGGACCTTGTGGTATCCCTGGACTCATGGGAATATCCAGCTGATTTTATGGTACTTTCTCCTAAAGCTACATTGGGAGGGTATCCTATCATTCTAGGAAGGCTGTGGTTAGCCACAACTGATGCTTATATTGGATGTTGGTTAGGAGACATGACCATCTATGATGGGAGAAGCACTAAAAAGCTTGTTCTTTACCCACTTGCACAGCCATCTCATGATATGGATAATCCTGTTTGGCTACATGTTGGTGAAGAGGCAGAGGAAGCTAATTATGTGGTATAGCTTATGATGTTAGGCAGAAGTTGTTTCATGCAGCTTCAAGAGGAAGATGAGGTATTGTCTAACATAATTTAGAATCATTGTGAAGTAGAGGAAACATCATTCTCTCATTCTGCTAATCCAATGAAGACACTTATTCCCACTTTTCCTATAGCAAAAGGTATGTCTCATTCATTGCTTCCACAAGAAATCAAGGTACCAAGCATTAGTGAAGCAAATATGGTAGAGTTAACAACTCAAGTGGAGATTTCAGAAGAAAGATATCTAAATATTAACAACAAATTGACTCAAGAACAACAGTTGTCTTTGACAAACTTGTTAAAGAAACAAAAGAATGCCTTTGCATGGGATTACCATGACATGAAAGGACTAGATCCCACATTATGCACCCATAGGATCTACATAAGGGAAGATTGTACACCAGTAAGACTGCCACAAAGGAGAATCAACCCTGCATTAAGAGAGGTTGTTAAAGAAGAATTACAGAAGCTATTAGATGCAGGATTTATCTACCCAATCTTAGATAGCCAGTGGGTGTCTCCTCTGGTTCTCGTGCCTAAAAAGGGAGGGAAATAGAAATTTTGTATTGATTATAGAGAATTAAACTTTGCCACCAAAAAGGATCATTTTCCCCTTCCTTTCATAGAATAGGTATTGGACTCACTTGCAGGAAGCAGTACTTTTCCTTTTTGGATGGGTTTAGTGGTTACAATTAGATACAAATAGCACCAGAGGACTAAGAGAAAACAACATTTACCTATCCTTGGGGGACATATGCCTACTCAGTGCTTGCATTTGGCTTATGCAATGCACCTGCAACTTTTCAAAAGGTAGTCATTAGCATACTTTCTGATATCTCACATGATTTCATGGAAATCTATATGGACGATTTCATTACTTATGGTGCTACTTTTGATGAGGCATTGGCAAACTTAGGGAAGGTGTTGGAGAGATGTGAAGACCACAATCTGTCCCTGAATAGTGCAAAGTGCTTCATGATGATGCAGGAAGGAGTAGTGCTTGGCCACTATATCTCTCCAAAAGGAATTTAGGTAGACCCAACAAAGATTGAAGTGATAATCAATCTTCCCATTCCTGCAAAGCAAAAAGATATCAAAAGCTTCTTGGGTCATGTAGCGTACTATAGACGTTTCATCAAGGATTTCAGAAAAATGGCAGCCCCATTGTATACTCTTCTCACTAAAATGCTGAATTTCAGTGGAATGAAGACTGTAACAAGGCATTTTTTGATTTAAAGGAAACATTAACTCATGCTCCTATACTCAAAGGGACCAATTTGGAGCTCCCTTTCCACATTCATATTGATGCATTAGATTATGCCATAGGAGCAGTCTTAGGGCAGAAAGTGTTAGACTTAGGGCACACAACTGAGAGGGGGGGTAAATCAATTGTACAAAACTTTCTTCCAGTTAAACACTTAACTCCACTTTGTAATTCAACAGTATAATAATAAATCAATCAAGGAAACACAATACAACAAATTAAGAGCAGAAACACATCAACACATGAGACACCAAGATTTTGACGTGGAAAACCTGGTTAAGGGAAAAACCACAGGGTGATTAACCCAAGATTATATTCTTTGTTAGAAGAATAGAAAGAATAAAATGGCACATGCCAATTAGGGCTCACTGCCTACAAGAGACACACTATCTACAAAGAAATAAGTATCACATACATGAACTGGAGAATAGCATCTTCACCATGCTTGAATCAGTTCCATTTCAGCCCAATACTTATGCTCTACCTTTCGCTCTCCTCCTTGCTACCACACTCTCATCTCAACAAGGACAACTTTGAAATGACTTCGTAATCCCTTATTTATACAAGACATCAACTTAGGAATGATCATCTAAGTCAAAACATCAACAAGAACATCCGTAGGATGTGTAACTCATCTGGTCGGCCAGTCTCAGAAAGAACACCATCATCTGGAAGTTATTCTTCAATGCGAGCTCCAACTTCAATGCGGACCACCAATACAAACTAGACATGATCCAAAGACCTCCACAAGCTTACCTGAATCACCAAGAACATCCATACTTCATCTGCTTATTGAAATCCATCTCCCCTTCATCCAGAACCTCAAGAACACAGTCTGTCATTACTGTCACAAAGGAATAGATGCTTGCGTACCTCCAAACCATGAACTAATCTAGTTGACACTCCACAAATACTTCCTCAACACTCCCTCAAATCCATAGAATAGGACAATGCAATTCTGGATCTCACCGGACCTGTCTGTATCACTCTGTCATCTCTGAACACCTACCAGAACCGGTTTTACTTGAGCGGCCACACCTTCTTCAGATCTTCATGCAAACCTCTGAAATCTCTACTGGATCACCTTAAGACACATATCTACAAACCCTTTAATCCACATCCTCTGATCCTCATCCTATCTTGGAATTTTGCCTTACTATCATCATTGTTCTTCACTGTTCATGATTGAGATTAATTTTCTCAATATCCTCAGCTCACAGCTCATCCAATCCTTATCATTAATGCAATAGGAGTATGTTGAAATCAATGACAACACCATTTAGGCCCATACTTGCAATAGAAATAATGAGCCATTGAAGATGCTATTTATTTTGTCATCAAAAACTTGCAGGGAGCTGAGTTCAATTATACAGTGATAGAAAAGGAAATGTTGGTAGTAATCTATGCCCTCAACAAATTTAGGCACTACATAACAAGCTATCAAATCTTTGTGCACACAGATCATGCATCCATTAGGTATCTCATGAACAAACCTTTGATATCAGGTAGATTAGCAAGATGGGTGTTGCTAATGCAAGAATTTGACATTACTATTGTGGATAAGCCAGCGAAGGCCAATGTTGTTGCAGACTTTCTTTCAAGGCTGACTACATCAGAGGACAACCAAGTCATTGATGACTTTTTCCCTGATGAAAACTTGTTTTCAATCACTACGCAAACACCCTGGTATGCTGACATAGCCAATTATCTGGTCACAGGGAGAGTCCCTCCTCATTTCTCTCCAAAGGAGAGAAGGTGCTCATTGAAAAATCTTTTCCTTTTTCATGGATTACTGGATGTTTGTTCTACACTAGACCAGACCATGTCATGAGGAGATGTGTGAGGGAAGATGAAACATATGATATTTTGCATGCATGCCACAATGAACCATGTGGAGGGCATTTTGCAACCAAGAGGACAACAATGAAGATTTTGAATACAGGTTATTACTGGCCAACACTCCACAAGGATGTAGGGAGATATACAAGGAAATGTGACAGATGCCAAAGGATGGGACATCCAAAAAAATCTAATGAGATGCCCCTTTACCTTTAGTTAGTGATCACTCCATTTGATAAGTAGGGATTAGGTTTTGTAGGACCCATTGATCCTCCATCCAATGGTAAATCCTATATCTTAGTATGCATTGATTATGTAA
Source organism: Cunninghamia lanceolata (assembly GCA_027924645.1). Lineage (NCBI taxonomy): Eukaryota > Viridiplantae > Streptophyta > Pinopsida > Cupressales > Cupressaceae > Cunninghamia > Cunninghamia lanceolata. The sequence goes on along the minus strand of BSBN01001622.1, from coordinate 639,805 downwards.
CCAAATGGGTAGAAGTTAAGGCCATGAAGCATGCAAGAGATAACAAGGTTGTAGAATTTCTTTATGAGGACATTTTCACATGATATGGGGTTCCCAGAGAGTTAGTGACTAATCAAAGAGCTCAATTCACCTCAATCCTAGTTGCAGCACTAGTCAATGAGTACAACATAAGGCACAAGAAATCTACTCCTTATCACCCTCAGGCCAATGGCCAAGTTGAGGTGACTAACAGGGAAATTGAAGTCGTTCTGACCAAAACTGTGGCTGTCCACAAGAAGGATTAGGCAAATAGATTACCAGAAGCTATCTGGGCCTATAGGACAACCTGGAAAACAACCAATGACTTCACCCTTTTTGATTTATTGTATGGAAAAACAACTATGATGCCTATTGAGTTTGAACATAAGACTCTTCAGACTGCAATATACTTGGGGATGGATATCTTTGAGGCACAAAAGCACAAAATCATGCAGCTTAATGCTTTGGATGAGATGAGAAAAGCAACCTTGCATCACACAGAGGTAGTGTAGAATTAGAGAATAAAGTGGCATGACAAATTCATCAAAGATAAGAAATTCCAGCCAGGTGATTGGGCACTGCTCTACAACTCAAGGTATCAAGATAATGCAGGAAAATTGCAGACAAGGTGGCTAAGACCATATGAGGTTGCTGAAGCTTTCTCCAATGGTGCTATTCAACTAACCACCATTGATCCTGTCAAATTTAAGCTGCTAATCAATGGTCATCGCCTCAGGTTATATCACAAGCCAACTTTGAAGGATGAATTCCTACAACAATTCTAGTGCAGTTACGGTAGGAGGGTTCACATAATGAATTGTTTGGACCATACAACAAGAGTAAACACAATGGAAACAACTCAAGAAATGGAACAAATGTAGATTTAGTCATTCAGTATATCATAGAGTTCAAATAAAGATTGGCTGACAACATGCGGGCTTACAATTAGGGCTCACAGGCCTGATTACATACATGCGCAAAATAAAGCTTTGAAGCTCCTTCACACAAAATTTGAACTATAGAATTATGAATCAAATTGCTAACTTCTCACTACTTTCCTAAGGATCTATTACATCTTTATATATCATTTCCAGACCAATAGATTCCTCTGGGTCAGCCAAGGAAGATCACAAACTCCAATGAAGAGCTGTAATGTGTTCACAGATAGGTCGGACCTAAATGCATAGAACACTTCCTCAAATGAATGGAATAATGTGCGGACCCTTGGGGAAGGTCGACCATGAACCACAAGACATTTAATGATGTGTCATTGAGATCCGCAAGTCAAGGAATGATCCACAAGCCTTCTCCTTTAGCTGATTATCAGGAACTGTTAGGATGCTTTGCACTGAGAAAATAATTGATTCTCTAATAGAGATAACTTTTTGGTAACTGATCCAAATGCTCTAAATTCTTGATATGATGTAGATGAATGAATGTAGATGCTAAGTCCAGATCTGTAAGGTGTGAATTGCAAAAACCAGACCACAAGCTGAAACTGCTTCTGATTGAATTGCTTGACTAAACTGGAAAAGAAAGAACTGAAATGCAAACAAACTGAAATGCAAATGTTTTTTGGTTGATGCAAGGTTACTCTTGAACCAGGGATGCTCTTGCATCAGACATCTAGGGTTATTGAAAAAGTGAGTCCCTCACTTTGCTGGGGCTAGGGGAGAACCAAGATGGTCCACCTCAGCCTAAGAAATCCAAGATGAATCTTCTTTCGGTCCACCTTTCCACTTCACAAGATATTCTTTGTATTATCTTCCTCTAGTGCTACGTCCAACTCTGTTGTCCAAAATGTCTTCAATCTGTTCTGGTTCCTGTTGTGGTAACTACTTCTTCAAGTCTTCTTCCATGCTATCACTAAACTTTGCTTCATGATAGTGATAAAGATCTGCAATGTTGAAAATAGGTGATATACCCAAAGTCTCTGGTAACTCCACTTCATATGCATTTCTTGAATCAAATTTCCTGAGCATCTTACAAGGTCCAAACTTCTTCATCTTCAACTTGTTATATGTCCCAACTGGAAATCTTTCTTTTCTCAAGTACACCATTACTTTATCTCCCACTTAAAATTCCTTATGTCTTCTCTTCTCATCTACCTTCTCTTTATACTTACTGTTCATATCCTCCAAATGTTTCTTCACCTGATTATGCACTGTCTTCATGTGCTCTACAAATTCTTCTGCTTCTACACTCCTCTTTCCTCTTTCCTCTGTACAGATGTCTCTCAATTCTATAACTCCTCTAGGATTCACTCCAATCACAATCTCAAAAGGTGTTCTTCTGGTACTCCTATTTACTGAATTGTTGTATGCAAACTCTGCTTGTGAAAGAATTAAATCCCAACTTCCAGCTTTGTCTCCAACCAAACATCTCAACAAATTTCCCAAACTCTTATTCACTACCTCTGTCTGTCCATCTGTCTATAGATGAAAAGTTGAACTGAACTTCAAATCTATCTTCATCTTCTTCCAAAGTGTCTTCCAAAAATATCCAACAAACTTTGTATCTCTGTCTGAAACTATACTCTTAGGTAATCCATGCAATCTTACAATCTCCTTGAAAAATAGGTTAGCTACATGCACTGCATCCTGGTTGTCTTCTTACAAGGTATGAAATGAGCCATCTTTGAAAATCTGTCAGCCACTACAAATATGGAATCATGTCCTCTATGTGTCTTAGGCAATCCCATTACAAAATCCATGCTTATGTCTTCCCAAGGTCTCTTCGAAACTATCAAAGGTTCATACAATCCAGTGTTCTGACTACTCCCTTTTGCAACTTGACAAACTCTACAACTCTACTCAATATCCTAACATCCTTATGTATCTAAGGCCAAAAGTAATTTTCACTCACCAAATCCACTGTCTTATCAATGCCAAAATGTCTTTCCAATCCACCACTATGCTTCTCCTTGATCAAATTATTTCTCATAGAACTTTTAGGTATGCACAACTGACTTCCTCTGAACAACATATCTTCTTGAATGAAATAGTCCAACCACTTACTTCTATCTATCACAACAGGTTCCTTACATGCTTTCCAAGGTTCTGAAAAATTAGTGTCTCCCTCATTCATGTTCTTCAATTCATCAAAACCCAACACTTCAACTCTCATCTTTGTCAACAAATTTGTTCTCCTACTCAATGCATCAACAACTTTGTTTGATTTACCACTCCTATACTTCAACACAAAAGTATAACTTTGCATGAACTCTACCCATCTCATATGTCTCTGATTCAACTTACCCTGACTGTTCAAATATTACAAAGCTTGATGATCTGTATACAACACAAATTCCTTAGGCAACAAATAATGTCTCCACTTCTTCAAGGGTTGAATTATGGCATAGAACTCTTGATCATAAACTGAATATCATTTCCTTGCATCATTCAACTTTTCACTGAAATAAGTTACAGGTCTACCTTCTTGACTTAACACTGCTCCAATTGCATTTCCACTTACATCACAATCAACTTGAAATACCTTATTGAAATCTGATAATGCCAAAACTGGTTACTCTGTCACTTTCTACTTGAACAACTTAAAAGTTTTATCTACTCTTGATGTCCACTTAAAATCTTTCATGTCACCTCTAATTGTCTCTATCATAGGGTTACAAATTGAACTAAATTTTTTGATGAACTTCTAGTAGAAACTAGCCAATCCATGAAATGATCTAACTTCTCCAATGCTCTCCAGTGTAGGCCATTCAACAATTGCTCTCACTTTCTCAGGGTCCATCTTCAATCCTTCCGCAAAAATCACAAATCCCAAATATACCAATTCTTCCTTCATGAAACTACACTTCTTGATGTTTATCAACAATTTCTCTTCTCTCAGTCTCTGCAAAACTTGTCTAATATGCCACAAATGTTCTTCTTTTGTTTTACTAAAAATTAGAATATCATCCAAGTACACAATTACAAACTTACCCAAGAGTTTCTTCAAGACTTCATTCATCAATCTCATGAAAGTACTCGGTGCATTTGTCAATCCAAAGGGCATCACTAACCACTCATACAATCCTTCATTTGTCTTAAAAGCAGTCTTCCATTCATCACCTTCTTTGATTCTAATCTGATGGTATCCACACTTCAAATCTATCTTTGTGAAATATTTTGCTCCACTCAAACAATCCATAATACCGTCCATCCTAGGTAGAGGAAATCTATACTTAACTGTGATCTTGTTTATTGCTCTAGAATTAGTACACATTCTCCATTCTCCATCCTTCTTTGGTGCAAGCACTGCAGGTACTATACAAGGACTCAAGCTTTCTCTGATCAAACCTTTCCTCAACAACTCTTGTATCTGCCTATTCAGTTCTTCATTCTCTGATGGTGTCATCCAGTGTGCTACTTTGTTTGGCAAACTTGTTCCTGGTATAAGATCCATGTGATGACTGATACTCCTTACAAGTGGTAATCCATCAAGTACATTATCTGATATGATGTCTTCATATTCTATCAAAAACTCTCTTATCTCATCCAGTTTAGTTTCTTTCTTCACTACTTTAGGTGTTTTAGGAATCAAGGCATAGCACATACTTTTGCTGTTTCAAACCATCCAAAAATTTCCTTCCATCTACCAAACAGATTCTAGTATTCCCACATACCATATCTTTAGGATCATCTTCTAAAGGAATCAAAGTAATTATTTTCCCATTTTCTGTTATAGTATATGCATTCTTTCTCCCATCATGTATAGCTTGTCTATCATATTGCCAAGGTCTACCCAATAATATATGACAAACATCCATAGGCATAATATCACACAAGAGTTCATCATGATAAGATCCAATATGAAATTTCACCAAACATTGTTCACTCACTAGTATCTTATGATCATCCTAAATCCATGTTATCTGATAGGGTTTAAGGTGTTTCAATCTTTCCAACTTTAGCTTAGTCACCATCTCCTCTGAAACTAGGTTATCTGAACTACCACTCTCAATTACAACTTTACAACACTTACCTCTAGATTTGCATCTAGTTTTGAACAAACTTTTTCTCTGTGATGGTTCCTCATTTGCCTCTATTTGAAATGGTTACTCATCATCACCAATGATTCTCCTTTCTTAGGTTTACCAGAAAAACTATGTGATTCAATAGGTTCTTCTTCAACATAGGCTGCTCTTCCACTATTCTCTATCCTCTTGCTTGTACTACCTTGATTACACTCAAATGCTCTATCTCCTTCACCTCCACACTTGAAACAAGTACCTCTAAATGTCTTCTTATCAAATCCTCTTCCTTCTCTTCTATATCCTTCATTTCGGTATGCACTAGGGTTTCCTCTCCGGTAAGCATTGTTATCTTTGTCATCCTTCTTCAACGGGCTGTCAAACTTGTTCTGCTCCCCGAATGATCTATCATATTTGATAAATTCTCTACCTCTCTAAAATTTACCTCCTCTGCCTCTCTGTCTCTGATCATGTCTTTTATTCAGCTTCTCTTCAACTTTTAGGGCAAACTGATATGCTTCTTCTAAAGATGTCATCCTTACCAAACTTAGTTCTTCTTGAATGTTCAATCTCAGTCCATTGATGTATCTTGCCACTTTCTCCTTGCTTGCTTCACTATGTCCTATCCTTATGATCATCTTATGAAATTCTTCAGTGTACTCCTTCACAGATTTCTCCTTTTGTCTCAGGTTTTGTAATCTTTTCAACAGCTCCAACTCATAGTCAGCAGGTATGAACTGATTCCTCAACTTTGTCACTATCCGGTCCCACTTTGTAATCTTGTCTTTCCCTCTTTTGTTTCTTTCCAACTAAACGTCTTTCCACCATATAGTAGCATGTCCTTTCAACTTTGTCTTTGCAAATTTCACCATCTCCAGATCTTCAATCTCCTCATATTCAAAGTATTCTTCCATGTCATTTATCCAGTCAATCAATTCCTTAGGATCCAAATTACCGGTATAGTTTAGCACATCAACTCTAGGTCTCTTTCCAATCTTTGAGATAGCTCATAACATCTTTATCTGATCAGATTCTTCTTCTTCATTTCCTTCTAGGGTTTCACCAATTTGTTCAGTAGATTGAAATTCTTCCTCATCATCACTTTCAACATTAGGTATCAGTATCAATCCTCTTCACCTATCTTCTTCGACAACATCCAAATGAATTCACATTGTTCTCATCAATTCCATCATCTCATCCATTCTATTAGCCATTGTACCAATAGGAGGAACTCTTCGCGGCAACATCTTCCTAGGATCAAGTGCAAACTGTCTCAGGTTTGACGATCAGGCTACAAGCGACAACTGCCTCGCAATCAGTGATCAATTGCACACAAGTAACCTACCTCGAATCAGTGATCTGCTCACAACAAGATCTTACAGAATCCCCTTTCGCCAATTTGCTCTAGAGAATCAAACTTTTTCTCTGATACCACTTGGTGCAGTCATGGTAGGAGGGTTCACAGAATGAACTATTTGGACCGTGTAGCAAGAGTAAACACAATAGAAACAACTCAAGAAATGGAACAAATGTAGATTTAGTCATTTAGTATATCATCGAATTCAAATAAATATTGGTCGGCAACATGCGGGTTTACAATTAGGGCTCATAGGCCTGATTACATACATGTGCAAGATAAAGCTTTGAAGCTCCTTCGTACAAAATTTGAACTATAGAATTATGAATCAAATTGATAACTTCTCACTACTTTCCTAAGGATCTATTACATCTTTATATATCATTTCTGGACCAATAGATTCCTCCGCGTCGACCAATGAAGATCACAAACTCCAATGAAGAGTTGTAACATGTTCATAGATAGGTCAGACCTAAATGTATAGGTCACTTCCTCAAATGAATGGAACAATGTGCAAACCCTTGGGGAAGGTCAGCCACAAACCACAAGACATTGAATGATGTGTCATTGAGATCAACAAGTCAAGGAATGATCTACAAGCCTTCTCCTTTAGCTGATTATTAGGAACTGTTAGGATGCTCTACACTTAGAAAATAGTTGATCTTCTGATAGAGATAAATTTCCAGTAACTAATCCAAATGCTCTGAATTCTTGATATGATGTAGATGAATGAATGTAGATGCTAAGTCTAGATCTGCAAGATGTGAAATGCCAAAACCGGACCACAAGCTGAAACTGCTTCTAACTGAACTGGAAAAGAAAGAACTGAAATGCAAATGTTTTTTGGTTGATGCAAGATTACTCTTGAACCAAGGATGCTCCTGCATCAAATTCACTCAGCATGAAACTCCCAAACTTCCTATAGTTGAAGGCAGTGGACCTAGTGTCCCTCCTTCTGGCTAACCAAGGTACGACACTTCTCATAATAAAGACTTCCACTTTTGTGGGGGTCCACTTCTTCATCCATTCACCCATTCGCCCAACCATATCCATCATTCTCTCTTCTATCACGTTGCCATGATCTCACTTCATCCTAGTATTTTTGCAACTGATCTTCCAAACATCAAGGTACGTGCGCATTAATTTGTTATATCTTACTTATCTTTTAGTACATTCATTTAATTATTGTAAATTGATGTCAATATTCTCCATAGTATGTAATTATTCCTTGCCTCGTCAAATCAAGTATCACCATTCTGCATGTGAGGACACATGCTCAAATTTAGGTTGGGGAGGGAGTGTGAATACCGTGTCCATGTGTTAGTCCATGTTGCTTTACGCTAGCATGTCAGCAATGTTTAAAATTGAGTTGATTTGAATTCTAAGTGAGATGGCGGCCCACAAGTGTGAGGTGATAGCCTTCATTGATTACTCCTTACTGCCTGTACTACTCTTGTCATAATCTTGAGTCCCCAAATAAGGAAAATTTAGACTACATTGGTGATTAAAAATTTAGTAGTGTTGCAGGAAGGCGAAGTTTAGTTTTCAGATAAAGATTGTAGAAAGAAAAACTTTACAGAGTGATTGTTTTCAAACAGCTAAATAATAGGAGGTGGATTAATTTGAAATGAACCCACGGTTCATGAGGTATTACTGCAGGATGCACCCAGCTAGGCCAATTTTAGAAATTGTGGGTGGTTAGATTATTTCCTAAAGCTGAATGGTTTTAATGAAGATGTTGCATCGGAAGTTGCCCAGACATTGTTTGAATGTAAGGCCATGGTAAAAGGGTTAGAGGTATTGGCTACTAAAGAAAGGATTGCAGAAGTTATAGGGTTGCCTGTCGATGATGAAAATCACCTATTGCTAGAGACGCCAGGTCAACTAGGGCCAAATTTACAGAACTTGGTGATCCTCCAATAATTGTGGACAAATAGGGAGCCAAGAGAACCTCTCTGCCTAAGCCATGGAAGCAAGTAGCTATTCATGTTGTGAGGTACATTACTTGTGAAGGTCATCAGTCAAATCTTCATTCTATGTATTTCAAACTTCTGAATCATATGAGGCATGGAAGAAGAATGAATGTGCCAAATGTGTTATACCACCTTCTCTCAATCATGGTGGCTAAGACCCAAAAAGGTAGGGTTAATTCTATTTCCCACCATTGTTTGATCAAATTGTTAGTTGAAAAGTCTCTACATGATGTGTCTGATATGACTTGGGAAGAATTCTTAAATATTGATCAAATTAGACCAAAGCATTTGCGACCTACAGTTGTGCCTCAACCTCATAGGACTAGGAGGAGAGTGAGTTATGTTGAAGCTACTCCTAGAACCTCAACTTCTGGTATAAACCCTCCTGCAACTGAACAAACTATAGAGATTAGTTCTTCTGAGGTAGAGCATTCAGACAAAGAGAGTTCTTCTTCAGATTATGATGATGATGTTCCTCTTAGCAACCTAATTCAAACTAGGGCATAGAAGAAAAAGGCACAAATAAGAAAGGGTAAATCTAGAAAGCAAACTATAGGAAAGAAAGTGCCAAGCTCTAAGAAACGGAACGCTGACACTATTCTTCCTGCAGCGAAAGAAAAACATGAGAGCCCTCCTAGAAAATCAAGACTTGCTGAGCTAGCCTTGGGTGTGCCTCCACAGAGAAGCCCTAGGGTTGAATAAACATCACCAGAAGATACAAAGGTCCCAATGGGGCATGTGAATGTTGAAGAAAAGGACATATTTGAGGAAACAACAAATGTAACATTGGCAAACCTTGCTGCCACCACTGAACAAATGGAGAGTCAGGGATATGAAGATAATCAGGAGTTCCTGCAGCCTGAATTGGCTAAACATTCAGGAACCTTGCAGTTAGTGCTATATGAAGGGCAACCATCAGTGCCAGGAAAACTTTTGGTAGGAATACATAGGCCCTCTAATTTTTCAATGCATATGGTAGCTATGAATTTATGGAATGAAATACAGAGGAGAGAAAAACAATGGAAAAAGGAGAAACGCAGGCTAAAGAAAGAAATTCAAAAGAAAGATCAAGAGATTGAAGATAAGAATGCAAAATTTGTGACTTTAAAGGAGAGAGTGGATAATATGGCAGCCTTAGTGCCTCGGGTATTAGAATATAGGACTCCTCCAAGGGTCTATGCTCTATATTTGAAGGAGAAGTATCTTTCTTTTAAAATAGAAAGGATTGTTTTAGGTTTGAATCCTTCCATTGAGACTCCTCTTGAATTTTTCAATTCTTATCGGATTGCTCCTCCTGAAATGAAGAATTTGTTGTGTGAATTCTATTTACATAATTATGCTATGTCCCAAGATCATGATTGGAATCCTTTGTATGTTGGGGTGTTCAATTAAGGGCATTTATGTCTCGGATACAAAATGAGATTAGTTGGGGGCAACAGTTTAGAGCTTATAGGCAAATAGAATTCAACACTCCCCTATCCATTAGAGCTGAATCTAGAAATCTAGGGAGCATTTTCAATGATTGGCACATAATGCTTTATAGACTAAGCTATGGCAGTAGAATCCTGGCTGAGAGAGAAGCAGTTTACAGAGAATATGAGAAGGTATCAAACACTATAGGAGAATTTGTAAAGGGACATTTGGCACAAAGGTGGAACAATTTTTCTGATGAACTAAAACAAGCAGAGCCTCATTCTCTACAGAACTATGCTACAACATGTAAAAGAGTGGATAGATATATACAGATTGGGAGGACAAAGGGGCAATTTTGGCTTCCCTTAATTTTCCAACCATCTATCCTATTATGGCCTATGCCAAATTTTAGGTACTACCAGTATGATTTTACTAAAGAGAGGCAAAGATGGAGCAGATTGGATAGACAACAAGGGTTCTATTGGGATCCTAATTCACGCACTGTAGAAACTGATATAGGACAGCTGGCAGTTGCTAATTTTAGGGCATTGACCAAATAGAAGAACAACCCTTCCTCTGTTGGAGGACCAACAAAGTCCTAGGTTGGGGAGAGTGATGAGTCTAGTTTATAACTCAATTTTGTTAGAATTTATTATCTATTTGCTATAGTTATCATGGACTTTGGTACTAGATCTTGATCTTTTCATGAAATTTCCTCAAAAACCATAAGATATTGGGCATAGGTTATTTCCTATAATCTTTAATGACATTGAGATTCTATATGAACTATCTATGTTAAATTTACATGTGGTTAATGAATGTTACTCTAGGATAGTTACAGATATGCAATTATTATGCATACTAATATTGTTATGCCAATATAATTAGTAGCCTATAAAGTTGAGGAAGATTCTATTAGTTGGTTACTCGCCATCAAAGTCAAACAAGATGGTCGTTTAAATGTCAAATGGAGGGAAGATAACCACCTTGTAACTAGTCTTAATTGCTTGTTGAGAAAATATAGGAGTTACTGTTGTACTAGATCTGTGTCAAAGCAAACATGCTTGACCAGATTCCACGCATGCATAACCTTGTCTCCACTTTCTATGCTTTCCCTAAAGTGGGGTCCTTTTATTCTGTTGGAGTTGACCGCCTTGCTAGGTAGTTGGTTTGTAGTTTTTATTTCTATAAATAAGACTCAGATGCTTCTTCTGAGGGGTTGATTAATTTGAGGTTGTACTTGCATTATTAAGTTTTTTAGTAACATAGTTATGTTTCTCATTTGTATTCATATTTTCTAATGAATAAAATGGATTTATAAGTTCACATCTCTGAGTTTACATTTGTCTTAAGGGACACTCATCCAAGGGGGCCCACTTGGTGAGCATTCCATCCTTTAGTTTAGTTGTTATTTTCTATTAAGCAGTTAGTTAAAATCTGGCACCATATGTTCCTGCAGCCACTAGAATTCCATTGTGTCTATTCCTGCAACCAAAGTAGACAGAGTAGTTTCTTGTTTGTTTTCCTAGATTTTCATTTTCTGTCATGCACTTTAGCTTAGTATAGTTTTTGGTTGATGTTCAACATTTATGTTATTTCTTTCCAAGCAATTTACTTTCAACATTATGTCTTTTTTTTAGCCATAGAATGAATGTGGCTACTTTGGAGTTCCTAGTGCACATACTATACTAACCCATTTCAAGTTCACGTCCCTGGGTTGACAAGTTAAATGCATCTTCATAGTGATTAAGACATATATTCAGGTTAGATGTCTAATCTCTGAGTCACAGCTTCATGGGCTTAGTTGTTAAATCATTATAGGAGACCGACACCTTCCATGCTTTTGTAGATAGCCTAGTACAATACTAGGATCAAGTTAAGGATGACTTTTCATTTTTACAAAACCTATATATTAACGTACCTAGTAGGCAACTTGAACCATCTTAGATGGAACTAGAATAGTTCAACAAAGAGGCCAACACGAATGTTTGTAGTATGGTAGCGTGCCTACTAGGGTAGGATAATTACTCAATAGTGGGCCTTGAGCACCTTGCAGTTTTGGAAATTCTACAAAGAATACCAAGGGGATATCCCCTCAGCTTTGACTTCACCCCATTTTTGGAAGAACAGATGCATTCATAGTTAGAAAACTTATTGCAATTAAAAATTTAGATATCCTTCTCTCTTGGTGTAAATGATTTTTCATCAATGTTACCAACTATATCAACAACTAAAGCCTGAATTCCATCACACAACAAAAGGTTATGACCCAGTTACAGTGTGGATCCCATACCTTCATAGGACCTCTTGTTATTATTAGTTTGTGAAATAGTTTCTACAACCAATAATCACCTTGATCATAGGAGAATCTCTCATTAGGTTCTTAGAGTCTTAGGGACTATTTAGATAAACCAAGAAGGGTAATTTTTTTACATTTGATAGCATATCCATTAGACTATATGGATTCTCAAGGACAACATACAAGCTTCCCAAATATGTTATAGCCAGAGTGTTTTCCCTCGAGTATTCAAGATAGCTGGACATAGTTGATATGGGCTATGGAAATGGGAAGGGGGATAGCTTATTATTCTCTTCCTCATACATGGGATTGTATAGTTTTGAAGAAATGAAAAGTTAGAGTAGTGCTTGACCAAAATTTAAAGAATTACAATTGGATATGATAGATGATCGCTGGCACTTTGACCCAAAGCATGCATTTACAAGTTTTTTATAAAAGATTAAAAATCTGGAGTACAAAAAATTTGTGCATTAACCTCATCTGTAGGTGTAAAGAAACAAAATCCTAGAGGAGAGTGATCACATAAATGACTTAGATGATTAGACCAACTTCTAGCCTCCCACCTAGGAGCCATCACAATAAGAACATTTGCAACCATACAAGACTTTATATCAAAAGAAAGAAATCTACAATCCTCAATTAACTATTGGATATAGGAAGAGGCTACAAAATATGGGTTGGAAAGAGGAAAAGATAATGGCACAATGAAAATTTTGACAACAGATTGAGAAAAAAACCACAGAGCCAAGAGGCCATCCATTCGATGAACAATGGGAAATTGAATATGAAAAGGTTCACCTAGAGAGCCCTTCTCCATCATATTTTGGGGAATAATCCCCTATAAATGAGGAAAGAATAGAAGAGGCCCAATTTTATCAATTCTTGGCTCAAGTTGAAGTGCAACCACTAGAACAAGTACCAATTGTTGAGAAACCTAGGTAGGCCTATGCTTCTATATTGCATAGTCATGTGGATGTAGGGATGTTAAAGATAAGCTCTAAACATGGAGCATCCAACCATTCTACAACTAAGGTTCAATGTCCCCCTAGTCATCAAGAAGAAATAGGCCCTACTTCTTAGCAAGAATTGTCAAAAAGAGCAAGAAAGATACAGGGTGGCTCAACTAGTGGAGATGATCTTGATGATAGAAAAGGAAAAGGGATACAAAAAGGAGATGATTATCCCAAGAAAATAGGAAGAAAAAAGAAGAATCAAGACTAGGATCAAGAGTAATATTCATAGAAGTTACAAGAGCATCATAGTATAATGAAGGTAGACCCCATTATAAGTGTGCTCTCTTCCCCTCCTCCTAGTTTCAATATGCCATTTGTACAATCACTTGAATAGATTCTACCTTAATTTACTCAATTCCCATATTATTTGATGGGGTAGGGATCTATCACTAGTTAGTCCTCAACTTGCCCTAAGCAATTTTCCCCACTCTGTCCCTTCATGTATCAACTACCAAGATATACTATGCAATACCTTTCCCCTTCTATGCAATCTATAATTCCCAACCCTAATTCTTCTCTGTTGTAGGGTTATCAACGCTCATCTTTTCAAATAAATCTCATACAACATTAGCCCATCTAAGAGCCCCACCACCCTCCTCATATTCCTATAGAGCCTACTATTGAGGAGGCTTCAACCCCATTAACCAAAGATGCTACTTCACCTGCTATTGGGTGATTGAACACCTCAACCAACCCCATATTCTCTCCAAGAGGATCTAACCCCCAGTAGAAAATTATTATAATAACTAACCCTATGGTCTATGAGCAGCAAATGTAGCAAATACAAATGACAATGTAACAAAAGGAACATAAGAGAAAACTATAATAGGATGAAACACTGACATCTAGAAGGATTAAAATGAAGTATAACTAGATTGAGGATTCCATTCACTTTGCTCATTTCTCTCCTCTAGTAAATTATTTGTTAGAGTAAATGAAAACTACTAACTACTAGATAGAAGCAATGGGGATTAGTATTAAAGATGCTCAGGTTGAAAATAAGGCATAATTTATACAAGAAGGCATAAAATAAGTCATCAGTTCATTGATTGACACTAAAATAGAACTAAAAAAAGACTACTAAGCTAGAGCAAGTGAGGTAGAAATTTAAAGAGGTTGAGGTTAAAATTAAGGCCCTAGAGAATAAAATAATTTTTGTTATAGAGAAAATCAATGAGGCAAATGAAATAGAAATAAATAACACTAGAGATAAACTTGCACAACAAGAGAATGCCCTAGAGGAGGCCAAAACAAAATCCACTCACCTAAAAATTCAATTGAGCCAAGAGTGAGAAGAAAAGGAGGAGTTGTATAGATAGTTAGAGAAAAAATAGGTAGAGCTACTCCATGAAATAGTAGCAAGTGGTGTGTGCACAATAGAAATCAATATATGAAGTAGCAATTGGAAAAACAAGAATTTGAACTACATAGATATTAAACCTAGGTGGAAACACATGGCCAGAGGATTCAGGGTCTAACTAAGAAAGAAGCAAACTTGGAGTTTAAGCTACAACAATCAAAACTAGATATTCAGGATTTCAACACCCATATCAATGAGCTAGAAAGGTCATCACAAGGCCAAGAGATAGTTAAATACCTAAGGGAGACATTTTGGAAATCTATACAAATGAGTATGATATCATTATTTTCATCCTTCCATTACATTGAAGCAACTGTTGCATTAAGCAATGAGGTACACAGGGAAATAGATGCTAGAGAATTAATTATTACTCCATTTAAAGAAACATATTTTGTGTATCTCAACATATTGTGTGAGCCACCAAAATCCAATTTGGTGGAAGTTAGAATCAAGGATAGAAGGGAAGTAGCCTAGATACTTAATGATATAGTGGATATAAAGCATGCTATAAAATTATGTAGAGAGCAATTCAATGTTGTGACCAAACGAACCTAGGAAATGAAGAAAAAGAAAGATGCATTAATAAAAATGAAATGAAAATCAAGGACTCAATAACCTAATTGACTACAAAGACAAGTTGTAGAAAAAAGTACAAGATGGTTCTGATGTCCCTACAACATTATCCCTAGACAATGGGCAAGAAATGGTTAAAAACTAGGTAGATATATAGGGAATTGCAAGGCTCAGTGTATATCAGTCGCAAAGAATTTTATATTAGCCAACCTCGGGGCTAGAAATATGTCTCAAACTAATAAGGTGATTTTATACTTTGGTAGTGGAGGATCTTACAATTTATTTTCTTCCCTTCAAAATATATAAACAATTTCAAAAACTTATGTTGGTATTTTTGTTATATTTTGTAATATTTTCATGTTTAAAAATTTTGAGTGTTTACTCTAGTCCTAAATGGATACAATTTTAAGATATGTGATTGATGCTCTTTTCATGAAAAGAGCCCCTACAAGTTACCAAATCTATAGTGGATTTTTCACTACAAGCTTCTAATATGTATTTCAACCTTACTTTTTATAAGCTATGCTATAGGTGGTTAGTTGTTTAATTATGCTTTGTGTTCATGTGTTTTCTATCTTGTAAATTGTAATGCTCTTTTATCTAATTTAAAATAACACTCCATTTTGTGGGTGGTGCCTAAAATATTTAGTTCTGGCTCAAGATACTTCCCATGCTATCCAATTAGCCAACTCAAAGATCTCATCCAATGGTTTGTACGGATCACAACAAATAAAGGTAAGAAAAGGGTACCATGATTGCACTATTGGTCCAAGGCATTAGTGGGAAAATCAATGGAGAAACTAAAGTTGAATGGATCTTCAAAGTGGGGCCTATGTAAGTCTACAACAAAAGGAAAATGTTATGGCAAGCTACATGGCACCACCACAAGAATTTCTAAAGGAAATTTAGGAATCAACTTCTAGTATCACTATGAGCCATTTGATCCACCAACTCATCAATCACATCCAATAGTTTGTGGAACCCTAAAAGAAAGGATAGGTCTATGGGTCCCATTACTAGATAAGAGATACAAGTAATGAAGGAGACTTGCCAACACCATGAAATTGTATTCCACATCACTACCTACTATGAATAATAGCTACAAAATTTATTGTTTAAATATTTTACCTACCAAGTTCATCATCCTACTTGCTAAAGATTGTTTCCATTATTCCTAAATGAAGTAAAATTTCCTATGGTGCCCTAGATCTATAGAGGGATTGATCCCAACACATGAATTAATGAAGACATAATATTTTGAAAAATTGTGTGCATCCTCATTGATCACCTTCAAGATCATATGGGTAGATATTTTTGAAGGTGATGAGTCATCCTTCTTCCTCTGTATATTAAAAAAATCATTGTAAGAAGAGGGGGTTGTTCTATTGCAACTGAGCCATCTTTTAGTCTAATGCATTAGGTTCTCTCTTTGTGTATTTAGAACTAGAAGACCTCCATGATTGTGTCTTTGGACCAATGGTTTTCTACCCTTTATCCTCAAAAGATAATATCATAATCTTTAGTTTATGAGGATTTTATTCTAGAAATTTTGACTCATCATTGTTGTGCATGTAATATTATTTTTATCCTAGTAGTATCAACTGGTCCTTATTAACTATGCCATAGTGTGTCATTTATTTCTTTTCTAACTGTGTAGAGATCTTTCCCTTGGCTTATGGGATTTTAGTTTCAACAATTTTCTTTCACATAATCTTTCTCTCCCCTTTCCCTGCAAAATCATTGTAAGATTTACAAGAAGGGACTTCGGCCCTAATCCAAAGATTGATCTGTTGGCTTAGTTTGCTCATAGAATAACTCTTCTTCCCATTGTTGATAGTATTGAGTGGTATACATATGGGGTAAATTCTCCAAGCATAAAAAGGCTATAAACAATTATAACACATCATAAGGCATCTTTGAATGGAGATAATGGATCCAAAATGGAGTGCCTAAGTTGGTGAGTGGATTATGATGAGCTTATGACAAGTGTAAGGAATATGCTATTTTAGCCTATGTATTTATCTTGGGATTTGGGCACAACATTTTGGGTGGTTTTATCTCATGGTTTTCTAATTACCATTTGATGGTTTCATGTATTCCTTCTCCTATTTATTGAGTTCTTGAGATGGAGGTTTCATAGTGAGTTTTGTGTGTATACTGTAACCATTCATTTCTCTAGATCTCTTTTTGGCAATACCCCTATAAAGGCTTAGACTCTACAAGTATATTCTAACCATTCATTAATAAAAAATACATTGATTTTATTTGGTGTGTAGGGGGTGTTCCCTAAGTAAATCACTATGTTATGGTATATTGATTTTGTGTTTATTTCTTTGTAAATGTATGATCAATTTAATTTTTGCACATACCCCCTCTTATATATTATTTTAAGAAGAATATTATGTAACTCTTCTTCCTTTTATTTGGTGTAAAATCTTGATCACCTTTAATCCTAGGTGATAGGGACAAGGTTTTTTTATTTAATCTTTGTTTGAGTGGAAGATTGCATAGAATGAGATCTTGTTGCAAGAAAATGGAAAGCACATCAAGGATAGAGATGGAGAGGCTCACTAGTACTATCTTTGAGATATGGAAGCTCAAGATGGAGGATATGCTTGTAAATAGGTATCTATGGGTTGTTGTATCTATTGGCCATATGTGTTGTCATTGATGTCAACATAGTAGCATACACTGATGTCAACACTATCATAAGAATAAGAGGACAAGACATGTTACTAGTATGCTCCTACATGATCTATCTTATTGGTCATGAGTTGCATGTGTTGATACAAAGAAGATTTGGCCTTCAGAAGTTGGTGATTATCTATGTTTCAGGATGACTATTATTTGAAGATTGTCTGAGAGATTACTCTGCATTTTCATAATATTGGCATTAAACTTCTGCGGTTTGGAACATAGCTTCATACAATGACATTTTATGTATGTTCCAAGTTTCATGATGTTTTGATCACCAAAAGTGATGCAGAGCCAACAGAAACCCTAACATGCATTTCCCATTGTATGTCTATGCTTCACCTAACATACATTCTCTGATGTATATACTTGTACCTCTCACCTATCGGCAAGACAAAAGCTTTTGGTCTACTCAGAAATCCTTCCGCCAATCATTCACTTCTCTCTGACGGGTCAACACTTGACTGTCTTTGATATGTCGATGAACTTCACACATACAACACTCGACCTGCTATGCCGGTTCCTTTTATCGTTGCTGCCAGTCACCCCTTGCAATTATCTCAATGTACATTCGCAATGTACATCCAAACATACATTCTAAAGATGCATTCCTCAACATGCATTTAGAACCGACCATTGACCTCCTTTGTATATAAACCTAATGTACATTTGCGATGTACATTCACAACATGCAATTCAATATATGCATTTGATGGGTTTGAGCGAACCGTTGACTTCCTTGTATGCCGATCATAAACTTCAACTTTCTCTCTCCTTTGTATGTCGATACACTTGTACATTTATAATGTACATCTGCCACATACAATCGCGACAACCATTTGCGAACCTACAACTACGGGATACATAGGAAATGACCCCGACATACGTTAGCGATATACACAAAGAATGTATATATGATGAAACAACTCGAAACTTCACCGATTTGATCCACTGCAAATCTAGCAACTCCACAACTACATAGATCTATTCCCCACTAATCTAACACAGATCTTCACACTGCCAACCTAGCACATGATGGCTCTAGGATCTATCTACACTTTGCACGTGATCCTGCAAACATAAAACCCAAACAAACAAAATAGAAAAACAAAGTGAATTGTACAGCCATTCCACCGATTTTGAAGAAATCCAACCAGTGGAATGGATTAAGGATCCATCTCGACCAGAAAACAACAATTTGATTTATACAGAGAAAACCTAAGGAATCTGAAAGATATACAACAGGAATTGTTATTTATGCCTTTCAGAAATGTGCATACAGATGCTCTATTTCTCGATTATAATCACACTGATCTTTGATCGCAATTGAACTAAACTCAACTACAACTACTCTACTGATTACATTCGATGATCTCCTCTATTTATCTACTCTCTTGGGTAGTACCACCCGACTCCAAGTGGCTGGGAGACAACCTCCAAGCGACTGGGAGATCCAACTGCCTAACAACCTCCTAACTGTCTAACAACCTTGCACTTACAGACTTGCCAAGTGTCCTTGGAAATTACAACACAAACCTAGATACAACCTAAATTAACATGCATTGGTCAAACAGACCTTATTACATCGAATGGTTAGCTTAGGACCTTATTGGAAACATCAAAATGAACTGTAAATAGTTAATGTCTTATGGAGGCCACTGTGGATTGGGTGCTCCTACACCATACACTCCACCGCAAAAAGAACTCATGCCACATGAGTTAGGTCTTTGTCTTGCTCTAGCTGTATACTCTGTTATCTCACATCTTCGCCATGATCTCTAGACTGCATTGTAGGCTCTTCTCATACCTATCCTTTGCTTGCCATTCTTTCTTACTATCATATCTGTCTAAACACCTGCATTGGAAACCTTGGTAAGTGCTTCTTGTACTGCTGCTATGGAAAAATCTATTTACCTTTCAACTCTTTGTGGTTCTAGAGGACAAACAATTGTCCCTACTATGATAGCATGCTTATCTTTCCAATCAACTTGTAGCTGCTTACAAACCTACTCCTGGACCTTCTACTAATCCATCTGATCTCCATCATTTAGAACTAAAACCTTCTTCAAATAGTGATCTCCACTCCTTGAGATATCCTCTACTGTCTTTGACTATGTTTCATTGATCTGCACAAATTCTTTCTTTGCCACTAAAATAACCTTGGCTACCTTCTGTGCTGCAGCATCCTCCTGCAATGGTGTCATCACAAAAGTCCTCCCATCCTTCTTGATGGTGTATGTGTTAGCATATCCATCATACAATGCTCTCCTATCAAATTGCCATGGCCTACCCACAAGTAGGTGACAACATTCCATGAGCAATATGTCACACAAAACCCTATCCTGATATTCTCCAATCTAAAAATCAACATATGCTTGTTCACATACCAGAAGTGATTTACTATCACTGACCCAAGATGCTTTATAAGGATTTTGATGAGGAATCTTGTTCAATTTCAATTTATCCACCATTTCCTAAGATACCATATTATATGTAGAACTAGAATCTATTACTACCTTGCATAGTTTACCTTCAGTTTTGCATTTGGTCCTGAAAAGAGTTCTCCTTTGTATCATGTCCTTGGATGTCCTCAAGATTGTTCTCCTTAGCATCAATGATTCTCCATCTTTAGCTGGGGTTGCACTTCCCATTGGAGATTCAACACTTTCATCTACCTTCTCTTCTTGCACAAATTGAACCCTCTTGTCATTCTTCCTATCATCTCTTGATGATGAACCTTTCCTTTCTAGACATTTGAATGTTGTATGACCAATTTCATTACAATGATAACATCTTCCAGTGAAAACATTAGAACTTCTACCACCTCCAAATCTGCCTCTTGTTCGTTTCCATCCACCTCTAAAATCAAACTGCTCTTGTCCTTTACTAATCTCTTCCTGGTTAGACTCACCACTAGGCCTCTGGTTAGGACTTCTTCCTCCAAAATTGCCTCTAAAATTTCTATCACCTCTTCCTCCATTGTTCTGCTCACCTTTTCTCTTCATCTTCTCTTTAGCTCTTAAGGCCATTTGGAAACACTTATTCACTGTTTCTAGTGCTAAAATGCTGATCTCATCTTGGATGTTCATCCTTAGGCCATTCAAGTACCTGGCCACTTTCTCTGACTCTTCCTCTTGTCTCTTTGATCTAAGACTAAGTTTATGAAACTCTTGTGTGTATGCATTCACATCAAGGTCTCTCTATTTAAGGTTCTACAACTTTTTATACATCTGCACATCATAGTCCAAGGGTACGAACTGTGCCTTGAGTTTGGTCTTCATCCTTTCCCAGGAGGTTATCATATTCTTCCCCTCCTTGACTTTCTCTCCTTGTTCATAATTCCACAATGCAAGAGGGGATCCCTTCAATCTTACTTTTGCCAACTTAACCCTCTTATCATCAGGGATTTCTTTATATTTGAAATGATTGTTCAATGCCTCAATCCAATCAATCACCTCTTCAGCTTCCATACTTCCATTATACATAGGTAACCCATCTATGGTGTCTCTATTGACTAACTTTAATGCATTTAAAAATGCACTCTGGTCTGCTGGTATCTCCTCTATCTTTTTACTGGTTTCGACAATTTCTGCATTGCCTTCATCATTGTCACTTTCAGCTTCCTTCTCTTTGCCTTTGGACTACTTGAACTCTCCCAACTTGGATGCAAGTAACTCCTCAATCAACTTCTTGATGGCATCCTGCGACATACTTTTGGGAGGCATCGTCTCCACCTCTGGCTTACTTTCTCTGTCTAACATAAACATTCACAGACAACACCCAAATGCCAACACTCCTGCAAATCCTCAATTCAATTTTCTGCCCAAATCTTTTTCAGGCTCTGATACCACTATGATGCAAAGCCAACGAAAACCCTAACATGCATTTTCCATTGTATGTCTATGCTTCACCTAACATACATTCTCTGATGTATATACTTGCACCTCTCACCTATCGGCAAGACAAAAGCTTTCGGTCTACTCAGAAATCCTTCTGCCAATCATTCACTTCTCTCCGACAGGTCAACACTTGACTGTCTTCAATATGCCAATGAACTTCACACATACAACACTCGACCTGCTATGCCGGTTCCTTTTACCATCGTTGTCGGTCACCCCTTGCAACTATCTCAATGTACATTCACAATGTACATCCAAACATACATTCTAAAGATGCATTCCTCAACATGCATATAGAACCGACCATTGAACTCCTTTGAATATAAACTTGATGTACATTTGTGATATACATTCACAACATGCAATTCAAAATATGCATTTGATGGGTTTGACCAAAACGTTGACTTCCTTGTATGCCGATCGGAAACTTCAACTTTCTCTCTCCTTTGTATGCTGATACACTTGTACATTTACAATGTACATCCGCTACATACAACTGTGACAACCATTTGCAAACCTACAACTATGGGATACACAGGAAATGACCCCAACATATGTTAGCGATATGCACACAGAATGTATATCTGATGAAACAGCTTGAAACTTCACCAATTTGATCCGTTGCAAATCCAGCAACTCCACAACTGCAAAGATCTATTCCCCACCAATCTAACACAGATCTTCACCCTGCCAACCTAGCACATGATGGCACTAGGATCTATCTGCACTCTGCACGCGATCCTGCAAACATAAAACCCAAATGAACAAAACAAAAAACAAAGCAAACTGTACAACCATTCCACCGATTTCGAAGAAATCCAACCGGTGGAATGGATTAAGGATCCATCTCGACCACAAAATAGCAATTCAATTTATACAGAGAAAACCTAAGGAATTTGAAAGACAGGAAGATATACAACAGGAATTATTATTTATGCCTTTCAGAAATGTGCATACAGATGCTCTATTTCTTGATTACAATCACACTGATCTCTGATCTCAACTAAACTGAACTCAACTACAACAACTCTACTGATTACATTTGATGATCTCCTCTATTTATCTACTTGCCTAAGTGGTACCACCCAACTCCAAGCGGCTCGGAGACAACCTCCAAGTGGCTAGGAGATCCAACTGCCTAACAACCTCCTAATTGTCTAACAACCTTGCAGTTACAGATTTGCCAAGTGTCCTTGGAACTTACAACACAAACCTAGATACAACCTAAATTAACATGCATTGGTCAAACAGACCTTATTACATCGAATGGTCAGCTTAGGACCTTATTGGAAACATCAAAATGAACTGTAAACAGTTAATGCCTTATGGAGACCACTGTGGATTAGGTGCTTCTGCACCAAAAATGATGTGTTTCTGTTGACAATTTGAAGATAATGTTGGTTCTGTGAAGGTATTCCCAGTAGGGTAATGGAATGTTCTGCATTCCTCTACTGTTATAGATCTGGTTACGTGGTTTTGGAATTGTGTCTAGAGTATAGTAAACATGGTGTTTCTAAAATATTAGGTCATTTCTCCTTATGTTGTGAAAGTTATGATTGATAAAGTACCGGTATGTGCCTTAGTAGAGTGAAGTTGTGTTGAAGACCTACTAAAATGCTTTGCATTCCTCCAAAAGTGAATGATTGACCTTGCAGATTGGTGAATATGTGCCTGAATGTACACTTCATGTTTCTTCCCTATTTCAAGCTTCTTGGTGGTCTGCAACTCAGTTTTTCAATTGATAGCAAGTTACAGTGTGTTCCAGATAACAGTGTGCTCTCAAAATTTAATGATTAAAGGTGTACGACATAATTATTTGATGTGCGGTGGTAAAGAAGTGGTTGGGGATGTTGTATGAGTCATGTAGACTCATCTGGAAGAGTTTCATGAAGATCTTTCTTTTTTCCAGTATCACACAAGGTTCTCTAGTTGATATGGTTGTTTCACTTCAAGTTTTCATGAGCTTACCTTAAAGTTGTCCTATTTTCAAATGAGTGGAGTGTACGGAGGTAATTCCTTGATGTTTAAATCTAAGAAGGATGTTTTGGACTTGATTAAGCAACTTTTGGAGTCTGCAAGGCTTGAGTCTTCTGCTGGTGCAACGTGTTCTAATTAGACATATCTTCGTTTCATATTGTGTACTGTATGGCTGACTTGTAAATGTATTTTTCATGTTTAATCTAGATGACAAGCTATGTAATCAATGTAATATCATGTATAAATAGTAGATCAAATTGAATGTGGAGGATATGATTGCAAAAAGTTAGAAGAGGTTCGCAAGTAGAATATAATGGAATAAACTACATTTTAGTGTATGATAGTGGGAGAAAGAGTAGATGTTATTGATGCTCTCTGGATTCATCTTGAAGACTTATTTGAGATAGTGATCAAGTATAGAGTGTGCCTAACTAATCAGATCTTTAGAAGATAGTGTGTGAAGAGACAAAAGTGCAATCATCATGTGTGAGCTTCAAAGGCAGTTTTCAGACAATTGAAAGATTGTCATACTATAATCATTTCTGAGTTTGTTCTCAGATTAGGGAGTAGTTGCTTCCTTGGGTTAAAGCCCCTAAAACAAAGTCATCAGGGAGTAGAAGCTTCCTTGGGAGTGACCCTAAATCAAAGTTATTTAGGGAGTAGTAGCTTCCTTGGGTTAAAGACCCTAAAACAAAGTTATTATTTGAGCTTCATATATTGTGAGTTAATCCTCATCGTAGTTTTTCCCTTCTATGGTTTTCCACATATATCTAGTGTTATGTGTTGTGCATTGTGTTAATATTTCATCTCCATGTTAATGTTGTGATGCTTAAGTTTTGATCTACTCTGGATAAGCTATAATTGTTAAATTTGAAGAATTGATTAGATACTGATTCACCCCCCTCTCAGTATCATGGTGTGTCTAACAATTGGTATCAGGGCCAAGTTCCTATGAAGGAAGCTTAATCACTTGAGGAAGGTCTGGGATGGCATCAGGAGGATCCAACAAGATTCCAAGTTTAATGGAATGAATTATGCTTTCTGGAAGGTGAGGATGGAAGGGTACATCAATTCACTCAGATGTAGAGTTTAGGACTCTATCAAGAAAGGCTACATTGTTCCTAAAAATGTTCCAATAGATGCAGATGAAATAAAAAAGTATGACAATAATGCCAAGGCCAAGTTTGCTATCATGAGTGGATTAAATGATTCATATAAACTCTCAAAGGTGATAAGTTGCAGCTCAACTCAAGAAGTTTGGAATAAACTTGAAACTGTTTATGAAGGAGATAAGAAATTGAAGCAAGCCAAGATGAAAATTCTTAAGAATAGATTTGAATCCCTAAAGATGTCAGAAGATGAAAATATTGCAAGTTTCATGCTCTATGTGATTGAAGTAGTCGATGCTATCAAAGGTCTTGGTGGAGAATTAAACGAAGATGAGACTGTCAAAAAGGTTCTGAGATCTCTTCCCAAATCTTACAGTTCCAAAGTATCTTCTATTGCGAAGACTGCTAACCTAGATACATACTCCTTAGACATAATGTTTGGGAATCTCACTATTTTTGAAATGAGAGAGTTTGACATTGATGTTCCAAAGAAAGAAGCTACTTTCAAAGTCAGTAGAAAGACAAAGGATGAGACTGCAGATGAAGATGAAAGTCTTGATGATGCTGAAGCAAGTTTTGTAAGAACTTTGAAGAAAGGCTCTGGAAAATACAAAGGTAAGTTACCATTCAAATGTTTCAATTGTGGAAAGATTGGTCACTTTGCTTCTAAATGTCCTCTTAAAGAAACTAAGAGAAGTAACAAAAATAGTAAATTCAAAAGGAGTCTGTTTTCTTTAGAAGATAGTTGTTCTTTAGAAGATGAGGGTTATGATGATTCAAATGATGAAACATTTTTCTTGGCCATGGGTGTTGGTGAAAAAAAGGATGAAGTTGGAAAATATGATACCTTGCAAGCAGTTGAAAACAATGAAAGATCAATGGTTGTATGGACTACCTTCAATGCAAAATAAGAAACTAAAGCTTGGGTTATTGATAGTGTTTGTTCAAATCATATGACTAGTGACAAAGAGAAGTTTATCATCCTTAAGAAGTGGGATGGTGGAGTTGTTAAGTTTGGAGGTGATGAGTTAGCTCAAATCTGTGGAAAAGGTGTCATATCTATTGATGGAAAACATAGGATTGAGGATGTTCTTTATGTCAAAGGTTTACAACACAATCTTCTCAATGTCAGTCAGATGTGTAGAAAAGGCTACAATCCTACTTTTCATGCCAATGGTTGTGAAATCAGGAAGGCAAGATCCAGAAATCTTGTTGCGAAAGGTATCAAGACTTGTGGTGATATTTATCACCTAAAAGAGGCAAATGAAAGATCATGTTTATTGACTCAATCTAGTGAGTGTTGTCTATGGCACAAAAGAATGAGACACAACAACTTTGATAACATGGTAAGAATTAGCTCAACTCATGCAGTAAGAGATATGCCTAAAATCATCAAGCCTGCAAATACTATATGTAAGGAATGTCAAATGGGAAAGCAGACAAAGACAAGTTTTAAAAGCAAGGAGTAATCTTCAAATCCATTGGAGATGATTCATACAGACCTATGTGGACCTACAAGAGTAAAGCGTCAACAAGGTGAAAGGTATTTTATGTTTCTCATTGATGATTATTCTAGAATGACTTGGGTTACCTTCTTAAGAGAAAAATTTGATGCTCTTGATAAGTTTAAAATCTTCAAAGCTTTGGTTGAAAATGAGGTGGATGCTAAAATCAAATGTTTAAGGTTAGATAGAGGAGGTGAGTTCACTGCAAATGAATTTGAGAAATTTTGTGAAGATCATGGTATTAAGAGGCACTTGTCTACTCCTATAACCCCTCAATAAAATGGGGTAGTGGAAAGGAAGAATAGGACTATGCAAGAAATATTTAGGGCAATGTTGAAAGATGCATATCTGCTTCATGTATACTGGAAAGAAGCAATTCACACTGTTGTCTATCTAAATAACAGAGTGCAGCTAAGGGTCAATAGATCTAAGACCCCTTATGAGTTATGGTATGGAAGACCTCCCTCTATCAAATACTTTAGGATCTTTGGCAGCAAATGTTATATCGGAAGAGATGAAGAAGACCTCAGAAAGTTTGATTCAAGATGTGATGAAGGAATCTTTCTTGGTTACTCAACTAGAAGCAATGCCTATAGGTGCTATAACAAAAGATTGGGAAAGATGATTGAAAGCACAAATATCAAAGTAGATGAAGACTTGTATCAGTTGTTACAGGATTTAGAAGAAACCAAATATGATATCATCCCTTGCATTGAAGTTGTAGAAGAAGTGAAAGAAGAAAAGGAAAAAGAATCAGAGAAGTTATCCAAGATTCCAAAAAAGGATCATTCAGCAGATCAGACTAGTGAAGATGAAGAGGAAGAAGTAAAGGAAAAATAACCAGAGTAGTTGCCCAAGACTCTAGCAAGGTATGTTGAGAAGAATCATTCAGTAGAACTGGTGCAGTCATGGTCAGAGGGTTCACATAATGAACTATCCAAACCATGCATCTAGAGTAAACACAATGGAAACAACACAATCATAGAGTGTAATGGAAGATTAAAATGCTAAATGTATCATATATCCAAAATGCTTATACGCTGGCAACATGAAAGCTACAATCAAAGGGCTCATAGGCCTTCTTTCTAAGTTACACAGATATGCAAGATATGGCATTGAAGTGCCCTCCCAGAACAAAGGATCTAATCTAAACTATCATAATCACTAACTATCAACTACTGACTTCCTAATGCATCTAAGAGATCTATATATATATATCATCTCCAAGCTCAAGAAATCCTCTACATTGGCCACAAGAGGTTACAAACTCCAAAAAAGGATGTAACATGTAGAAACAAGTAGGTCGGCCTACAACATCTGGTAATGCTCCGCAAATGCATGAAACTTGGTGTGGACCTCAAGGTCTATCTGATCAATATGTGATGTGTATGATGTCTCATTAGGCTCTTGAAGTCATGGAAGTGCTCTACAGACCTTCGCCTTCAACTAACTGTCTGAATACTCTATTTTGAGAAAACTGATGATCTTCTGATAGCGATAACTTTTAGCAGACAAGTCCAAATGACCTAAAATTTGGATATGATGTAGATGATGATATATAGATGTTAAGTACTACTCCATGAGCTTTGATATGAAGATGCAGTGAAATGCAATACCAAATGCTAAAATTGCAACTGACTGAACTAAACTAAAAATGAAAGAAAAGAAAGAATACAAATATTTTTGGTTGATGCAAGATTGCTCTGCAACCTAGGATGCTCCTGCATCAAGAACAGATCATTGGAGATACGGAGTGCAAACAAGAAGAAGCTTTTCCAAGACTCATATGCAAGCACACTTGTGTTTGCTATCTCAAACAAAACCTACGACCTTTGCTGAAGCCAATAAGGATGATGGATGGATAAAATCTATGAAAGAAGAATTGGATCAGATTGAGAAAAATAAAACATGGGAATCGGTTCCTAGACCAGAAAATAAGAACATCATAGGAACAAAATGGGTATTCCGGAACAAACTGAATGAAGAAGGTGAATTTGTAAGGAACAAAGCAAGATTAGTATGCAAAGGATATACTCAAGTAGAGGCATTGATTTTGAAGAAAAATTTTCTTGAGTAGCCAGGATGGAGGCAATCAGAATGTTCCTTGCTTTTACTGCTCACAAGAATTTCAAGGTGTATTAGATGGATGTCAAGTCAACATTTCTGAATGGTGATCTAGAGGAGGAGGTGTACATTGAGAAACCAGATGGTTTTTAGATATCAAAAGATTTGAACATGGTATGTAGACTCAAGAATGCTTTGTATGGGCTCAAGCAAGCACCCAGGGCTTGGTATGCAAGATTAGACAAGTACTTACTTCAGCAGGACTTCAAGAAAGGTACAACAGATAATAATCTTTACATAAAGGAAGAAGGAGACATGATCTTGATAGTTGCAATTTATGTTGATGACATTATTTTTGGAGGAAATGATGATATGTGTAAGAGGTTTATAGAGGAGATGCAAAAAGAATTTGAAATGTCAGTCTTCCTTGGTCTTCAAATTTCCTAGCTAGATGGTGTTATCTTTATTTCTCAAGCGAAGTATGTTAAAGAATTGTTGAAAAAGTTTAGTATGGAGGATTCAAAGCTAGTAAGTACGTCCATGGTTAGTGGATGTCATTTGAGTAAAGATGATGAGTCTTCAGAGGTAGATCAAACTATTTATAGGTCTATGATTGGAGCACTATTGTACTTAACTACTTCTTGACCTGACATTATGCATGCACTATGTGTAGTTGCCAGATATCAATCCAATCCCAAGAAAACATGAAAATGTAGTGAAAAGGATATTCAGATACTTGAAAGGAACTCATGACTATGGTTTATGGTATCCAAAAGGTAATGACTTTGATTTGAGGGCATACACTGATGCTGACTAGGCTAGTTGTATTGATGATAGAAGAAGTACAAGTAGTGGTGGTGCTTTCTTTTTAGGAAGCAGATTGGTTTCATGGTAGAGAAAGAAGCAAGATTTAGTGTCCTTATCAACTCTAGAGGCAAAATATATTGCAGATCAACCTCTTGTTGCACTCAAGTATTGTGGATGAAGCAAACTCTGAAGGATATCAAGGTATTATACGATGATCCTATTCCTATCTTGTGTGATAATACAAGTGCTATCAAAATTTCCAAGATTCAAGTAATGCATTCAAGAACCAAGCACATAGCAATCAAGTATCACTTTTTGAGAGAGAAGGTTGTAGATAAGGAAGTGAGATTGGAATATGTCCCAATTAAGGATCGGATTGCAGACATTTTCACAAAAGGCTCTCGCAAAGGACACTTTTGAGAATCTCTGGTAGAGGTTAGGGGTCATTGTCCCTCCTTCTTCTTGATAAGATGCAAAATGATGCATCTTTCCATGGGGAGTTCATGCTATATCGTTATCCTGGACTGATGATGGCTACCTCTTAGGGGGAGCAGGTAGTGGTGATTGATGATAGGGGGAGCTTGCAAGAAAAAGTTCACATATATATGATTATTGATGAAAGAGAGAGAATGAGAAGGTACTAGATCCCTTTGTCCTTGATGTCAAAGGGGGAGAATATGTTGCCATCAATGATAAAGGGGGAGATTGTTGGCCATATGTGTTGACATTGATGTCAACATAGTAGCATACACTGATGTCAACATAGTATCATACACTGATGTCAACACTATCATAAAAATAATAGGACAAGACATGTTACTAGTATGTTCCTACATGATCTATCTTACTGGTCCGAAGTTGCATGTGTTGATACAAAGAAGATTTGGCCTCTGGAAGTTGGTGATTGTCTCTATTCCAAGATGACTATTCTTTGAAAATTGTCTGAGAGATTAGTCCATATTTTCATAATATTAGCATTGAACTAATGTGGTTTGGAACATTGCTTCATACAGTGACATTTTATGTCTATTCTAAGTTTCATGATGTTTTGATCATCGGAAGCATGTGTCTCTGTTGATAGTATGGAGACAGTGTTGGTTCTGTGAAGGCATTCCCAACAGGGTAATGGAATGCTCTGTATTCCTTCGCTATTCCAGATCTGGCTATGCGGTTCTGGAATTATGTCTAGAGTATAGTGAAGATGGTGTTTCCAAAGTATCAGGTCATTTCTCCCTACGCTGTGAAAGTTATGTTTGATAAAGTACTAGCATGTGCCCTAGTAGAGTGAAGCTGTGTTGAAGGCCTACTGAAATGATTTACATTCCTCTGAAAGTAAATGATTGAACTTGTAGATTGGTGAACATGTTCTTGAATGTACACTTCATGTTTCTTCCCTGTTTCAAGCTTCTTGGTGGTACGTAGCTCAGTTTTTCAATTGACAACAGGTTGCAGTGTGTTCCAGATAACAGTGTTCTCTCAGAGTTAATGATTGAAGGTGTGCAGCATAATTATTTGATGTGCAATGGTAAAGAAGTGGTTGGGGATGTTGTATGAGTCATGTAGACTCATCTGGAAGAGTTTCATGAAGATATTTCTTATTTCCAATACTGCACAAGGTTCTCTAGTTGATATGGTTGTTTCTCTTCAAGTCTTCATGAGCTTACCTTAAAGCTATCCTATTTTCAAATGAGCAAGGTGTGCAAAGGTAATTCATTGATGTTTGAAGTTTTAAAGGATGTTTTTGGACCTGATTAAGCAACTGTTGGAGTTCACAAGGCTTGAGTCTTCTGCTGGTGCAACGTGTTGTCCTAATTAGACCTATCTGTTAGACTTAGGGCACACAACTGAGAGGGGGGGTGAATTAGTTGTGCAAAACTTTCTCTTTTAAAACACTTAAATCTTCTTAGTGAATGGTAGTCTATTAATAATGAACCATAATGCATTCAAATCAAGAGTAGAAACACATCAACACATAAGACACCAAGATTTTGACATGGAAAACTCGGTTAAGGGAAAAACCATGGGGTGATTAACCCAAGATTGTATTCTCTGTTAGAAGAATAGAAAGAACAAATGGCACATGCCAATTAGGGCTCACTGCTCGAGCACACTGCTCACAAGAGGCTCACTACCTACAAGAGACATACTGTCTATAAAGAAATAAATATCACATATATGAACTGGAGAACAACATCTTCACCATGCTTGAATCAGTTCCATTTAAGCCCAATACTTTTGCTCTTCCTTTCGCTTTCCTCCTCGCTACAACACTCTCATCACCACAAGGACAACTTCAAACTGACTTTACAATCCCTTATTTATACAAGGCATTGACTTAGGAATGATCATCTATGTCGGCAAACATCTACTAGAACATCCACAAGACGTGTAATACATCCGGTTGGCCAGTCTCAGGAAGAACACCATCATCTAGTGGTTATTCTTCAAATGCACATTCTAAATTCAATGCAGACCACTAACATGAACTGGATACAATCCAAAGAACACCACAATCTTTCCAGAATCACCAAGAGCATCCATACTTCATTTGCTTGCTGGAATTCTTCTCTCCTTCATCTGGAGCTTTAAGAACATACTCTGTCATTACTGTCACAAAGGAATAGGCACTTCCGGACCTTCAAACCATGAACCAATAGAGTTGACACTTCACAAGGACGTCCTCAACACTCCCTCAAATCCACAAAATGGGATAATGCATTTCTAGATCTCACCGGACCTATCTATGTCACTCTGTCACCTCTGAACACCTGCCAGAGCCGGTTCTACTTGAGCAGCCATAACTTCTTCAGATCTTCATGCGGACCTCTGAAAACTTGATTGGATCATCTCAAGACTCATATCTACAAACCCTTTGAACTGTAACCTCTAATCTACATCTTAGCTAGGATCTCCACTTCACTGTCTCCATTGCTCCTCTCTGCTCATCCAATCCTTCTCATCAATGCAACATGAGTATGTTGACATCAATAACAACACTAGTTAGACCCATACTTGCAACAATCTCCCCCTTTGTCATTGATGGCAACATAAGATGTGAAAAACATCAAGACAAGAACTTCACCTTACTATCACAACTTCCCCTATCAGCAACAACCATTCACATGTCTTCTCTTCCTTTACTGCTCCCCCTTTGATCATAAACCACTTGTTTTTCACATGTCTTCTCTCCCCCTTTCACATCAATGGCAAAGGGCTCATGCTTGCAATTCCAACACTTTAGAATCATACCTGCTGCTCCCCCTGAGTAGCAGCTCCCATCAATCCAGATCACAAGATATGACTATGATATCCACCAAACTGA
Organism: Cunninghamia lanceolata; assembly: GCA_027924645.1. Taxonomy (NCBI): domain Eukaryota; kingdom Viridiplantae; phylum Streptophyta; class Pinopsida; order Cupressales; family Cupressaceae; genus Cunninghamia; species Cunninghamia lanceolata. The sequence continues at coordinate 607,447 of BSBN01001622.1, read as the reverse complement.
TGCACCTTAGTGCACCTTAGTTCATCACCAGAGGGGCAATAACCCCTAACTTCTCCCTGAGATACTCAAAAGAGTCCTTAGGTAGAGGTTTAGTAAAGATATCTATAATCTGATCCTTGGAGGGCACAAACTCCAATCTGAATTCATTCTTGTTCACTTGCTCTCTCAAAAAGTGAAACTTGATAGATATATGCTTAGTCTTAGAATGCAACACCGGATTCTTAGATATATTTATTGCACTTAAATTATCACAGAAGATTGTGATAGGCTTCTCATACTCTACTTTAATATCTCTTAGCATCTGCTTCATCCACAAAACTTGAGTGCAACTACCTGCTGCTGTAATGTATTCTACTTTAGTTGTAGATAGGGATATTGCCTCTTGTTTCTTGCTTAGCCAAGAAACCAATCTCTTTCCCAAAAAGAATGCTCCACCACTGGTACTCTTCCGGTCATCCACATCTCCTGCCCAATCTGCATCTGTATATGCATGAAGAGAGAAATCATGATCTCTAGGATACCACAAACCATACTCAACTATTCCTTTTAGATATCTAAAAATCCTCTTGATTTCCATGACATGAGATTCTCTGGGATCAGCTTGGAATCTAACAACAAGACCAACAACCTGCATTATATCTGGTCTAGCTTGAGTGAGATACAATAATCCTCCAATCATTGATCTGTACTTTGTCTGGTCTACCTTAGGAGAGTTATCATCTTTGCTCAACTTACATCTGGTTGCCATGGGAGTATTCATTGGCTTTGAATCTTCCATCCCAAATTTCCTCAACAATTCTTTCACATATTTGGTCTAAGAAATGAAGATTCCTTTCTTTGTTTGAGTAATTTGCAAACCCAAGAAGAAATTCATTTCACCAAGCATAGACATCTCAAACTCACTTTTCATTTGATTTGCAAAAGTTTTACACATACTATCTCTTCCTCCAAAGATGATATCATCAACAAATACTTCAACAATCAAGATGTTTTCATGATCAATTTTGAAATATAAGTTACTGTCAGCAGTACCTTTGTTGAAGCCAATCTTCAAAAGATGTTTATCTAATCTTTCATACCAAGCTCTTGGGGCTTGCTTCAATCCATACAGTGCCATCTTCAACTTGCAGACCATATCACCATGTTCAGACAATTGGAATCCATCCGGTTGCTCTATATACACTTCTTCTTCCAAGTCACCATTTAGAAAGGCAGACTTGACATCCATTTGATATACCTTGAAATCCTTGAAGGCAACAAAGGCAAGAAATAATCTGACTGCTTCAATTCTTGCCACTGGAGCAAAAGTTTCTTCAAAATCAATTCCTTCTATTTGAGAGTAGCCTTTACAGACCAATCTGGCTTTATTTCTGATTACTTCACCAACTTCATTTAGTTTGTTCCAGAAGACCCATTTGGTTCCAATCACATTCTTGTTTCTAGGTCTGGGAACAATATCCCAAGTGTGATTTTTCTCTATTTGCACCAACTCTTCCTCCATTGCTTTAGTCCAGTTTTCATCATTGCAAGCTTCATTCATTGTTTTAGGTTCAATCTTTGAAATCAAACAATACTTTTCTGAATCTTGAGCAATTCTCCTTCTTGTTAGTACTCCTTTGCTTTTATCACCTATGATTTGATCTTCAGAGTGGTTTAGTCTTACATACCTGGGAACTTTAGGAATTTCTTGCACTTCTGATACTTGATCAGGCTCATTGAAACTCATTTCTTCTTCCTGGTTTACCGGATTAGCTTGAATCTGACTAATAGATGAGGCTTGGGCTTCTTGAGCAGAACACCATTCTGATCATCTTCATCATATTTATAAAACCTTGAGGGTTTCTCAATTCCCTCATCAACCTTCACATTTGTACTTTCTATCACCTTTCTCAGTCTTTTGTTATAACACCAGTATGCTTTGCTTTGAGTAGAGTAACCCAAGAATATTCCTTCATCACTTCTAGCATCAAACTTTCCTAGATCTTCATCTCTTTTAATGTAACATTTGCTACCAAAAACTCTGAAATACCTCACAGTAGGAGTGATGCCAAACCAAAGCTCATAAGGAGTCTTACTAGTATTGCTTCTGATTTGAACTTGATTGAGAGTATAGACTGCAGTGCTGATAGCTTCTCTCCAATCGATGTGAGGAACATTTGCTTCCATCATCATGGTTATAGATGCTTCCTGTATGGTCCAGTTCTTTCTTTTCACTACTCCATTCTGTTGTGGAGTCCTAGGAGCAGACAACTATCTCTTTATTCCATGTTTCTCATAGAACTCTATGAACTCACTGGATGTGAATTCTCCACCTCTATCAGACCTCAGACATTTCAATGTCAATCTGGTTTCATTTTCTACCATAGCCTTGAATATTTTGAATTTCTCAAAGGCTTCTGATTTCTCTTTCAGAAAAGTTACCCACATCATCCGGGAATAGTCATCAATTAGTAACATGAAGTATCTATCACCTTGCATACTCTTGATTCTTGCTGGGCCACAAAGGTCAGTATGAACTAAGTCCAATAATCCGGTAGAAGACAGTTCCTTACTCTTGAATGTGATGCTGCTCAGCTTACCCAACTGACATTCTTTGCACAAGCTATTAGTAGGTTTCACCAATTTTGGAAGATCTCTTACAACTTGAGTATTGCTTATCTTGATGATATTATCAAAATTCACATGACACATTCTCCTATGCCATAACCAACTCTGATCAACTTGAACAAATAAGTAACTTTTACTAGTGCCAACCAAGTGGAAGATATTACCTTTAGTTTGGGTACCGGATGCAATCTCTGTTCCTGAGCTTTCAAAGATCTTGCATTTTCCATTCTTGAACCAGAGATCATAGCCTTTGTCCACCAACTGTCCAACACTGAGAAGATTGTACTTCAAGCCTTCAACATATAGAACGTTACCGGTTTTGTTCCTTCCATAAAAAGAAATAGTTCCTCTTCCTTTGATTCTACCAGCAGAATTATCACCGAACTTCACCACTCCTCCTTCATACCTTTCCAAATCTATGAACGTATTTTTGTCACCTGTCATATGGTGAGAGCAACCACTGTCAATGACCCAATCATTCTTTTCTTCAACTTGGGCAGCTAGAGCTCTTTCTACAACTTTATGATTGATAGAAACAGAGGATATTGGTTCTTCTTCCTTAATGGCAATAAACACCCATTCACTTCTGGATTTGTTTCATGTCTCTAATTCATCATCTGTTACTCCTTCATTATCATCTTCTTCATGAACATAGTAACAATTCTTTTGGAACCTTGATCTGTTAGGATTTTGCCTTGAAAATCTTTTCGGACATTTTGAGGCAAAATGACCAATCTTATTGCAGTTAAAACACTTGAAAGACAATTTTCCTTCATACTTACCGGATCCTCTGGCAGTCTCTTTGCAATGAGGGCTTCAAGTTGAGCAGTTTCTACTTCTTCTTCTAGGTCTTTTCTTGCTTTTTCAACCATGACAGTTTCCTTGATAAGTTCTCTCTTGGATCAAACATTTGTTTACCTTTTACAGAGGCACTGGCTTTGATTACAGATTCAATCTTGGGGGGATCATCTCCAAACTTGGTCATTTCAAATGCAGCTAATTTTCCAGCCAATTGATCTCTTGTGACAGTTGTATGGGCTCTGAATTCATCAATGACAACAACCTTGATTTTGTAAGAAGCAGGAAGGGATCTGAGAATTTTGCCAACATTCCCACTTTCATCCAAGACTCCACAAGCATTTCTAATTCCACAAACAAGCTCATTTACTCTTGGCATAAAAGTAGTAATATTTTCATCATCTCTCATCTTCAGGTTTTCAAATTTCCCTTTCAGACTCTGTAACCTTGCACATTTAACATACTAGTCTCCTTCATGCAAAAGTTCCAATTTTTTCCAAATCTCAAAAGTAGTTGGTAGGTCAATAACATTTGAGAGCTCTGAATTAGATAATGCACTTAGAAGAGCTTCTATAGTCTACAGATTGTTTTCAGCATTTGTGATTTCATTTGCAGCTTTTGGACCACCCTATGGAGGTACATACTGAGTTGTAACCATGGTCCAGTATGCCATACCCATGCATTGCAGGTGACACTTCATGCGACCTTTCCATAGATTAAAATTTGTTCCATCAAACTTTGGGCTATCCTTCTTGTAGGATGACATCCTAGATCTCCTCAAGTGGTTAAGCTCTTTTAGAGGAACTTATCTCTGATACCAATTGTTAGACTTAGGGCACACAACTGAGAGGGGGGGTGAATCAATTGTGCAAAACTTTCTCTTTTAAAACACTTAAATCTTCTTAGTGAATAGTAGTATATTAATAATGAACCATAATGCATTCAAATCAAGAGCAGAAACACATCAACACATAAGACACCAAGATTTTGACGTGGAAAACCTGGTTAAGGGAAAAACCACGGGGTGATTAACCCAAGATTGTATTATCTGTTAGAAGAATAGAAAGAACAAATGGCACATGCCAATTAGGGCTCACTGCCTAAGCACACTGCTCACAAGAGGCTCACTGCCTACAAGAGACACATTGTCTATAAAGAAATAAATATCACATACATGAACTAGACAACAACATCTTCACCATGCTTGAATCAATTCCATTTAAACCCAATACTTTTGCTATACCTTTCGCTTTCCTCCTCGCTACAACACTCTCATCACCACAAGGACAACTTCAAACTGACTTCATAATCCCTTATTTATACAAGGCATCGACTTAGGAATGATCATCTAAGTCGTCAAACATCTACTAGAACATCTGCAAGATGTGTAATACATCCGGTCAGCTAGTCTCAGGAAGAACACCATCATCCAGTGGTCATTCTTCAAATGCACAGCCTAACTTCAATGCGGACCACTAACATGAACTGGACACAATCCAAAGAACACCATAACCTTTCTAGAATCACCAAGAGCATCCATACTTCATCTGCTTGCTGGAATTCTTCTCTCCTTCATCTGGAGCTTTAAGAACATAGTTTGTCATTACTGTCACAAAGGAATAGGCACTTTCGGACCTTCAAACCATGAACCAATAGAGTTGACACTTTGCAAGGACGTCCTCAACACTCCCTCAAATCCGTAGAATGGGATAATGCATTTTCGGATCTCACCAGACCTATCTGTGTCACTCTGTCACCTCTGAACACCTGCCGGAGCCGGTTCTACTTGAGTGGCCATAACTTCTTCAGATCTTCATGTGGACCTCTAAAAACTTGACTGGATCATCTCAAGACACATATCTACAAACCCTTTGAACTGCAACCTCTTATCTGCATCTTAGCTGGGATCTACACTTCACTGTCTCCATTGCTCCTCTCTGCTCATCCAATCCTTCTCATCAATACAACATGAGTATGTTGACATCAATGACAACACCGGTTAGACCCATACTTGCAACACTATCTTCTACACATTTCATATTGTGTATTGTATGTTCGACTTGTAAATATATTTTTCATGTTTAATCTAGCTGAAAAGCTATGTAATCAATGTAATATCATGTATAAGTAGTAGATCAAATTGAATGTGGAGGATATGATTGTAAAAAGATAAAAGACGTTCACAAGTAGAATATAACAGAATAAACTACATTTTAGTGTGTGATAGTTGGAGAAAGAGTAGATGTTGTTGATGCTGTCTGGATTCATCTTAAAGAATCATTTGAGACAGTGATCAAGTATAGAGTGTGCCTAACTGATCAGATCTTCATAAGATAGTGTGTGAAGAGATAGAAGTGCAATCATCATGTGTGAGCTTCAAAGATAGTTTTCAAACAGTTGAAAGATTGTCATACTGTAATCATTTCAGAGTTTGTTCTTAGATTAGGGAGTAGTTGCTTCCTTGGATTAAATCCCCTAAAACAAAGTCATCAGGGAGTAGAAGCTTCCTTGGGAGTGACCCTAAATCAAAGTTACTTAGGGAGTAGCATCTTCCTCGGGTTAAAGCCCCTAAAACAAAGTTATTATTTGAGCTTCATATATTGTGAGTTAATCCTCACCGTGGTTTTTCCCTTCAAGGGTTTTCCACATATATCTGGTGTTATGTGTTGCTATACATTCTGTTAATCTTTCATCTTCATGTTAATGTTGTGATTCTTAAGTTCTGATTTGCTCCAGATAAGTTGTAATTGTTAAATTTGAAGAATTGATTAGATACCGATTCACCCCCCCTCTCAGTAGCCTGGTGTGTCTAACAGTATCTAGATCCAAACCAACTATAATGTTGTAAGCATACTAGGATCTATTGGATAGAAAATATGATGATCCTTATTAGGCCTTTCTTGGTAGATTTAGTTTTTGTAAAGTGCTAAATTCTCACATACTAAAAATAGTATCCCAAAAAGCAATGCTCATTCCAAATAAGGAAAGTAAATTCATTTTATTGATTAAAATATCCATAATTGCATAAATAGCAAGTTTCCCAATAATGAAGTACTAATTTCATAAACTAAGAGTGTTACATTTTCATATACATACACCAATCAGGGTGTTACATTACATTTGTTTCAATGTTACAAGTAAAAGATATTGCATCAATACATCAATTATATCAATGAAAGTAATTATACATTTTGCAGATTGGTTGTGCAAGCCATACAAGAATAATACAATGAAATATATCCATAATGAAGCATATAGCATAAGAATCTCTGTCCTCAACTGCCATGACCCCACTGGTCTTCCGCAAGCCGAGGCCAAGAGTGTGGCTAAGGTGCTTTTTCCACCCAACCACGAAGTACTAGACTTCCCCAGGTTTCTTCCTAACTCGAAGAAAGCACCAACCCTGCATGAGGAGCCTAGAAACATGGAACAATAAAGGCAGGAGGGAATCTCTCGATGAGTGCCTGTTGCCTGTATGCATTCCTAAACTAATCTAGAATGACATAACTATCACAAGTAGGATGTGGTAGAGACATATATAACATATAATCTAGGCTTTTCTAATCCATCTTTTTCAATGGTATAGCAGCTTGGCCTAGCTATAATAAATAAAATTGGTAATTTAGAAAAAGTAAATTACCATCTCTGGGAGCCCACATTCGGCATCCTATCCTAGAAGTAAAATAACTCTCAAAATATAAACACACCATTTACATAGATAGAAAGAATATAAAATTTCCCGTAGTTTAAAATAATGATTTGTCTAAGAGTAATTATTCATCGTCAGGATGTCTATTCCAGAAAAATAGAGTTTACATCAACCAATTTACTATTATAGTTTGCATGTTGTCTAAGTTTTCAAAATCTGATGGTTTATAATGATCTTTTGGGAAAAGAGGTTTTCTAATTTGATAAGAAATTACTTTTTGAAACAGAAATTGAATCTATAAGTTTACTTTGGTGCTAGTCCATTTTCATTCTAGTGGTTTTGGCAATTCTATAGATAAATGTTAGACAAGTATGTTCACAATATAACATACTTTTCTATGCAAGCTAATTTAGAGAGTTTTGAATCAGTTGCATTCATTTAATAAATTTATTTTTCCAATTTGAAATAATAATAAATTTGTTTATATTCAATGAAAATGTATATACTACAAACTTGTTTATATATATATATATATATATTCATTATATATATATACATCTGCTTGGAGATATATAGAAAATAATGAATATACAAATATATTTTTGACTGAAATCAAATAAGATGATTATATTTACAATTAATATATATATATATATTACACAGTGATCATCGATGAACATCAAAAATCAAAGTGATCAACAAATATAAAAAAAGAGTAATCAACGAACATTATAAATTGAAATAACCAATGATTTGAAAGAAGATTCAAATTCTATTTTTATGGAAGCATTAAGTAGAAGGCCGACAACCCATATGGGATCACCGCTATGGGGGGGTGACGCCTACCCACAGGCCGTAAGTCCTGTGGGAGGTGGAGCCTCCCACAACTCCTTTTTTTAGACTTCGGCCTGTGTGTGCCAATTAATATATTTTTACCTTTTATTTAAATTTTTTTCTTAAAAATTTTCCCAATAACATTCAAAATTACCAAGAGGTTTGAATCTGGGTTGTTGGCTCTATAGGCCAAAGCCCCACCATTTCACCACAGAGTCTCCCCTCTTGGAGGGTAAGCAACCTCAATTTTTGACACGGTAGAGGGCGACCCTGCGGGGTTTGAACCTTGGTTGTTGGCACTACAGGAAAGAAGACCCACCATTTTACTACAATTTTGCATGCACACCAAAAAAGTCCATGAAGGGGACTCAAAGGTGATTACTTTGCCCTTACACCAAGGCCTAATCTTTCATCTATATTAATACCATCTAGCTCTGTGTCGGCCTAAAACCCCCGCTGCTTGGCCTATGGAGGATAGCTCCAATAAAGAATCCAAAGATAAAATTCCCCTAAATGTGCGACTTAGGAAGCCAACCACTTCGATGGCCTCTCAGCCTGCCTCCCCATATAACCTTCCTATGAGTGGTCCCTCTGGCCCTTTGTCTAGCCCGCTTGTGTCAAAAGCTACATATTTTTCGAAGGCTACCCCGCGCAGCTGAATTCTGGGACAAACCTTTGAGACTTCTCAAGACTAGTCTCATACTGTGGCTACTGAGGGACTATGTAAATTGAAAAATAGAAACTCCATGCAAGATAACAAAAAATGTAAGAGAGAGAATCTTGCACAAAAAAAACTGAGAAAAAGAGATGTAGTGAAGGGGAGGAGAGGAAAGGTGCTGAAGTGACTAATAAAAAATAGGGGAATCAAGGGGAGAAGGAGGTCATATTTGTTAAGGAAAAAGCTAAGGGAAAGGAGGGCTCTGCCAAAATACCAAGTATAAGGAGATCCTTTAGATTGGCGGGAGGTATGCCCCAGGGAATAAAGATTGTTGATTATTCCACTGCATCTGATCGGGAAGACACTATGCAGGAAGTGGATATTAAGGAAACCAAAACCACCCCTATGCAGGAATAGGAGGGCGCGAGCCACTTTGCTTCAATGAATAACTCTTTCTACGACACTAATAATAAAGATACTAATGTGCAAGAAACCGTCGAAAAGGAAGTTATGAGTGCCAGAAGGGATGTGGATAACAAGAAACTAGAAATGGAGCTTGCTGCTATCAAATCTTGCCTGTCCATGATGGAGAACAAAGTCAAGAATCTAGTTAAGTTGGTTTTGAGGTCATCCCACAAGGCTGCTGAGGCCTTTTCTATTTTGCAGGAGGACCGAAAGAAGACTATGGATTCTCTATTGGAGGATCAAGAAAATCTTGTTAATATGATATCTAATGATTGGAAATCTCTTCTTAGCTAGGCGGTTCTTGTTTTATTTCATCAAAGACTTGGTTAATGACTTGTTTAAAGAATTGTTTAATGTTTTGTTAGTTTTTGATGAACTATTAATCGGCTGTTAGTCAATTGTTGGTGGCCCTGGACCTGTTCTGTTGCCGTTTGGCTCTTGTTATCAGGTTTTTCTCCCGTGCTAGCAACTTATCTATATCAAAAACAATACAATTCTGCAGTGTATAAATCGAAACCTATATTAATATTGTTTAATTTCTAATACAATTCAATACTGTAATTTATATTCTTACAGGTGATTTTATTATATGATTTCAATACTAATATATATATATATATATATATATATATATATATATACAATTTCTGTATCTATATATATATAAGTTTTCTCTTAAAAAAATACATACAGTTATATAACTTTTATAATAGTAAATCTTTATATAAAAAGAAGAAATACTTAATCTGGATAATTTTATAAATGTATATAGTAAATATACCCAACAACAATAATATAAATATGTATATATTATCATACAACACGATGAGATTTAAATACCAAGTAATGGATTTACATTTCACAGAGAATGATCAAAACATTGGCAAAAATGGATTTGCTTAAAAACCTGGTAAACGCTATCCGATTGTTGCCTCTCTTCCTATTCTTCTTTCCTTTATTACCCTTCTTCTTTCTGCTTTGCCGAATCCCCAATTCTTTTGTCTCTATTTTTGTTTTCAGATTTGGAAGTTGTGTAATAATTCTTGTGTTGAGAATGAATAATAAATGCATTGAAAGAATGAGGGTTTAATCTCTTTTTAAAATACTTTCTTTCCTTTTCAAACTTCTTTCTATCTTTTCCAGTTTCTAATTTTTGTTTTGTTTTTTTGTCTTTTTATAATTTTGGGTCTTTTTCCATTTTTCTATTTGTTTCTATCTTTTTGTTGTTTTCTTTTTCTAAAATATATTTCTAATTTACCAAATAAAACACTTATTTCTAATTTTTCAAAAACACATTATTTAATGACTAATTTTTATTTTATTACTAAATTTTGAAACACAAATATAAATAATAATTCTAATTTCAAAAAGGCAATAATTTAAAAAGTAATTTTAATAAATAAATTTTGCTACTCAGTCATTTCTAAGGAATAATAATAATAATTCTAACTTCAATTAAAAATCAATAAATAATTTAAAACTACTTTTATTTTCACTAAGGGAATTTAATATTAACTAACAATTAATTAAATAATCAACTATAATATAATAATGATTTTTCTTTCTAACAAAATAAGAAGTAATAAAATATGATTAATTAATGCAATTCTAATGCAACTATATGCATCTAAGTGTTGGTGTGTGTGCAAAAGAGACCACTTCATCCTAACCTTGCCAGGTAGCTAACCCCCTCTACCTTAACCACACCCTTATCTTCGACAACCTGCAACTCGTGAAAACTCAAATTTTTTTGATTAATAGGTTAGTGTCCAAATAGCTGAAGCATTGCATTTCATCATTTCAAATAAAGTAATATTCACTATATCATTTCAATATAAAATAATATTCACCTATTTCATCTTTCAAAATAAAATAATATATATTTCATCCAGATCAAAAGAACATAACATTTAATTAATCCACACTTAATTATCCATAAATAGCTCCAGTTATAGTAAGTTCAGAATGCATCAAAGTTTGAGATGTGACATCCTTCCCCACTTGGAAGAGACATTGTCCTGATGTCTTATTATATCAAACATCCACATAAAAACTCTTACACATCCAGTATGAATAATATAATAAAAACTCATAATAAGCAAAAATAAAAGTATGCTAAAATCTCAGATGTGGGAATGATCTATCAATATCCTCCACATTCTCCCAAGTGGCACTATCCATCGAATACTAGTCCCACTGGACCCTATACTGCACAACATTGTGGTTCCACAACTTAATGTTGTGCCTCTCTAAAATTTTGGTGGGCTCCACTAGCACCACCCCTGGATCCTGAACCTGCAATGCACGTCAGTCAAGAATATGAGAAGTAGCTAGATAGTACGGCTTAATCACAAAAACATGGAAGACATTATGTATACAGGATAGAGCCAGTGGTAGAGCAAGCCTATATGCAACCAGGTTGATAACTTCCAAGATATCAAATGGCCCAACATATCTAGGGGAAAGCTTAGAACCCTTGCCAAATGAGATTGAACTCTTCTACGGTCGAACCCACAGGAAGACCTTATCTCCCACTGAGAACTGTCTAAGGTTTTGTTCCTATCTGCAAAGCTCTTCTAGTAATCTGAAGCCTGTTTCAACTTTTCCTTAATTAGCTTCATTTAATCCTCCATCTCTCTCAACATCTCTGGCCCAATGACAATCCTATCCTCCACCTTATCCCAACTAATAGGTGTATGAAATTTGCGACCATACAAAGCCTCGAAAGGTACCATTCCTAGAGAGGCGTGATATGAGTTATTATAAGCAAATTCTACTAAAGGAAGGAACTCCTCCCACTTATGTTGTTGGTCCATGCAGTACATTCTAAGGAGGTCCTCCACTACCTGATTCACCCTCTCCGTCTGACCATCGGTCTGAGGATGATAAGCTAAACTAAAATTCAATTTGGTTCCTAAAGAAGCATTCAAAGTAGTCCAGAATCTGGAAGTCATTCGAGTATCGCGATCAGAGATGATCATTTATGGCACTCCGTACAACTAAAAAATATCCTATAGAAACTTTTTTGCTAAGACCAATGAACCACCCTTAATATTTCTAGGAATGAAATGAGATACTTTCATCAATTTATCAACAACAACCAAGATGACATCATGTCAGTTCTTGGTCATAGGCAACCCCTGAAAAAAATCCATAGTGACTACCTACCATTTATATTCTAGCACCCTATGTGGGTATAAGAGTCATGCTAGATGCACATGCTTAGCCTTAACTCACTGGCATTCCAAACATTAGGCTACAAAAGTAGTAACATCTCTCCTAAATCCTAGCCATAAATACAATGGACTGAGTCCCTTTATCATTTTTGTTACACCGGGGTGCCCTGAATAAGGTGCATTATGAAATTCTTCTAGCACTAATTGTCTCAACCATGCTGAATTAGGAACATACATCCATCCCTGATATCTTAAGAGTCCATCAGACTCAAACATGTATCCATCAAATCTATGATCTAAAGGGTCTTGCTCTAGGGCTTGCTTCACCCTATCATAATGCTCATCTTCCGACAGAGCCTGAATCACTTGTTGTCTAAAATTCATCCTTATAGTTACCATAGCTGCAAGATACCTCCTCTTGCTTAGGGCATCTGCTACTCTATTTTCTTTTCCTTTTATATACTAAGGCCAAAATCATACTCGCTCAAAAACTCCAACCATCTTCTCTGTCGAGCATTTAGGTTAGGCTGAGTGAATATATACTTAAGTCCCAAGTGATCATTTTTTTAGCTCGAATGGCTTCCCTAAGAGATAATGCCTCCACATTTGAAGGGCATGCACTATGGCTGCCAACTCCAAATTGTGTGGTGCATAGTTCAGTTCATGTTGTTTTAGTTTCCTAGATTCGTATACCACCACATGTTTGTCCTACATAAGAACTGCTCCTACACCTTCTCCTGATGCATCTGTAATCATTGTGAAGTGCCCATTTGGATCTGGCACAATCAAGATAGGTTCAGATGTGAGTTTCTGCTTTAAAAGATGAAAGGCCTATTCACATTTATCACTCCATTCAAATTTCTTTCCCTTTCTTTGGAGTGCAGTGATGGGTACTGCAATTGTCGAGAACCCCTTGACAAATTTTCTATAATAGATAGAAAGCCCCATAAAGCTCCAAACTTCTGATATGTTCTGTGGCACTGGCCACTCCATGATTTCCTTGATCTTATCTGGGTCCACTGCTAGTCCTTCAACTGAAATAACATGGCCCAAATAGTGCACCTTAGTATGGTAAAAAGTGCATTTTGACATCTTCCCATAAAGCTTATGTTCTCTCAAACGTTGCAACACTATTCTTAGGTGTTTGTCATGTTCTTCCTTTGATTTGGAGTATATCAAGATATCATCCAGAAAAACTAATACAAAGTCATCCAGGCAGTCTCAAAAGACATTCATCAAATTCATTAAAGTTGTTGGGGTGTTGGTTAACCCAAACGGTAACACTGTGAACTCATAGTGCCCATATCTAGTCCTGAATGTAGTCTTGGAAATGTCTTCATCTTTTATCCTTAGTTGGTGATATCCTGATCTCAGATTGATCTTCAAGAATACCTTGGCTCCTTTCATTTGGTCAAATAATTCATCTATTTTGGGGAGCGGATATTTAGTTTTGATGGTGGCCTTGTTTAGCATTCTATAATCAATACACAATCTCAAGTTACCATCTTTCTTCTTCACAAATATGACAGATGCTCCCCATGGAGACACACTTGGCCTTATGAATCCCTAGTTAAGAAACTCTTGCAACTGTGCCTTCAGCTCATACAATTTAGTAGTGTTCATTATGTATGGTGCCTTTGACTGAGGCTCAGTTCTAGGTATTAATCGAGAAATCAAATTCTTGTTTAGGTGGTAACTCGATCAGTTCATCAGGAAATACATCTTGAAATTCCTTCAAAATGGGATGGTCATTAACTGATGACTCCAAGTTATCAAGGTCCCTAACCTTATCTACATAAATAGCGCACCCTTTCTTGTTAGCCTTTTTCAGCTGCATGGTAGAAATCTACCTGAGTTCTAAGGGCCTTTTTAAACCATGAATCTCAACACGGTTACCCTGATCATCTAAGCATTTCACAGTTTTCTCTTCACAATCTACAATGGACTTATGCTTAGTAAGCTAATTTATCCCCAAAATTATGTCATATGACCCTAGGGGTGCCACATACAAGTTAACCTACGTCTCAAAGCTAGGAAGTTCAAGTTCCATGTAGGTAAGACAATGCTCTACCATTTTCTCTACCCACTTTCCATATTGGACCTTCCATGAGTTAGCCATATATCCTAGTTTAACTGACAACTTAGAAATAACATGTCGATCTACAAAACACTCAGTGGCTCCAGTATCAATTAAGATCAAAATAGGGCATCCAAAAAGCTTACCCTTACACTGGCTTGGTGTAGCCTAGAAATCAACCTGACGATTGTCTACTGCCACATGGATGTGATGTTGGCTTCTATTTTTCTAATTTTTCTCTCTGAGGTCACACGTTGGCATAATACTCTCCACCACATGAGTAGCAACCATCGTGGGGTGCTCTGGGTCTATCTGAAGTATCTCTCCTGTTATTGTTATTATTGTTATAATTGACCCTCTTGTTGTTCTGATTTCCATCATTGTGGTCTTGAGATTCCTGATCTACGTATTATTGTTATTGCCCTGATTATTCTGATTCTGATTGTTTCCTTGAATTTTCTTGTTACCATACTTGGCATCTCTACTTTTCCTATAGTTGGCCACCTGTTGTAACTTTTGTTCTTGTTTAATTACTTTTTCAAACAATTCATCCATGGTGGATGGGTTATGAATATCAACATCAGCCCTAATTTGAGGCCTTATCCCCAAGATAAATTTTTGAATCCAGAACCTTTCATCTTGCTAGTACTGAGGTATGTATTTGAGGAGGTGGGAAAATTTTTGACAATATTAAGTAGATATCATACCCCCTTGGATAAGGTTCTAAACTTCAGTCACCTTTTTGTCAAAAAATAATTGGGGTAGCTATCTTTTCCTGAATAACTCAAGAAATCACTCCCAAGTCACCTCACCAGGCAACAATTGTTTCTCAACCTTTTCATTATCCCACCAAGTGGCTGCCTCATCGGTGAGTTGATACGATCCCCAGATAGCCTTGGTTTCATTAGATAAATTATGTAGAGAAAAGTACTTCTCCATCTCTATGATCCATGATTCTGCTCCATCCCTAATTATTTTGCCATCAAATTTTGATAGGGTGACCTTTTTAAGGTCCTTGCCTAGTTCCTTGGCTATTCTCTCCTGATTATTGGGTTTTCCTCTAGTTTCAGGGTTTCCTCCACCTGCATCACTCATGTTGCCTCCATTCCCAACCGGATTCTGTCCCACTTGACTTGCACAGATTTCTTGTTCTAGACTATCCATCTTGGTCCCTTGTTGAGTCAACAGGGCTAGGATTTGATCCAGTCTTTCATTTTGATCACCACGGGATCCTCCTCCATGTTGGTAAGTGTACCTAATACCCATATGGATTACTCTATACACATTTACATGTTAAGTGTAATTAGACGAAGGTCCTAGCGTTTAACCTAGACGCTCTGATACCAAATGTAAAGTGCTAAATTCTCACATACTAAAAATAGTATCCCAAAAAGCAATGCTCATTCCAAATAAGGAAAGTAAATTCATTTTATTGATTAAAATATCCATAATTGCATAAATAACAAGTTTCCCAATAATGAAGTACCAATTTCATAAACTAAGAGTGTCACATTTTCATATACATACACCAATCAAGGTGTTACATTACATTTATTTCAATGTTACAAGTAAAAGATATTGTATCAATACATCAATTATACAAATGAAAGTAATTATACATTTTGCAGATTGGTTGTGCAAGCCATACAAGCATAATACAATGAAATATATCCATAATGAATCATATAGCATAAGAATCTCTGTCCTCAACAGCCATGACCCCACTGGTCTTCCGCAAGCCGAGGCCAAAGAGTGTGGCTAAGGTGCTTTTTCCACCCAAACACGAAGTACTGGACTTCCCCAGGTTTCTTCCTAACTTGAAGAAAGCACCAACCTTGCATGAAGAGCCTAGCAACCTGGAACGGTAAAGGCAGGAGGGAATCTCTTGATGTGTGCTTGTTGCTTGTATGCATTCCTAAAATAAGCTAGAATGACATAACTCTCGCAAGCAGGATGTGGCAGAGACATATATAAAATATAATCTAGGCTTTTCTAATCCATCTTTTTCAATGGTATAGCAGCTTGGCCAAGCTATAATAAATAAAATTGGTAATTTAGAAAAAGTAAATTACCGTCTCTGGGAGCCCACATTCAGCATCCTATCCCGAATGTAAAATAACTCTCAAAATATAAACACACCATTTACAAAGATAGAAAGAATATAACATTTCCCGTAGTTTAAAATAATGATTTGTCTAAGAGTAATTATTCATCGTTAGGATGTCTATTCTAGAAAAATAGAGTTTACATCAACCAATTTACTATTGTAGTTTGCATGTTGTCTAAGTTTTCAAAATCCGATGGTTTATAATGATCTTTTGGGAAAAGAGGTTTTCTAATTTGATAAGAAATTACTTTTTGAAATAAAAATTGAATCTATAAGTTTACTTTGGTGCTAGTCTATTTTCATTCTAGTGGTTTTGGCAATTCTACAAATAAATGTTGGACAAGTATGTTCACAATATAACATGCTTTTCTATGGAAGCTAATATAGAGAGTTTTGAATCAATTACATTCATTTAATGAATTTATTTGTCCAATTTGAAAGAATAATAATTTCATTTATATTCAGTGAAAATGTATATACTACAAACTTGTTTATATGACAATATATATATATAATTTTTTCATTATATATATACATCTACTTGGAGATATACAAAAAATAATGAATATATAAAAAGAGAATATATTTCAGACCGAAATCAAATAAGATGATTATATATACAATATATATATATATATATATATATATATATATATATATATATATATATATATATATATATATATATATATATATATATATATATATATATATATATATATATATATATATATATATATATATATATATATTACACAGTGATCATCGGCAAACATAAAAAATTGAAGTGATCAGCAAACATAAAAAAATGAAGTAATCAATGAACATTATAAATTGAAATAACCAGCGATTTGAAAGAAGCTTCAATTTCTATTTTTATGGAAGTATTAAGTAGAAGGCCGACGGTCCATATGGGGTCGCCACTGTGGGGGGCAACGCCTCCCACAACTCCTTTTTTTTAGACTTCGGCCTGTGTGTGCTGATTAATTACTTTTTACCTTTTATTTAATTTTTTTTCTTAAAAATTTGCCCAATAACATTTAACAATACAATTCCGCAGTGTATAAATCAAAACCTACATTAATATTGTTTGATTTCTATTACAATTCAATACTGTAATTTATATTCTTATAGGTGATTTTATTATATGATTTCAATACTAAAAAGAAATACTTAATCTGGACAATTTTTATAAATATATATAGTAAATATACCCAACAACAATAATATAAATATGTATTTATTATCATACAACACGATGAGATTTAAATACCAAGTAATGGATTTAACATTTCACAAAGAATGATCAAAACATTGGCAAAAATGGATTTGCTTAAAAACCTAGTAAATGCTATCCGATTGTTGTCTCTCTTCATGTTCTTCTTTCCTTTATTACCCTTCTTCTTTCCTCTTTGCCAAATCCCCAATTCTTCTGTCTCTATTTTTCAGATTTAGAAGTTGTGTAATAATTCTTGTGTTGAGAATGAATAATAAATGTGTTGAAAGAATGAGGGTTTAATCTCTTTTTAAAATACTTTCTTTCCTTTTCAAACTTCTTTCTATCTTTTCCAATTTCTAATTTTTGTTTTGTTTTTTTGCCTTTTTCCATTTTTCTATTTGTTTCTATCTTTTTGTTGTTTTCTTTTTCTAAAATATATTTCTAATTTACCAAATAAAACACTTATTTTTAATTTTTCAAAAACACATTATTTAATGACTAATTTTTATTTTATTACTAAATTTTAAAACGCAAATATAAATAATAATTCTAATTTCAAAAGGCAATAATTAAAAAGTAATTTTAATAAATAAATTTTGCTACTCAATCATTTCTAAATGAAAATAATAATAATTCTAACTTCAATTAAAAATCAATAAATAATTTAAAACTACTTTTATTTTCACTAAGGGAATTTAATATTAACTAATAATTAATTAAATAATCAACTATAATATAATAATGATTTTTCTTTCTAATAAAATAAGAAGCAATAAAATATGATTAATTAATGCAATTTTAATGCAACTATATGCATCTAAGTGTTGGTGTGTGTGCGAGAGAGACCACTCCATCCTAACCCTATCAGGTAGCTAACCCCCTCTATCTTAACCACACCCTTGTATTCGACAACCTGCAACTCATGGAAACTCAATTTTTTCCATTAATAGGTTAGTGTCCAAATAGACGAAGCATTGCATTTCATCATTTCAAATAAAGTAATATTCACTATATCATTTCAATATAAAATAATAGTCACCTATTTCATCTTTCAAAATAAAATAATATCTATTTAATCCAAATCAAAATAACATAGCATTTAATTAATCCACACTTAATTATCCATAAATAGCTCCAGTTATAGTAAGTTCAGAATGCATCAAAGTTTGAGACATGATAGTTTTGCTGAATGTTCATGAAGAACAAACCTCACAAGATCTTTGGAAAAGTTGGGAGACTTATGCTACACCAAATCCCTAGTCAACAAACTTTTAATTGAAAGAAGTTGTATACCTTGAGAATGGATGATGGTGGTTTTGTGGCCACAAATTTAAACACATTTAAAATGATTGTGACCTAGTTTCACTTAATTGGAGTGATTATGGAGGATGGGGATCATTCCATGACACTTTTATATTCTTTTCTAGAATCATGGGATCACTTGGTGATGGCAATCAAGAGCACTACCTCAAAGATTCACATGGATGAGGTAGTGGTTACTTTAGTTTTAGAGGAGATTTAGTGAAAACATTTTGAATCTACTAAGGAGGCCCTACCAATTCATAGAATATTGAAGGAGAAAGGAAAGAAGGACAGGAAGAAACAAACACCTAGATCTAAATCTCATGGGGATCCAAGTCTCCTAGAAAGTCCAAGACTAAGTGTTATAACTATAGAAAGACCAAGCACTTCAAAAGAGATTGCAAAGAGGAGAAAAAGAAAAAGTCTAATGATAAGTATGATAGATCTTCATAGAAGGATGATACAAATGCCTTTTTCATAGACTCAGCAACACATGCATCTAAAGGTGCATGATTGATAGTTTCTAGATCTTCCCTCTATATGACCTCCCATCAAGAGTGGTTTAAGTAGTATGAATAATATGAGTGAGGGAAATTGTCTTTTTAATGATTTTCATTTGAGTTTTCTTTGCCATGGTAGATTTTTAAGCAAATTCCTTAATGAATGAGTGAAGGGGATCAATGGTGTTCTACAAATCTTGGTTTTGGCATAGAACCTAATATCATTTAGAAAGCTTAATGATGAAAGTGTGTAGATTGTTTTCTCTAGTAGAGGGTGTAAGATGGTGTGAGGAGCTGTGGTTCTCACTAAGGGTGTTTGTGTGAGAACTTTTTTTAATCTAGGTACATGTATTGTTTAGTGCAATATTTCTTCTATTCATATAGTGAATAGATCTAAAAAATATACACTTCATCATCATAATAAGTAAAAAATATGAGTGTTGTATCTACTTCTAATGGCTATGATTTCTAGTTACCTAAGAAATCTCTCACTTCTAAGATAAAGTTACCTACAAAGAAAATAATTCTATGTCACTAGAGAATGGGCCATATAGATAAAAAGAGTCTAAGGATCCTAAAAAATAAAAATATTTTTGAAGGGTTGAATGATTGTACTCTTGAATTTGATTTATGTGAACATTATAATATGGTAAATAGAACCACATTTAGTTTATTCCAACTCTCACAAATCTTCTAGGGTGTTGGTATTGATTGATTTAGATGTATTTATTCATGTTAATTTTATTTCATTTTATGTCTATTGTAAGAGTCACCAAAGGAATGAAGCTCCTAGGATCACCTACAAAACTAGAAATAACCTTCCACAAGAGAGTAGTAAGAGGATGAATTGCTTGATTATGGATGCAAAATGATATTATGATACATATAAAGTACATGTGAGACCTTGATTATATAGGAAAGGTAATGCTATAGGAAAACATAGGATTATGACAAGTGTCTTAATCATATGACATGAGACACAAAAAGTAAATAACCTAAAGATGCCCAAGTAAACTTAAGTAAACTAGTGTGCCTAGGACCTAATAGGGAAATTGGTTACGTAATATACCTCATTTACACCAAAAACCCCCCTTAAGTACAACTTAGGGAGAATGAGAAAATATAAAAATGATACAAATATTAAATGATGGATGGGTCCTAGCTACAAGGTCATGTTAGGTACCCATGTACAAAAGATCTCACAAATGGAGTAAAGGAGGAAAACCTATAGGAAAAAACCCCTCTCCAAAAGAGAGAAAAATGAAAGAAGTGATGGAAGGATGACTCAATATGACCCCCAAGGACTACATCCAACACAAATACACAATCAATTACCCCCCCCAGGAGAGAAAGAGTGATATGATAGATCCCCCCACAAAAAAGTAGCTCATGTGTTAATGGTGAATACTTGAAGATGAATGGTAAAGAGTGTCCAATATTGACAAACAAAATTTCTTCCCTTGGGAAGAAACAAATCCAATGGCATATGTAGAATAAACTACATCTCCAAGAAGAGAGATGAGGGCAGAATTCTCATGATGTGTTCCTTTGAAAACTACTCAAATGTCACGATGCGACAATCAAATCAGGTACAAGCCCAATCAGTGAAGAAGGTGAAAAACTAGGATCAATTGGTAACTAATTAAGAACATTTTCCAAAGACAAAGATGGAGTGACAATACCTAAGATGGGGCTGTCATCAAAGAGGAGATGGATATCCTCAAGTGTGTCTACCAAATCTATAAGATGGGACTCACAAAACAAGTTTACAATACCTGTCAAGTAGTCATCCCAATGAATGAAATATAGAATACTTTGATGTACCTATGGTAAAGAATCAGTCGAAGCAACAAATGTTAAAGATGTGATCTCAATAGGAGGAGAAGGAGAAATAGAAGAAGCCTTTGTATCATCAAAACTATCAAGACCTACCGAATATTCAATCTCCCCTGAAGTGTCATCATCAAAGGGTATATTATCTACATCATCAATGAGTATTAGGAAATCCATAGAAAGATCTTTAAGGAATGGAGAGAGATACTTCTCTTCATAAATATCCCAAATTTTGATCCAAAGTGGGCACTTAAGGTCTAAAATAGCACACAAAGTGACATAATCAACACTAGAACAAATTAATCCTATGAAATGATCAATATTATTTCCCTATGCTGACTTCCTCTCAGGTATATCTAGTTAAATTATGAGTCCATAAAGGTAAGGAAAAACATTAAACCCCCTGTAATGTGTTAGGATGCCCTTTCGCCAAGACTCATAATTGTCCTTAATCACGGTTTCCATAGAAGGAAGAATAGAAAAACCTATGATACCCCCTCAAATAATAAAATGAGATATCAAAACCTCCAATACATATTAATTTTGATAAATCAAACCCACCAAGTAAAGATCAATTACCAATTTACACAATTTTCCTAAGAAATGAGTGAAAATACCCAAAATGGCCTCAAACTAAAAATCTGATGTCTAAGATAGAAAATAGAATCTAGATAAATGAAATGGAAAGATCTATAATTCTTAAAAATACCTTTCCAACTACTATAAGAACTCAAAAAATGGAGAAACTAGGTAAAACCTATGAGCTGGGGAGACAAAAAGGGTAATCTAGATTTCAAACAATAATAAAATTCACCAACAACAAAATCTAGAAAAATTCCAGCACCACTAGGAAGTACTTGGAACTAGATTTATGATGCCTATTCATTTTCAAAAATATAATTTTGTATGAGGAAGATATGGCCTCCTAAATAAAACTTTCATTTTAAGCAATGAATTTAAGGCAAGTGGTGGCCCCCTGGTGGTGACGCTCATAGGCTTGATGAAGTTGCTAGATCTAGGTAGGTATGACTGAGAAGAGTGGAATTTAGAGGCAATAGTGGAAAAACCACCCACTGGAGATTACCCCTCGGTTGCGCCTACCCAAGGGCTATGGCCTGATATAATTGGGGCTTCAAGTTACGAAAACTTGTGTATTAACCTTGGGATCTGTTGAATAATATGAAAAACTACTAGATGATAGAAAAAAAACCAATGGTCAATCCACCCTATATTTAATATGAAATAAAGATTGCAATGATGTCACTTGATCTAGTACCACATTGACAACCAACCAAATTGTAACATGTCTTCTCATATTACTTGGATTTACACACCGGGTTTACTAGAAAGTAAATAATCATAATCATCATAAGCATTTTCTTTGTTAACACATTAATCATTTGCATAATCAATAAATAAAAATCATATCTTTTTTGAATATTTTCAAACTAAAAATTACAACATATTCAAAGATAGCATTTTAGTGAAATCTTTCACTTTACAATTACAATATCTTGCTCATGGCAATAAAGATAAGTTTACATAAAATTTGACTGTCAAAGTCATTAATAAATATACTGCATCCAGAGTTTTAATATTTGTCTTCATAATTCTTGGATTGTCATTTGCTTGGAAAGGAGAGCATCACCTGAGTGCTTTTCCTCCAACCACAAACCAGCAGTCCTTCGCACACCTTCCTTCCTGGAAGTGGCCCTACCCTTCACGAAGGGAATAGATATAAAGAACCAACATGATTTTTCCATCTGAGTTGCTAGTGTTGTGTCCTACATAACTAGTCATACAACTATATATCCCTTCTAACTAAGTATGACACTACTGGATGGTTATGCAATCTGGAACATAATGAATCAAGTAATGCATGCAGAGATAGATGCATTACTTTGGCCAAAGATTTAATATAAATAGACATTTCACAATGAACATAGTTGATTGTTCACACACTTCTAACTCAACTTAGAAACTATCTCATCCTACAGTAAATTTAGTTTGACCAATTCTAGTCATGGGATGTCTTAATAATTCTCATCCACAGTCCTCCTGACTTAGGTTATTAATGATGAATTCTAGAGTACAAGACCAAGATAGTTCAGATTAAGGTCTT
Organism: Cunninghamia lanceolata; assembly: GCA_027924645.1. Lineage (NCBI taxonomy): Eukaryota > Viridiplantae > Streptophyta > Pinopsida > Cupressales > Cupressaceae > Cunninghamia > Cunninghamia lanceolata. The sequence goes on along the minus strand of BSBN01001622.1, from coordinate 584,100 downwards.
AATCTTCTGAAGAAGCTTCTTGTTGCATTTGTAACATGGAATCTGTGACTCCCTGTCATGCTCTATTCCTTGTTTCAAGAGTTTATAAACATTCTTGGTCTTGGTGTCTAATATCGACATAAAGAATAGTTTGATAATATCATCATAAGTTTGTCTAAGATACTTAACTTGATTCATGGATTCTTATCTAATCCAAATCTACAATAAGATGTTTGTTTTGAGTTGACCTCATACTTGTGAAAATATTTATATGTTCATTATGCATGTCTAGGATATTCTTAGAAAGCTATCTTTTCTAATCCCTTCAAACACAAATGAATAATTAAGAACCCTTGTCATAGTTAAAAAGAGTTTCTTGATATATATATATACCAAAAAAAGAGTAAAATCTAAGCTTAACTTTTAATTAGAACACTTATCAATTCATAGCTAAGTGGATGTCATTGAATGACATGGCTCTTATCAGCCACATACCTTTTCAGATTAATCATCAAGATGGTCATGTGCATACCATGATGGCACAAAAGATCCTACTAATCACAATAATAATATATATAACTTGATAATCATTATTATTTCTTGAGTTGATAACAATATATAATAGTATTGGGGCTTTGAGAGTCCATTCTCTCAACAAGTGGGGATCGGGAGTCTAAACCTCGACTCCATCTGCCTATCCATTAATAATCTATTTATTGTTACCAGACAGTTTCCTTTAACAAGATAAGCATACAGGGTTGAAACAATAGTTGCAACCTTATCAAAGCTTAGGAATAGATAGAACATAAGAATGGTTTTCTTTAATCTGAAGCTGCCCAATGTTCAAGAATAGGAAGATTTCATACCTGACTCAAGGCTCTTTTAATACATCATTACAGACATTTTACCAAAGACTGGCAATAACTCTATTAACAAATACACAGATAAGATGACTGAGAAGAACAAACTTCCACTGCCATTGGAAGACGACAATGGTCTCACAAGAAGAGTTAAATACTTCAAAGTATCAACAAGAATAGTTGATTTCAAATTCTACTTATTGCATGTGGTCAAAACAAGACTGTTAAGGTTTTCATAGATATTATTTTAAACGATAAAAGAATAAGACTGCTCAGTTTAAAGCCATCGACCTGTTGAAACTCCATGGTATACTTTACTAAGTATGCTCAAACTATATTACTATTGGCCTTCTGATGTCATATAGCAAACTGTTCTATGAAAGCATGAATAATATCAGCCTACCAAGCCATATAGCAGTCACTTATAGGGAAACATACAATAACAATTAAAGATAATGCATATCATTTTAAACATAGCCTCAACCATAACTAAGGCATACATGTTCAAGGTTAAATATAGTCCTCTTCTCAGACTTCAATTTCAACTCTATTATTCTTTTCTCTCGCCCTTACGCTTCTCCCTGTTCTCTAATAATTGTCTTATGTCTATGTAAAGCACAGTTTTCACCAGAATAATAACTATTTTTCCCACTCACTTTGTGTGTCTCCACATTGCAGAAAAGGAAAACATTAAGCTCCCTACGAAAGATCCTCCTAAGCTCATGTAATAAGATATCTACCATTCTTTTGCCCAAAAATGGCTCCCAACAATCGTGGGTTATTCCCCACTCTCTCCACCTTACGTGGGGATAATGGAGTACATGTACCACTTTGTGGTCAAAGTTGTTTTCCAAACCATAGTAAAAATTATCTCAAATAGATAAGTGTTTAAAAAACAAAAGCCATATTTCCTTAACATTATCATAATATACAGCTGAATAAATATAGGATATCAACTTAATGGTAACAATACCATTTCTACGGACATTGATACTAATCATTTTGGCAAGTTGCAAGAATGAGGTTAAGGTCTTCTCCCCCTTCACAACTTTATGCTGACATCAGCGTCAGTCATCAAGCAAAACAAAGAAATGTGTCACAAAACTTCCTAACAAGGAGAATGGTTAAACTCTAACCTCTTAATAATCCCTGAATATCTCTTGACCACTTCAAATGAAGTTTGATGTCAGAAACCTTTACATAATGACAAATCAACATTGGTCAATTTGAGATTAACTCAACAAGGAGAGTTAACTAATACATACCCCATCTTGAGAAGGTTCACTAAATATACATGTTGAAACTCAAATGGAAAACTTGTCTCTTCCCAAACATCTATTCCCTTCTCTCCAATGATGCTCTCATTCCATTCTTGGAGGTGGAAATCTATTTCCTGGTTACACTCAGTCATACATACTATGATTAGTGTATCATCAATAAATCATTATACATCATGCTCAAATAATCTCAATAACATGTATTCTCATGTCTAATTCTATGGATTTATCATAATATATAAAATCAATGATTTATCCTAACATTTCCCTAAACGTCAAATCATTAGTCCATGATAACTTATCCACTTAATCACATGAAAGTAAAAGTAAAACATAGTCCAAATTTGGGAATGTAACACAAATCAAACCCATACTTGCTACTAATGATGGATCTACATAGATAGAGAATATTTTATAAAATATAAGATCTAACCTGACACCTATGATTGGTATATAAACTGTATGACTGTATAGATCTCTATGGTCCTATCTTGTAGGATTCCATATGGATCGTCTAGAATTTTTCTACAAAATTTTTGTAAACCCTCCAAAAATGACCAGAATTTTTTTAGCTCTAAATAATGAATTTTTTTATATAAAAATTCATCTCTCAGGCATTTTAGACTCAATGGTGGAGTCATTTTTTCCTAGAAATGCACCCAATAAAATATCCTACCTAAATCACTCCTATATTTGAGAAGGGGTTTACAAATCTGAAGCTTTGATATATTGCAAGAGTCATCAATGGACTCAAGCTCCTAGGATCACCTACAAAACCAAAAATAATCTTCCACAAGAGAGTAGCAAGAGGATGAATTTCTTGATTATGGATGCAAAATGATATTGTGATACAAAAAGTACGAGGAACCTTTCTTATATAGGTAAGGTAATGAGATAGGACAACATAGGATTATGAGAAGTGTCTTAATCTTATGACATGAGACATAAAAAGTAAATACCTAAAGATGATCTAAGTAAATTTAAGTAAACTAGTGTGAATAGGACATAATAGGGAAACCCGTTAGGTAATATAGCTTGTTCAAACCAACATCTATGTATTATGTATCTTTTATAGATGATTAATCTAGAAGGAAATAGTTGTATATCCTCAAGAGTTTAAGGCTCTTTTGGAAAATTAGACTAATAGAAAGATTAAGGTTTTGAAGACTAACAATGGTAGTGAGTTTTTTCCATAGATTGTGATAGATTCTATTAGGAGCATGCAATTAACAGACATAAGACAACTCCATATACCCCTCAATAGAATGGAGTTGAAAAAAGAATGAACAAAAAATTGGTGGAGAGTGATAGGAGTATGTTTAGTGGTGTTTTATGGAAAAGAGAGATCTAGCCTAAGAAATTAAACTAGGTCAGACCTTCTTCCATAAACATTAAGACACAAACCGAGCTTGGCTTCTACCCATGAGGGAGAGACAAACTAGAGGGGTTTCATCTTTTTATTGTATAGAGGAGTGTCAACTAGATCCAACCAAAATTAACCAACCAAACTAGGGAAAATGTGAAACCCTAATTGACCAAGATCTGTAAATATATGACTGTTAGAAACAGATACAAAAAATTCTGAAAGTGCAGCAGAGATCAAGAGGTAGAGAAGAACCTAAATCTAAGTTTGGGAGCATAGAAGTAGTAGGGTGTTGGGTGCCCTCGACCCTAATTAGGGTTTTGCAGAATGTCTAAGCTTCACCTATCCTATACATGCAAAACCTTCCTTCTTCTTGGATCTTGTCTTCTATGTTTGATCTCTTATGCTCAAGTACTCTTCATGCTTGAAGAAGGAAGGTTTTTACCTATGGGTCTTGATTAGGTCTTCTATGGATCTTGTCTTCTATGTTGATTATATAGGGGACTAGCACTCAATAGATATTCATGGAATCGTGGATTCATATTGTGTAGGAAATGTTGACAATAGAAGATCCACCAATGGATATGAGTTTATTTTATTTTATAGTACTATTAGTTTGATAAGTAGTAGGCTATGGTTTCTTTGTCCACTATAGAGGCTAAGTACATGGTAGATATTCATTCTTATAATTAGGTCATCTAGTTTAAGAGATTATGTTCAAAGGCTAAGTCATGGAGCTATTAGAGTTCTTTGTGAATATCAAAGTTCCATATGTCTAGCAAAGAACCTAAATTTTCATTTGAGGATGAAGAACATATATGTCTAGTACCATTTTGTAAATTACATGGTAGAGGATGGGAGTGTGATACTATAGAAAATTGACACTTTGTATAATGTTACAAATGCATTGATGAAGCTAGTCAACACATATAAGTTCAAGTGGTGTAGTAATTCTATAGGTCTCTTAGCCCCTATTAAATATTTGATAGTGTTGGTATTCTCTTTACTCTTTTAATGTGTTTGATAAGTGGGAGAATGTTAGGAAAGGTGTCTCAACCTTGCATGCAAATGTTAAGAACACAAAAATGTAATGTTTGGGCTATAGAACACAAAAAAATATAATTTCTAGGCTATAGAGGTTAATTTTGGTCTTGAAAAATTAAAAAAGGACCTTAACTAGAGAAAGAAAGTTATGGAAAAATGGAGATATCTAAGACCCTCAATTGAAAAAAATAGGCTCACTCAATTTTATGGACCAAAAGTTATGGCCTTTGGAAGTTAGACCTCCCACATCAAGAATGTAAGAGCATCTTTGACACATAAAAGGATATAAGAGGGAGGTACATCATACAACATCTTTGAATGGAGATAATGGAGCCAAAATTCAGTACCCAAGTTAGTGAGTGGATTATGACAAGATTATGATAGGTGTAAGGAATATGCTATTTATAGCCTATGTACTCATCTTGGGATTTAGGAATTTGATTTTGAATAGGGATTTGGGTGCCACATTTTATGTGGTTTTAGTTCATGGTTTCCTAATTACTATTTGATGTTTTCATGTATTTCTTCTACTATTTATTTGGTGCTTGATATGGAGGTTTTATAGTGATTTTTGTGGGTACTATTATTCTATTAGAATTACTCTAGATCTCTTGTTGATTATACTCCTATAAAGGCTTAGAATTTGCAAGTGTATTGCAACCATTTATTTCTATTTATAATACATTTTTTTTCTTTATAGTGTGGGGTTTTCCTCTTGAAAGGGTTTTCCCCATGTAAATCACTATTTTTTTATTAAGTTAAAAAGAGAGGGATTTTGAAAGGACCCTCAACCTTTTTACATCGAGGCAGCCTAGTAGTAGGAGGATCTAGTCCCATGATGTTTGGGATTTATAAAAAGAAACAACAACAGCAAGGATAACTACATCAAAAGAGCATAGCAACAACACAACCCATACAACCAAAATAGGAAAACACAAGACAAAGAAAATAAATTTGCCCAATGAGCTTTTGAAGGCACAAGGCAACCTTCCACTCTTTAGTCATAAAATTTACTTGGTCTTCAAAAGATACCTCTAGGTTATCCTCTTCAACGTCTATAAAATTTTCATTGTTGGCAACCAATTTGGCATGAGTCCTTCTGGCTTGTCCTTCAAAATTGGTAGCTTTTTTCCTTTTATGAAGTTCATTTTGTAGGATGAAAAGGCTGGTAGCAGAGGTCTTTATAGGATGTAAATCACTATGTTATGGTATATTAATTTTGTTTTTATTTCTTTGTAACTGTATGATCAATTTAATTTTTGCACATACCTCCTCTCATAGATTAGTCTAGGAAGCATATTCCACACCTTCACTTCCTTTCACCTATAAGAAGCAAAAGGAGCCACATTCTCTATAAGAATATTCTAGACATTAAACTTCTTAATTATTATAGTTCAATTTTTTATACAATTCAACTTCATCACCTTTCCACTCATAATCTTTATTTATTTCAAACAACCATACCATCTCTTTATCTATTATCAACTCTAGCTTATTGTCATTATTCCCACAACTCTAACTTTTGTCACCACAAAATAAGTACTCATATTTTTCTCAAGTTAAATCATCATATCTCCAATACTAATTACATCCCTACATACCCTCTTCTTTCCAATTGCATCCTATATCTATATCCATTGCTGCAAGTTCTTGTATTAAGTACACTAACCTCATACTGGAATTCAAATTCACTTCATCTTTATTATCTCTATTACCATTGTTTTCATCTATGGTACAAACTATTGTCTAATTCTTAATCTATTACATCTATACAATCACTTCTCAACTTAGAATAAAATCTCCTATCTTTCCATTGGAATCTCAAATATTCATCCTTCCAAATGCTAAACTCTCAAGCATTCCCATTATATTTGATTTTTTTGTTTCACCTTTTTGTCCATCCTCCAAGTACTATTTGTTCTTACTAACCATCCACAATCATCCATGTTCATCTCAAAACATGCTTCAACTGCTTTATACTCACCACACACTATCTTAACTTCACTACAAATTCTCTTATTTAACTTATTTTTGTTGTACACTATATGATTCACCTAAATTGCTCTTTTAATTTTTACCTTGTCCTCTACAATCCTATATAATTTCCATTGATCACTATCTAACTTATTTTCTTCCACTACAAACTACATTACTACCCCATTTACATTATACAAATTACTTCTTTTACCTAGGAGCTGTATCAATTTTCCATTCTATGACTTATGTACCTTTGGCAGTGCATAATTCCTTTCACCTTCCTATTCTCCCTTTCAAATACAATTTCCAATACCAAACTCTTTCACCACAAATATATTCCAACTTGTTATTATTACTTCTCCTTGTAATTTATTCATGTAATCAATTCCTTTTACTAGTATTAACTCATAACTATCCACTTCTTTTAAAAATCCTCTTTCTTGCATTCATTATACACTCTTTGCGCTAACTCCAACTCTATATTTATCTTTATTTTGTTGCCTTATACAATTTTGTACATTGATTTCTTTTCACTCTTCATTTTTTCATCCTTCCATTGTGTCACTATTATTAGTGTAGGTTTTTATTTTCCTATTATCTAGGTTTTTCCTACACTTTTAATTAAGCTTGCTTAGGTTAATAAAGTGAGTATTAGTGTGAGTGGTGTGAGGTTTAGACATATTCCATAGAAATTACATTTTCCTATTTTTAGGTACTTTTGGTGTGATCTCCCTATTAGTTATATTTGTCACCTCCTCACTCTCACATAGTCTATAAATACTAACTCTCCTAGCTTGTATTTGCATCTTGTAGCTTTATACTTTTTTTCTTTCCTAATGCTATTTTTTTCTTAAAAATTTGTATTACTCTCTTGGAGACTAACTTTGTAATGTTATTTTTATTCTATTAATCATTTGCATTTATAATTTTATAGTATCTATTTCTTGCACTAGTTTCCAAGTTTTCATCTATTCTATATATTCTAACAATAAGGGCATGGAATGAACTTAATGAAATCACAATAATAAAGTATTTGGCATCCCATTATAGCACAAGTATAGGATAATTACTAAGGCATGATACATTGATGAATATAGTCATGCCTATGAATGTATGGCCTTTAGTCTTCAAGTGAAAATATAGCAATGCAAAGGTAGTGAACATGAACTAGGATAAAATAAAGGCTATAACCTTTAAGATTCAAGAAATAGGGTCCCTAATTCTAAAACAAAAAAAGGTGTGTTGTGGAATCCATAGAAATAACAATGGTTGAAATCATTCTTGGTACATAATATTGGTAAGATAAAATTCATAGAGTATAAAGGAAAATCATAATAATAATAAAAGAACATGGATAAGGTTTTAATCCTCATTGGCATTTCTTACAACTCAATTAAATATATTGAGGGAAAATGAACAACAAATGTCCAAATGATAAATAGGATGGAAGCATAGACTATAAGGATGTAATGGTCAATGTACCTACATTTGTGGTTGTAGGTTAGAGGAATTTGGGCGTTTCCAAATTAAAAGGTCAAGTCATGGTGAGGAGGTATATCCTTTCAAACCCTAAATCCTCAACCATTCACAAGGGCTTCCTAAATACGTATGCACCAAAGCCTCCAAGGAAAGGATAGAAACCTAAATTTGTTGAAAATGGTGATTCCTCTAAAGAAAATAATATGGCTTTGTCAAAGGATATGCTAAAGAGGAGGGAATTTTATCAAGAATGTAAAAATGTTTCCAATCCTTTCCATAACTACTTCATGTCACCCTATCTTTATCAAAGGGTTATAATTTGTGGAAGATCCTTCATATATAATTTATCCTTATAAAATGGATCTATGGTGTGGCCCACTCTTAAAACTCTATCTCTAATATGGTACCAAAATTGGAGAACATTCCCTTGATAATCACCTTTCTGGTCAAGGCTAACATGTTTTTTACTAAATGGATAGAGATTTAGACTAGCAAGGTTTTATCTCTTTTGTTGATGTTATCCTATCACCAAAAAACACATATGTTCATCCCTTCATTATTAAGTTTCAAAGTGCTAATTTAAAACTAAAATGGGTTAGGGTTACAGTGTGAAATCACACTTTGCATTTTGCATCATGTATTCTTGCACCTTAACTTCATGCACCTACAAACCCTTTACATATGGACTTGTGCCCCTCTCTTTCAAAATGCAAAACTCTTGTTCAACCCCACATGCTTACAAGTTCCTATTGAGGTTGGTTGATTGTAATTGAGTCTTTACATATGTTGCATTTTGCAACATGCCTTCATGCCTCTTGCTCCTAATACTACTCACTTGTAGAAATATCACTAATGCTCATAGATGAAAAATTAAATAGCATCCTTGCAATCCTATAATATACATATAGGGTTGATTTGTAGAGTTTAGTTTCATATTTTCACATGTTACACTACAACATGCCTCTATGCCCTACTCTAGATTCCTCCCATGGATTTATGGACTTGCACACCTCTTTTGCAACTTTGAACCCCTTACAAAGTGTTAAGTTGTGTGGTTGCCTCCCATTCCCAAACCTTGAAAGGCTTTTCTAAGTAGGCCTACTCAACCCATTTGCATGTAGAAAACTACTTCATTACCTCTAGATCCTATCTTCCTACTTGAATATTGAGGTAGACTTGGATTTCTCCTATGCATACACATAACACTCATGTCCCTTTGCTCTGTAACCTCAACACACTCCTACTTGGTACGTGATAGACTTCATTTGCATTTTTACACATCCTTCTACAAATTAGATCCTTACTTTTGGATCCTAAAAATCTTATACTTCATGGACTAGTTATTCTTCCTTGCAATAAGCACACCTTCATTTCAAGCCTACAACCCCACCATGATTCTACTCACTAGACATATGACCCACCTTTGGAAATGCAAAGTGCCTACATGCTCCCCAATACTACAAGTCCATAATACACTCTTTCCATAGACTTAGACCTTTCTTTCAAAGCTAGCAAAAGTATAAACTACACCCATGACTCATGAGTTTGTTATTCAAACAAAAGTTAAAATCTAATCCTATGCATGCACTGACAAGCATTTAATGCTCTTACATGAAAGCAACTTGGCCTAAGATAATGTCCAAATCACATGTAAGTACAAGTGTACCCCTTAGAGACATGTATTAATGTATGAGACCATATGGTTGATGATGTAATAAGGCATGGACAATTTAAAAAGTTATTGCATGGAAAACATCTCATTTGCAAGCCTATTGCACTAGATTGATCTTGCATGATTAAAGAATTTTCTATCCTCCACTTGAAAATACTCTTCCCTACCTACAAATGCTATTGGTGATGAAAACATGAGTTGACTACAAATTATAAATTGTAATGTGTGTACTTCCCCATGTCATGTTGCTAGATGGAGCTAAATGATATAGATACAAGTTTAAAATAAAAGAAGAGGCTATTATTGGTTGGTTGAAAGAAAGAGATATTGAATCATTGTGAAGGGGTGGCCTTTATTTTGTAACAAATATAGGGTATTTTTTAAATCATAAATTTTAAATTTGGCTCTAGTTACAAATATATTTTTGTAATCCATTGAAGGAGAAATTTTGAACATATAGTTGTTATTGATATGAATATCTCTATGAACTCTTGATGTATTTTAGGAATGTATTTGATTCCCCTTGTTACATTTGATAACCTAAGCATTATCCATGATTAGTTGATTATCATAGAGATTGTGAATTCCATGTGAAGCTTTCACAAAATATAATTTCATCATAATGTAAAAAATATGTTTGTTTGTCTATGGATCTTTTAAGTATGCTCTATCTTTGATGTGTTAATATTATTGTGTTGTGTTTAACACATTTAGAGCCCATCTTATGAGTGTGAATGTAAAACCAACTCCCTGGAATCCTCATTCCCAATTATTTTTGTAGTACCTATGAGTTCCATATGCATTTTTCTCGTGGTTCGAAAACTAAACTTTGTCATCCTATTAGGATCAAGACACCAATTTGCAAAAATCTAGCCTCCAATCACACCAACATATACAAAAAAATCATAAAATCATTCAAATAAAATTTATAATTACTTGTTCCACCCACTTTGCAAGTCTACTACACTCATAAGAATGCATCATAAGGGAGTTTAAGGTAGAAGGAATCATTACATGGCTTCATATGGTTGTTTCTCTTGCAAGTGTGCATAAAGTAAATTCTTATTTGTAACCATCATAGGGGATATGAGTCTACACATATCAAGTTACATACACACTTTTCAAATCTACTTGAAAGGAAGTTATGATATAAACCAACATTGAGGCTTAGTGATAGTCACAAGAGTCTCACAATGCAATAGGGCATGGTTTCTTTTTAAAGGGTAGATGCTTATTGATATTTATATTTAATTATACTACATTTAACTTCATGGAGTACCCTCCTTAGCCTATCATGTCCTAAAGAAGAGGAAGATATGTGTCCTCTCTTATGCATCAACCCATTGTTGCCACTATCTAATCATAAGTGTAGCCCATCACCTTAGGTTGACCTTTCTTGGGATTAACTTTTTGTTGATGGGTGATTTGACACACTCATCAACTCAAGTAAAGTACTAAGTATACCTCATGTTTCCTAAAATAAAATCAATCTCCTAGAAGGAAAACTTCTATCTCCAAGGTCTATTTTACTAGGTCATGATCATGCAAGATAACTCAGTTACCACTATAATGTTGTTCCAATTAAACATACCTATGGTATCTATGAAATTGTTGATACAAAAACAAAGTTAATTTCATAGAATGATTAGTATTTTTAGATCTAGCATGCATCTACAAACTGATCCAAAATATTCATTGAATTCATCTACCACTTTAAGTTTATAAATTAGCATTGAATACATAGCTTCAAGAATAAAATTCAACTTTATAACAATAATTTATAATTTCAAACCTAAAGATAATCCTATTTAAATCATAGCATGTTGTATGAGACACAATAAATTGTGACTCTATTGGGAATCTAGAATCTTAGTTCAACACAACCATGACAAATGAATGAATACAAGACCAACCAAAGAAAAGAATCATCATAGTACAATATCAAATGCCTCTAAAATCCAAGTGTGTTTTATTGAATTCATTAAATTTCCTTGAGCCTACTAGAACTTGTTATCACAACCAAAGCATCAAGCTAGTAGACAATCACACCTTCAAATGATTAGGAGTCTATTATAATATGTGTGTACTTAAGTAAACATGATCATCAATCACTTATCCATTCCTCTATTACTGTCAAGTGTTTATAGCCTTGATGGAGATATCTCTAATCCTACTCTAGATAGACCTCTATTTCTAACTAGGAATCTATAGTCCTAGTATAGGCCATTTGAAACACCCAACTAGTTGAGTTATTCTAATTTATTTTCTTATTTTATTTTTATTTTCACTTTATTTCTTTTATTATTTTGATTTTATTTTAAAAAACTCTTGTGAAGCTATCTCAACTCATAAGCACTAAAGATTTTTCCTAGGTTGGGGATCATGGTGGTGATCAAGAAGGCAAAATATTAAGATTTTTCACTTGATACTCAACTATAACAATTAATTTATAAATACCTAAGAAACATTAGCATTTATAAGTATATAAGGCTTCATAAAACACTACGAATTATCTAAAATTCAATTAGATTTTCATGCATATCAGAAATGACTAATATAAACTATTTTTAAAAAATTACATATTAAATTTTTATCATAAAATGCTAAAAACAACTCACCATCAACATCTCCAATATTGATACTCACAAACAACCCTCTTTCCAACACAAAATAGTTACTTGATTAGAAAAATTAGGAACCAAGACCAAGGACAACATAAAATAATAATAACACATTGAAAATGACTATAAACTAGGTCTCAAACAAATTGAAACTTAAAAGAAAACAATAAAATAGACTCAAAACTAACCCGCTTACAACAATAGAAAATTAAAACAACATAGAATTAATCAAACTTAGCAAAAAAACCTAGACACCCAAAAACAAACCTCTAAACTAACTGTTAGGACCAACTGAAACTATACAATTAGTCCTAAAGTACTTTCATCACTCAACTTAAAGGCTTAGGATAGTGGGTTTCAAGACTCCCCCTTGATGATGTTCTCAATGTATGCAAAAGCAATAACTTGCCCATCAAAGTCCTAATCTTGGAAAACTTGTCTTTATATTCAAAAAAGTAAGATCTAACCAATATAAGCTCATATTAAGAACACCAATCATGAAAAATCAATAACTTAGGCCACTTACCATGATTATGATTAATCCATACACATGTCCTTATATCCTAATCATCATAATCAAACTGATAATAATCACAACTCATTGAAAAATCCATAGATACAACTTAGTTTGTTTTATCATCAATTGAAAGTAGAATTTTATCATCTATTGATATATCATCCAATGCTACCTCACATTCAAGAGGTATTAAATTGTGATGTATTACTCCATGTGCTTCAAGTACCTTACAAAAATACTACAAAGTGAAGTCTATTATATTGACTAAATACCCAAGGTTGACATATTTTCACTCAACTTTGATGTCATGTCATCATGTTATTAGTTTTATTGGTTGAAGAGCATGGTAGACAATCAAAATATTCTTCACATAGATCCTTGTTATTGATTTGAACATCTTCTTGAACTTCATTCTCATAGATTGTGTTGTTTCCCTCATCCTTATCCTGCATATCAAAATTATCTAACTAAAATCCATCATCAAGAGAGTCAACTTTACAAGAAAATTCATTTAACCCAATACTAGAAAAAGACTCAATAGGATCATTAGTCTAATCTACAATGTTATAACAATAGAATTAGCATACAACCTATCAGCATTTATTTCTATAATTTCATGACATTTGTCTTCTTATTTCATAAGTAAACCCAATCCTTGAAAATGTAATTCACTAGGCCTTTTAGCCACTTTATCTTGGTCAAACATAAGAAAATAGAAACCAACATCTCTTTTTTTGTGATTAGAGCATTAATTAGCTGTAAAATTAGTCATACCTTGATTATTAGCATTGTTCACATCATTGTCACACATGCCCAATTCACCTCGGGGTCCTTGCTTTAGTGTTTGACCATTTATCACTTTATAATCAGAATAATTAAAAGGTTTTCTTTTATCTCATTATTTGGTTGTAATTATCAATTAGAAAGACAAATTTCAAACTTTTCAATAATTAAGTGAGAATTACCATCATAGTTAGATTTATCTCTAATATCAAGTGGTAGTTTGTCTCTTTAGATTTAAAACATATCCATCAAAGGTAAGGAGTATTGATTAGTTGAATAAAACCAAAGCATAAAAAATCATCATGTCTTCTTCATCTATGTCATCATGATCATCTAGGCCTAGATTGTCATTACGTCCTTCACTTCTAGGGATCATGTCAAAATTAGAAAATGTGAAGTCATGTATAGGATGAACCTAATCACAAAATCTCTCTTCATTTCCACTCTTAGCAATGAAAATGGACCAATCAATTCATGCTCATCATTGAGATTAGGTGTGCCTACATACTCAAAGTCTTATTTTCTACTCATTAACTGACATTTGATCATTGACTGTGACAAATCAAAACTTTCAATTTTAGCATTTCCATTCAAACCAAAAATTAGAACATTACTAGCACTTTGAGTATTAACATCATTCATATAAGCTAGAGTATCCTTGTCAAGAGAGTTTCCTTCATACTCAATGTTAGTAGTGCCACAAGGTACCTTATATACCATCTTTAGTAGTAGGATACCCAACTTATTGGTCTTTATCCAATTTTTCATCTTCCATACCTTCATGTCTTTATGCTTCAACTTGTTCTTCTATACCATGACTTCTTTCTTCAACTTCATTTAGAAGAGATTGTTGATTTGGAATAAATTCATACTTGTCTTCATGGGCTGCTCCAACTAATTTACCACCTCCAATATAAGAGTTTGAGTTGTCATAACATGTTGGTAGGTCTGATTTTACCTTGTGAGTCTCCATTTGGCATGGTTTATTTCCACCAATGGGAATGCCACAACCCTCATAAATACCATTGGTTTCACATACCTTGTCTTGAGTGAGGGTATCATTGAGAGGTTGTCCAAGCTTACTTTTCTCTTGCAAAACCAAATTTATCCTTAACAAGAACTCAATGCAATTATACTTCCCATGCTTGTCTGTCTCATGTAACCTACTCTCACTAAGTAATGCAATTTATGTCAAGTTTGTTCACATTCCAAAGTTGTCATGTAGTCCATCAATCTTTGTCTCAACTTTTGTAGTTCTTCTTCTATGATTAGGACAAGGTTATCATGCCTACCCATTGAATTTTTTTAATTTGAATGGGATCATCCAGTGTATCATTCTTGCTAATGGAATTAGGAGAAATGACTTGATTATGCATCTCCTTGCCACTTGAAGTTTGACTTACCTCTTGATTTTCCTCTGGAATGATTATCTATGTCAGGCAGATAAGACCTTTCAAGAACAATTCAACTCTTGTGATTAAGGTAGGACAATCAATCTTTCCATGTCTAGTTGTGCCATACATCCTACATCCTTCTAATGAAGCCAAATTTGATAAGGTGCCTAGATATCTAGCATGTCTTTATTCAACTTGTCTTTCATGAATTCAATGTCTATCTCACATGACTAATATTTAGACCCAATCTCATAATTTTCATCATGTGTGGATGTTCGAGGACTATTTGGCATCCAATGAAGGTGTTAAAAGTCTCTTGTTTTTCTAAATTTTTAAGATTGTACTCTTTGCACAATGTTTTAGGTGTTTTTATATCATGAATTTATCATTTTTTTGTCATTTATAGGCCCATCTTCATTGGTTTTTGCAACTAGCCATGTAAGACTACTCATATTTTGACCCTCACCTTCTATCTTATCTTTCTTCTTTTCATTCTTAGGTGAACTTCTAACTAGTTGTGAGTGATTTTGTAAACTCTCCATTTAAAGAACCATCATCATCTGATGAGTACAATAGTACATTTTGACTAGAAAATGACTATATAACTATGTGAGCACCATTAGATATAGTACATTGTTTGCATAAAGGGCTAATTTCTAACCATTTTGACCCAAAAAATGATTTTGTAATGGACTAAGCTTATTTTTTGCATATGTTGATTGCAAATTCAGTAGGTATTGACTATCATATTTAACTAAATTAGGCATATCCATCCATTGGTTGTTGATGTATGATGGTGTTTTTTGAAAACTTAAAAGTAAATGCATATTATAACTTATTTGCTGATTGATTTAAGTGTTGTTACAATCATATCCCAATTGTTCTAGCATAAGATCTCTTTTAAATGTATCATACATAGTGATTACTCCAATTATTTCTTTGATTTGAGTTGCTAACCATGGATCAAACCCCCATAGGTAGTGACTTTTTAGTATTTCAACACCTATTGACCTATGAGAAGCATCATACATTTGATACATAATAAAAAACCTCTGATTAAACTATGAAATGGACTCATGAGGATGCCTTCTAACTATTGCCAACTATAATAAATCTTCTTGTGGATCCAAATTTTGACCAAACTATCTCATCTCTAATTCAACCGAGGAACGAATTGAATTCAATGGGATATTTACATACCAAGAACGTGTTTCATCCTTCAATGTGTTGAAAAACAAATGGAAAGAAACACTCATGGAAAATATAATATCTTGTCATCAAAACTTTGTAAATCTTCACATGTTCTAAAGAATTCTATTCAATATTGGGAAAGAAGAAAGAAAACCCACTATATTCATTTAGAGGAATCTCATGGAAACCCCCAAGTATGCACATAGGGATACCCATTAGAACTAAACCACCCCTGGGTATAGATCCTCCAAACTATGCAAATTAACCACATAAGCAACTTAACTCTTTGATTCATCTAGTCCCCTCCTTTTGGCATAAATCTATTGATCGTATTTGGATAGAGTGCTATCAAGAAAACCAATGTGGCTCAAATTTTGTACCAAAATTCCACCCCCAAACCCTCCTAGCACCAATATATTGATGATATGTGGATAGAGGACTATCAAGAAAACTAATGTGGCTCAAAGTTTGTACCAAAATTTTACCCTTAGGCCCTCCTAGCACCAATTTGTTGATGGGTGATTTGATACAATCATCAACTTAGGTAAATTACTAAGCATATCTCACCTCTCTTAAAAGGAAAGAAATCTCCTAGAAAGAAATCAACTATCACCAAGGTCTATATTACCAGGTCATGGTCCTGTGGAATAACTTAGTGATAGTTATAATGGTGTTCCAATTCAAGAGGCCTATCGTGTTTATGAAGTTATTGATATAAACACATGTTTAATTTCATATAATGATCAATATTTTCAAATATATAATGCATCTACAAACTAATCCAAAACATACATTGTATTCAGATATCACTTTAATTTTATAAATCAATAATGAATACACAATTGCAAGCATAAGATTCAACTTTATAATAACAATTTGTAAGTTTTAAACCTAAAGCTAATCATATTCTAATCATATGTATAAAAAATTGCAAAAGAGCAATGTGTTTGATGAAATAAAATGAGCCTATTTTTTGGATACAACAATCTATCCCAATTGGAGAGATCGATTCCTTAGAAAACTAATCCTTGTTTACTTAGTTTAAACACAACCATGTAGACAAAATAGGTGCGTGAGTCTAAGGATAATTAGCAATGAAATATGATGTAGATGACTACCATATACATGCACAAATCAAGTGCATACAACCCTCAAACCTCTAATTCTTGAGATATTTCATGAAGCACTTGTTGGAATTCATCAACATTTAGGTGGAGTATAGAGATTCACCAAAACAACATAGTCCATGTTTGGAAAACTCATAAAACTAAAGGAAAAAACAAGTAAAAAATTTAAAATTTTATTAAATTAAAGAGTTTCCAACTTTTTGCATGAAGTATTGGCTATTTATATATAGCAACAACTTACAAATAGTCTCATTTATCCCAACAACCTAAGAAAAAAAATTAAATTTTAGTTTTACATCAATAGTTGTCATTAAAAATATCTAATGACCCAAAATAAATGAGAATTTAATATTTGTAACAACCAAGGGTTCCTTCAAAGTAAAGGAATCTCTATCATATATCCACAAATCCATATAGTGCACAAGTTCCAAGGTGTATGTTTATCCTTATCTAAGCATGTCTTCATGTAGTACTTTATCCAAGTGTCTCCAACACTTTCTTCTAGGCACAAGTTACAAAGCACATTCTTCCTTGGGCAAGGTCATAGGGTTCTCTTAAAATAAGCACATGTAAATGGTAGCACTCCAAGGTATACTTCCAATCAATATTTTCATATTACATAGCTCCAAAATAGGCTTTCAATAAAGACTTGTACATTATAGAACTCCAATGCTGACTTGCAATTAGGATTTTCACATTGTAGAACTTTAATGCAAACTTTAGGATTTTCACATTGTGGAACTCTAATGCAAACTTGAAATTAGGATTTGCACATTACAAAACTCTGATGTAGACTTGTATTCAATATTTTCACATTGCAAAACTCCAATGTAGACTTGTAGTCAAGATTTGCAAATTACATAAGGAGATAGGAAGTCTGCAATGTAAATTGGCAGAGATCAAAACTTGCAATGTAGTGTAAAACTTGCAAGGAAGGGCCAAAATTTTACAAAGCATATGTATGGTAGAATGATGGAATAGTAGAGTTAGGAAGCAAGGATGCATTGCAGGAAGGGGTGAAAAGTCTATCAAGACTAGTTGTCATAAAGTGGAACTTGGGAAGCAATTTGTAAAAGTTTGCAAAGTTGCATGTGGGGTCTAATGTTTTGCAGGTAACAAAAGCAAGAAGGAAGTGGAGGTTGGAAAGGAACTTGTAAAAGTTGAAATTTTGCATGGAAACTTTAGATCTTGGAATTTTTTAACATGAGAGTACAACATAAAGATTTAGATGGGTATAAAACACAACATTGAACGCAACTTAACCAAGTGGTACAGTCACGGTCAGAGGGTTCAATGTCCAAACCATGCAGCTAGAGTAAGCACAATGGAAACAACACAAATATAGAATGCAATGAAAGATTCAAATGATCAATATATCATATATTTAGAATGCTTATATGCTGGAAACATGTAGGCTACAATCAAGGGCTCACAAGGTTGATTTCCAGATTACAACGGATATGAAAGATATGGTATTTAAGCACCTCTCTGAAAAAGAATCTAACTATCTATCTTATTAAATCAACTAACTAGGAACTAATATCAAGAAATAATTTTCTACTGCTCTAAGAGATCTATATATATCATCTACAAGCTCCAAAAACCCTCTGCGTCAGCCAAGAAAGATTACAAACTCCAATGAAGGAATGTAATGTGTAGAAGCAAATAGGTTGGTCTTAAACATCTGGTAATGCTCCGCAAATACATGAATCAAGGTGCAGACCTCAAGGAAGGTCTATCTAATTCTTATGTGTCATGTATGATGTGTCATTAGGCTCCACAAATCATGATAGTGTTCTGCAAACCTTCTCCTTCAACTGACTGTCTGTATGCTATGCTTTGTGAGAACTAATGATCTTCTGATAGTGATAACTTTTAGTAGACAAGTCCAAATGAACTAAAATTTGGATATGATGTAGATAATGATATGTAGATGCTAATTCCTACTCTATGAGCTCTGATATGAAGATGTAACAAAATGTAGTACAAAATGCTGAAACTACAATTAACTGGACTGAATTGGAAATGAAAGAAAAGAAAGAATGCAAATGTTTTTGGTTGATGCAAGATTGCTCTACAACTTGGGATGCTCTTGCATCAGATGCCTGAGGTTGTTGAAAAAGTGAGTCCTTCACTTTGTTGGGGCTAGAGGAAAACCAAGGTGGTCCACTTTAGCCTAAGAAATCCATGTTGAATATTCTTCTGGTCTACCTTTCCACTTTACCAAATATTCCTTGTATTGTCTGCCTCTAGTACTGCGTCCAACTCTACTATCCAAGATGTCTTCTATCTGCTCTGGTTGTTGCAGTGGTAACTAATTCTTCAAACTTTCTTCAATGATGTCACTTGATTCTCCTTCATGATACTGATATAAGTCTAAAATGTTGAATATAGGTGATATACCCAATGTCTCTGGTAGCTCCACTTCATATACATTTCCTGAATCAAATTCCCTGAGTATCCTACATGTGCCTACTTGAAATCTCTCTTTTCTCAGATACACCATTACTTCATCTCCAATTGAAAATTCTTTGTGTCTCCTCTTCTCATCTGCTTGCTCCACATACTTGCTATTCATCTCCTCCAAATGCTTCTTAACCTGATTATGTATTGTCTCCATATACCCTACAAATTCTTCTGCCTCTGTACTTCTCTTATTCTCCATACTAGTGTCTCTCAACTCTGTAACTCCTCTAGGTTTCATTCTGGTCACAATATCAGAAGATGTCTTCCCTGTACTCTTATTCACTGAGTTATTGTATGCAAGCTTTGCTTGTGGTAGAATTAGGTCCCAATTTCCTACATTATATCCTACCAAACATCTTAACAAGTTTACCAAACTCCTATTTACCACTTCTATCTGTCCATCTATCTATGATTGATATGTTGAACTGAACTTTAGGTCTATCTTCATCTTCTTCCATAATGATCTCCAAAAGTATCCAACGAATCTTGTATCCCTGTCTGAAATTATGCTCTTAGGTAATCCATGTAATCTCACAATCTCCTTGAAAAATAGGTCAGCAACATGTACTACATCATTTGTCTTCTTACAAGGTATAAAATGTGACATTTTAAAAAATTTGTCCACCGCTACAAATATAGAATCATGTCCCCTCTATGTTCTAAATATGAAATTTATGCTTATGTCTTCCCAAGGTCTCTTCGATACTATCAAAGATTTGTACAAACCAGTATTCTAACTACTCCCTTTTGCAACTTGACATACTCTACAACTCTGTACAAACTTCCTTACATCCTTATATATCTGAGGCCAAAAATAATGTTCACTTACCAAAACCACTGTCATGTCAATTCCAAAATGTCCTACCAATCCACCACTGTGTTTCTCCTTGATCAAATTATCTCTCATTGAACTCCTAGGTATACACAACTGATTTCCTTTGAACAACATATCCTCCTGAATGAAATAATCTAACCACTTACTTCTATCTATCACAATAGGTTCCTTACATGTTTTCCATGGTTTTGGAAAATCAAGATAGTCTTCATACATGTACTTCAACTCTTTAAAACCTAATACTTCAATTCTCATCTCTGTCAGCAAATTCCTTCTTCTACTCAATGCATCTGCAACTTTGTTTGACTTCCCACTCCTATGCTTCAATACAAATGTGTAACTCTACATGAACTCTACCCATGTCATATGTCTCTGATTCAACTTTCTTTGATTGTTCAAATATTGTATAGCTTGATGATCTATATATAACACAAATTCCTTAGGCAACAAATAATGTCTCCACTTCAAGGCTTGAATTATGGCATAAAACTCCTGATCATAAACTAAATATCTTCTCCTTGCATCATGCAATTTCTCACTGAAATATGCTACTAGTCTACCTTCTTGACTTAACATTGCTCCTATTGCATTTCCACTTGCATCACAATCCACTTGAAATACTTTGTTGAAATCCAGTAATGCTAACATTGGTTGCTCTATCACTTTCTGCTTCAACAATTCAAAACTTTGATTTTCTCCTGATGTCCACTTAAAATCCTTTCTGTCACCTCTCATTGTCTCTGTCATCAGTGTACATACTGAACTGAAATTTCTAATGAAATTCTGGTAGAAACTAGCTAATCCATGAAATGATTTGACTTCTCCAATGTTCTCAGGTGTTGGCCACTCAACAATTTCTCTAACTTTCTCAGGGTCCATCTTCAATCCTTCCGCAGAAATCACAAATCCCAAATATACCAATTCTTCATTCATGAAACTATATTTATTGATGTTTATCAACAATTTCTCTTCTCTCAACCTTTGCAATACTTGTCTAAGGTGCCACAAATGTTCTTCCTTTGTCTTACTAAAAATTAGAATATCATCCAAGTATACAATAAAAAACTTACCCAAGAATTTCTTCGAAACCTCATTCATCAATCTCATGAAAGTACTCAATGCATTAGTCAATCCAAAAGGCATCACTAACCATTCATACAATCCTTCATTTGTCTTAAATGCTATCTTCCAATCATCTCCTTCTCTGATTATGATCTTATGGTATCCACTCTTCAATTCTATCTTTGTGAAATACTTTTCTCAACTCAAATAGTCCATAATGTCATCCATCCTTGGCAATGGAAATCTATACTTAACTATGATCTTATTGATTTCTCTAGAGTCTATGCACATTCTCCATTCTCCATCTTTCTTCGGTGCTAATATTGTAGGTACTGCACATGGGCTTAAACTTTCTTTGATCAATCCTTTCCTCAACAATTCCTGTATATATCTATTCAGCTCTGCATTCTCTGTTGGTGTCATCCAATGTGCTACTTTGTTAGGTAAACTAGCTCTAGGTATAAGGTCCATATGATGACTAATACTCTGGATTGGTGGTAATCCTTTAGGCACATTATCTGATATGATGTATTCATACTCTATCAACAATTCAGTTATCTCCTTTGGCTATGATTCTCCAGTCTCTGTACTTAGGGTTCCATGTTTCTTAGGAATCAAAGAAAAACATGTGTTCTCATGTCTCAATCCATCCAAAAATTTCCTTCCATCTACCAAATAGATTCTATCATTCCAACATACTTCACTCTTAGGCTCATCTTCCAAAGGTATCAAGGTAATTTTCTTTCCATTAGATACTATAGTGTAGATATTCTTTCTCCCATCATGTATAGCTTTTCTATCATACTGCCATGGTCTACCTAATAATATATGACATACATCTATTGGCATAATATCACACAATACTTCATCATGATAAGATCTAATATGAAATTTCACCAAACATTGTTCACTCACCAGTACCTTGTGTTCATCTTGAATCCATGCTATCTTGTAGGGCTTAGGGTGTTTCAATCTCTCTAGATTTAGCTTAGTCACCATCTCCTATGAAACCAAATTATCAATACTAATACTATCAATGATAACCTTACAACATTTACCTCCTGATTTGCATCTGGTCTAGAACAAACTTTTCCTTTGCAGTGGTTTCTCAACTCTCTCTTCTTGAAATAGTGCTCTCCTCATGACTAATGATTCTCCTTTCTCTAGTTTTCCAACTAAATTAGGTGATCCAACAGGTTCTTCCACATAAGCTGCTCTTGCACTGTTCTCTATCTTCTTCCTTGTACTTCCTTGATGACATTCAAATGCTCTATGTCCTTCACCTCCACACTTAAAACAAGTTCCTCTGAATGTTCTCTTATCTAATACTCTTTCTTCTCTCTTGTATCATTCTTAACGGTAAGAATTATGATGTCCTCTATGGTAGAAAGTTCTATCATCTCTCTGGTATGAATTGTTGTCTCTATCCTCCTTCTTGAATTGGCTATCTTGTTTGTTCTACTCCACATATGATCTATCTCCTCCAGAATATGTTGTACCTCTTTGAAATTTACCTCCTCTGTCTCTTTGTCTTTGCTCATGCTTCTTATTCAACTTATCTTCAACTTTCAGGGCAAACTGATATGCTTCTTCTATTGTTGTCATCCTTACCAGACTCAATTCTTCTTGAATGTCCAATCTCATTCCATTTATGTATCTTGCCACTTTCTTCTTGCTTGCTTCACTATGTCCAATTCTTATGATCATATTATGAAATTCTTCAGTATACACCTTCACAGATTTCTCCTTTTGTTTCAGGTTTTGCAATCTTTTCAATAGTTCCAACTCATAGTAGGTATAAACAAAATTTTCAACTTTGTCACCATTCTATCCCATTTTGTGATCTTTTCTTTTCCTCTCCTATTTCTATCCAATTGAACTTCTTTCCACCAAATAGCAGCATGTCCTTTCAACTTAGTCTTTGCAAATCTCACCTTCTCTCAATCTTTAATTTCTTCATATTCAAAGTATTCCTCCAAGTCATTTATCCAATCAATCAATTCCTCCATATTCAAATTTCCATAATTCGGTGCTTCCACTCTAGGTCACTTTCCTATCTTTGAAATAGCTTTCAACATTTTCACTTGATCTGATTCTTCTTCTAGGGTTTCTTCATTTTGATCAGCGGATTGAAATTCCTCATCATCACTTTCAACATCATGTCAAGGGGTTAGTCCTATTCTTCTATCTTCTTCTATAGCATCCAATCTAACTCTCAGTGTTTTCATCATCTCCATCATTTTGTCCATTCTTCCAGCAACAATGCCCATAGCAGGCATCCTCCTTGATGGCATCTCTTCTTAGGATCCTATGCAACTGCCTCAATTTGGTGATCAAACTACAAGGTTGCAACTACCTCACACTTGACACTCTATTGACAAACACAAGTAGACTTCCTCAAGTCAGTGATTGGTTCACCACAAGATCTTTCGGAATGCCTTCACTTCCCAAAGGATTCAAAACTTCACTCTAATACCACTTTGTGCAATCACGATCGGGGGGTTCACAGAATGAACTATCCAAACCATGTAGCTAGAGTAAACACAATAGAAACAACACAAATATAGAATGCAATGGAAGATTCAAATGCTTAATATATCATATATTTAGAATTCTTATATGCCGGTAAGATGCAGGCTACAATCAAGGGCTCACATGCTTGATTTCCATATTACAACTAATATGCAAGATATGGCATTTAAATACCTCTCCAAAAAGAATCTAACTATCTATCTTATGAAATCAACTAACTATGAACTTCTATCAAGAACTGATTTTTGACTACTCTAATAGATCTATATATATCATCTGCAAGCTCCAAAAATCCTCCGCATCAACCAAGAAAGATTACAAACTCCAATAAAGGACTGTAACGTGTAGAAGCAAATAGGTTGGTCTTAAACATTTGGTAATGCTCTGCAAATGCATAAATCAAGGTGCAGACTTCAAGGAAGGTCTATCTAATCCTTATGTACTGTGTATAATGTGTCATTAGGCTCCATAAGTCATGGAAGTGTTCTACAAACCTTCTCCTTCAACTGACTGTCTGTATGCTCTACTCTGTGAGAACTAATGATCTTCTGATAGCGATAAATTTTAGTAGACAAGTCCAAATGACTTAAAATTTGGATATGATATAGATAATGATATGTAGATGCTAAGTCCTGCTCTGCAAGCTCTTATATGAAGATGTAGCAAAATGTGGTACAAAATGTTGAAACTACAACTGACTAAATTGAATTAGAAATGAAAGAAAAGAAAGAATACAAATATTTTTGGTTGATGCAAGATTTCTCTACAACCCGGGATGCTCTTGCATCACCAAGGTAGCCTATTTATGAGTTCTCAGAGCAATAATCTATAATGAGACAAAACAAGGACCTAAGGAAACACTTGCAAACATGAATGGGAATTTTGTGTTGCACAATATATCTTATGGATCTAGTTTGATATCCAACTTAAACATATCATCCTACTGTAGAACACACAAATATACTAAGAGGGGGGAGGTGAATCAGTATATTACCATTTTTAACTTCAAACAAACCACTAATAAATTACCATCAAAGTATTAACAAGATCAACACAATTATCGATGCAAGCAATGAACACATTCACACTGATAGACACACAAGAATACTGAGAGGGGGAGTGAATCAGTATTCAAATAATTTCCAATTTCATCAACTTCAACTTATCTAGAGTAGATTAAACCTTAAGCATCACAATATCAACATGAAAGAATAACACAATGCACATCAACACAACACCAGATTTACGTGGAAAACCCTAGAAGGGAAAAACCACGGTGAGGATTATCTCACAATAAATGAAGCTCAAACAATAACTTTGTTTTAGGGGCTTTAACCCAAGGAATATTCTATTCCCTAAGTAAATTTGATTTAGGGTCACTCCCAAGGAAACTTCTACTCCCTAAAATTAGAACACATTTACAAAGGATTACAGTAATGACAGTCTTTCTACTGTCTGAAAACTGACATTGAAGCTTACACCTTTGATGATTGCACTTCTACTTCTTCACACTTTCTTCTGATGATCTAATCAGTTAGGCACACTCTATACTTGATCACTATCACAAATACGTCTTCAAGATGAATCCGGACAGCATCAACAACTATTGCTCTTTCTCCTTCAGTCGCACATCAATAATGCATTTATTCTGCTTTTTATCTACTTACGAACCTTTTCAATCAACTTGCAATCATACCTCACCTCACTCAATTTGATTCACTATTTATACATGATATTACATTTATTACATTGCTAGTCAGCCAGATACAACATGAAAGAATGCATTTACAAGTCAGACAGACAACACACAATATGAAACATGTAGAAGATAGATCCGAAGTGAAGCCATGCATTACACCAGCAGAAGATCTAAGCCTTGTGAACCCTAACACTTGATTAGCTTCAAACATCAAGGAATTACATCCGCACACTCTGCTCATTTGGAAATAGGATAGCTTTAAGGAAAACCCATGAAGATTTGAAGTATAACAACCACATCAACTTGGGAAACCCTGAGCGGTACTGGAAACAAGAAAGATCTTCGTGAAAATTTTCTAGATGAGTACACATGACTCATAAAACATACCCAAACACTCCTTTACCAGTGCACATCAAATAATTATGCTGCATAGCTTCAAACATTTACTCTGAAAACACACTGTCATCTGAAACACACTGCAACATGCTATTAATTGAAAAACTAAGCTGTGGACCACCAAGATGCTTGAAACTAACAAGAGCCATGCAATGCACATCTAGAAACATGTCCTCAAAACCACAATGGCAACCATTCATTTTTGGAGGAATACAGAGTATTCCAACAGGCCTTCAACACTAGCTCACTCTGCCAAGACACATGCTGGTACTCTATCATGCATAAATTTCATAGCGAAAGGGAAAATAATCTAAACCTCTGGAATTATCATCTTCACTAGAATTTTAACATACCTTTAGAACTACATAGCCAAATCTATAAATATGGAGGAATACAGAGCACTCCATTCAGTCTTCATCATCACATCATACTGCCAAAGCATGAACTAGAATTCAGTCACTTATATCTTTCATAGTAGAGGAGTAGGTGATCTGAAACATTGGATTTAGTACTTTTACATCATACTGGACTTAAGTCTTGAACCACAAGATCATATCTTCAAAATTAGAGGAATGTAGAGCATTCCATTACCATGCTAGAAACACCTTCACAAAACCAACACTGTCTTCAACTTGTTAGTAGAAAAACATCCTTCTAATGATCAAAACATCATGAAAATTGGAACATAATGTTAGGAATTGTATGCAAAAGATATCAATTAAATGCAAATAAAGATTAAACAAATGAATGAAAAATACACAGAAATAATAACAGTGAGAGACAATTTTTAATGTGGTTCACCCAAACTTGGGCTACATCCACCAACAGAGAGTCCAATATTATTATCTAGCAATCGAACCAATTACAACCAGCAATCCTTGCAACTCAATACTAATGCAAATACTACAATACAATATCAACAGAAACCCTAACCCTTAGCCGCTTTTATAAAGCCTTATGTTGGTTACAAAATAGGGTTTTTTTATGTCAGCTAATAGAAAAATAACTCCCGACGCCTTTATAAAATAATAAAAATTATTTGAGGTTTCGGGGGTGCTGCCCCAAATCCCCATTAAATTATTTGGGGGGAAACTGTGCCAATAAAAGTGAGGAAAATTTAACCTCTGAGTCTGATTAGGCTCCATATAACAACAATCTCCCACTTGGAGACTGATTAGACTCCACACCATATCACATACATAGAATGACATTGTATGAAGCTATGTTCCAATCTGCAAAAGCACAACATCAATATAATGATAATGCAGATCAATCTCCCAGATAATCTTCAAAGAGCAGTCATCCTAAAACAGAAACCGTCACCAATTTTTGGAGGCCAAAACTTCTTTGTACAAACACATACAACTGAGGAACATTAGGATGGAACATTCAACATGCTTCAAGCCACTAGCAACACATTTGATCCTCTTAGTGTTGTTGATTCCTATCTCAATTCTACATTGATCAAGGCATGACATCCAATCATGAACACCACCACACTTCCGTGATAGTGTTGATGTCAATGACAACCTCAATGACAGCCTTAACAATCTCCTCAACCTTGTGATAGTGTTGACATCAATGACAACAACCTTAGGCATCATATGTGCAACAATCTCCCACTTTGGCATTGATGGCAACACATACTTACTCATTCTCCCCCTTTGACATCAAGGAAAAAGGGCATCCAAATCCTTCTTGTTAGCAACCACTACTTGCTCATTCTCCCCCTTTGAACAACAACCACATATTTGCACACTTTTCTTGAAAAAATAAAACCCCCCTATCATCATCAACTACTACCTCCTCCACCTAAGAGGTTTTTGGGTGAATATTTTGTTGTCATATAACTAAAGACAAAATGGTTATATCAACCTTAGTGTGATGAGATAAATCTCTCCTCTTAGCAAGAGGAGGCTCCCTTCTTACTACTTATTGAAAAAAAATTAAACTACTTTAAGTTAAAAGTATTTACACTAGCTCTGACCATGTAGGGGGTGTGTTACATTCATCCTTTTCTCTTCTTTCAGAAAATATGTTTACAATGTTTCACGGTAATATTTAATAATGCTTCTACACTTCTAATATTAACCTAAATAGTAATCACCAATATTCATGATTAAACATGTGAATAATCAAAGAGTACCAGTATAAATATGTGATAAGAGACCGAAAGACACACAAAAGCACAAAGTCTTTTCATTGCCTTCAATGAGAGTTTTATAGTAACCAATGGCGTAAGTTGAAGCACAAAGTCTTTCAACTCACTTCACAAAATGATTCATGAACCAAGTGAATAATCTCAAGCACAAAGTCTTCAAATTATCCGTAGAAAGATTTTAAAAGTAATCGTATCACCAGTTGGAGCACAAAGTCTGTCAACTAACAATACCACTGATCTGCACAAATGTAATTGAAAATTATAGCACAAAGTCTACAAGTTCTCAACATGATTCATATACAAAGCAAACAACTATAAGCTCAAAGTCTTTATAATCCTTCACCGAGAAATACTTTCAACATACATAGATTCAAGTAAATAATACAACACAAAGTTTATATAACTTATCTTGAACGTCCTCCAATCATAATAACCAAACACCACTTTATCCAATCAATCAACAAGAGAAATCAGCAAAAATTACATATGAACATCCTCACTCATACAAATTTGATTCAACACAATGTTTGATATCAAAATTTGCCTTCTTTATTGATTGGAATTGATCATGCAATTTGAACACAAACTCTCAAAGTTGAGTCTCAATTTGGGCAGCACTTCATTGCATAAGATTAAAGATATCTAATTACAAAAGAGCTCTTTCATATTTATAGGTGAGAGCCAAGAGCTAATCTAGGAAAAAGTCTAACTACTTTGACTTTTTCAACAAGAAGAGTCCTTATTGATTTGGGACTTTGGTGCAGTCACGGTAGGAGGGTTCACAGAATGAACTGTCCGGGCCATGCAGCAAGAGTAAACACAACGGAAACAACTCAAAGAAATAAAGCAAATGCAGATTTAGTTATACAATATATCATAGAATTCAAATAGAGATCAACGAGCAACATGCGAGCTTACAATTAGGGCTCACAGACCTAATTACATACATGTGCAAGATAAAGCTTTGAAGCTCCTTCGCACAAAATCTGAACTATGAACTAATGCATATTCTTACAACTTGATAACTCCTTAACTAATTTCCTAAGGATCTATTACATCAATATATATCAAGTTCAGATCAATAGATTCCTCCGCGTTAGCCAAAGAAGGTCACAAACTCCAATGAAGAGTTGTAATGTGTGCACACAGATAGGTCAGACCTAATTGCTTAGAACTCCTTTAGAAAATGAATGAAATGAAGTGTGGATCTTTGGGGAAGGTCAGCCATGAACCAAAGATCATTGAATGATGTGTCATTAGGCTTAAAAGATCAGGAAATGCTTCTACAAGTTTCTCCTTCAGCTGATTATTAGAGACTAGCAGTATGCTCTATTTTGAAAAAATAGTCAATCTTCTGGTGGTGATATCTTTCTTGTAACGATGTGCAGATCTCTGAATTCTGGATATGATGTAGATGAATGAATGTAGATACTAAGTCTAGCTTCATAAGGTCTGAAATGCAACTGTGGTAAAATGCGGACCAAAATGTAGAAACTGCTTTTGACTAAACTAGAAAAATGAAAAAAAACAAAAACCAAACTACAAACAAACTGAAATGTAAATGTTTTTGGTTGATGCAAGATTTCTCTTAAACCAGGGATGCTCCTGCATCAGACATCAAGGGTTATTGAAAAAGTGAGTCCCTCACTTTGTTGGGGCTAGGGGAGAACCAAGACGGTCCACCTCAGCCTGAGAAATCCATGATGAATCTTCTTCCAGTCTGCCTTTCCACTTCACAAGGTATTCTTTGTATTATCTTCCTCTAGTGCTGCATCCAATTCTTCTATCCAAAATGTCTTCAATCTGCTCTAGTGCTTATTGTGGTAACTGCTTTTCAAGACTTCTTCCATGCTGTCACTGAACTCTACTTCATGATACTGATATAAGTTTGCAATGTTGAAAATAGGTGATATACCCAAGGTCTCTGGTAATTCCACTTCATATGCATTTCCTTAATCAAATTTTTTGAGTATCCTACAAGGTCCAAACTTCTTCATCTTCAACTTGTTATATGTCCCAACTGGAAATATTTATTTTCTCAAATATACCATCACTTCTTTTCCAACTTCAAATTCCTTATGTCTTCTCTTCTCATTAGCCTTCTCTTTGTACTTACTATTCATATTCTCCAAATGATTCTTAACCTGATTATGTACTATCCTTATTGTTGGTGTAATTAAATATTTAATTACACTTTATTAAGTTTACTTAGGGCTAATTTTAGTCTTAGGTTATTCTTAAGTCATATTAGGGTTTTTCTCTAACTTGCAAATATAAAAGCAAGTTCTCACATGTAATTCTTTAAATCTATTTCATTAATTTATCTTTATTGTGCAAATTATTCCTCTTTGCTTTTTTCTCTTATGGAAGGTAAATCTTAGGTTTTGCAGGTGATCTTTGTGGCTTGAATTAATTATCAAATTCAACATGGTATCAGAGCGGATTTGCAAGCCCCTTCTCAAATTTGGAGAAATTTTTTAGCAAGAGCCATTTGCTCGGTGTTTTTTTGTGTAAAACGGAGTATTCCATTGGATTCAGAGCAGCTGGAAAAGGTAGATCTATCTTTTGTTTGGTTGAATTTGGTTTGGGGAACCCAGATCTGTAAAGGTTTCAAGAGTTTTTTTTATGAAGAAAAACAGAGGTTTTAGTGCATTTTTGGCCAAAACAGACCTCACCATTGCACTCAGAAGGCCCAAAAACCCCTATTTTCATATAGAGCACTCTATATTTTGCTGAAAAAATGTTTCTGGGTGTTTTTTCTAGGGTTTCAAAAATTTGGCTCTGTGAAATCCGTATGACTGTACGGTGCCTCGATTTTTGTGCCAACCTTGATTTTCGTGCCATTCTCATCCGAGCTGATTTTGATTTTTGAGCTACCTCGATTTGCGTGCCATCTTGATTTTCAAGTTGCCTCGATTTGCATGCCATCTTGATTTTCGTGCTGCCTCGATTTCCATGCACAGGTACAACTAAATTTTTTTATTAATTTTTTAATAAAAAATAATTTTTTTTATTTTGGAGGGCTAGCCCCTTGGGTTTAACCCTTGGTCGAATGGGGGACCAGCCCCTAGCTTCCAAGCAGCAGCGCCCAGAGACTCAGCTCTTGGTCATATGAGGGACCATTGCCCTAGCCGCCAGCCCCCAAAGACTCAGCCCCTGGTCACATGGGCGCCCAGGGGCTTCAATAGTGTTTTTTTTGGGCCTCTTTGCACTAAAGGAGCAGTTTTGGTAAATCGAGTATATCTTGAGCATACGGAGTCAGATTTTTGAAAAAAAATAGGCGTTGGAAAGCTGGTTTCGAGCACAATCTAGTGGTGCAGGTATTTTTTCTATATTTTTCTGATTGGTATAATTTATTTCTGTTTGAAGTTAAGGCATCTTTTTTGGCCTTCGAGCTCCATTCTTGCGCCTAGAATCTCCGTTTTTCAAAAACGAATAGGCGTTGGAAAGGTATCAGAGAGCTCTACATAGCCAACTATATAATATTTTTAGATTTAGCCCCAGGTATATTTTAAATCAGTTTGTCAATTTTATGGCTTCTGTTGGATATCCTGGACATGCTGCCTCCTAGAAAGTTTCTGTTTGCTTTGAAAGACTTCTATTATCAGCATAAATCTATTTGCATATTTTGATCTATAATCATCTAAGGAGATGGGATTCTACCATCAGCATAAATCTGATGGAGTAAAGTTGTCATTGATGTCAAAAAGGTGTCCTCAGTTTGTTTGATGTCATCAGGACTTGGTTGATCAGGTTTGGCCTTCAATGTGTTTTCTTATGTTCATTGGTAAGTGAAGTCACAAGGTGATGTTCATCATTCATGTGTGCTCATCTATGTTTGGACAGAGTTGTGATTCATTTCATACTTGACGAAGTGCATATCATGTTTGGTTATGCAGTGTAGAGATATCAGTTGGATTTCAGGAGGAGCAAAGAGTTCACATCATCCTGTGTAGAGTCTATATCATCGTATATGTTATTGATTACATCATCTTGTGTGTTGTTTTTGTCATGATATTTACAGATGACTTGTAGTGGTAGTGACTTGATAATTTGATCTCCGTAGCCTTCATCATGTTGTCTGACTTTCTCTACAATAAGGATTGGTTTCATTTTGTGTGGCATACTCTATATCAAGGATTGATAGAAGTGATCACAAGAGTTGTCATACCACTGAGTTTACAGATGCAGATATCAGTTGGATTTCATGCAAGTTTCTTCAAGGTGATGCAAGTTTCTTCAAGGTGATGTCGTCAGGAATCCAATGTCTCATATTACGTAGAAGTTCTAATGATCTTGCTTAAAGTTGTCATCATCATCAGGGATCTTCACAAGAGGATAGATGTTGTGCATTACATATGGCAGATGTGTTAAGTTTTGTATTACAAACGGCAGATGGCAGAGCACTTCATATGGTTATTCAAAACAATAAATCTCTCAAGTTTTCACAAGGTTCAAGTTTATGCATAGTTTCTCGGAGTTGAATGCTAATTTTATACTGTTGATCTCTATGGTTATAAATTTTCAATTGGCAAAAGGTCTCTATTATTAGCTGTATTAAGTGGCAGAAGTTTTGTACATATCAAGGCAAACTCTAAGGATATTAATGTGACCTAAAAAATTTTGAAACATATTTCAAAACATTCATTTAAGTTGTCATGCACTTTATGTCTTATTTCGACAGTGACTTGAAGCACAGGTTAAAGGATGACTTAAGTCATCACTTGAGGGTATCGATAACATATGCAAACTGGCCCTCCTTCCCTATTGCTACCGACTCAGTCAGTCCATCTTTCGGTGCTTGGGCGGTAAAATGTAATCTAAGGTGGAGTTTAAACTTGCATAGAGCGCGCAGGGTCAATCAAACGGTTGACATTTAAACTTTTAGCCCGATTCCTACGCCCTTAACTTTGACGTTCCGGTGGACATTTTTTCTATGTGTTATGTTTTAGAATGTTTCCTTCAGAGTGGAAGTTGAACCCGAGTATAAAGGATTTTTGTGGAGTTTGGAGAGCCCGAGAAAAATGACAATTAGTTTTCTTTTGAAACTTAGAAACTTTCTTTTATATTCTTTTGATCAGTCCCTTATATATGAGTTTTTATAAGGAGATTATTTTTGCCTCTTTCTAAATGAGAGGAAAATCTTTATGAGGAGTTTTTTTAATGGTGAGATTGGAATCAATGAAGGTATTTATTTTTTTTAGGACAGATTGAGAAGATTTTTTTTGGAGAATTATTTTGAGAGGATTGTTTTTTAATGGGAGCCATTTTTATATAGCTTGAAGATGTTTTTGAATAATTTGGAAAATGTTTTTGAAGATTTTTTTTTGAGAAGAATTTGAAGAGAATAATGAAAATTTGTTTGGAGGAATTTGCAGATAATCAGATAAAGAGTTTATTTGCAGAGAGATGAAGAAATTGAAATGAAGGGTCTCAAATATGAAAAGATATTCTTTCATCTTTAAGAGAAAATATAAATGATTTTTTTTGGTTTCGTGAATCTGAAGAATGTGAAAGGTTTTGGATTAGATATATGTTCTTTTATTTTTGCAGGTGACAATATATAAGATGTATTATTTTTGAAGACATTAAAAAGTGAAGATGAAAGGACAAAATGATCTTCAGTGAGAGCAAATGACTGTGCAGAATGTGAAAGGTGAAAAGACATCCAATTTGCATATAATAGTTTTTCAGGTGCATTGATTGAAGGACTTGCAAGACAGAGATGAAACATACAGAGTAAAGTAGTGTTGTTGAGCATATCAGAATACAGGATTGAAATGTAGTGTTATTGAATGGATTAGAATACAGGATTGATATGCAGTGTTGTTGAATGGATCAGAATACATGATTAATTTGCAGAGAAAATTGTTTATAGAGATTTATATATGGAGCTTGTTTGCAAAAGTATGTAAAAGAAAATGGTCTTGATTTGAAAATCAAACAGGAGGTATAAGGTTGTATACAATGGTGCAAATCTGATTGAACAGCAATCATGTCTTGCACACAAAGTTTGATGTTTTGTTTATAGTGATTGTGTTTGCCAGTGAGGCACAGTATGCCTATGAGGTTTGTGGTCAGTGAGACCTCTGTATATGTCAGTGAGACATTTGTAAAAAGATTTTTCATTTAAGCCAGTGAGGCAGTTCTGGAGTGGTTTTTCTACCCCTGGAGGGTTTTCCACTCGTGCATATCTTGTGTCATGATTCATATTGATCATCTTTGTGTGTGTTTGATTTACTTATGAAGTTTTGTTTTTTTCTGTATTCACAGTCATGTGCATTTTACAAATCAACGGTATCCTTTCTTTTGAGCTCTGAAAGTTGAAGTTTAAACAAAGGTTTTAAAAATTCACACAACACTGATTCAGCCCCCCTCTCAGTGTTGCCCTTGATTCCTACAAAATCTACTTGCAGATATTGTGGAAGTAATCAACATGAGAAAGAGATGTGTCCTCATTTCTCACATCATCTCTTTGAAATGCTTCTTTCAATCGCTTCTCCTCCTGATGAGATCATTGTTCCACCATCACCTACTACTACTTCAGAGTTCAGTGTTGCATCATCATTGGCTTCTAGTGATTCTGTGCAGCAGGTCAATATTAGTCTTCCTGATCCACCTCATTGGGATTCCTATCTTGCAGACATATCATCTTTGTTTGTAGAGTCCCATCTTATAGATTTGGAGGACCACATTGAGGACATTTATCTTCTTTTTGATGACAGCTTCGATGGAGTTGCATCACCATCATATGCTTCAAAGATTGTTCTTCATCCTCCTCTTCTTCAGTCACAGTTTGACAGTGGATTGGAGACATTTGAGCAGTTTTCAAGAGCATCATTATTGTCTTTGAATCCTCCATACCAAACTTCTTCAGCAATTCTTTGACATACATAGCTTGAGAAATAAAGATACCACCATCTAGCTGGGAAATTTGGTGTCTAAGGAAGAAAGACATTTCACCAATCATAGACATCTCAAACTCTTTTTGCATCTCCTCTGCAAACCTTTTACACATATCATCATCTCCACCAAAGATAATGTCATCAACATATACTACAACTATCAAAATCATGTCTCCTTATTCCTTTATATAAAGATTACTATATGTGGTACCTTTCTTGAAGCCTTGTTGAAGTAAGTACTTGTCCAATCTTGCGTACCAAGCCCTAGGTGCTTGCTTAAGACCATACAAATCCTTTTTGAGTTTGCATACCATGTCTGGATCTTCTGATATCTGGAAACCATCTGATTGTTAAATGTATACTTCTTTTTCTAGGCCGCCATTCAGAAATGTTGACTTGACATCCATCCAATATATTTTGAAATTATTATGAGCAGCAAGAGCAAGGAACATTATGATTTCCTCCATTCTTGCTACCAGATCATAAGTCTCCTCAAAATCAATGCCTTCTACTTAAGTGTATCCTTTTAATACTAATCTTGCTTTGTTCCTCACAACTTCACCTTCTTCATTCAATTTGTTCTAGAACACCCATTTCGTTCCTATAATATTCTTGTTTTCTAGTTTGGGAACTAGTTCCCATGTTTGATTCTTCTCAATCTGATCTAATTCTTCTTCCATGGATTTTATCCATCCATCATCCTTGCTAGCTTCAACAAAGGTCTTAAGTTCTACTTTTGATAACAAACATAAGTTTGCTTGCTCATGTGTCTTGGAAAACCTTATCCTTGTCTACACACCTTCATTCTTGTCTCCATTGATCTTCTCTGCTGAGTGATTCTTCTAAACATACTTTGATGGGGTCTTATGCATCTGCACTGGGTCTTGTTCCTTTTCTTCTTTCACTTCTTCTTTATCATCAATGCAAGGAAAGACATTAGATCTGGTGTCTCTTGAATCTTGTGAGAACTGATACAAGTCTTCATCTAATTTCACATTTGTGTTTTCAATCATCTTTCCCAACCTTTTGTTGTAGCATGTATAAGTCTTACTTCTAGTTGAGTAACCAAGAAAGATTCCTTCATCACATCTTGAATCAAACTTTTCTAGGTCTTCTTCATCTCTTCTGATATAGAATTTCTTGCCAAAGATCTTGAAGTATCTAATAGTGGGAGGTCTTCGATACCACAACTCATAAGGGGTCTTTGTGTTGTTGACTCTTAATTGCACTCTATTAGTTAGATAGACAATAGTGTGAATTCTTCCTTCTAGTATATATCAAGCAGATCTACATCTTTCAACATTACCCTAGATATTTCTTACACATTCCTATTCTTTCTTTCCACTACTCCATTTTGCTGAGGGGTTCTAGGAGCAGACAAATGCCTCCCAATACCATGATCTTCACAAAACTTTTCAAATTCATTTGAAGTAAACTCACCTCCTCTATCTGACCTTAAACATTTGATCTTAGTATCCATTTCATTTTTAACCAAAGCTTTGAAGCCTTTAAACTTATCAAGGGCATCAAATTTTTCTCTTAAGAAAGTAACCCAAGTCATTCTAGAATAATCATCAATGAGAAACATAAAGTACCTTTCACCTTGTTAACTTTTTATGCTTGTAGGTCCACATAGGTCTGTGTGAATCAACTCCAATGGCTTTGAAGAAGAGTACTCTTTTCTTTTAAAACTTGTCTTTGTCTGCTTTCCCATTTGACATTCCTTGCATATAGTGTTTGCGGGCTTGATTATCTTAGGCATATCTCTCACTGCATGAGTAGAGATGATTTTTACCATACTATCAAAGTTGTTGTGTCCCATTCTTTTATACCATAGCTAACACTCATTAGATTGTGTCAACATACATGTTTTTCCATTTGCCTCTTTCAAGTGATAAATATCACCACATGTCTTGATACCTTCTGCAACTAGCTTTCTGGATCCTGCCTTCCTGATTTCATAACCATTGGCATGAAAAGTAAGATTGTAACATTTCCTACACATTTGACTAACACTGAGAAGATTGTACTATAATCCTTTGACATAGAGAACATCCTCAATCTCGTTCTTGCCATCAATAGTTATGACACCTTTTCCACAGATTTGAGTTGACTCATCACCTCCAAACTTGACAGCTCCACCATCCCACTTCTCAAGGTTGATAAACTTCTCTTTGTCACCAATCATATGATTTGAACAACCACTGTCAATAACCCAATCTTTGGTTTCTTCTTTTGCATGGAGGTAGTCCATACTATTTAGGGTGAAAAAGGGGGATGATGATGAGACAATGGGGTTTGTGTTGATCCTCCTTTCACCACTAAGCATTCAAGGACATTCAACCGAGTAGAGAACTCTACTATAGATCTCCTATCACTTGGCACATAGGGGAAGATTGGAATTGTGTGATTTTGTTGTTTAATTAAGTCTAATTATGCTCAAAACCCTAATTTTGTGAAATTGTAAACAAACAGACAAAATACAAAAAATGGTCACACACAGAGATATCAAATGACAACCAAATACATACCAAATTTTGAAGTTTGGTGTGTGGAAAAGTCAGGGACTAATGAGTGGGCACCCTAGTCCAGTGCCTCAGTTTTTGTCAAGATCTAGGAATGTTGTCTGTAACATGTTCCTATTGTTCCAGAGATTTCACTGTTGTGAGATCTGGAGGACTAATGAGTGGGCACCCAAGTCCAAGCCCTAGTTTTCTTCTTAGATCTACAATTCTGATAGTTTGCAAGGCTCTCCTACAACTCCACTTCTTTCACTTCTGAAACCTGTGACCTACAATCATAGAAAAGTGGGTTGGGGTTGTGGTGTTTAGAGGCTTGCCTCGGTCAAGCCCCAGAGAGACATTCAAGTCTTTCGAACACCATTGTCAAATAAAGAGTGCATATCCCTATGGGATAGAGGTAAAATACAAATGATAAATGATAGAAAAACATAATTGATATCACCTTGTAGTGTAGATCTCATGGAAGGAAGATGCTCTTCATGCCATGAGGAGATGGATGTCAAATCTACAAATACAAACACAATAACAACACATGAGACACCAATATTTTGATGTGGAAAAATTGGTTAAGGGAAAAACCACGGGGTGATTATCCCAAGATTGTATTCTCTATTAAAAGAATAGAAAGAACAAAATGGCACATGCCAATTAGGGCTCACTGCCTGAGCAAACTGCTCACAAGAGGCTCACTGCCTACAAGAGACACATTGTCTACAAAGAAATAAGTATCACCTACTTGAACTGGAAAATAGCATCTTCACCATGCTTGAATCAGTTCCATTTAAGCCCAATACTTCTGCTCTGCCTTTCGCTCTCCTCCTTGCTACCACACACTCATCTCTACAAGGACAACTTTGAAATGACTTTGCAACCCCTTATTTATACAAGACATCAACTTAGGAATAATCATTTAAGTCAAAAAACATCTACCAGAACATCCACAAGATGTGTAACTTATCCGGTTGGCCAGTCTCAGGAAGAACACCAATATTTGGAGGTTGTTCTTCAATAGCGAGCTCCAACTCCAATGTGGACCACTAACACATGTTGGACACAATCCAAAGTCCTTCACAAGGTTTCCTGAATCACCAAGAACATCCACACTTCATCTGCATACTGAAATCCTTCTCTCTTTAATCTGGAACGTTAAGAACACAGTCTGTCACCACTGTCACCAAAGAATGGATACTTCTGGACCTTTAATTCATGAACCAATCAAGTTGACACATCACCAGAACTTCCTCAACACTGCCTTAAATCTACAGAGCAAGAAACTGTACTTCCAGATCTCA
Organism: Cunninghamia lanceolata; assembly: GCA_027924645.1. Lineage (NCBI taxonomy): Eukaryota > Viridiplantae > Streptophyta > Pinopsida > Cupressales > Cupressaceae > Cunninghamia > Cunninghamia lanceolata. Next base: position 544,946 of record BSBN01001622.1, on the reverse strand, counting down.
CCAGACTTATCTGTGTCGCTTTGTTACCTCTGAATACCTACCAGAACCGGTTTTACTTGAGCAGCCACAACTTCTTCATATCTTCATGCAAACCTCTAAAATCTCTACTGGATCATGTCAAGACACATATATACAAACCCTTTAATCTGCATCCTCTGACCCTCTTCCTATCTTGGACTTTTGCCTTATTGTCATCACTGATCTTCACTGTTCTTGATTGAGACTAATTTTCTCAATATCCTCAGCACACAGCTCATCTAATCCTTATCATTAATGCAACAAGAGTATGTTTACATCAATGACAACACAGGTTAGGCCTATACTTGCAACAATCTCCCCCTTTGTCATTGATAGCAACATATGATGTGAAAAATTGTTTTGACCATCAAGACAAGAACTTCTCCTCACTGTCAACACTTCAGAATCATACCTGCTACTCCCCCTGAGTAGCAGCTCCCCATCATTAATCCAAATCACAAGATATGACTATGATATCTACCGGACTGATGCACCTTAGTGCATCTTAGTTCATCACCGGAGGGGCAATAACCCCTAACTTTTCCCTAAGATACTCAAAAGAGTCCTTAGGTAGAGGTTTAATGAAGATGTCTGCAATCTGATCCTTGGAAGGCACAAACTCCAATATGACTTCAATCTTGTTCACTTGATCTCTTAAAAAGTGAAACTTGATGGATATATGTTTAGTCTTTGAGTGCAACACCAGGTTCTTAGATATGTTTATTGCACTTGAATTATCACAGAAGATTGTGATAGGTTCCTCATACTCTACTTTGATATCTCTTAGCATCTGCTTCATCCACAAAACTTGAGTACAACTACCTACTGTTGCAATATATTCTACTTCAGTTGTAGACAGAGATATTGCCTCGTGTTTCTTGCTTAGCCAAGAAACTAATCTCTTCCCCAAAAAGAATGCTCCACCACTAGTACATCCACATCTCCTGCCCAATCCACATCTGTATATGCATGAAGAGAGAAATCATGATATCTAGGATACCACAAACCATACTCAACTATTCCTTTTAGATATCTAAAAATCCTCTTGATTTCCATGACATGAGATTCTCTAGGATCAACCTAAAATCTAGCAACAAGACCAACAGCCTACATAATGTCTGGTCTAGATTGGGTAAGATACAACAGTCCTCTAATCATTGACCTATACTTTGTCTGATCAACTTTAGGAGAATCATCAACTTTGCTCAATTTACATCCAGTTGCCATGGGAGTATTCATTGGTTTTGAGTCTTCCATCCCAAATTTCTTCAACAATTCTTTCACATATTTGGTTTGATAAATGAAGATTCCTTTCTTTGTTGGAGTGATTTACAAACCCAAGAAGAAATTCATTTCACCAAGCATGGACATCTCAAATTCACTTATCATTTGATTTGCAAAAGTTTTACACATACTATCTCTTCCTCCAAAAATGATATCATCAACAAACACTTCAACAATCAGGATGTTTTCATGATCAATTTTGAAATACAAATTACTGTCAATAGTACCTTTGTTGAAACCAATCTTCAAAAGGTGCTTATCCAATCTTTCATACTAGGCTCTTGGGGCTTGCTTCAGTCCATACAGTGCTTTCTTCAACTTGCAGACCATATCATCATGATCAGACAATTGAAATCCATCTGGTTTCTCAATGTATACTTCTTCCAAGTCACCATGTAGGAAGGCAGACTTGACATCCATCTGATATACCTTGAAATCCTTGAAAGCAGCAAAAGCAAGAAATAATTTGACTACTTCAATTCTTGCCACTGGAGAAAAATTTTCTTCAAAATCAACTCCTTCTATTTGAGAGTAACCCCTGCAAACCAATCTGGCTTTATTTATGATTACTTCACCAACTTCATTTAGTTTGTTCTGGAAGACCCATTTGGTTCCAATCACATTTTTGTTTTTAGGTCTGGGAACAAGATCCCAAGTGTGATTTTTCTCAATTTGCATCAACTCTTCCTCCATTACTTTAGTCTAGTTTTCATCATTATATGCTTCATTCATTGTCTTAGGTTCAATTTTTGAAATCAAACAATACTCATCTGAGTTTTGACCAATTTTCCTTCTTTTTTGTACACCTTTGCTTTTATCACCTATGATCTGATCTTCAGAGTGATTCAGTCTTACATACCTAGGCACTTTGGGAGTTACCTGCATTTCTACTTCTTGATCAGGCTCATTTAAACTTATCTCTTCTTCCTGATTTACCAGATCAATTTGGATCTAAATATTAGAAGAGGCTTGGGCTCCTTGAGCCAGAACACCATTCTGATCATCTTCATCATATTCATAGAATCTTGAGGGTTTTTCAATTCCTTCATCAACCTTCACATTTGTATTTTCTATCATCTTTCTCAGTCTCTTGTTATAACACCGGTAAGCTTTGCTTTGAGTAGAGTAACCCAAGAATATTCCTTCATCACTTCTAGCATCAAACTTTCCTAGATCTTCATCTCTTTTGATGTAACATTTTCTACCAAAGACTCTAAAATACCTCACAGTAGGAGTGATGCCAAACTAAATTTCATAAGGAATCTTACCGGTATTATTTCTGATTTGAACTCGATTGAGAGTATAGACTGCAATGCTGACAGCTTCTCTCCAATAGATCTGAGGAACATTTGCTTCCATCATCATTATCCTAGATGCTTCCTAGATGGTCCATTTCTTTCTCTCAACTACTCCATTTTGCTGTGGGGTCCTAGGAGCAGACAACTGTCTCTTGATTCCATGTTTCTCACAGAACTCTATGAACTCACCGGATGTGAATTCTCCACCTCTATCAGACCTCAGACACTTCAATTTTAATCTAGTTTCATTCTCTACCATAGCCTTGAATATTTTGAATTTCTCAAGAGCTTCTGATTTCTCTTTTAGAAAGGTTACCCACATCATCTGGGAATAGTCATCAATTAGTAGCATGAAGTATCTATCACCTTGAATAGTCCTGATTCTTGCCAGACCACAAAGATCAGTATGAACTAAGTCCAATAATCTGGTAGAAGATAGTTCCTTACTTTTGAATGTGACTCTGCTCAGCTTACCCAACTGACATTCTTTGCACAAGCTGTTAGAAGGTTTCACCAATTTTGGAAGATCTCTTACAGCCTGAGTATTGCTTATCTTGATTATCTTATCAAAATTCACATGACACATCCTCCTATGCCACAACCAACTCTGATCAATTTGAACAAATAAGCAACTTTTATTAGTACCAACCAAGTGAAAGATATTTCCTTTAGTTTGAGTACTGGATGCAATCTCTATTCTGGAACTTTCAAAGATCTTGCATTTTCCATTCTTGAACTGGAGATCGTAGCCTTTGTCCACCAACTATCCAACACTGAGAAGATTGTGCTTCAAACCTTCAACATATAGTACATTACTAGTTTTGTTCCTTCCATCAAGAGAAATAGTTCCTCTACCTTTGATTCTACTAGCAGAATTATCACCAAACTTTACCACTCCTCCTTCATACCTTTCCAAATCTATGAACTTATTTTTGTCACCTGTCATATGGTGAGAGCAAGCACTGTCAATGACCTAATCATCCTTTTCTTCAACTTGGGTAGCCAGAGCTCTTTCCATAGTCTTATGATTGCCAGATACAGAGGACATTAGATCTTCTTCCTTGATGGCAATGAACACCCATTCATTTCTGGATTTGTTTCCTATCTCTAATTCATCATCTGTTACTCCTTCATTATCATCATCTTCATATACATAATAACAGTTCTTTTGGAACCTTGGCTTGTTAGGATTTTGCCTTGAAAACCTTTCCGGACACCTTGAGGCAAAATGACCAATCTTATTGCAGTTAAAACACTTAAAAGGTAATTTTCCTTCATACTTACCAGATCCTCTTGACAGCCTCTTTGCAATAAGGGCTTCAAGTTGAGCAGTTTCTACTTCTTCTTCCTCTAGATCTTTTCTTGCTTTTTCATACCATGACAGCTTCCTTGATGAATTCTCTCCCGGATCAAACCTTTGTTTACCTTTAATAGAGGCACTAGCTTTGAACGCAGATTCAGTCTTGGGGGGGTCATCTCCAAACTCTGTCATTTCAAATGTAGCCAATTTTCTAGCCAATTGATCTCTTGCGACAGTTGTATGGGCTCTAAATTCTTTAATGGCAGCAGCCTTGATTTTGTAAGAAGCAGGAAGGGATCTGAGAATTTTGCCAAAAATCTCATCTTCATCCAAGACTCCACCAGCATTTCTAATTCCACAAACAAGCTCATTTACTCTTGGCATAAAAGTAGTGATGTTTTCATCTTCTCTCATCTTCAGATTTTTGAATTTTCCTTTCAAACTTTGTAACCTTACACTTTTGACATACTTGTCTCCTTCATGCAGAAGTTCCAATTTTTGCCAAATCTCAAAAGCAATTGGTAGGTCAATAACATTTGAGAGCTCTGAATCAAATAATGCGCTTAAAAGAGCCTCTATAGTCTGCAGATTGTTTTCAGTGTCTGTGATTTCATTTTGAGTTTTTGGACCACCCTGTGGAGGTACATACTGTATTGTAGCCATGGTCCAGTACGCCACTCCCATACATCTCAAGTGGCATTTCATGTGACCTTTCCAGAGATTAAAATTGGTTCCATCAAACTTCAAACTATCCTTCTTGTAAGACGACATCCTGGATCTCCTCAAGTGGTTAAGCTCTTTTAGAGGAACTTAGCTCTGATACCAATTGTTAGACTTAGGGCATACAACTGAGAGGGGGGGTGAATCATTTGTGCAAACCTTTCTCTCAATTAAACACTTAATTCCACTTTGCAATTAGCAGTCTAATAATAAATCAATCATGGAAAACACAATGCAACAAATTAAGAGCAGAAACATATCAACACATGAGACACCAAGATTTTGAGGTGGAAAACCCGGTTAAGGGAAAAACCACCGGGTGATTAACACAAGATTGTATTCTTTGTTAGAAGAATAGAAAGAACAAAATGGCACATGCCAATTAGGGCTCACTGCCTGAGCACACTGCTCACAAGAGGCTCACTGCCTACAAGAGACACACTGTCTACAAAGAAATAAGTATCACCTACTTGAACTGGAAAATAGCATCTTCACCATGCTTGAATCAGTTCCATTTAAGCCCAATACTTCTGCTCTGCCTTTCGCTCTCCTCCTTGCTACCACACACTCATCTCTACAAGGACAACTTTGAAATGACTTCGCAACCCCTTATTTATACAAGACATCAACTTAGGAATAATCATCTAAGTCAGCAAACATCTACCAGAACATCCACAAGATGTGTAACTTATCCGGTTGGCCAGTCTCATGAAGAACACCATCATCTAGAGGTTATTCTTCAATAGCGAGCTCCAACTCCAATGCGGACCACTAACACACGCTGAACACAATCCAAAGTCCTTCACAAGGTTTCCTAATTCACCAAGAACATCTGCACTTCATCTGCATACTAAAATCCTTCTCTCTTTCATCCAGAGCCTCAAGAACACAGTCTATCACCACTGTCACCAAAGAATGATACTTCCAGACTTTCAATTCATGAACCAATCGATTTGACACATAACCAGGACTTCCTCAACACTCCCTCAAATCTGCAAAGTAGGAAACTGTACTTCTAGATCTCATCGGACCTATCTGTGTCACTTTGTTACCTTTGAATACCTACCAAAACCGGTTTTACTTGAGTGGCCACAACTTCTTCATATCTTCATGCGGACCTCTGAAATCTCTACTGGATCACGTCAAAACACATATATAAACCCTTTAATCCACATCCTCTGATCCTCTTCCTATCTTGGACTTTTTCCTTATTGTCATCACTGATCTTCATTGTTCCTGATTGAGACTAATTTTCTTAATATCCTCAACACACAGCTCATCCAATCCTTATCATTAATGCAACAAGAGTATGTTGACATCAATGACAACACAGGTTAGGCCCATACTTGCAACACATACTACTCTACAACACAATGAATGCCTTGAATCACTTTCACATAAGCTTGTAGATCAAAAATGCCATCTAGTTTCCATCTAGTTTGCAAATGAATTACTAATCATGCTTATATATGCAACTACAAACATTCCCGCTAAGAATTTTGTAATTCAAACTTAGGATGTCGGCATAGGACCTAATAATGGTCATAAAACTGACACCCAAAAATAGGTCCTAACCTAAAATAGGGCAAGACTAGGGCGCGGGCGCCCAAGTCCTCCCCCTATTTCAAGCAGGGTTTATCATAAGTGCACCCCCTAAGTCCCATTTGCCATGAAACCTCAGGGTTTTCTTATCGAGAGTCAAAATTATCATGCAAGATGCTCTAAATGCAATTTAAGGACCCGAGAGATAAACCTTAAGAGGGAAAAGCCCCCAAGGGGACATTTTTCGACATAACATTTAACCCCCACTTTAATGTATGTATAAACACAAAGCCAATACATGCATTAAAGTATGGTCAACAAACACAGTAAACATGCCAAGCATAAAGAAGACACACTAATTAAGATGCACACAAAACATGGAGAAGACAGTTACAGTCACGCAAAACACAGAGAATACAACATTGAAGATACACAAAACACAGTGAATGCAGTAAACACGGTGATTATTTTATTTTTCTTTTTCTCATATATAAAATGCAAATGCAAGTGCAAGGAAAGTAAACACACCACCCATAATGCAAGAGGGACTCATCGCCACCAATCTTTAAACTGTCTATGGGGCAACAGACATGCAAAACAAATCTCAGAGTGCAAGAGGACTCATTGCCATCAGTCTTTAAGACTACACTTGAGAACAAACATGCCATACAAATCCCAAAGCATAGGAGGGACTCATCGCCACCAGTCTTTAAACTATGTTTAGGAACAAACACACCATACACACACACACATGAAAGACACAGAGAAAACATGGTAGATAAGCAATGGAGTGTACCTATTTCTAGTTTCATCACCACCTCAGGCACATTACAGGCACACACTAATGATTGGGCTTCACCACAAGAATTGTTGAAGACACGCTTAAGGGTTAGGATAGTCTCAGATCTACTTCCCACCTACTCAGAGGACATTTTAAAAATGACAGGATTGTGCAATCTCCTCAAGAAATACACCATCCCCGCCTCACATAGAGGGCTTAAGTGATTGCAATAGATTCAAGTTTTACAAACACACTTTGCTAGCATCTAAATCAGATAGATTACCTTATATATGCCCCTACCTTAAGGTGGTTGATATCATGTGCCGATATCAAGCACGTTAAGGTAGGAAGAAAACACACAAGGGAACATGAGCTCTCGCAAGGCCCATGCCCCCAAAGGTGACATGTACTTTACAATCACCAAATGTTCCCACAAATAGACAATTTCCTACAAGAAAAGGTGTTTGTATCCATATAATCATGATAAGAAATAATGCATGTAATCATTCACATAGAGAGATGAGGTTATACTATGGATTCAGAGATCAAGTATAATCGTGGGGCTATATCGTAGAAATCTCAAAACTGAGTGTAATCAAGGCGAGATTCAAAGATAAACAAGGTGCACAAGGCAACAATATTGTTATGGTTTGTAAGTAAGACAACATCAAGATCACACGGAGTGATTCTACTAGCCAAGCATCAGATAATATATATCAAACCCATCGTCATGTATGGAATTGGTCCCTTTTTTTATTTCTCGCTGAAGGGACACTAGGTCTGTATTAGTATAATAAGTTTTTCATCATTCGTCAGCTGGATAGAACCACTAGAAGAAGGTAAACAATAAATCAAGAGAGGAGAAACAAGTGCCTTAGGGACAATCGCGTAGGAGGGTGCCCCCAAGTCACCAATCAGAACGCTATGTCCATAAGACACAACACACAACAATGAAAATAGAGGAGAAGCAATATAGAAGAATGATGATACAAATAGAAGAAGGGTCACAACAGAGGTGGTCTCTTGGTATCCTTGACCTTACAAGAGAATCAAGGGTCATCCCAGGAGGCCTAAAGAACAATAACACATCACAGGGGAAACACAACATGGAGGTGAAGGGTTAGAAATACTTACCTGATTCAACACAATGTTAACAACATATATATCTAGGAGGAGGCTACCCTTGAGGGAAACTATAATAGGTGCTATGAGTGTGGCTTAGGGAGGGAGAAATACACTTTTTCACTATCCTCTTAGGAGGTGGAAGAAGTGATTTTCTTTGAGTAATCTCAACATCCATCCATAAGGGATTTAATGTGAGATACCTTTCCTCATCCACGAGTGCTGCATCTTTTGAAGAGAGAGCATAGGAATGAAAGGAAGGTAAGGTGTTGTGAGGATAATTGTTGGTGATTGTGTATCTAGTGTTGTCCAAAGAATATGCAATCAAGTTTTTCACATCCTTAATGATATCTAAGGGACCTAAACATTCAACCAAAGGAAGGTGATCAAGGTTCTTTACTTCCTTAGTAATGTCCAAAGTACTTGAATATTCAACTAAAGGAGGAAGATTGATAGTATGATCCATAGAGGTTTCATGCACTATGATAGGGAGAGAGTTTTTATTGTTGTGAGATGAAAGCTCATTGTCTACCCATGGAATGTTGTTGGTTGGAGAGGCTTATTTATTCACCAATGCTTCATCTTGGCTAGAGAGAGCATTGTAATAAAGAGGTGGTGGGAGCTCTTCATTCACTAATGCTTCTTCTTGGCTAGAGAGAGCATTGAATTGAAGAGATGGTGGTATGATTTTAAGAGAGTGTCAATGAAATCATCCTCTTACATCGAAGTGTCCTCATAAGGAGGAACAACTTTGGGAGAAGGAGGAACAACTTTGGGAGAGGGATCATAAGGTAAACCTAAGTTATCATCACATTTATTAGCAATAGGAGGCATAGTGGAATGTCCAATAGAGATAAAGTCATCTAAGGTTTTATCTAACATATTGAAGTCATCACTACTAAATGTATTATTGGTTATGAATCTAGTGAGATCATCTAATATTGAAGGATATATTCCCATGAGATTTGTGAAGATATCAAAATCAGATATATATAGCAAAGAATTTCATATGTGGAACACATAGAAATATCAACATCATATATACATGCTATTTGTTCCAAGACTCGAGGATATTCATGATTAAATTTAGAGAAATGATCAATATCTATGATGTATGCAAACAATGCTTCCAAAGATGAATGACAAGAAGTATCCATGATGACAAGATTGAGGAAGTCAGGTCTTTAAATAGTAAAACTCACAAATTTCACAATCAATCAAGTAAATAACAAGGCAAGATAACTGAGATGGTTTCACACCAAAGCACTTGTTTGAGGGAAACAGGTAGAAATACACACAGAGTCCACAACAAACCAAGTGGATAGGAGGAAATGATACAAAATCATAAGGTCCAATTTATGATTTTAGAGGTTTTGATCAAGAGATGTGAACAAAGTGTATAAACACCTAGTGTTGAAATACACAATGTGTGTTTTAACAAATGTGCCAATTTTCACAAAAAGCTATGAGATGAAGCAAAAATTTGAGATTACCAATGAATTTAGGCTTTAATATGAGTGAAATATCTGAAATTCAAGATATCTAATGTGAATGCAATGAAACAACGCCTATTTATGCTTGTTTATGACCTAAAATGCTTGATTTTTCACCTTTTTCACAATTTTTCAATGCAAATGAGTGAAAGAAGAGGTGTTGTGAAGAATTTCAAGAGGGACAAAACATAATATGCATAATAACAGCCCAATTATTCCATAATATCTTTCACAACATGCCTTTGATGCACATCTAGAGTGATGACTAGTCAAAACCTAGTGAAATGTACCTAAAATATGCACTTTTTCATCAATTTTCAATGTAAATGAGTAAAAGAAGGGGTGTTGTGAGGAAATTTGTGATGGACAGAAGATTATAATAGTGCTATCGGTCACCTAATTCCATGAAATCCATCACAACACACCTATAGTGCCAATCTAGAGAGTTGACTAGTCAAACCCTAGTGAAACTATAGCTAAAATATGCAAATTTTCACAAATTTCCAATGCAAATGCCTAGTAGTAAGGGTGTTGTAAGGAATTTGAGGAGTGGTCGTAGATAATAACCTTGATATAAGTCAATTAATGCAGCAAAATTTCTCACAACATGCTTGTAGTGCAAATCTATAGAGACAATAAGGCCAAATCTAGTGAAAATGCAAGGTTTTCAACCCCTAAATATGAAATTTTGCAAGAAAGCCACTATGATGAAACACTACAGTAAGAAATCAGCCCTAATGAGTGTTTTGAAAGGGTAGTAAAATCTGCAACAAGATTTTGACTACAAACCCTAGCTAATGCAAAACTAGGTTATATGGAAAAATGCACAATTTAAAGCAATTTTTAACAATTTAAGCATGAAAATGCAATGTAAATGAATGATGAATGAAGAATTTTTGCATTTAAATCAGATCTAATTATTGAAATTAAATTCCAACTAATTCAAATTATTTAAAAATGCAAGTTAAAAATGCCAATTTTTTTCAAATTTTTCAAATTTTTTGTAATTCTTTAAATGCAATAAGATGAACAATGAAATGAATGTAAATCTGAAGTACAACACTCAGCAAGGTACAAAATTAAAAAGAACATGTGTTCACTAAAATGTTTAGGATGAAAAAGGGGGATGATGATGAGACAATGAGGTTTGTGTTGATCCTCCTTTCACCACTAAACATTCAAGGACATTCAACTGAGTAGAAAACTCTACTACAAATCTCCTGTCACTTGGAACATAGGGGAAGATTGGAATTGTGTGATTTTGTTGTTTAATTAAGTCCAATTATACTCAAAACCCTAATTTCATGAAATCGTAAACAAACAGACAAATTACAAAAAATGATCGCACACAGAGATATCAAATGACAACCAAATACATACCAGATTTCAAAGTTTGATGTGCAGAAAAGTCAGGGACTAATGAGTGGGTGCCCTAGTCTAGTGCCTCAATTTTTTTCATGATCTGGGAATGTTGTTTGCAACTTGTTCCTGCTGTTCTGGAGATTTCACTATTGCAGGATTTGGAGGAATAATGAACAAGTGCCCAAGTCTAAGCCATAGTTTTCTTCTCAGATTTGCAATTCTGACAGTATGCATGGCTCTCCTACAACTCCACTTCTTTCACTTTCGAAACCTATAACATGTAATCATAGAAAAGTGGGTTGGGGGTTGTGGTGTTTAGAGGCTTGCCTCGGTCAAGCCCCGAAGAGACATTCAAGTCTTCCGAACACCGTTGTCAGATAAAGAGTGCATATCCCTACAGGATAGAGGCAAAATATAAATGATAAATGATAGAAAAACACCTTTGATATCACCTTGTAGTGTAGATCTCGTGGATGGAAGATGCTCTTCATGCCATGAGGAGATGGATGTCAAATTTGCAAATACAAACACAATAACAACACAAAATACTACTCTGCAACACAATGAATGCCTTGAATCACTTTCACATAAGCTTGTAGATCAAAAATACCATCTAGTTTCCATCTAGTTTGCAAATGAATTACTAATCATGCTTATATATGCAACTACAAACATTCCCACTAAGAATTTCATAATTCAAACTTAGGATGTCGGCATAGGACCTAATAGCGGTCATAAAACTAACACCCAAAAATAGGTCCTAACCTAAAATAGGGCAGGACTAGGGTGCGAGCGCCCAAGTCCTCCCCCCTATTTCAGGTAGGGTTTATCATAAGTGCACCCCCTAAGTCCCATTTGCCATGAAACCTCAGGGTTTTCTCATTGGGAGTCAAAATTATCATGCAAGATGCTCTAAATGCAATTTAAGGACTAGGAGATAAACCTTAAGAGGGAAAAGCCCCCAAGAGGACATTTTTTGACATAACACATACAACCATTGATCTTTCATTGTTTTGGATTGTTTGCAAGGTATCAGTTTTTCCACATTTTTCAACATCATCCTTTTTTATCACCAACACTCATTGCCAAGAAAAGTTTTTCATCATTTGAATCATCATGACCCTCATCATCTGAAGAACAACTATCTTCTATGGAAAATAGACTCCTTTTGAATTTACTATTTTTGTTGCTTCTCCTAGCTTCTTTAAGATGACATTTAGAAGTAAAGTGACCAACCTTTCCACAATTGAAACATTTAAATGGTAACTTACCTTTATATTTCCCAGAGCCTTTCTTCAGTGTTCTTACAAAATTTGCTTCAACATCATCAGGGCTTCCATCTTCATCAACAGTTTCTTCCTTTTCCTTTTTACCGACTTTGAAAGAAGCTTCTTTGTTTGGAACATCACTGTCAAACTCTCTCATTTCAAAAGTAGTAAGGGTACCAAACAATTGGTCTAAAGTGTATGTATCCAAGTCTATAGTCTCCTCAATAGTAGATACTTTAGGACTGTAAGATTTGGGAAGAGATCTCAGAACCTTTTTCACAACCTCATCTTCTTTTACTTCTCCACCAAGGCCTGTGATACCATTGACCACTTCATTCACTTAGAGCATGAAACCAGCAATGTTTTCATACTCTGACATCTTTAGGGTTTCAAATCTATTTTTGAATATAATCTACATCTTAGTTTGCTTTACTTTCTTATCTCCTTCATAAATAGTTTCAAGTTTATTCCAAACTTCTTGAGCAAAGCTACAACCCATCACCTTTGAAAGTTCTAAATCAGTTAATCCACTCATGATAGCAAACTTTGCCTTGGAATTACTATCATACTTCTTGATTTCATCTACATCTATGGGAATAGTATTAGGGACAATGTAACCTTTCTTGACATAATCTCAAACACCACATCCTAGTGAATTGATGTAGCCTTCCATCCTTACCTTCCAAAAAGCATAATTTGTTCCATCGAACCTAGGTATCTTGTTGGATCCACCTTGTGCCATCCCGGATCCTCCTCAAGTGGTTAAGCTTCCCTAGAGGAACTTGGCTCTGATACCAATTGTTAGACACACAAGAATACTGAGAGGGGGGGATGAATCAATATTCAAACAATTTCCAATTTCATCAACTTCAACTTATCTGGAGCAAATTAAACATATCATCCTACTATAGAACACACAATATACTGAGAGGGGGGAGGTGAATCAGTATATTAACATTTTTAAATTCAAACAAACCAATAATAAATTACCATCAAAGTATTAACAAGATCAATGCAATTATCGATGCAAGCAATGAACACATTCACACTGATAGACACACAAGAATACTGAGAGGGGGGGTGAATCAGTATTCAAACAATTTACAATTTTATCAACTTCAACTTATCTAGAGTAGATTAAACCTTAAGCATCACAATATCAACATGAAAGAATAACATAATGCACATCAACACATAACACCAGATTTACGTGGAAAGCCCTAGAAGGGAAAAACCACAGTGAGGATTATCTCACAATAAATGAAGCTCAAATAATAACTTTGTTTTAGGGACTTTAATCCAAGGAAGCTGTTACTCCCTAAGTAACTTTGATTTAGGGTCACTCCCAAGGAAGCTTCTACTCCCTAATGACTTTGTTTTAGGGTCACTCCCAAGGAAGCTTCTATTCACTAAAATTAGACCACATTTACAAAGGATTACAGTAATGACAGTCTTTCTACTGTCTGAAAACTGACATTGAAGCTTACACCTATGATGATTGCACTTCTACTTCTTCACACTTTCTTCTAATGATTTGATCAATTAGGCACACTCTATACTTTATCGCTATCACAAATATGTCTTCATTATGAATCTAGACAACATCAATAACTTCTTCTCTTTCTCCTTCAGTCGCACATCAATAATGCATTTATTCTTCTTTTTATCTGCTTGTAAACCTTTTCAATCAACTTGTAATCATACCTCACCTCACTCACTTTGATTCATTATTTATACATGATATTACATTGATTACATTGCTAGTCAGCTAGATACAAAATGAAAGAATACATTTACAAGTCAGCCAAACAACACACAATATGAAATGTGTAGAAGATAGGTCCTAAGTGAAGCCACACATTACACCAGTAGAAGATCTAGGCCTTACAGACCCCAACACTTTCTTATCTAGGTCCAAAAAATCCTTCATAGCTTCAAACATCAAGGAATTACATCTACACACTCCGCTCATTTTGAAATAGGACATCTTTAAGGAAAACACATGAAAATTTGAAGTATAACGACTGCATCAACTTGGGAAACCTTGAGCGGTATTGGAAACAAGAAAGATCTTCATGAAAAATTTCTAGATGAGTCCACATGACTCAGAAAACATCCCCAAACACTCCTTTTCCACTGCACATCAAAGAATTGTGCCGCATAGCTTCAAACATTTACTCTGAAAATATTCTATCGTCTGGAACACACTGCAACTTGTTGTTAATTGAAAAACTAAGTTGCGGACCACCAAGAAGCTTGAAACTAACAAGGGCATGTAATGCACGTCTAGAAACATGTCCTCAAAACCACAATGGAAACCATTCATTTTCAGAGGAATGCAGAGCATTCCAACAGGCCTTCAATATTGCCTCACTCTGCCAGGACACATGCCGGTACTCTATCATGCATAACTTTCATAGCGGAAGGGAAAATAATCTAAATCTCTAGAATTATCATATTCACTAGAATATTAACATACCTTCAGAACCACATAGCCAAATCTACAAATGCAGAGAAATGTAGAGCATTCCAATCATTCTTCATCATCACATCATACTGCCAAAGCATGAACAAGAACTCAATCACTTATATCTTTCACAACGGAGGAGCAAGTAATCTAAAACATTGGATTTAGCACTTTTACATCATACTAGACTTAACTCTTGAACCACAAGACCATATATTCAAAGTCAGAGGAATGCAGAGCACTCCATTACCATGTTAGAAATACCTTCACATAACTAACACTATCTTCAACTTGTCAACAAAAAAACATCCTTTCGGTGATCAAAACATCATGAAACTTGGAACATACATAGAATGACACTGTATGATGCTATGTTCCAATCCACAGAAGCACAACATAAATCTAATGATAATGCGGATCAATTTCCTAGACAATCTTCAAAGAGAAGTCATCTTGAAACAGAAACTATCACCAACATCTGGAGGCCAAAACTTCTTTGTACAAACACATACAACTGAGGAAAATTAGGATGGAACATTCAACATGCTTCAGGCCACTAGCAACACATTTGATCCTCTTAGTGCTTCTAATTCCCATTTCAATTCTGCACTGATTAAGGTACATCTCAATTCTGCACTGATCAAGGCACATCTCAATTCTGCACTGATCAAGGCACATCTCAATTCTACACTGATCAAGGCATGACATCCAATCATGAACACCATCACACTTCCATGATAGTGTTGACATCAATGACAACCTCAATGACAGCCTTAACAATCTCCTCAACCTTGTGATAGTGTTGACATCAATGACAACAACCTTAGGCATCATACGTGCAACACACACATGAGACAAACGCTAGATCTATGTGGAAAACCCTAGAAGTTAAAAACCACAGTGAGAAAGCTACTTAGATCTACTGCCCAAATCTATCCTCACAAAAAGAAATGATCATATAATGAATTTTGTAGGCACCAACCCACAAGAGACGCCAATCCCCTAATTAAAAAGAATATTTATAGGCACCAACCTAAAGGAGACTCCAATCCTTTAAACTGAGCACAAACCCAAATAAAGAGAGGCACCAACCACATAAGGATCAAGAGGCACCAACCTCTAAAACCACTGAAATGATTATAAAAGGAATGACAGAAATTTACTGTCAGTAATAATCTCTACATAATATCAGAATGAACATGCTTAATTCTACCTTAGCATTTTGACTAATTCAAATGCACAATCTGCTCTACATTAAAAACATTATCTTTTCCCTGAATGATAAGCCATGAAGTGTTCAAACAGAGTCACAACCCATTCATAATCACTCATTGTCACAATTAATTTCTATGCTCCCTTCTACACAAAAATGAAAATGATCAGTTTTAAATATCAATATGTACATTTAGATACAATCCTCATGTCAGCCTAGATGCCTCAAACAATCATTAACTTGGTCCAAAGTCAGCAAACAAAAATATAGACTTATCACTACCTTGTCAGCCTCTATAATTCAAATTTTAAACTAGGGACTAGCCATTAAAAAAAATGAATCTAGGCCATCGATCTTATCTTCTAGGCAAAGAATGAATGGACTAGATATGAGATAAGACTACCTTGCATGAAAGCTTGATGTTGAAAAGTCATCGACAAATGATATCAGACCACACTAGCAAAGAATGAAGCATGTCATCAGTCAAACAAATCTTCCTTCTTAGTTAGTGTCCAGAGTTGGACATGTGGTGCATTTCCATGCCTTCACAAACCTTCTCTTTCCTCCTTCACACACTTGCTCTAGCTTGACACGTGGAGCTATCGTGCTCCACCACTTCAGCAAGTCATACTCAGAGTGCTAGGGGCCTACAATAACATAGGGCCAAGTGGCATCATTCTACAACCTCTCATCCAATATGTCAGGTCTCACTCTATCTCATTTGAGCTTGTACTTTCTTAACATTTGGCATAATATCACAACCTTGTAACCTGAAATAAAACCAAGTCATCATAGCCTGCGCCTGTGCACTACCAATGAATGCATGCCAACTAGAGTTAAGTTGGAAGACTTGTGGGGCCAACATCCACATCACTTGAACCACGAAGACTCAAGGTGACCAGACCAGTCGGTGTGGCTAGGAAGGCAGGGCCGGTAAGTGCACAACATAAAAGGCTTAAGTTATAATTTAATCTACTGGGTACGGGCCATATCTGGTCAACATCAAATTAGAACTAAAGTGCATGGTTCCTGATAAGGAATTAGGGTTTAGGGTTTAGAACATGAAAGAAAACCCTAATTTTATCAAAGAGATCAAAAAATAATTTCTAGATCCATGAAAAAATAATCCAACTAATCAGATCACACCAAGATGTCTATAACAATATGTCCATGCAAGATATAATGCTTTTCTGCAACTGTGATACCAAGAACAACTTTTGTAAAGAACAAAATGAAAATGACAAATTTTGCAACTTTTGCAACATTGACACTACAACTTGAAAAGATTTGCAACCTTGACATCCATGACAAAAAACAACTACCTGAGACCTTGACATCAATGACAACCACATTCAACAATATCCCCCTTTGTTATTGATGGAAACACAACTAACCAACAGAACTGATCTAACAGTCAACTGATTTCATGTCTCTTAGTTCTCTCTTGTTCCTTTGATATCAAAATAGATCATTGATATTCTCCCAAAAACTTCTAACTCTCTATCTCTCCCAAATTTGATGAAATATACATGACATTCTCTCTCCCCCTTTGAAATCAATAATAAAGGGTTGACTGATATGTGTTATCTCTGTATGACCCCCTTGCACAAAATTCTTTCCATGTTCATCTTAAGTGCCTTGAATATCTCTCCCTAACTGTCTACACATTTAGACCTTCTTATACATTTGTATTTGCATGACTTCTTCTCCTGAGGGTTATCTCCCCCACTAAATAGTGATATTCTAGGGGTGAAGAATAATGCTTTGAAATGCTCCCCCTAAACCAATGATTTATCTATTCAACTAGAGACAGGAAGGAGTTATTACTCCTAGATTCTATCTAAGATACTAAAATGTCTCCTTAGGAAGGGGTTTTGTAAAGTTGTCTACAATCTAATCCTTTGTAGCCACATATTCGAATCTGACTTCCTGATTTGCAACCTTTTCTCTTAGAAAATGAAATTTGATTGAGATATGCTTTGTCCTTGAATGAATCACTAAATTCTTTAAAATATTGATTGCACTTGTGTTATCACAAAGAATTCCAATAGGTTCATCATACTCAACCTTTATATCCTTCAAAGTCTACTTCATCCAAATCACTTGAGTGCAACATGATATTGCAACAATGTATTTTTCTTCTGTTGTTGACAAAGATACTAAATCTTGCTTCTTGCTTAGCTATGACACAAGTCTATCTCCAAGAAAGAATACACCACTAGTGCTCTTTCTATCATCAAAACTTCCTATGCAATCAACATGTATATGTAGTCAAAGTGAATCATCACTTCTAGGATACCATAGACAATAGTCCATAGTATTTTTCAAATATCTGAAAATCTTCTTCACTGCTTTTACACATGTTTCCTTAGGTGCTACTTGAAATATTTCCACCATACACATTTCTTGCATAATATCAGGAGTAGATGCAATTAGATACAACAAGCTACCAATCATTGATCTGTACAAATTTTGATCTACTTGAGGTGATTCATTATCCTTGCTCAACTTACATCTTGTCACCATAGGTTTACTAACTAGCTTGCAATCTTCCATTCTAAACTTTTTCAACATATCCTTGACATATTTGGACTGTGATATGAAAATTCCCTTATCTGACTATGCAATTTGCAAACCAAGGAAAAATGACAACACACCAAGCATGGACATCTCAAATTCTTTTTGCATCTCCTCTATAAATTCCTTGCACATCTTTTCATTGCTTCCACCAAAAATAATGTCATCAACATATACAACAACAATCAACATATGATCACCTTCAATCCTGATGTAGAGATTATTGTCTATAATACCTTTCTTGAATCCTTGTTGTTGCAGATACTTGTCCAATCTAGAATACCAATCCCCAGGGGCCTGCTTGAGTCTATAAAGTGCCTTCTTCAACTAGTAGACAAAATCTTGATTCTTTATCAACCGAAATCCTTCAGGTTGCTCAATGTATACTTCTTCTTCAAGATTACCATTTAGGAATGCAAACTTGACATCCATCTGATATACTTTGAAATTCTTATAGACTGAGAATGCCAAGAATATCCTAATTACCTCTAGTCTAGCAATAGGAGAAAAGGTTTCTTCAAAATCAATGCCTTCTACCTAAGCATATCCCTTGCATACTAATCTTTCTTTATTTCTGATCACCTTTCCATCTTCATTCAATTTGTTTCTAAATACCCACTTAGTGCCAATCACATTCTTGTCTTTAGGTCTTGGATCAAGCTCCCAAGTCTCATTCTTTTCAATTTAATTCAACTCTTCTTCCATAGATTCAATTCAATTCTTATCTTTGCTAACCTCTACAAAATCCTTAGGCTCAATCTTAGACAATAAAGAAAAATTTACCTATTCTTTCATTCTTGTCAACCTTCTCCTTGTCAAAACTCCATCATCCTTGTCTACAAGAATCTTTTTTTCAGAATGATTTCTTTGAACATATCTAGTTGGTGCTTTTGCATTTTCTCTTTGTAATTCTTCTTCTACAGCACCTTCTTCTTCTTCTGTACTGATTAGTTCTTCTGAATAGTTATCCTCTTTATAATGTGGTAGATGGTGTAGATCCTCATAAACTTTCACATTTGCACTTTTAACTATCTTTTGTAGTCTCTTGTTGTAGCATTTATATGCCTTGCTTCTAGTTGTGTAACCAAGAAAGATACCTTCATCAGATCTTTACTCAAACTTGCTCAAATTATCTTCATCTCTTCTAATATATCATCTGTTTCCAAATATTCTAAAATACTTACCAGATGCAGGTCTACCTTTCCATAAATCATAAGGAGTCTTGTCATTGTTCACTCTTAACTATCCTCTGTTAAGAATATAGACAACAGTATGAACTACTTCTTTCCAATATTTGTTAGACAGTTTAGCTTCATTCAACATTGTCCTAGCCACCTCTTGAACTATGCTATTTTTTCTTTCAACCACTCTATTTTTTTTAGGAGTCCTTGTAGCAGAGTATTGTCTCCTTATGCCATGTTTCTCACAAAATTCTTCAAACTCATTAGAGGTAAACTCACCACCTCTATTAGACCTTAAAAATTTGATCCTTGATCCAATTTCATTCTCAACTATAGCCTTAAAAAAATTTATCTTTCAAAAGCTTCAAATTTTTCTTTTAAGAAGGTAACCCCAGTCATCTTAGAAAAATCATCAATAAGTAACATGAAATATCTTTCACCTTGCAGGCTTTTTGTCTTTGTTAGTCCACATAGGTCTATATGAATCAACTCCAAGGTCTTTGTAGTATAATACTCCTTTTTCATGAATTTTTCTCTTGTCTGCTTTCCTTGTTGACATTCCTTGTAGAAAGTACTTGAGGGATTTGTAATTTTGGGCATGTATTTGTCATTACATGCTTGGAATTGATCTTCATAAGATTATCAAAATTGATGTGACCCATTATTTTGTTCCATTACCAACTCTCATTTTTCTGTCCCAAAATACATTTTCCACCCTTGATCTCACTAAGATGGTCCAAGTTACTTGTAGTCCTACTTGCTTCTGCAACAAGTTTTCTAGTGCTTGCCTTTCTGATTTCACGTCCTTGAGCATGGAATATGAGATTTTAACCTTTATCACACATTTGATTGGCACTCAGAAGATTATGTTGTAGGCCTTCAACATATAGAAAATATTTTGTCTTTGTCTTCCCATCAATGCTTAGAGTGCCTTTTCCTAATATCTTTGCAATAGTATTATCACCAAACTTCACTGAGCCACCATTCAACTTATCCAAGCTGATGAATTTTGTTTTTATCTCCAGTCATGTGACTAGAACATCCATTGTTAATAACCCATGGATTTCCTTGACCTCGAGCATGAAATGTAGTTTGAACAATCATTAATTTCTTAGACTTCTAATTTCCTTTCTTCACTTTCCATTCCTTCTTATTTGAAGGAATATCTACTCTTTTATCTTGCTTAGGAGTAATATCCTCTTTTCTTTCCTTTCTAGGAGGCTTCACAAAGCCACTTCTGCAAAATTTTGTTATGTGCCCATAATTGTTGCACTTATAACATGTGATATTGAAATCAAACAAAGGTACAAATGAATTCTTGGTCACAAATTCATTTATTCTTGCACTAACTCTACAATCAATAGCCTTATGACCATATTGATTACAAAAGAAATAGTAACTAGAGAAAAGAGTAATTGAACGTAGTTATGTATGATTGCCTTGCAGGAGCTAGACCTCTAAATCTCTTTTTCTGATTGTTGACTTTAGTAAACCCATCTTCCTTGTTCTTATTGTCTTCAATTTTCTTAGATGCTTTTGTACTTGATTCAACTTTCTCTACATTTGTCTTCTTAGGAGGTGTAGTAACCTTTGAATACATTTCATCATTATATCCCAAACCAGACTTGTTAAAGGATGCCCTTTGACTATTTATCATCTCATCAAGCATCTTTGTACTTTACCCAAACTTTAGACTTCTATTCAATTGAGCATTGACCTTCTCTAATTCCCTTTTTAGGGACATAGTTTCAGATTCAAGCTTTTGGCATTCTTCTAATTTTTCCTTCAATTCAGATCTCACAACTTCTTCTATTATCTTCCCTTCTTCTATTTGAATGTTTAGACCAACAATTAGCTTCTCAAATTCTTCAAGCTTCATTTTATGCTTATGATTTTCTTTCCTTTCAGTTTTTAGGTCATTTAATGCAGAGATGAGTTCTCCTTCTAGATCTATTTCACATTCTTCTTCATCAGAATCTTGCATATCTTCACTATCTTTTATAGGGTTGTCTTTATCTTCTAAGACCTCCATTTCCATGAATAGAGCTTCTTCTCTTTCACTTTTATATGTGCATTGATTACATTCCTTATATGAACTTTTGTCCTTTTTTGAATAGAGGCTCTTCTTATGCTTGTGAAAGTTCTTTTTGTGATTGTATTCTTTATGAATTTTAGACTGATCACTATTATCATTTTCTCCAAAAGGACATTTTGAAGCATAATGACCTAATTTACCACAATTAAAGTATTTGAAAGATAACTTACCTTTATACTTGCCAAAACCTTTCTTTAACTTCCTCAAAGTTAGCTTCCTCATCATTGGAATCATTGCTAAGCTTAGATTATTCATTCTTCTCTTTATTAGATGCATTGAAAGCAACTTCCTTCTTTGATGTCTCCTTACTTACATTCCTCATTTAATCCATTGTAAATAAGTTCAGATCTTTATCTTCCTCAATAGAAAAAAAATTTGGATCATATTTTTGGGGAAGGGATCTAAGAACCTTCTTCACAATCACTGGGTCTTTCATTTCTTCACCAAGTCCTCTAATAGGATTGATAATTTCATCCACCCAAAGTAGATAGTTAGCAATATTTTCTTCTTCCTTCATCTTCAAACTTTCAAACTTGCCTCTGTAGGTCTGTAGCTTAACTTGTTTCACCTTATCATCTCCTTCATAAATGCTATGAAGCTTTTGCCAAATATCCTTGGCAAAATTGTAGTGCATCACTTTAACAAACTCATAATTTGTTAAACCACATAGAATAGCATTCTTATCTTTAGCATTGTTCTCACATGCCTTCTTACTAGCTTGATCTATTGGAGGAGTTGCAAGAGTATTATAACTATCCACAACAGATTGCCAAACATCAGACCCTAATGAAGTCAAATAGGCTTCCATCCTTATACTCTAGAAAGCATAGTTTGATCCATCAAATATAGGTACCTTGTTTTAATAGGATCCTTTTTGACTTGCCATGTGTTCTAATCCAAGATCTACCTTCAATTGTTAGGCTGCACCAAGGAACTTAGCTCTAATACCAATTGTAAAACACACAAATATATTGACGAGGGATGAATCAATATATTACCATTTTTAATTTCAAACCAATAATCAGTTACCATCAAAGTATTAACAAGATCAAATAAATTATCAATGCAAGCAATGAACACATTCACACATGAGACAAACACCAGATTTACGCATAGAAAACCCTAGAAGGGAAAAACCATGGTGAGAAAGTTGCTTGGATCTACTACCCAAATCCAACCTCAAAAAAAGAAATGATCATACAATGAGTTTTGTAGGCACCAACCC
This sequence comes from Cunninghamia lanceolata, assembly GCA_027924645.1. NCBI lineage: Eukaryota > Viridiplantae > Streptophyta > Pinopsida > Cupressales > Cupressaceae > Cunninghamia > Cunninghamia lanceolata. The sequence goes on along the minus strand of BSBN01001622.1, from coordinate 522,000 downwards.
ATAGGAGACACCAATCCCATAATTAAAAATAAGATTTATAGGCACCAACCTAGAGACTCCAATCCCCCAAATTGAGCACCAACCTAGACAAAGAGAGGCACCAACCTCTGAAGCCACTGAAATGATTATAAAAGGAATGACAGACATACACTGTCAATAATAATCTCTGTACAATATCAGAATGAACATGCTTAATTCTATCTTGTCATTTTGACTGATTCAGATGCACAATCTACTCTACATTAAAAACATCAGCTCTTCCCTGAATGATAAGCCATGAAGTGCTCAAACAGAGTCATAGTCCATTCACAATCACTCATTGTCATAGTTAACTTCTATGCTCCCTTCTACACATAAATAAAAATAATTGGCTTTAAATATCAATCTGTACATTTAGATGCAATCCTCATGTTGGCCTAGATGCCTCAAACAATCGTTAACTCAATCCAAATTTGGCAAAAAAAATATAGACTTATCGCTACCTTGTCGGCCTCTATTATTCAAATTTTAAACCAAGGACTAGCTATTAAAAAAATGAATGCAGTTCATCAATCTTATCTTTTGTGGCAAAGAATGAATGGACTAGATGCAAGATAATACTACCTTGTGTGAAATCTCAACATTGAAAAGTCGTCGACAAATGATATCGCACAACAATAGAAAAGAATGAAGCACATCATCAGTCAAATAAATCTTCCTACTCAATCAATGTTCAGAGTTGGACACGTGGTGAATTTCCATGGATTTGTAAACCTTCTCTTTCCTCCTTTGTGCACTTGTGCTAGCTCAACACATGGAGCCATCATGCTCCACCACTCTGACAAGTCATACTCAGAGCACTAGGGGTCCACACTGACACAGGGCCAGGTGGCAGTATTGCACGACCTTGTATCTAATATCTCAGGTCCTTTTCTATCTCTTGCGATAATGTGCTTTCTTGAAACTTGGCATACTATCACAACCTCGCAACCTAAAATAAAACCAAGTCATCATAGCCTACACCCATGCACTACTAATGAATGCGTGCCAACTGGAGCTAAGTTGAAAGAATGGTGGGGCCAACATCCACATCACCTGAATCAGGAAGAATTAAGGTGACCGGGCCATTCGGTGTGGCTAGGAAGGCGAGGCTGGTAAGCTCAAGACATAAAAGGCTTAAGTTATAACTTAAGCTACCAAGCACAGGTCATAGCTGATTAACATCAAATTATAACTAAAGTGCATGACACCTGATAAGGAATTAGGGTTTAGGGTTTAGGGTTTAGTACATGAAGGAAAACCCTAATTTGATCAGAGAGATTAAAAAATGATTTCTAGATCCATGAAAAAATAATCCAACTGATCAGATCACATCAAGATGTCTGTAACAATATGCCCATGCAAGCAATACAAGTTTTCTGCAACTATGATACTAAGAACAACTTTTGCAAAGAATATAATGAAAATGATAACTTGTGCAACACTAGCACTGCAACTTGAAAATCTTTGCAACCTTGACATCCATGAAAACAACAATTGCCTGAGACCTTGACATCAATGACAACCACATGCAACACCTACATCACAAGAAATAAAAGGACATAAAGCTTATGAAGAGAAATAAACATTGCACGTAGGAACCATCTCTGAAATGTGATTTAACTATTTGAACAATAACTAGCTTAAGATAAACTTAATACATCACATGACTCTTGACCTTCCACCAATCAAGTAAGACTTATACACTCATGCAATTGATCCAAAGTAGACAATGCAAAGAATAACCTCATAATGATTTATTCAAAATAATTTAAAAAAGTGCTTTAAGAGGAGAAACCATGAATAATCAATCAAAATAAGAATTTATACTTTACCACTTTGAAAAATCATCAAAATAGAAGCCAACCATTTTTCAACAACTAGCCCTAAGGACTAAAATAAAACTCAACCAAAAGTAAAAAATCAAGACAAGAATAATTGAACAAATCTCGATTCAAGATATCAAAAAGGGGGTCTACATTTTGGTAAGGCAAAATGGGACATGTTGTGTGAGACGCAATTATTTTGGCCTTATTCTTTAGGATTTGTGGAAATACAAATTTGAGGGCCAACAAATTGGTAACATTGTTAGGGATATCTTATTCTTGGTTTTTACCCTACATACCTTTGTAAATCAACCAATTATCTTGTGTATCCATTCAAATTTGGTGTGTGTCCTTTTTCCCATCGACTTACACCATTAAATTGGCACCATTGCTTGGGACAAAAAACTATCGTAATCATTTTAGTGTGTCTATCGTATTCACATCAACACCTTGCTGAACTATATATTTCTCCAAAGATCATATTCTCTTCCCAAGTGAAGAGTTCAACTTTGTTTAATTAAACCTAATTGAAGAACTGATTGAAAATTGGAAGATGGAAGAAAGAAGGAACTAAAGACACTCTCAAGAAATTAAAGATCCAACTATACCTACAAGAAGACAACAAGCAACCTAGAAAGGTAAAGAAATAGGTAAGTTATCCCAAACTTTCTCTCATGAACATGAAGGTCTCAATATTTTGATTATAATGCTCAATGACAAATACCTAAAAGAGAGGTAAATAGGAAGTAAATTCATAATGAACAAGTGAAAAATCTCAATATGAATGATCTTGATGAGAGGTCCATGTTTAGCTCATGTTCTACTTCTCTTTCTCTCTCACATGAAGAAAGAGAACATGAGATTGCTTTGCATGATGCACAAGATCCCACTCAACCTAATGTAGAAGATCTTGAGTGAACCATAGATGAAATATTAGCCTTAACGAAATAAAAAATAGGAATGCATGACTCTAAGTCCAAATAGCCCAATTGCAAGCCTAGCTTCTCCAACAACCTATTCAAAATCAAAGATAACATGTTCCTAATCAACCTTTGGATTTTCAATAGCAAGGACATAAATTAAACCTACACACAATGCAAGAGATTAATTTAGCAGGAATGTGCAAAGGTTTCAACTTGTTAGGTAGCCTTTATGATTAGAAAGATATAAACAACTTGACTTCTATGGAATCCCAAACTACCCTAACCCAGTGCATGCTAAAATTAGAGGAAAAATTCCAAGATAGTAATGTAGTGTCTAGTGAGGAATAACTTCGGAACTTTATAAATGTTACAAAAGATAATTATATAGATGATGAGGATGTCATTATGAATTTGGTTATATAGCCATCAGAACAAATTTATAGAGAGTGGTATAAAAGTTTTCTTGACAATAGTATCAATTCATGGGAAGAATTCATGAGAGTTTTTAGATTGCAGTATGGAGACAAGATTGACCTAAAGTTTCAATACATGATCTCATTACTATAATAAAGAGCATAAATTATTATATGGAATAATTTAACAATAGATTTGTCATGAAAATGAGAATTGTACCTTCTCACTTGAGACCTATTGAATCTATGTGCTTGGTATTGAATTGTGGTGCATTTGATACAAAGATAGGATATTGCCTCAAAGATAAAAACCCTCAAACTTTAAGGGAAGCATATTCCTTGAATACAAACATTTAAAGCAATAGGAGAGCTTCAAGAAAGCATATAAGGATGACTAATGTCAAGTTGTCTTATCATAATAAAGGCAATTCAAACAAGCCTCTCACAACTGATGATAAATTAGATAAACTCATAAGTGCTCTTAATTACCTCTCATACAAGGTGGCTAGAAATGAGAAAGGTTTTCCACCACACCGTAGTGAGAGACCTAATCTACCAAACAAGCCATATAATAATAATTATTTTTAAAACCTATATAACTTTTTAATAGCTTTCCAAAAATGTAGAAAACTTCTAAAATTCCAAAAATTGTGGCCTATAGAGCAAAATAATAAATTATTTTGACCTCACTTTGACCACTAAATTACAGAATACATTTTATCTTTAATAATAAATTACAAAGAACTAACCCAGCCTAATTTTTATAATCTTTGCAGAACTATAAAAAAATTAAAAATCCTAAAATTTGCACCCTATGGAGCCAATTAGTGGAAAAAATTAAAATAACTTGTGCAAAAATTATGACAAAAACCTTATTTTTATCTAATACATTATTTATTGTTAGGATTAAGGTGCCATCAACTTGTAAATCCTATGTAATTTATTCCTATTATTATATGTAAATCACTCATAAGGGATGAAAGGTTTCACTAGCAGTGATCTTGTTTCAGCTCTACATGTTTATATCTAGTCCCTGATGCTAATCTGTCTGCAATGGGGGGTCGCAGGGGTTTTCCCCCCTGCAAGGGGTCCAGGGGGATCATCCCCTCAATGGGGGGTCCAAGGGCTGCGCACCCCGGTGGGTGCTCGGGGGCAGCACCCCCAGAGCCAAAATTTATCATTATAAATCTAGACCATTCATCATTAGGTCACAGATCTGATAGTCGATATTATGCTAGTTTTCTTGCCCTAGAAGGCAACCCCCTTTTTTAAGGATATTTATACTACGTTTTTATTAGATTTGAGAGTAACAGGTGTCACTAGATTGAAGACTGAAGAAGGAGATGAAGTGCATGTATTGTAATCTCATATTTGAAGATAATACAACTTGGAGCCTCTTTTCTTGGTGGAGTTTTTTTACCTAAAAGGGTTTTCTCCATGTTACATGTTGTGTTATGTGTTCAGTTCTTAATGCATGTTATTTCTGTGTAGTGGGTTTTATTTCTATTGCAATCTCCATTGATTCTACATTGTTTAGAGGACATAAATAAGGTTTGAATCAGATTTTTGTTGTGTGGTTTGCACCTTCATTTCTAACATTTATGACATACCTAAAAACCTAGAAAAAATTAGGTCCAAATTCGCAATAGTTTGAAAGTTATGGTGGAAACAAAAATCTTGGCCCAAATCGTAGCTCTGATACCACTTATTATGATACTTCTTGGAAATAAATGTAAAAATTAGTAAAATAGAAGACCACTTCAAGGGGGTGACCTCCAATAATCATAAAATAATATATTATTCAATATTAGAAGATATAATGGTTCGGGAGTGTAAGGCCGCTTGATTCCTATGACTCATTTAGAGTATTGGTTTATCTATATTAGGATTTAAGACATTCCATGTTGATATGTATTTTATCAATTCTCATTCATGTCGCTTAAGAAAAGTATCTCAGAGGAAACACACAGGATATTATGAATAAACATGTACAATTGAAGCTATCAATGTCTTGGTCAAGTGGAGAGACGATAATGCTAAGGGTGGGTCATGTACCAACATTCAGGTACACAAATAAGTATTGAGCATTGTTATAATTATTCAGATATGATGATGATCAATGTGGATCTAAATATTACATAGGGTAACATGCTAACTCAAGGAGGGATCCATTTGTATTTTGTCTTTGATTCTTCTTTGTATTGTTTTGGGGTTTTCGATGGGAGACCATTCTACAAGAACATTGCTATGTATCTAGGAATATGAATTGTTAGTTGTGGCTCTTCAAGATATAATGTGGTACTTTAGGATTCTAAAGATAGTAATGGTATTAATGTTGATTAGTTGTAAAAGCACATTTATCTCAAGAAGGTTGATCTTAGTTTCTGTAATGATATTAGTGTATTGAGGTTGTTGCCTTCCTTATTAGGAGAAAATTAATGGGGTATTGGCTTGATGATTCTTGGATCGTAAGGCTTGAATTATGGGTCATAGGGCATCTTCTTATCATGGTTTAGAGTTAAAATGTGTGTTTTACTCATCATTTTCAATAATCTCATTAGAAAATATAATCTTATTCCTAGTAAAAAGGAAATGTATATTTATTTTGTTGTACAAAGTGTTATGTAAAATACCCATAAAGATTTTTATGGACTAAATTTTAGGAATAGTATCTTACCACAATGAATGTTTCTAGATTATATGGCTTGGTGCTTATCCATTTTCCTTGTAGTTTCCCAAAGGGATAATGTTTCTAATTTTTTTTTAGCATTCTTCACATTAAAAATAGGAGTCTAGTTTCTATTTTTTTAAAGAAAAGATTTCATAAAAACTCTAGTGCTTTATTTGTTAACTTTTGTTGAATATAGCATTGATCTTATTTTAGAGCTTTTCATGAAATGCATAAAGGGAACTATTTTTTTTCTACTACTCACTTGCCTTGCTTTACCGAGTAGAAGATATTGATTTGGAAGTTTCGAAAGCCTTTTTGGGTGGCAAATGATGATGGGCTATGTAAACGCCAAAATTATAACAAATTCATTTTTTCTTTTTTTCCTCGTCTCTAAACAATTTGTCAAATAGTTGATTCTAGCCATTCTTGTTTAAAATCTGTCACCGATGTAGTCATTACAAGGGTTTTATTTCTTTGTCTTTCTTTCATTTTTGTGTGTTTGTTTTTTTCAGTGAGTAGTTGTAACATAGTGAATGAATGAATGAAATATTTTAATGATGTGGAAGAAACTTTCAAGATATTTCAACCTCCTTTTAAGATCAGATCTTCTGCTATGAATCTTGACCAACAAACTAGTCGAGATCTATTAGTAAGGGGAGGAGCAGTGCTTGATGGGTTTCACCCCAGTTCTCCAATGACGAGGGGAAATCCAACAGAACTTGATGGACAATTTGAAGTCAATGATCTGCCCAACGTTGAGAAGATCGAATGGAAAAAGGTGAACGGGCTTGTAGATCAACAAAGGCGGACATTCACGACTGTACTCAAGGAAATATGGCGTGACCTCCAATAATCAAAAATAATATATTAATTCAATATTAGAAGATATAATGGTTTGGGAGTGTCTCTCTCTTCCTTATTTATATGTATAACTATGTAGGGACACACCCCTTCATCTTAACTCAGTCATCTTAAGGAATAACTAAGACTAATAAATGAAACTATTAAGGTTAAGCATGCCCCAAGTGCTTTTCCTTATTATAATTAGGAAAATATAGCATATTAGGATAATAACATTCCTATAGTAATAAATTAGCCTACTAATGCACACTATTGGTAGAAATTTAGATAAATGTAGATCCCTTTAACACCTCTTTGCTAATTAATGGCTAGTTGGTGCATAATTTCATGTTGGATTCTAGGGCTTCTAGTAATGTCATGCCATATGTGATGTAACCTAAGAAAAACACTATCCTTAAAGGGTTTGTTACATTATAAAGGGCCTTTAATGGAGTTGATTGTTACAAGGCTAGGAATAATCTAGTGAATTAGGTAGATGCACAAAGTCTAACTCCAGGTTGAAACCAATATTAGGAAGTATAGGAAGTTTTTTGCATGGTCTTATGATGAATTGAAAGATTATAGGGAGGATTTTTTCTAGCATAGTTTCCATTTATATCCTAATAGAAAGACTTTTAGATAGAAGTAAAGGCATATTAATCCAATAGTCACCCCACAAATGTAGAAATAATTGATGAAGTTCAAAGATGACATCATCATTAAGCAAATTAGGCACTCAACTTACGATTTGTATGGATTTCATGAATGTGAATATCAAGTCTCTAAAGGACAGTTATTCTCTTCATAGTATGGACCATTTATTGCAAAAAGTGATAGGTTGAAAGTGTATGTCTATGATGGATGGGTTCTCAAGATACAACCAAGTGGTTTTCAAGGATTCAAAACAATATAAAAAAGCATCCACTACTCCTTGGGGACCTATCTTTATGCAGGGATACATTTTGGTCTAAATAATGTAGGGGCAATGTTTCAAAGGGCCATAAGTGTTTCTTTTTCTATACCAATTGATTAAATCATGTAAGTATATTAGGATGACCTCACAACCTACTCCAAGGATAGAATTGATCATTAGAAGCATTTGGAGCCCATCTTCAAAAGATGCATTTAATATGGTATATCTCTTAATCAAGAAATGCATGTTTGGTATAACAGAGGGGTGTTAGAATATATCTTGAGAGGATTAAAGAAAATAACCTTATCCCTTAGCTTAAAACTCTCAAATGCATATAATCTTTCTTTAGGACAATCACCTTTATAAAGAGGTTTGCCCCTAAATTTTATAAGAAGACTAAGGCTATCTCTAAGATTCTCAAGAAATTGCACAAAGCCTTTTTAGTTCTCATTTTCATCATTCTATGCCATAGTTGTTTCCCTACAATAAAAGAACAAGGATGGATTTGAGAGCAATTCACTCTAATGTGTTGAATTGAAATATTCCATAATAGAAAATCATGTTTATGCACTTGTCAAAGTGGACAAAAAAATTAGGCTTTATCTTATAGGCACCAAGATAATAGCCTATGTGCCACATTCAATAGTAAGATACATATTCATAGAACAAGAAGATTCAAGCAAGAGGTATAGGTGTATTAACAAAATACTAGAGTTTGACATGAAAGTATAGACCACCAAGCTTGTTAAAGGCCAAGGACTAGCCAAGCTTATGGCTAAAACAAATCTTGAAGTAGCTAAGGTCAACAATGCAAGTGATAGTAATGCAGTCAAGGTAGGAGGGTCTAGAGGGTCCGGTGAGGGATTGTCCAACCTTGCAGCCTAATCAACTAACACCATGATCATAATGGGTATGCAACAGAAGCTAACAACTATTCAACAAAAGGATAAAATATATTCATGAACACATAACACAAGATGTATCATGGGAAAACCCTTAACAGTGAAAAACCCAGCCTTCAAAGCTCATTCCTCTTATATTATAACTTCAAATCAAATTACACTTGCCTCAAGGGTGTTACAGATGCTAGGCCACAACCCAGGGATTACAAAAGATTCATACAACAATATGATTTCTTTCTTCTACAACTCAATTCTCTGCTCGGCAACTCATTCTGCTTCCTGCTCTGCCTTCTACTCTATTCTGCTGCTCATTCAGATCAAAACAACTTAAGATCTCACTTCATATCTTTGTGCTATCGATCACTTGCCTAGAAACAATCCTTCATCTCTTATTTATATCCTCCACAAGCCTTCAAATCATTATCAAGTCGGCCTAATTACAACGTCTAGTATGAAACGTGTGTACATGGATAGGTCAGACCTAAACATAAGGCATTGCTCCGCAGGTCACGCAGATCTCCATGAAGATTGGCTAGGTCCTATACTTCATTGGATAATGTTCCTTTAGGCTCCACAAGTCACAAATTTTCTCCACAAGCCGATTAAACTTCATTGAACACAGTCAGCTCTGCTCTGTCAAACATACAACAACAGTCAATCTTCTGATAGCGATATCTTTCTAGAATCAAAGCCAAATGATCTAAATTTTTGATGTGTTGTAGCTTCCTATGTCTAGATGTTAAGTCTAGCTCTGTAGCCTCTTATACTCAAATGTGGTAAAAAGCGATATCTCCACAGATCACCATCTCATTATTCTGCAACTCACTATCAACTGTCTCAACTATTTTGAATTCTTCTAGATGCTCCTGCATCAGACTCTCAAGGTTATTTGAAAAGTGAGCCATTCACTTTGGTTAGTATTATGTCAAAATCAATGTGATCCCTTAGGATAGGTTCAAGGATCTATTTTTAGGTACTTGCAACTACCTCAAGGTCGGCGGTCTATTCAAGCCCACCCTATAAAACTACCTCTGGTTCTTCTAGGTTTGGTGTTCTACTTGCAATCCTTGCAGGTTTGAGCAAGTCTACTCTACAATCTACCTCAAATTCTTCATCTTGTCATGGTCTAGGTTCGGTGGTCTACCTGCAAGCCTTGCACTGCCTCAATGATCGGCAGTCTGAGCAAGTCTTCTCTGCAAGTTGCCTCAAGTTCAATGTTTGCTTCAATCAATTAAGAGTCAATAAATACATACTTGCATCCTCTGAAACAATCAGTTACTTTCTTGATACATTCTTGAATTCTTCTTTGCAACTCTATCTAAGTCCAAGTTCCTATCACAATTTCCTTCACACTCATCAAAATCTCACAGTTTCCTCTCTGCAAACACTTTCCTTTTACTTATCTCTATTTCTTTATCCATATTTACTTCATTCATGTACATCATGTTTCTCTTCTGGTAGAATATTTTGTCATTCCCTCTTTTCTGCAACATGAATTTCCTTTCTCTATTATGCTTCACACTTGTCCACACACAAACTTTCTCTATACTGCTTTCTTAGATGATTACAAACTTTCTCTTACACTAGTTTCTCAAGTGATTAGTCTATAATAAAATTCTTTTTAAGATCAATGCTTCATCTTCTTTTGGTTTCTCTATCAAATCTAATGTCTCAAAAGGTTCCTCTTCCTCTACATAAACTATCTCTATATCAACCAACTCTTCTCCTTTTGCATAAATTATCTCTGAATTAATAGGCTCTTCTTCCTCTGCACAAACTATCTCTAAATTATGCACTGCTTCTCCTTCATTAGCTTTTCTAATAATAGGTTCTTAATGACATTCACTACTTGATTATTTTCTCCTCCAAACTTGACAATAGGTTCTTCTATTAAATCCACTTTCATCTCTTCTATATCCTCCATTGTGATAAGACTTGTGACTCCTATCATTTCTCCCTCTGTAGAATGAATCAATGTCCTTGTTCTGCTCCGCATAAGGTCTTGTTTCTATGTTTCTCTGCATCCTGATCCAAGACATGAATACTTCAATCTATACCTCCCTCTAAACATACAAGTAACATGTTTCCATTCATGTCCACCAATCCATCCATAATTCTTTTGTATACAACTTGCCATAGATTTTCTCCTCCTCATTTTATCCCAACACATCCTTTCAGAATGATTCCTTAATCCACAAAACTTACAAGGGTATAGATCCCAATACAATTCATTTTCATGTCCATGTCTATTGCAATGTGAACAATACATACCTCTTCTTCCCTAATTTGATTTGTTTGAATTTGCAACAACATCCTTACCTCTGTCATATCCAAGGCCTTCACTTCTTGATCTTATTACTGGTTCAAAAGGTTCTATAATTCCTTGTTGACACTTTCCCAATCCTTTTCCTTCATATCCCATTCTCTGCATGATTTTGAATCCAATACCGTCACCAACAACTGTAGGTTCTATCACATTGTCATCTTCAATCTCGCAGTCTAAAGAAGCTTCTACATCATCACACAAATCATTAGTATCACAAGAAACATCACAAAGTTCATGTTTAGATATCAGACTTTCATTGTCTTTTCTACATGCTATAAGTGACTGCTCTAACTAATCCATCTGCTCCTTCAATTCAGATATTTCCTTCTTTTGTAGACTGTTCTCCTTTTTCAATTCTTCCAAACTTTCTTAAGGATCTCTGTTCCTCTTTTCAACCTTATCAAACAACCTGAAACCTTCTTCCAATTCTGCAAATCTCTCTTCAATATCCTCAAACAACTTTAGCTCTACTTCTAGTTCTTCATTCCTCTTGTTGTCATTTTCCAATTCTTCTTCAAGGGCACCATATTTGTCTTCTCCTAGTTTTTTCATCTTCTCCAACAACTCTGAATTACTCTTCTTGATTTTGCACAATTCTTCTTCCAAAATATCCTTTTCGCACATTAGGGTTTCATTTTCTTTCTTCATCCTTTTCCCAATCTTCCCCATCTGAAACAGATTAGATAAACAACTGAATTTGAAAAGCTTACCCAAATCTTTCATGCCTTGATCTTCTTCAGTGATGACACTTGATACTTCTAGGGTTTCACAATTCTTTCAACATATTTATTAGATTTGCCACCTTCCAATAGGTTCACAACCAACCCAGCAGATTCGAAACCAGCTCTGATACCACTTAATGCAGTCAAGGTAGGAGGGTCCGGTGAGGGACTGTCCAACGTTGCAACCTAATCAACTAACACCATGATCATAATGGGTATGCAACGGAAGCTAAGAAATAATCAACAAAAGGATAAAAGATATTCATGAACATATAACACAAGATGTATCTTGGGAAACCACTTAACATGGAAAAACCCAGCCTTCAAAGCTCATTCCTATTATATTATAACTTCAAATCAAATTACACTTGCCTCAAGGGCATTACAGATGCTAGGCCGCAACCTAGGGATTACAAAATATTCATACAACAATATGATTTCTTTCTTCTACAACTCAATTCTCTGCTCAGCAACTCATTCTGCTTCCTGCTCTGCCTTCTACTCTGTTCTTCTACTCATTCGGATCAAAATAACTTAAGATCTCACTTCATATCTTCATGCTATCGATCACTTGCTTAGAAACAATCCTTCATCTCTTATTTATATCCTCTGCAAGCCTTCAAATCATTATCAAGTCAGCCTAATTACAACGGCTAGTATGAAACGTGTGTACATGGATAGGTCAGACCTAAACATAAGGCATTGCTCCGCAGGTGCATAAAACTTCACGCGGATCTCCATGAAGGTTGGCCGAGTCCTATACTTCATTGGATAATGTTCCTTTAGGTGCCACAAGTCATGGATTTGCTCTGCAAGCCAATTAAACTTCACTGAACACAGTCTGCTCTACTCTGTCAAACATGCAACAATAGTCAATCTTCTAATAGTGATATCTTTTCAGAATCAAAGCCAAATGATCTAAATTCTTGATGTGTTGTAGCTTCCTATGTCTATATGTTAAGTCCAGCTCCACAGCCTCTTATACTCAAATGCAGTAAAAAGTGGTATCTCCATAGGTCACCATCTCATTATTCTGCAACTCACTGTCAACTATCTCAACTGTTTTGAATTCTTCCAGATGCTCCTGTATCAGATAGAAATACTCATATTCCCTATAATCTAAGTAAATTAACATTTGCATTACCTAGAGAATTTAAACTATCCACATGATATGACTAAAAATCATCAAATAATCCTAAAGCTTGAACCCAAGAGAATATATTGCTACATGATGAGCCAATGTTGAGGAACCCTAAGGGGGTGACATTAAAATGTGTAAATATAAAACAATCCATGAAAGTCATGAATGAATGGCACCAAGGTGTCTATGGGGGAGCATTTTGTGGCTAAGACTATAGCTCACAAGATTCTTAAGGTAGGTTATTGGTGGCCCACTCTATTCAAGGATGTTGCAAAAATGGTGAGGTATTTTGACGCTTGCCAGAGGTGCTTTACCTCTCACCACTATATTAGTTGATGCTCCTTTTCAACAATGGAGAATTTATTGGTGAAATTGTTGAGAAATCCAACAATAGATAGAAGTAGATTATTGTAGCTACTAATTAATTCACCAAATAGATTGAAGTTGTATTAACTAGGAATTCCACCTCTAAGGTAGTTGTTAATTTATTTCTTTCAAACATCATCAGAAGATTTGGAGTGCTTAGGAAAATTGTTGCTAATAATGCAATGTGCTTTAGAGTACATGAGTTCGTTGATTTTTTAACTAAATATGACTTTTTAACCTATTCTTCCCCTTATCATCCCCAAGGGAATGGAAAAATTGAGTCTAATAACAAAAATTCATGAAGATCATAAAAAGGACACTTGAGCTAAATAAGAAAAGGTGGGACATGATAAACTTAGGTTTGCCATTTGGGTAGTATCATGCCCATATTTATACATGAACATAAACATTGATAGAAGATTATTTTTTTGAATACTCATTTATTTTTCTTTTATCACACTACACAGAATGTCATTACACCAACTCTCATGATGCCACAATAAAGGACCTTTGTGAGGTATACCTCCTCTAGGTTCCTAGGTGGAATGAAGTGATCACACCTCTGAAGTGTAATCTAATCAATAGATTACTATGTGAACAAATATTAGATTAGGACTAAATTATGACTAAGGAAAAATTTTATTCCACATTGCACTTTTTGTCTAATTAAACATGACTTTTAACTAATAATTATTAATTTACAAAAAGTTCCCTTCTATTCTATTATTTAAAATCTATCAATAATTAATTCTTATTTACATTTATAAAATGTTCACATTAATTTATAATCTTCTAACAAGGGATGACACTAATTAATTTAATGAAATAATTTTAATTTCTCATTAAATTAATTATTTAATCATTCTATCTAATTAAACATTTTTCCATCATGTTGAGAAATTTTTATGATTTTAACCTAATGATTATTAACAAGGGAACACACTAAGACAACACTTAAAGAGTCTTCAATTCAACTCTTTATAGTCTTACTAGGACAAAGGTTCTATTTTCCCTTTTCCAAAGTCACTAAGAGAATATTACACTTAAAATAGTTGCATCAAGAATATTATACTTAAAATAGTTGCTTTAAGACTAAACACTATTAAGTTCACTAATAAAAAAAATTAGGGCATCTAGGAAACCCTAAAATAATTGGTTTTAAAAACTCTATTTCCCTTTGCTCATTTTTACTCTCTTTTGTTTTGGAAGATGGAAGTGGGAAGAGAGGAGCAACTCCAAAATTCCTCTCTTGAGTAACTTCTCCACTAACCTATTTTCTATTTGCTCTTGATTGTAGGGTTTCATATTAAATAATGCAAAATGTGGGAAAATATAAAACTGCTTATGGAGATATTTATTTATAGATATTTATTTATATATTTGATTGTAGGTTGTAGTTGTAATTCTTTTTACATATATTAGTGTTTTAAAATTATGTTCATATTTTTTTTGAAGTTTATATATAATGGGAGATATTTTTAATACTATTAAACTCTATTTTTTAAAATATAGAAGGCATTAAAATAAATTTCATTACTATTATTATTATGAATTTCAAAAAATAAAAAATAAAAAAGATAGACATTGAGGGGGGTGGATGGCACCCTATGGTGTCGTGGCCCCTTAAGGGGGGCCCACAACACCACAGGGGGTTGAGATCGTATGGGGGAGGATCCCCTAAGCCCCACAACCCATAGGCTATGGCAGTGGGGATTCCAACCCCGTCGTTGCCCCTGCAATAGTAGATGGCATGGTTGTCATAGTGCCAAATATGTTTTTATTTAAACAAAAGTTCAATCTCTTTTCTTTTAATATTATTTGAAAGCTATATTCTATACAATGCATAATCCAATATATATAACCTATCTACTCAAATAGAATATTTTAGTGTGTGTGTATATATATATATATATCTTTTTCTAAAAGAACTATTCCATTATATTATATTATATGTATTTTTTATCAAATCTAATTTAAATCATACTTCAACATATAAAAATGTATATGTGTGTGTGTGTTATATCTTATATACATATGTATATAAAGGTCCAACTCAACACCTACGTAAGGTGCATGTGTTAAAATGACAAATGATCATATGATCAAATAGAATATTTTAGTGTGTTTATATATCTTTTTTTTAAAAGTATTCCATATATATATATAATCAGATTTTTCTTTTATCAACAAGGAGAGATTATTTAGGCTAGCCCCATACTAGTAGAGATCATAAGGGGGGCCTCCTATCCTTCAACATATTCAACTTAAAAACCATTTATTCAACTCTAATCAACTTAGGAGTCACAATGGAAGTCCAAGAGCCACCATTTGGAATTCAAACTATAGATGATCATGTCACTATGGGGATTCAAACATGGATCTCCATCTTGAGAACCATATGAACACAACCTCTTTGAATTTATTAGATCTATTTCAAATAATACTTCAACATATAAGTATATGTGTGTGCATGCGTGTGTAAAGGTCTAACACAACAACTATGTAAAGTGCATGTGTTAAAATGAAAAATGAATATATATATATATATATATATATATATATATATATATATATATATATATATATATATATAACTAGTAGAAATAATGAGTGTAGGTTTTTATTTCCTAGTTGGGTTATTTGTTTTCCTATATTCCTAAGTTTTCCCTACACCTTTTATTAATCTTGCTTAGGTTCATAAAGTATGTTTAATTAAGTGAGTGGGTTATGAGGTGTCACCATCCTAATAGGGAGCACCCATTAGTTATCTTGGGAAGATACTTTGTTATCTTTAGACCAATAGATGGTTGCTTCATATTGGCTTGTTTTGTCACCTCCACCCTCTCCCTTTTATATATAAACATGCTACCTAGCTTGTATTAGGCATCTTTTACTTTTGCATCCTCTTAATGCTATTTTTCTTCTGAAGCATTTGTATTACTCTCGTGGAGACTAACTCTATGCTACGATTTTGATTTCACATCATTTGCATTCATAGTTTAATATCTATTCATTTGCACTAGTTTTCTAGGTTAATCATCTTTTCAAATTCTAACATGGTATCAAAGCTTTTCTATGTGCAAGATTAGATTTTATTTTCCATATTTGAGAGATTTGGGGGGAGCTAATAAGATTTTTTGCAAGCTTTCCCAAAAACCCAGTATGCTCTTCTCTTGCATCTTTGGATGATCTAGAGGATCAAAAAGTTTGATGGAAACATTTTAACATATGGGTTTTGCATATGTGTTTTGTGAGATCTGGGTGATTGCAACATTTTTGGTTATAGTGATGGCATTAATGGTTGTTCCAACACATCCAGGAGGCTCGAGAAAATTAGATCTAGCTTTTGTTTCACCGAAATTGAAGATCATTTGACACAGTTATGAAATGGGAGTTTTTAAGCTTGGATCGACAAGAAAGCTTTTGTTTAGAGCATTTTCAGGCCAAAAAAACCTTTCCATTGCATCCAGGAGGCCTCGCAGATAACTTTTGACATTTTACATGTCATTTTTTGTTGTTGGAGACATTTTTTCATTAGATCCACATCTTAGGCATGTCAAAAAGAAAAAAACTTTCTGGGTTTTGTTCGTCATGTCAAAAAACTATCTGGATATCTATTATTTTCTACATGTAGAAAATAGATTGTGCAAAAACTTAATCAGAAAGTTTCAGCAGACCCCCTCTCTATTGATAGTTACAAATTTGAAGGCAGTTTTCAAAGGCTTCATTCTAGCTCACACTGGCTCTATTTCTTTAAATATTTCTTTAAAAAAATTAATTAATTTGGGCTATTTTTTCATGCTCTTTGCACTAATACAGACATTTTTTATTTTAATGTAGAGAGTTTCCAAAAATTGCATATTCTCACTCATGACACTGCATAGTTCTTGTTTTGGGAACTTCAGAGAAGCATAACTTTTGCATATGACCTCAGATTGAGGTGATTCATTTTTTGAAAGTGCATGTTTTTTTATGTAATTGCATTGGTGTTGTTATTTTCAATTGGTTTCTTTCCAGTATTGTACTTTCAACATACACCTATTGTTGAGGATTTTGCAAGCATTGAAATCAAGAACACTAAGTAATTCTTGCTAGTGGTAGTTGTAAATGCACTAAATTATAAAGTGTCTAGATCATATTTTCTTGGGGGTTCTTTGATTGAGTGAAAAAAGGGGGGGTTGTCTTGTGTGTGTTCTCTCTTGTCAACACTTCTTTATGCATTTCTTGATCATGGATCAAACTATAGTACTCATATTAACTCCTTACAATTATTTTGAGTGGAAATCATGTATAACAATCTACTTAAGAAAATCTAGATTACATAGGATAACAATCGGATTTGAAACTAAATCTACTAAAGATGAAAATAAGTCTAAGTGGTTTAACAAATGTGATGAGGCCTATGAAACATTGTGTTTGTCTATTTCTCTTAATTTTCTCTTCCACATTAAGTCTTTAAATTCACCAAATGAAATCTGGACAAAGCTAGAAACACTATTTGGCACACAAGATTCAATGAGAGGTCATATGTTAGAAAATGAACTAATTAGTTTACACAATTAAAGATTTTTTCACAAAATTGAAATCACTAAGGCTATAGTTAAAACAATGTGGAATTGAAAAGAAATATGAACAATTGATTCTTAGAATTCTCTCTAAGCTAAGTTCAAAATATTATGTATTTGTTTCTACCTTCTATGCTACTAAGGGTGCACTTGGTACTCAATTCACCATGCTATCTTTGGAGGATTTTTCTATCTCTCTCACATGGGAACAAGATAAGCTAATCTAGATGGGCACCCTAAAATCCTCTAAGTCACATGCCCTAGCTACAAACCAAGGCATAAAAGAACAAAAAGGACAAAGCAGCAATAATAAGGATAAAAAACAAAATAATAGCAAGGAGAATAAGGATTAGAAACAAGCTACCCCAAAAGCAGCTAATGAGACCCAATCTTCTAATGGCGACAAGCCTAAGAAAGAGAGGTCAAATGTGCCTATCGTAAAAGACCCGATCATGATGAACACAAATGTTTGAAGAAAAAAATTGATCACTTGACAAACATTCTTGAGAAGAATAATATCAGTGTTCTTGAGTCTATCAAACAAAATTTGAATGAGGGATCTAACAAGGCAAAAGAAAATAGCAAGGGGAAAGGAAAGGGCAAGGCCCTTGTAGCAATTGCTTCACAACAATCCACTTGGGTTCTTGATTTGGGTGCTTCACACCACATGGCTTCATCTAAGGAAGAACTTGCATCTTTGGATCCATGTAGTATGCCTTCTATTTTGATGGGTGATGACACTCCTATTGAGGTGTGTGGGAGAGGGTCTGTTGATGTGGGGGATGACACATTCCATGATGTTCTTTATGTGCCCTCATTATCAACTAATCTCGTGTCAATATATCAGATCACTCACATAGGTTTAGGAAAGTGAATTGAGTTCACTCTTGATTCAGTGGAGATTTGTGAGTTGCATAGTGATTCTACAATTACAGTTGGGAGAGAAGATCTTTAGTCATAGCTATATTTTTTTCTCACTTTGTTCATGATCATCCTTCGTCTATTTTTCTCTCATTTAGATGATGTGAGTAAATTATGGCATGAGTGGTTTGGCCATCTTAACTTCTGTTACTTGCAGCAACTCAATCATCAGAGCATGCTCGCAGGGTTACCTTTAGTTCAGTTTTCAAGTGGTGTTTTCCAATGTTGCATTCTTGGTAAGCATCCTAAGGAAAATTCTGACAAAGGTAAGGCATGGAGAGATTCACAGATACTAGAGTTAGTTGATAGTGATTTGGCAAGACCATTTCCTCGTGCATCCTTTAGCAAGGCGAGATTTGTTCTAACTTTTATTGATGGTCCTTTTCTCTATATACTTGGCTGTACTTTCTCAAATAGAAGTCTAAGGTATTTGATCACTTTCAGGACTTCAAAATTTTTGTAGAGAAGCAATTTGAGAAAGCCATCAAAGTTTTGTGCACTGACAATGGTGGTGAATATGTCAACCATTGTTTTGAGAGGTTTTGCACTTTAGAGGGGATTGATTTGCAGCACTCTATTCCATACACTCCCTGGTAGAATAGAAGAATAGGTCCTTGAAGGAAATGGTAAACTGCATGATTCACCCCAGATCTCTTACACCACAGTTTTGGGTAGAGGCCATTAACTGTGCTTGTTATATCTAGAATTGTGTTCATCATCAAGCCTTGAAGGGAGTCACTCCTTTTGAAGCTTGGAGTGATAGGAAACCATCAGTTAATCACTTTCAAATTTTTGGTTCTCCTACATGGGCCCAGATTCCTATAGAGAAACATAAGGCCTTAGTTCTGTAGGGCAGGCCTTGCATACTTGTAGGCTATCCCGATGGTGCGAAGGGTTATCAGTTGCTCTATCCTACTACATACGAGTTGTTCATTAAGAGGAGTGTTTAGTTTGAGGAGGGCTCTTCAAGCTCAACTCCTATCACTTCTCCACCTCCTTCTACTTTGATATTGGACTCACTTGGGCTACTTGATAGATCTTCTAATGAGTTAGATTCACCTGAGTAGATTCTTGATGATGAGGAGTTTTCTACCTCCACTTCCAATGCTGAGAGCAATTCAGAGGATTCACCTCCTTCCTTTCCTAGTCATCATTCAAAGGATGATGATTCTCCTCCATATTCTCTGACTTCTAGTCCACTTTAGGCTAGACAAACCTTGCAGTCTGTAGGCAATTAGGTTGGGGATCCATCAGACATTGGGTGGACTCATTCATAATTCTAGGATGCTCCACATGTTTTCACTACTACTACCTCTGATCCACAGTCCTTTCGAGAGGCTTCTAGTATTCCTGAGTGGGATACAACTATATAGGAGGAGTATAGTTTCTTGATGAGGAACCACACTTGGGATCTTGTCCCTCTTCCTAAGGGAAGAAAACTTGTTTGATGTAAGTGGATCTATCAGACAAAGTTTGTAGCAAATGGGTCAGTTGATAAGCATAAGGCTCACCTGGTCACCAAAGGATTTTCCCAGGTTCCTAAGATTGACTACTCTGAAACTTTTGCGCTAGTTACCAGAATGAACTCCATCTGACTTGTTCTTGCCATTATTGTAGCCAATCATTAGGAAGTACACCAGATGGATGTGAAGAGTACTTTTCTTCATGGTGACCTTTAGGAGGAGATCTACATGGAACAACTACAAGGGTTTGTTCAGGATTCTTCACTTATGTGCTACCTTCAGAAGTCTCTCTATGGCCTCAAATAGGCTCCTCAGGATTGGTATTCCAAGATGGACTCCTTTGTTCATACAGTTGGGTTCACTCGATGCCATTCTGATCCCAATATCTACATTTTTCAACAAGATGATTCACTCCTATTTTTAGTTCTGTATGTTGATGACTTGCTAATCACAGGGAGTTCTTCATCTGCCATTGGGATAGTCAAAAATACCCTTCATGATAGGTTTTTGATGACTGACCTGGGCTTGTTACATTACTTTATTGGGATTGAAATCTACCAATCTATTTCTGGGATCACCATCACACAATCCAAGTATGCTTTAGATTTGCTCTCACAATTTCATATGGCTGACTGTAAGCCTAATCCAACTCCCTTTCTTTCTAGAGTCAAACTTGAGGCTCAGTGTTCTTCACCATTTGTTGATGGCACCATGTACCAACAACTTGTTGGAAGTCTCATTTATCTGACTCATACAAGACCTAAAATTTCATATGTTGTAGGCATGGTTTCTCAATTCATGCAGGAGCCCCATGAGCTGTACTAGAAAGCAACCATATGGATACTTCACTACATTCAGGGTATTCACAATTTTAAGATTCACTACACATCAAGCATTGATCTTGACTTGGTGGGCTACATAGATTCAAATTGGGCAGGTGATTCTTGTTAGAAATGAAAGCAACACTACTTCAATGGAAATCTAATTCAAATATATTTCTGCAATCTTTTAAACATATTATTGATGGAGATTGTAACAAGAAATGAAACTATGCTTCATAGAGATGCAAAATCATAAAACTTAACACATAACACAATGACACAGTGTTTAACATGGAGAAAACCCTTTCAGGTAAAAAACTCCACACAATAAAGAGGCCCAATGTTTGTATTAATCTGCAAAAGATTGTACAATACAACACCATCAATCTCTCCTTCAGTCTTCAATCTGACAACATTCCGACAGCACCTGAGTACCTAAAATCCATATTGTAACAACAAATACATGGAAAATACTTATAGAAAAGTTTTCCACTCCATTCTAGGCATTCACCTTCTCTCTCCTAAGATTCTCCAACCTGTAAACATTAATTACCATCTTACAAGCACCTTACACTTGTCCAAAAATAGCCATGCAAAGGTTGGGTGCCCAAGACTAAATCTGGCCTCTTACAACATCTTATGATGCATCATAACTATCATAGATTCCACAAAAGAGTATCTTTCCAAGATAGGAACCTAGGGCTAAATATAGAAAATATACAACTAGCATATCTGTCATATGCATCATAGAATCACATAATCTTATGACAACTTGCAGATGTCATAAATTCACTTATCAAACATTATGACAGTTGTCATACATGCCAAATATAGTAGATTCCTCAAGGGAAAATTCCTACCATCATTTACTTTGAGTTTTTACATTTGCCAACAGTAAAAGTCACTCCGTAATTACCTCTGGTTACTCTGAAATTACCCTTGCCAGTGAAACTAGTATATCTCCTCATGGATAATTACAAATTACATATAATAAATGGAATAAATACAATATTTGTATTTACAAGGTTAATGGCACCTTATCCCAACATTCTTCCACTTGACATTATACATTGTAAATCAACCCATAGGAAATCAAATGAAAAATAATCAGGCACTAGAAACAAGGCCCATGGCCTCTCTGCACCACACGAACTTCTCTGTGCTCATAGGTTTGGTCAATGAATTTGCAACATTCTTCTGATTGTCTATCTTCTTCAGCTCAATCTCTCTGTTTGCAACAAACTCTTGAACAAAGTGATACTGAACATCAACATGCTTAGTTTGAGCATTATACATGGGATTCTTGGCCAAACAGATAGTACTCTAGCTATCACAACCAATTTGAATGATCCTGCAATCAAATCCAATACCTATACATAGTCTTCTCAACCAAATTGCCTTCTTAGAGACATGTGTTGCAGCCATATACTCTGATTTTGTGGTGGACAAAGCAACTGTGGTCTGCCTCTTACTCATCCAACTCACTACACCTCCAAACAGAGTAAACACATAGCCACTAGTGGACCTTTGACTATCCAAGTCACCTGCCCAATCTGTATCAAAAAAACCTTGTATATCAAAAGATTTATCAGCACTATCAATACCAGAATAAACCAAACAATGATCAGAAGTGCCTGCAAGATTTTTAAACACCATCTTCACATAGTTCCAATGTTGTCTACCAGGGTTAGACACAAATAAGCTCAAAACTCCCACTGCTTGTGCAATATCTGGTTTAGTGCAAACCATTACATACATCAAACTCCCTACAGCACTAGCATCTGGCACATTAGACATATCCTCAAAATCATCCTTAGTCTTTGGACACATATCTAATGAAAGCTTAGTACCAATGGGTAAAGGAACTCTGACTGGGTTGCAGTCCTACAAACTAAACCTCTGCAAAATAGTATTCACATACTTACTTTGTGACAACCAAAGCTTTCTGTTAACTCTGTCCCTCCTAATCTCCATTCCCAAAATATACCTTGTAGCACCAAGATCCTTCATCTCAAATGTACCTGAAAGTTGGGCTTTAAGCTCACTAACCATACCCTTAGTATTGCTGAAAAATAACATATCATCAACATACAAAGCAATAACCAGTATAGAATCATCAACACAATGAATGTAAACACAATGATCCTCCTCGCTTCTAACAAAACCCAATTTCAAAATAAATGGGTCAAACTTTTGATACCACATTATGGGGGACTGTTTCAGACCATAAAGAGACCTCTTTAACCTGCAAACCCAATGTTCTTTTCCTTTTACCTCAAAACATGTAGGTTGTTGCATATAAATTTCTTCTTCAATATCTCCATGCAAGAACCCAGTCTTAATATCCATTTGCTCAATCTCCCAATCATAAGCTACAAGAATGGATAAGTGAAATCTAATATAAGTCAATTTGGTAATAGGAGAGAATATCTCACCAAAATCAACTCCCTCTCTCTGGGAGTAGCCCTTGGCTACCAGTCTAGCTTTGTACTTCTCCAATGACCTGTCTGCTCCAAACTTCTTCTTGAAGACCCACTTACAACCTATGGCCTTTCTTCCTTTGGGAAAATGAACAAGATCCTAAGTGTTACAAGAGTCTAAAGCCATCATATCCTCATGCATGGCTAATTGCCAAGTCTCACTATCATCTACAAAAATAGCTTCCCTATAGGATCTAGGTTTATCGTTAGTACTCAATAAAGCATATACATAATGGAAATCTGGTGGGCTATACCTATCAACTAGATGTCATTGTCTTGTGGATCTCCTCAAGGGTGGAGTAAGAGACTCTACTCATTCTTTTGCATGATCATCTGCACTAACTTCTTCTATCACAACAGATTCATCTTCATCAGAACTACTCAAATATTCTTCTTCTTCTTCACCCCCAATCCATCATTATGTTCTTCCTAAGGTGCATCTTGTTGCTCTAAATCAAAGTACACCTTCTTTACCTTTTCTTCTTTTTCTTTTGGCTCCTCAAGTTTAGAAATAGCTCTAAGTTCCCTAAAAATAACATCTTTAGAAAAGATAATCCTGCAGGTTAGTGGATTCCAAAGCTTATAACCTTTGACATTATCACCATATCCAATGAATATACACTTTTCAACCTTTGGATACAACTTAGATTGCTTTTCCTTAGGCACATCAACAAAACCTTTGGATACAACTTAGATTGCTTTTCCTTAGGCACATGAACAAAAGCCTCATAGCCAAAAACCCTTAAATGTGAAACAAAAGGTTTCTTACATGTCCACACTTCAGAAGGTGTCAAATCAAGAGCCTTACAAGGAGATCTGTTTATCAAGTAGCAAGCAATACACATAGCCTCTGCCCAAAAGCATTTATCCAACTGTGCATTACTAAGCATACTTCTGGCCATTTCCATAATTGTTTGGTTCATCCTTTCTGCAACACCAACCTGTTGTGGTGTATACGGAGTTGTCTTTTGTCTAATAATACCTGCATGCTTGCAAAACTCATCAAATTCCTTAGAGCAATATTCACCTCCATTGTCAGATCTTAATATTTTTATCTTCAATCTTGATTGGTTTTCAACTAAGACTTTAAAATCCTTAAACTAAGTGAAAAATTTAGATTTATGTTTCATAAAATAAATCCATGTATATCTGGATACATCATCAATGAATGTAACAAAATAATGAGATTTTCCAATAGATTCATTATCCACATGTCCAAACACATCTGTATGAATAATTTCTAATTTCTCTTTTGCTCTATTGCTTCCTGAAGGAAATGATTTTCTATTTTGTTTACCAAACACACAATGCTCACAGAAATCAAAGTGCTCATCAAAATAAGAGAAATTGTCCAATAATTCTTTATTCTTAATAGCTTTTAATACATTATTGCTTGTGTGGCCCAATCTGCAGTGCCATGACATACAAGTGTTTTCAGAAGCCTCAGAAACATAAGAGGCATTACAAACTATAGTGGCTTCAAGCTTAAACAAATTCCCGAATCTCTTCCCTTTCGCTACCACCAAGTTCCCTCTCACCAATCTGAAGCCATGCTTGTCAAATGTCACATGCATTCCCAAATCATTCAACTTTGAAACTAAAATTAGATTTCTAGCTAATCAAGGAACATGTAAAACACCATGGAGGGTTTTAATCCTCCCATCACTGAAACACAACAATACCTTTCCTTTCCCAACAATCGAATATGAAGAGTTGTCACCAAGGTAGATATTACCTCCATCATATTCTTCATATGTGGAGAACCATTCCTTATGCGGGGTTATATGAAACGAGCATCCTGAATCAACCAACCAGTAATCATTAGAAACAACATTAGATGCAGAAAGTAAAACATATTCACCTGCATTCGAGGACTTATCCGAAGCACTCTCCCACTATTTCTTGGGGTTTCTACACTCCTTCTTCACATGTCCCCTTTTATCACAGTTCCAACACTTAGCTCTATTCTTTTTACTAGGAGTCTTAAACCAGCCCTTGGACTTGTCCTTAGCCCCTTTCTAATCTCCTTTAGGTCCCCTTTCCTTAGACCTTCCCTTGATAGTGAGAACATCACCTGAACTATCCGAACTCTTCTTCCTCAATTCCTGTGACAGTAAAACTACAAGGGCATCCAACTTCGGATCAAGGATAACATTCTCCCAAGACTCAGGTAAAGAACAAAGAAGAAATATACATTTATCTTCCTCATCAACCTTAACATCTACTGAAGCAAGATGACTCATTAACAAATTAAATGAATTTAAATGCTCTACAATTGACTCACCCTCTTTCATTTTCAAGCAAAACAATTTTCTTTTTACGTAAAGTTTATTTACCATACTCTTGGCTTAATAGATCTCACCCAACCATTTCCACAACTTGTGTGCAGTCTCTTCCTTTGCGACATTCAATAGGATAGAATATGACAGACACAAATAGATTGTTCCCCATGCCTTCTTATCTAGTTTTGCCCACTCATCCAGAGAGACATCATCGGGTTTCTTCTCTTTTTGAATAGCCAACCATTGGTTTCTTTCTTCTAACAAATCTTCCATTTTTAGCTTCCACAACTCATACCCCGTTCCATTAAACTTCTCAATGTCCATTCGAGAGGTTGATGCAATGGTGGATGCAACCATAATAACAACACAAGATCTGCAAAAAAAACACAACCAAATCTCCCATTACAACTATAGCTTCCACACTACCACCCAAGAATTAAAGCTGGCCAGAGTCTGATACCAATGTTAGAAATGAAAGCAACACTACTTCAATAGAAATCTGTTTCAAATAAATTTCTGCAATCTTTTAAGTATGTATTATTGATGGAGATTATAACAAGAAATGAAACTATACTTCACAAAGATGCAAAATGAGAAAACTTAACACATAACATAATGACATAGTGTTTAACGTGGAGAAAACCCTTTCAGGTAAAAAACTCCACATAGGAAAGAGGCCCAATGTTTGTATTAATCTGCAAAAGATTGTACACTACAAAAACACCACCAATCTCTCCTTTAGTCTTCAATCTGACAGCATTCTGGCAACACCTGAGTACCTAAAATATATATTGTAGCAACAAATACATGGAAAATACTTATAGAAATATTTTCCACTCCATTCTAGGCATTTACCTTCTCTCTCCTAAGATTCTCCAACTTGTAAACATTAATTACCATCTTACAAGCATCTTACACGTGTCCAAAAACAACCATGCAAAGGTTGGGCGTCCAAGACTAAATCTGGCCTCTTATAGCATCTTATGATGCATCATAACCGTCATAGATTCCACAAAAGAGTATCTTTCCAAGATAGGAACCTTGGGCTAAATATAACAAATATACAACTAACATATCTGTCATATGCGTCATAGAATCATAGAATCTTATGACAACTTGTAATTGTCATAGATTCACTTACCAAATATTATGACATTTGTCATACATGCCAAATAT
The DNA here is from genome assembly GCA_027924645.1 of Cunninghamia lanceolata. Lineage (NCBI taxonomy): Eukaryota > Viridiplantae > Streptophyta > Pinopsida > Cupressales > Cupressaceae > Cunninghamia > Cunninghamia lanceolata. The sequence goes on along the minus strand of BSBN01001622.1, from coordinate 495,231 downwards.
AGTAGATTCCTCAAGGTAAAATGCCTACCCTCATTTACTTTGAGTTTTTACATTTACCAATAGTAAATGTCACTTCGTAATTACCTCCAATTACTCTGAAATTACCCCTACTAGTGAAACTAGTACATGTCCTCATGGATAATTACAAATTACATATAATAAATGGAATAAATATAATATTGGGATTTACAAGGTTAATGGCACCTTATCCAAAAAATTCTCAAGATCACAAGTCTACTTCAAGTTACAGCTTCTCACTTGGTCCGGGTCTTGTTTGTTGGTTAAGCAAGAAGCAGTCTACTATTTCTCTATCTTCTACTGAGGCTGAGTATCGAGGGCTGTGAATTCCACCACTGATGCCATCTAGCTTCAAAATCTTCTCACTGAGTTTGGTATCCAAATTAGACAACCATCAGTCATATTTTGTGACAACTAGAGTGCCATTCAGATCTCATGAAATCTAGTCCATCATCAGTGGACCAAACACATTGAGGTCCACATGCACATCTAGGAGCTCATCCATGGGCACATCATCGACCTTCACTACTATTCAACTTTTGAATAGGTTGCTGATATCTTCATCAAACCCTTCACTAAAAGCAAGTTCCTTCATTTGTGAGTATTGTTGGGGATGCCAGAGGCTTCATCTTCTAGGGGGCTTCATCCTCTGACTCGGAGTCCTAACTCTCTCTACTTTGGGGGGACTCTTCTCTCTCTATTTTTTTTGGGGGGGGGGGTATTCTCTCTTTTTTGGGGGGCTTCTTCTCTTTGGGGGGGATTTTTATGTACATGGGTACCTCATCAGGCTTGATTTGTCAGGACCCATCTTTTTACCTGCCTAAGATGTGCTTAGGGGGGTGTTAGTGTAGGTTTTTATTTCTTAGTTGGGTTATTTATTTTCCTATATTCCTAGGTTTTTCCTACACCTTTTATTAATCTTTCTTAGGTTCATAAAGCATGTTTAATTGAATGTATTATGAGGTGTCACCATCCTACAAGGGAGTACCCATTAGCTATCTCAGGAAGATACTTTGCTATCTTTAGACCGATAGATGGTTGCTTCCTATTGGTTGGTATTGCCACCTCCACCCTCTCCCTTTTCTATATAAACATGCTACCTAGCTTGTATTAGGCATATTTTGCTTTTGCATCCTCTTAATGCTATTTTACTTCTAGAGCATTTGCATTATTCTCATGGAGACTAACTCTATGTTTCTATTTTGATTTCGTATCATTTGAATTCATAATTTAATATCTATTCATTTGCACTAGTTTTCTGGGTTAATCATCTTTTCAGATTCTAACATTAAGGGAGGCCTCCTCTCCTTCAACATATTCAACTTAAAGACCATTTAATCAACTCTAATCAACTTAGGAGCCACAATGGAAGTCCAAGAGCCACCACTTGGAATTCCAACTATAGATGTCACTATGGGGATTCAAACATGGATCTCCATCTTGAGAACCTTATAGCCTTTCCATTTAAGGACAACCTCTTTGACTTTATTAGATCTATTTTAAATAGTACTTCAGCCTATAAGTATATGTGTGTGTAAAGGTCCAACTCAAAAACTATGTAAAGTGCATGTGTTAAAATGAAAAATGAATATATATATATATAGATATATACATACATATATGTATATATATATATATACATACATACATATATGTATGTATATATATACATATATATATACATACATATATATATACATATATACATACATATATGTATGTATGTATATATATATATACATATATGTATGTATATATCTATACATACATATATGTATATATATATATATACATACATACATATATGTATGTATATATGTATATATATATATATATACATATATGTATGTATATATCTATACATAAATATATACACGTATATATGCATATATCTATACATATAAATATAGTTGTATATATGTACACATGTGTGTGTGTGTATTCATTAACACATGCACCTTACATAGTTATTGAGTTGGACTTTTATATATAACACATATATTTATATGTTAAAGTATTAATTAAAATAGATCTAATAAAATATATTATATAATGGAATAGTTTTTTTAAATATATATAAACACACTAAAATATTTTGTTTGAGCGGATTATATATATACACTAGATTTGCATCATATATAATAAAGGTTTCAAAGAATATTAAAAGAAAAGATATTGAACTTTCGTTTAGATAAAAACATATCATGCATTGTGACAGTCACACAACCTACCATTGCATGGGCAATGGTGGGGTTGGAACCCCCACTCCTCTCCATTAGGGATGCAACCCCCTATAGTTCTGTATGGCCCCCTCCATGTCTATATTTTTTATTTATTTTTTCAAAAAAAGAGTTCATACTAATAAAAGTAATGAAATTAAATCTAACACCTTTTGTATTTTCAAAAAAATATAAAGTTTAAATAGTATTAAAAATAATTGCCACATATATATATATATATATAGCTTCAAAACAAGTATGACCATAATTTTAAAACCCTAATATATGTAAAAAATTATAGTTGCAGTCTGTAATCAAAAAATAAATAAATATCCCCATAACCAATTTTACATTTTCCCATAGTTTGCATTATTTCCTTTCTGAAACTCAAGAAAAAATATGGAACCCTGCTGAAGATGATGGAAATGTTAGAAGACAATAAAACATAAAAGAAGTATAAAAACACTAAATATACCCCAAATCTTCACACAATCCATTCTCCTTGATAGGATGGAGGAATGCATGCACCCAAGAAGCAATTCTGAGCTATATCCAATGCAAAAATGAATGTGGATTGTTCTATTCTAACCAGCACAAATGAAAAGTGAAGGAGGGGATTTAGCAATGGAATGGGAGGATTTTGGCTAAGATTGCGGCATAAATTGGATGCTTAAAGGCTTGATTATGAAAATTCTTGGAGATGACTTGTATTTATAGATTTTTGGAGTATTTTTTATCAATGGTGGAGGTTTGAAGTGGAGATCAAATGGTGGAGATTTCATAGTGAAATCAAGGGCTAGGGTTGCATCATCAAAATTAGAGGGCTCACAATATTTTAGAATTTTAAATTCCATTCTTGGAAAGGCTTTGCATTAACTAGGATAATGACTTACGAATGAATTAAAAATTCATTTGTGTGGAGGAGAGTGGATTAAAAAATGGATTTTATGGATGAATGGGATGAGAATTGACATATGCATGGATTTGGAAAGGTGAGGTGGAGACATGTGTGAGCTTTGTTATTTAAATAATGCTAATGCATGAATGAGGAAAGATGAGGTGGATACACATGCGACTCCCCATAATTAAAAAATGTTAATTTTTTAATCAAGTGCGGGGAGATGAGATAATGGGGGTTTAGGCTAATTAATTAAATGATTAACTTAATTAATATGGTTGTTGGAAATTAGGAGATGGGTTAATTAGTGGCATGAATTAATTAAGGGTTTACCTAAATAATTTGGGTCTAGGGGCTAGGTAGGGTATGGTAGCTTATTAAATAAATGATATTTATTTAATTAGCCTAGGTTTGGTCATGGGCCAGGTGGATTAATTAAATAAATGTATTTTATTTAATTAATTTAGGTTAGTGGTAAAGGATGGAATTATAATCAATTAAATAAATTGTGATATTTATTTAATTAATTATGAATAAGGGACTATGGAAAGTAGTTAAATTTTAAAAAATAAATTGGTTTTATTTAATTAATTAGGGAAGAGGATAAATTGGTGCAAGCATGTTGGGGAATGGTAGCATGGGTTATGTTATTTTCAGATGTCTACATTTGTCCCTCTTTGATGTGGTGTCATGACCAAGTGGGAGTGGCATTAGATCAAAGAATTTTGAATTTTTACCCCAGCTAACAAGAGGAGGAAGAATGGATGAGTGATGCACCCTCAAGAGATCGAGTGAAAAAAATTTAAAAAATTTGGGTGAACTCTCGAAAAGGAGGGAATGGTGATAAAGATAGGATTCAAGATGAAAAATGGGGTCAATAGGAGGAAAAATAGGTGAAAATGAATATGTTTTGTGGCCTAGGGGTGAAAAGGTAGGGTTAGTGCTTACATGGCATCTATAGATAAGCTATGGGGGGCCCAACATGCCACATTTGCACACCTAAGCTTGTTGACTAGGAGAGAGAAGAGTGATAACAATGGCACAAAGGAGGATTCCCTGTGAGGCACATCGAGTTTAGAGGACCTGAGAGTATCAACGACCTCCACAAGCTAGCAAGCTGGTATGTCACCTCACCTGACTTTGTCATTTTTTAGGTTTTGAGTGATTTTTTGGGTTGAATGAGGGTAGGTTAGGTGTCATAGCACCTGTGCACAAGCACGTAGCGCTAGAGGCTGGGCAATTAGCGCCTGCATCTCGGTCAACGCTTTCGGTGTGATCAAAAGGCGTTAGTGTTGTTTTAGCACCTAGGGTAGGCGAAGTAGCACTTGGGGTTGGGTTAGCGCCAGGGTAAAAGTTCAAAGTTGTATCACACTTTGGGCCAACTTATCAGCATAAATGAATTTTAGTAATTCTAACTAAAATTCAATTTTGGTGAAACTTATGTTCTATCTGGATTCATTCTAGTTAAATTAGATCTAGGCCATAATTTTTCTAATTGGAACAATACACTAAAAACATATGTAGCATCAATTTGGGGCTCATTTACCAAAAAATGAAATTATTTGAAAAATTGATGTTCTAACAACTACTCATGCAAATAATCATTTTAAAAGAATCTAAAAATACCATTTTGTAGATCAATAAGTCTGCTTTGTAAAAATATAATATTTTTTACATTTCAATTAGTGTTTGTATTTTATTTTTATTTCTACTAAAAGTAGGTCATTAGCACTGATAAGGGTGTGGTTCTGTGGTCAAGTCGCTTAGTTGTGGTGGCAACCACCAAGGCTTAAACCCCCCGTAGGGCCAATGAGCTTGCAAGTCATGCGTGCCTTCGTTAGGTTGTCATGCTCACAAGATAAGTGTGCCTTCATTGGGCTTGCATGCTCGCAAGTTGTGTACCTTTGCTAGGCCAATGAGCTCATGGGTTTGACCAAAGGGTGATAATGCCCATTGGGGATGGAGACTCCCCAGTTGTGGTCTCAGGAAATAAAGTTGATGGGAAGAGATCCCCCGTAAGGGTCTCTTTGGGCTCAGACCAGGCTAAAAACCCAGGTATCTCCCAACAAAAAAAGTAGGTTATTAGCACCAAAATATGGTGTTGATTGTCCTCTCAAGAGAAAATAGTAAAGTTTATCAAAAAAATTGAAAAAAATATGATGCACTAGAGGAGAGATTCCTTGTCAATATGATATAATTTTTTTCCTAATTTGGATAAATAATTAAGACAAAAGTTGACATCCCATTGAAACAATTGTGTTTTTATTACACACAACTTCCAAGATTTATTTTAAAATATATATTTATCAAATTGGGGAAAAAATTAATCCATGCACTAAAGTTTTAAGTTATGATTACACAAAAAAATATAGAAGGAAAATGAAATTTACTATATAAAGTGTGACGTCCCATTCAACCTTAAATTTCATCATTTTATCAGCAACTAAAATATAGTGTCAATTTTATAAAATACTACATTTAAATAATTTTTTAAATTTTTTAAAAAATACAAACATAAAATACACTAAAAATCTACATTTTATTAGTTTACATCATTTTAAAATTTAAAACACATACATCACTTTGTAGTGATTCAAGTTAAAAAGTTAGATTAGTGTTGGTCGTTTCCTTTATAAATGTGTGACACAACTTTGAGCTTTCACTCACCAATGCTACAGATTTTAGCACTTGCATCCATAGTGGTACTAGCGTAAAGGGGAATAATGCATGTGTCCAATTTTGTGCTTGCAGGGAATAGGGTAGCGCTTTCGACTGGAGTGATGCTAGAGTAGCGCTTACATCTGAAATGGTACTAGCACGAAATGGGATAGTGCTTGCAATCTAAAATGGTGCTAGTGTGAAATGGGCTAGTGCTTGTGTTTGTATTAGTGCCGACGTGAGATGGGGTAGCGCCTTCATATAGAATGAAGCAAAGGGTAAATGAGGTAGCACCTTTGGCTAGAATGACGCAAAGGGTAAATGAGGTAGCACCTTTGGCTAGAATGATGCTAAGGGTTGGTCTGTTAGCACCTACGTGCAATTTGATGCTTAAGTGAAGATTATTAGTGCTTTCACACAGTTTGTAAAATTTTTTTTGACTTGATGACTTAATGGACACAGGATGTACTTCCTTCACTTTATTCAAGGGAGCGTTGGCCACTAGCACTATCATTGTGGAATGAATTGATGTATGCAGAGCACAGCCGATTAAGGGTGATTGATTTGATGTATATTGCAGAGATGTCAACCCTTTGGGCCAATCAAGCCATGATGATGGCTCTGGTAGAGCACTAGCATAGTGAAATATGCCCATTTGTGTTACCAACGGGGGAGATTATGATCACCCTTGAGGATGTGTGGAGCATTTTCTAGATTCCCATCTGTGGTGAGTGGGTGGTGTATGACCAACTATCAGATTAGTGATGCTACGACATGTGTTTGCCCCTATTCAGGTCTCGATGGACTAGTCGGGGAAGGAGATGCGATGGGGGTATTGGGAGGCTTAGAGATATTCACTTGTGGGGTTATAGTTGGGTTGTTGATGCCAGATCGATGATCATGTGGATTCTTTATGGGGTGGGGGGTTGTTTTGGAGTAGATAATGGTACGGAGTGTAGTTTATGCTTGGGGGCCATGTGTACTGGCTCAGTTATATCACAATATGTACCTGATAGCATATCATTATGAGGTGATTCTTGGTTGTGGAATGATTCTCCTCCTTGTTTGGGCTTGGGAGCATATTGTAGTTACTCAACCATAGTACTCATAGGTATAGCCTCAGTTTATGTCGTATGTGTATGGGTACAAAGGTATATTGGTGCATCGGGCACTAGGAGGATGATGGTACTGGAGGCGAGTGTTTGATGATTTGGCAACAATGGTATGGAGGCCATGGATAGGTTGTGAGATGTGGCTTGATGATGATGTTCATCTTCCATTTACCCGATAGCCTCAGTACCTGATTGGCAGGACCAAGCATATCTTGGATAGATGTCTTCCTAAGCAGGTATTATGACAGTTTGGTTTGTAGAAGGATGTGCCTCAAGTAAAGGCAGTGTTTGCATGGGTGCGACGAGAGACTGGGATGTGGGGAGTGGGACTAGATGCAACCATGGTGATTGTAGAGTTCCAACATTTGGTGGTCGTGGCTTGGGATTGGAGGTCAATCATGGTGGACCTGAGCATGACTCCAGAGTATGATTCCTAGTGGTGGTGGAGTCAGAGAGTGAGGATGAGGAGGAAGAGAAGGATGATGATGATGGAGGTGATGGTGGTGGTGGGGTGGTGGTGGTAGGGGGATTAGGTGCATTTTTTGCAGTCATTGTAGTAGGGGGACTGGATAGGGGGCGTCAAGTATGTCCTAGGGTGGAGGTAGCTATAAGAGAGGGTGGGGATGCAGAGGATGTGGATACCCTAAGGGCTCAAGTGGCGAGCTTGGAGGATGAGGTGGTGAGGGTGACAATCGAGCGAGATGGGGAAAGGGTACTTCACTAGAGTGTTGATACCATGAGGCAGAGAGTTGAGGCACAGGTGTCTCAGTTACAACAGTAGGTGAGGAAGTTGCAGAGGGTAGTGGATGGCATTGGGATAGCACATATGTGAGGGGACTACACTCATGTGTAGGCAGAGTTGGGCACAGATATGGCGTAGGAAGAGTATTATCATGCCCTATATCATGCAATAGTGGTAGAAAATCAGAGGGTGGCTAGCTATAGCCACTCACACTCAGGGGTGAGTAGGTCCATGAGGACATGGACACCATTAGTGATAGGGCTAGTAAGGCATCATCCTTTGTTGATGCCTCCACCAGTTGTGACACTAGAGGATACAGGGGCAACTAAATAGCCTCCACCAGTTGTGACATGAAGGACTATAGGGGCAGGGTCTTCCAAACCATTGCAGTCATCGCCACCTCATTCTCCCACTCCTTCTCATCAGGGGAGTTCATTTTAGTGATTTTGTATATGCTTGTCGGCTTATGTATTGTAGACATTTGATGGATTTGGCCCTTTGGGCACATTTTTGTATCATGACTAGTTATGTGTATATGAGATGGATGTATATATATTTGTTAACCGTCTATGTGATGTGATCATGTGTTTTATGATGTATGTTACATGATGTATGATTATGGTTTTATGTGATGGATATTATGGGTAATGGATGATGTTATGGCTTATGTTATGATTTGTGTTGTGGATCGTGTGTTTATGATGTTTGATTTATGTTTATGGATGCATTTATGGATTATGATGTGTATTATGATGTGGATGATGATATGGATTATATGTTTTATGGATGCATTTATGGATTATGGATGTATGATATGGATTATGATGTTTTATGGATGCATTTATAGATTATATGTTAATGATTTTGTTATGGATATGGATGCTAAATGATTAATGATTATGCAATGGTAATGTGATTATTATGATATGGATGATGAAATATAATGGTGATATGATTATTATGGTTATGGTATAGTAATAATGATGATTATAGAATGATTATGATGTTGTAATGATGTGATGGTGATATTATGATGATTATGGTAATGCAATGATTATGATCTAATAATGTAATGGTGATATTATTATATGATAATAATGATGATTATGATTATGTGGATGCGGGTGTAATGTGGATGCAATGAGAGTGGATGATCCTTATCATGATATAAAATGTCCTTGATGGGGGGATGAGTAGATGGGTGGGTGGGGGAGATACATGCTTTCTAGGGGAGGGGTGGTAGTTAGTCGGTAAGGGTTATGGTTAGGGGGTGTTAAGGAGTGATTTAGTCATTATGTTAATTAATGTAAAGCCATAGGTAGGGGTGTTATGGGAAGATATGGTTTGTAGGTTGGATGGGTAGTGATGTATGACTGGGTGTTAGTGGCAGAAAAGGTCACATCAGTTCTATAAAAACCACATGATTTGGTGGGTGTAGGTCTAGTGAGGAAGTTTGCTGGGTGGTTGGGTGGATATGTGGGGGGTGATTGTGAGTCCTTATGTTTTTGAGGATGTAGGTAGGGGGTGATGGGTTGATTTGTGTATAGGATAGACTAGATAGGCTGGTTAAGGATTATGTGTGTGTTTATTGGGGGGGAATGGTTGGGAAGCAACATGAGAAAGCTTTCCAGAGGGGGGATTGGGAGGTGGGTAGGATTACTCAATCCTTGTAATGCTAGAAGCAGGTCATAGATCATACTATGGAGTGGGTAGTAAGAGAGGTTTTTCTACCAATCCTTTAAATAATTTCTTGAATCCTACTTATAAGGTTTGGGTAGGTGTGAATTGGGGGTTACTGGGGGAGATCAAGGTTGGTTGGGGGGAAGAGATTTTTTGGATTTTTTTGTTGGGATGAGGTGGTTGTGGTTGGTTTAGGATCTATTTGTTAGGATGGGAAAGTGGTGAAAGGAAGCAAGGTACGCAGAACACACTTCCTACACCAATCTAATGAAGGGAATAATATGCAAATTCTTTTAAATCCTTACAATTATAGTTATGTTATGGTATTAACATAGAGATTGTAGTAGCAAACACACACACATGAATATAAGAGAGACACAAGATATATCGTGGGGAAAACTTTTTTCAGGTGAAAAACCCCACACTCCAAAACCTGAACAATGTATTATCAAAACAATATTGTTTACAACACACTTGCAATGCAAGTTCTTCTAGGAGTCTACAAATGTCATTTCTGGTGTAATTCTAGCAGCATAACAGTACTTGTATAAACACTATATCTCTACTACTCCAAAACATTGCATTATATAGAGTTACAAGGCATAACTGAGAAGCTTCTAAAGGTAGCGTCCATCTTGGCCACATGGCCATTTTCCCACATCAAAGGACACTTATACAACATGCATACACTCTCTTACATATGTCATACATGGCAGATTTGACTTCCCAAGAATGGAGTGTTCTAGGCTAAAAATAGGCAATGACAGATGCTCCTACGCATCTTACAACTATCATAAAAATTTGCAACATGACAACACTTAATGTTGTAAGAGAATCTCTCATACAAGACTAAATATAGAATATTCCTCTTACAACATGTCATAACCCAACTTGGGTACCCAAAGATGCCTTTCTCTCATGCAAAGATGCTCTCTGACACTTGTCTTCACTTGTCATAGGAATTTCTATACTTAGCTCTTATGCATCATAGATTTTGTCATACAAAATAACTCCTCCGTCATAATCTATGATGCTGACACATGGCATATTAGTGCCACCTCAAATGTGATGCCCAAATCCACATGTGTTTGACTTGACCATCCTTGTCACATTACAAGTAGGATGACATATCAGAATGCCACCTTATACTAAATGGCAAAATATAATGTGCAAGTAAATACAAATTAGACAAATAAATAAATAAATAATCTAATAAGAAATGCTAGGAATTTCAAGGTTGAGACACCTTAATTCCCAAGATTCTGCAACTTGTTGAACACCTTGCAAGAGCCAAAAGACTAACAAGATTTAACTACTAGGGGCCAAGAGGCCCATTGACTCCGAACACCATCTAAATTTATCTGTGCCCACAGATTTCGTCAATGCATCTGCAACATTCTTCAAAGTGTCAAATTTCTCCAATATCACCTTCCCATCTTCTACCATATCACAAACAAAATGATATTGAACATTAATGTGCTTTGTTCTGGCATGGAAAGTAGGCTTATTTGCTAAGCAAATTACACTCTGACTGTCACAACAGATAGTAAACTATCATGCATCAAAACCAACATCTGAACACAACCTCTTAAGCTAAATGGCTTCCTTACAAGAATGAGTTCCTGTCATGTACTCGGCTTCTATCATGGACAAAGAAACCATAGGTTGTCGCTTACTCATCCAACTAATAGCACCACCAAACATAGTAAACACATAAGCACTGGTGGATCTCCTACTGTCAATGTCACCTGCCCAATCAGAATCCACAAATCCATGAATACTCATAGAATGTTGAGGTCCTATAGGATAACCATGATAACATAAGGAATACTCAGAAGTACCCCTCAAATATTTGAACGCTCCCTTTATTACATCCCAATGTACCCATCCAGGAATAGCCATAAACTGACTAAGGACTCCCACTACTTGGGCAATGTCTAGTCTTGTACAGACCATAGCATACATCAAGCTGCCAACTGCACTAGCATAAGGTACTCTGCTCATATCCTCTATCTTAGAAGGAGACTTTGGACAATCATCAACAAATAACTTTATCCCCATCGTAACAGGAACAGTTAATGGTTTGCAATCAACCATATTGAATCTCTCCAACACAGTGTTAACATACTTACTCTGGCCTAGCCAAGGTTTTTTGTTTACTCTGTCTCTTCTGATCTCCATCCCCAAAATGTACCTGGCTGCCCCTAAATTTTTCATTTCAAACTATGCTGACAACTGAGACTTCAAATCAAAAATCAAAACTTTACCATTCCTGATTAGTAACATATCATCAACATACAATGCTATAATGAGAATGCGATCATTGTCAAATTTGAAATACACACAATGATTTGATTTTGATCACAGAAATCCAATACTCAACACAAAGGCTTCAAAATTTTGGTACCACATCCTAGGAGACCATTTCAAACCATACAAAGACTTATTTAACTTGCAAACTAGATTTTCTTTACCTTTCACCATGTAGTGCTCTGGCTGTGATGTGTAGATTTCTTCCTCCAAGTCACCATGAAGGAAAGTTGTCTTCACATCCATTTGTTCCACTTCTAAGTCATAAGTTGCTGCAAGAGATAACAGGAACTGAATAGATGTTAGTTTTGTAATGGTAGAGAAAATCTCACCATAATCAATTCCCTCCACTTCTGAATACCCCTTCGCTACCAGTCTGGCCTTATACTTCTCAACACTGCCATTTATACCCAGAAAGCACTACCATTAGAAGTTGAAGCAACACATCTCTTTGTTGTTGGTTCCAATGGTGAGGATGAAGAATCTAAAGCTCTTTTCTTTGAAATAGAAGAACTATTGCACTGTGCAGTGCATGCAACTAGCTGAAACAGAGTACCTCTCTGAGAACCCTTAGCAAGCACCATAGCTCCTCTTGTCATCTTGCATCCTCCATTGAAGAAGACAACCTGCACACCTACATCATTCAATTTACTTATAGAGAGCAGGTTTCATGCTAACCCGGGGATGTGCATAAGCCCATTTATCCCCTTCACTTGTCCATCAGGAAATTGGATCAAGACTCTTCCATAGCCAACTATCTTCAAGTGAGATTCATCACCCAGTGATGTAGAGGCATCCACACTATAACCTTCTCATACAGCATGGATGTCTGCAGCCCATCATCATCATCATCATCATCATCATCATATTTGACTTAACACTGTTAGCATCATCATCATATTTCACCTACCGACCGATATCCTCCTGCAGACAAGCCTTCGCCCGTTCGCATGTCAACAGCATCACCTTATTCGATTATCGACAGCATCATCATGTTCGACCAGCGCGAACATCCTCCTGACGTCCACTGTTCATTTCAGCGACAACTTCCGTCTTCACTATCTTCAGCATCATGATATTCAACATCATGTTAATCAACAGGATAAAGAACATCCGGTTCCTTCCATTTATCCTGATGATGACGAACCTTAACTCCTCGCACCGTCCCTTCCGATGCTTACGTCACCCGATATCCTGATGACGTATATCCTGATGACGATGATGTCACCTGCAGCTCCTCAATATCCTGCTGCTCTGAAATATCCTGATGACGTATATCCTGATGATGATGACGTCATATCCTGCTGTTGGCCAAACTTAGCTTTTTCAGCCCGCGATCAACCCGATCTTCTTCCTTATGCCGATACGCTCCTCCTCGGTACCTCCTAATGATGATCACCCCGATGCACATTCACGTCACGCAATCGAAAGCATCATGCTCATCTCCACTTATCCGGATGACGATGTCCAAAGCGACTGCAGGATACTTGCAGAAATATCCTGATGATGCCGTTTTAACGAACTTCCAACCTTAGCGGATTTTCACTGTTCTGATCCGTCGAACCTCCTGGGATGACTCGATCCACTCTCAGGGTGATCTATCACACTTTATCAGCTCGACCTAGCACCTACCCATGCTAGGGTCTTCAACATCTCTCGACGGCGATCCTGCACACCTGCATGCAAACAAACAAACTAACACCTAACCTACTGTACATAACCATTCCACCGATCAGACGAATCAACTGGTGGAATGGATCAGTGAATCCATGAAACCACCCAAACCAGCAAATCGATTACACAAAGGAGATCAAACAGAAGACGAAAACAGGATCTTTATTGATTTTGAAGATGCAATACAATATACTGTTTCTCACACAGCACGCTCTAACTCCTCTGCTCAATGCAATACTATCCTATTGATTGATGATCTACAGTCAACCGATCCTCATGCTTAAATAGGTTTTCTTGCGAGTACTACTGACCTGACTCCAAGCGGCTGGGAACTCTCCAGGCGGCTGGGAGATCCAACCGATCATACATCATGACAACTATCCTAACAAACTTCCTAAAAATAGCAAAGCCTGGTTAGCATGATCTTATCATGATCAGCATGACCTTATTACATGCATTGGTCTTATCAGACCTTCTTGGAAACATAAACAAGACTCAAACTAACTAACTGCCTCATGAAGGCCAGTTGTCAGGTAGGTGCTCCTGCACCATACTCCCCAACAGAAAAGAACTCATGTCCCATGAGTTTAGTATGTGGAAGTCCTCCACCTTTACACTTTGCCTTAGCAATATGCTGATCTATTCCAGCTTTATCTTCTGTTGGCTCTTGGCTGCTCCAAGACTTCTGTACTGTAACTTGCTTTCTGGCAAGTAAATCCTCATGCCTGTCAATGTAGGCCTTTTTCTCACACGTCCTGTGTTTGTCAGGTTGTCTGACCAGAACCTCTGTCTGAACTGCAATGTTCAACTCTATCGTCCTGTCAATCTTTATAGGACAAGCAATAGTCCCAACTATGACAACATCCTTGTCATTCCTCTCAACTGATTGTTGTGTGCAAACCTGTTTCTGCACATGCTGCTGACCTCTGTCAGTCAAAACTAAAACTTTCTTCAACCTGTTGTCCTGAACAACTCCTTTTCCTGCAGTATCCTCAACTGCCTTTAGGCCTGCTCCTCTAGGCATCTGCACATACTCCTTCTTTCCCATTAAAATGATTTTGGCTACCTCCTGTGCTGCAGCATCTGCCTGCAATGGCATCAATTTCATAGTCTTCCCATCTTTCTTGATGGTATAGGTATTAGCATACCCATCATACAGTACCCTCCTATCAAATTGCCATGGTCTACCCAACAGTAGGTGACAACATTCCATGGGCAAAATATCACACAAAATTCTATCCTGATATGCTCCAATCTGAAAATCCACATATGCCTGTTCAGAGACAAAAAGTGATTGACTATCACTCACCCAAGATGCCTTGTAAGGGTGTTGATGTGGAATCCTTTCCAAATTTAGTTTATCCACCATTTCCTGAGATACCATGTTGTCTGTTGAACCAGTATCAATGACAACCTTACATACTTTACCTTTACTCTTGCATATGGTCTTGAAAAGAGCTCTTCGTTGTGGGGATTCTTTGTCAGGTACCTTCATGGTAGTCACTGTTCTTCTCATCATCAGAGACTCTCCACTCTCTGGGTATGCATAATTATCAGGCTCCTTATCCTTTTGATAAGTGTTTGAACTCTACACACTTTGCTCTACTTTCTCTTCTTGTACAAGTTGTACTCTCTTGTCATTTGTTCTATCATTTCTGGATGATGAACCTTTGTTTTCTAGACATTTAAAGGATGGATGACCAAACTCTCCACAGGTGTAACACTTTCCTGAAAATGTAGTAGAATCTCTACCACCTCCAAATCTTCCTTTATTACCTTTCCATCCACCTCTGAAATCAGACTGTCCCTGTCCTTTACCAGTGTCTTCTTGACCCTCATTAGTTTGCTTTTGTGTAGGGGCTGCTCCTCTTCCCCTCATATTGTTTCCTCTTCCTCTCATGGACTTATCATGTCCTCTATTCATCTTTTCTTCAATCCTGATTGCCATTTGATAACAATCTTCCACATTCTTAGGGTTAGCTAACACTAACTCATCCTGTATGTTAAATCTCAAACCAGCCAAGTACCTAGCCACCTTTTCTACCTCATTCTCATGATGACCAGATCTCATACTCAACTTATAAAACTCCTCAGTATATGCCTTCACATCCCTTTCCTTCTGCCTTAAAAATTGCAGCTTCTTAAACATCTGGATTTCATAATCCCTTGGCAAGAATTTACCTTTGATCCTTGCTACCATCTTATCCCATGAAGTGATCTTTGACTTCCCTTGTTTCCTTCTCTCAGATTGTACATAATCCCACCAAACCAAAGCATGACCTCCTAACTTGGTCTTTGCAATCTTTACCTTCTGATCCTCCGCAACATCTTCACATTCAAAGTGATTATCAAGTGCAGCAATCCAATCCAGTAACTCATCTTCATTCAAACTTCCAGTATACTTGGAAACATCAACCTTTACCTTAGGCTTATCACTTTGCACTGCCTTTAACAGTTTTGCCAATCTCTGGTCTTCAGCATCCAGATCTTCAGCTACCTCTTCATACTCTTCAACAGTATCTTCATCTTCTTCAGACTCACTGTCTTCCACTTCCCTCTTTTTGTTCTTTTCCAGGGCTACAAGCCTGGCTTGAAGTGCTTCAGCAAGCTCCTTCATCTTCCTCATCTCTCTGGCATGTTTCTCCTTCATCTCCTGCAATTCCCTTGCAGTACCACTACCTTTCGGAGGCATTTTGTCAACCTCTCAATCAACACACAACACACAATCAACTCTACCTCTGCCCTTTCGGTGACAGAATCAACACACAACAGCCCAGACCTTTTGCTAAGCTCTGATACCACTATGATGCAGAGGCATCCACACTATAACCTTCTCATACAGCATGGATGTCTGCAGCCCATCATCATCATCATCATCATCATCATCATCATATTTGACTTAACACTGTCAGCATCATCATCATATTTCACCTGCCGACCGATATCCTCCTGCAGACAAGCCTTTGCCCGTTCGCATGTCAACAGCATCACCTTATTCGATTATCGACAGCATCATCATGTTCGACCAGCGCGAACATCCTCCTGACGTCCACTATTCATTTCAGCGACAACTTCCGTCTTCACTATCTTCAGCATCATGATATTCAACATCATGTTAATCAACAGGATAAAGAACATCCGGTTCCTTCCATTTATCCTGATGATGACGAACCTTAACTCCTCGCACCGTCCCTTCCGATGCTTACGTCACCCGATATCCTGATGACGTATATCTTGATGACGATGACGTCACCTGCAGCTCCTCAATATCCTGCTGCTCCAAAATATCTTGATGACGTATATCCTGATGATGATGACGTCATATCCTGCTGTTGGCCAAACTTAGCTTTTTCGGCCCGCGATCAACCCGATCTTCTTCCTTATGCCGATACGCTCCTCCTCGGTACCTCCTGATGATGATCACCCCGACGCACATTCACTTCACGCAATCGAAAGCATCATGCTCATCTCCACTTATCCGGATGACGATGTCCAAAGCGACTGCAGGATACTTGCAGAAATATCCTGATGATGCCGTTTTAACGAACTTCCAACCTTAGCGGATTTTCACTGTTCTGATCTGCCGAACCTCCTGGGATGACTCGATCCACTCTCAGGGTGATCTATCACACTTTATCAGCTCGACCTAGCACCTACCCATGCTAGGGTCTTCAACATCTCTCGACGGCGATCCTGCACACCTGCATGCAAACAAACTAACTAACACCTAACCTACTGTACATAACCATTCCACCGATCAGACAAATCAACCGGTGGAATGGATCAGTGAATCCATGAAACCACCCAAACCAGCAAATCGATTACACAAAGGAGATCAAACAGAAGACGAAAACAGGATCTTTATTGATTTCAAAGATGCAATACAATATACTGTTTCTCACACAGCACGCTCTAACTCCTCTGCTCAATGCAATACTATCCTATTGATCGATGATCTACAGTCAACTGATCCTCATGCTTAAATAGGTTTTCCTGCGAGTACTACTGACCCGACTCCAAGCGGCTGGGAACTCTCCAGGCGGCTGGGAGATCCAACTGATCATACATCATGACAACTGTCCTAACAAACTTCCTAAAAATAGCAAAGCCTGGTCAGCATGATCTTATCATGATCAGCATGACCTTATTACATGCATTGGTCTTATCAGACCTTCTTGGAAACATAAACAAGACTCAAACTAACTAACTGCCTCATGAAGGCCAGCTGTCAGGTAGGTGCTCCTGCACCACCCAGGTACACCTTCCCACCATCAAATTCTCCATACTCTGTAAACCATCCTTGATGTGAGGTCATGTGGAAGGAAACATTGGAGTCAATCAACCACACATCTTCTGATGCATGGGTGGCCAAGGTAGCAATAAAAGCATCACAATCATCTAGAGATTTGTCAGAATCTGAATTAGAGGTGTTCTTTTTCTTCTTCTCCTCCTTGCACTCCTTTTAGAAGTGCCCAATTTTTCCACAGTTCCAACACACTACCTTGGACTTTCCAGAAGATTTGGATCTCCCACAAGATTTGGATTTGCCCTTTTCAGCTTTCTTGTCCTTCTTTTTCCTTTCTCTTTGGGTCTACCATGAACCGCAAGAGCCTCCTTAGCCAACTTAGAAGACTTTCTCCACATTTCTTCAGATAACAGCGAAGAAACCACTTCATCCATCTTGAAGGTGTTTTTAGTACTCCCAACGGCCATGACAAGGTGGTCCCATGAGTCTAGCAAAGAACATAGCAAGGTCATGCAATGATCCTCCTCCTCCATTTTCACACCAACGGAAGTCAACTGTGCAACTAGCATGTTAAAGGCATTCAAGCGATCTGTAACTGATCCTCCATCTTCTATCCTTAGAGAATACAGCTTCTTTCTTAGGAATAACTTGTTTACCAGGGATTTGGCCTGATAAACATCACCAAGTTTCTTCCATAGCTCTTTCACGGTCTTCTCTTCATGAACATTTAACGGGATGGAATCAGCTAAACAGAGTCTCACAAGACCCTTAGCTTTATGATCTTTGAGATCTCATTCATCTTGAGCTACTGCCGTTGGTTTTGTACCAGAAATTATTTCACATAGGTCTCTATCAACAAGAATGTCTTCCATTTTAAGTTTCCACAACTTCAAATTGTTTCCATTAAACTTTTCCAACTCTATTCTTCTAGATGTGCCTATCATCTCCTTCCTACAACAAGATTGTAGAATACTCAGCACAGACTCCCACTCAATCGAAGATTAGCTCAAAAAACCCTACCCAACAACTAGGATAAAAGGTGATCAAGCTCTGATACCAACTAAAAGGAAGCAAGGTACACAAAACATACTTCCTACACCAATCTAATGAAGGGAATAGTATGCAAATTCTTTTAAATCCTTACAATTACAGTTATGTTATGGTATTAACATAGAGATTGCAGTAGCAAACACACACACATGAATACAAGAGAGACACAAGATATATCGTGGGGAAAACCTTTTCAGGTGAAAAACCCCACACTCCAAAACATGCACAATGTATTATCAAAACAATATTGTTTACAACACACTTGCAATGCAAGTTCTTCCAGGAGTCTGCAAATGTCATTTCTGGAGTAATTTCGGTAGCATAACAGTACCTGTATAAACACTATATCTCTACTACTCCAAAACACTGCATTATATAGAGTTACAAGGCATAATTAAGAAGCTTCTAGAGGTAGGCATCCATCTTGGCCACATGGCCATTTTCCCACATCAAGGACACTTGTACAACATGCATACACTCTCTTACATCTATCATACATGGCAGATTTGACTTCCCAAGAATAGAGTGCTCTAGGCTAAAAATAGGCAATGACAGATGCTCTTACGCATCTTACAGCTATCATAAAAATTTGCAACATGACAACACTTAATGTTGTAAGAGAATCTGTCATACAAGACTAAATATAACATATTCCTCTTACAACATGTCATAACCCAACTTGGGCACCCAAAGATGCCTTTCTCTCATGCAAAGATACTCTCTGACACTTGTCTTCACTTGTCATAGGAATCTCTATACTTGACTCTTACGCGTCATAGATTATGTCATACAAAATAACTCCTCCGTCATAATCCAAGATGCTGACACATGGCATATCAGTGCCACCTCAAATGGGATGCCGAAATCCACGTGTTTGACTTGACCATCCTTGTCACATTACAAGTAGGATGACATGTCACAATGCCGCCTTATACTAAATGACAAAACATAATGTCCAAGTAAATACAAAATTAGGCAAATAAATAAATAAATAATCTAATAATCAATGCTAGCAATTGCAAGGTTGAGACACCTTAATTCCAAACAAGTGGTTGAGTCTCTATCAATGCAGAGTCAAGGTGATTCTAGGTATAAATCTAGTCATGGGTAGGTGATAAGATATGGTTTTATTTATGTATAGGGTAGATTAGATGGGTTAGTTAAGGGTAGATGTTGTGCTGATATGTTTTAGATCAATCCTAAGTTTATTATATAGCAAAGAGGATATTTTCACCAAGGTATAAAGGACCAAGGTGATGATGTATATCCAATTTTGCATGGACTTGATGCTCAAACAAAAGGGTGTTGTTAGACATGCCCAACTTAGTAGAATCTTGTTTAGATGTGGGGAGAAAA
This sequence comes from Cunninghamia lanceolata, assembly GCA_027924645.1. NCBI lineage: Eukaryota > Viridiplantae > Streptophyta > Pinopsida > Cupressales > Cupressaceae > Cunninghamia > Cunninghamia lanceolata. The sequence continues at coordinate 475,268 of BSBN01001622.1, read as the reverse complement.
CTTAGAACATTAAATTCCTAATTCATAGAAGATATAAGCCTTAGATGTAAAGGAGCAATGGTATGCAAAAAGCTATCCCGTCACGTACAAGATATGAATACTAGCTGGAGTAATAAGAAGATTCAACAAACATGGCATACAACAACAAGTGACTCCTACCTCATCCTATACCCTTCAATTTACTCACCAAGATATGGGAGATCAAGGTGGTACTTTTTTGAATAAGCATAGAATAGGTGTCAAAAAAGGTAAATCAAAACCCAAAAGACCAACTGACAGATGCACCAATATCCATTGAGTCTCTTGCCAAGAGTATGGATAGATGTGATTGGTCCATGCCTATTGTGGAAATGATATATCCTAAGGCATGGGATGTGATGATGGATAGGCTTGAGATTAAATGGTTGTATGGCGATTTGGAATGGTTGATCAAGTGTGTTGTTGTTTGTGTCAACTTGGTTTAAGCTCAATCGCTCCGACATGTTGTCACCATATCTTATTGCTTTGGGAGTTTTTTGAGATATTTTTATTTTTTTGGTATTTTTGGGATATTTGGATGTTTTTGTGTTTTTATAGATATGCATACAAAGATCTAATTCCTTAGAGTCTTTGGTATGGAATGGTGATGGGTGAGTCATGATGGGAGGCAATTTGATGCTTAATGTTTTGCAATATCAATCCATGGTGTATTAGGTATGAAGTGATAGAGGCTAAAGTATAGATTGGCTATCTTAACAAGGACTTAGTAGATGGTTGATGTGGCCATTACACATGGCACCTAAGATAGGTCTTCACCATGGTACTTATCCAAGGTGGCACCAAAGTGGTTTTCGCCATTGGACAACTTCATTGCACTCGGTTTTTTTTAACTTTTTTCTATTTTTTTTCTTTTTTGATTTTTTACTTGGGATATTTGATGAGTCAGGTGTAAAATTTCTTGAGATGTATGATGTTCATTGGCTCATCCAAAGGTTGTCCCTCAAGTGTTGCTAGCTAATATTCCCTTGATCCATAACTGGTTAATATAACAAAAGGTCCCTACCAATTTGGTTTAAATTTACCTTTTTTTGTCGCGATCTTGTAAGTTCTTCTAGTTTTCCATTAATACAAGATCACCTACTTCAAAGCGGTGAATTTTGATTTTCTTATTTTAGCTTCTATGGAGGCAATTTTGATATGCTTGCAAGTGGTTGAGAGCCTTGAGGTGCTTTTCATCCAAGAGTTCCAACTCATGTAATTGTACAACTTGATACTCCTCATCAATTATATTTTGTAATGATACTCTTAGAGAGGGGAGCTTGACCTCGATAGGTAAGATGGCTTTGGATCCAAAGACAAGGGAATATGGAGTGGCTCCTATTGGGGTATTGATGCTAATTGTATGATACGCCCAAAGGGTGGGGTTAAGTTTTAAGTGCCAATCACGGCCGACTTCATTAACTATTTTCTTTAAAATTCTCAAGATAGTTTTGTTTGAAGCTTCAGCTTGACCATTCCCTTGAGGGTAGTAGGGGGTGGATAAATGATGTTGGATATGGAATTTTTGACAAAGGGTGTGAACTTCCTGATTTTTGAAAGGTTTCCCATTGTCAGTAATTATGGCGAGGGGGATACCATAGTGGCATATGATATAATGGACTATGAATTTGGATATTTGGATGCTGGTGATATATATGAGTGAGATGGCTTCAACCCATTTTGTGAAATATTTAGTAGTGGTGATAATGAATTTATGGCCATTAGAGGAGGGTGGATGGATTTTTCTAACGAGGTTGAGTCCCCATTCATAGAGTAGTGATGGGTTGCAATTCTTGAGATAGAACATGGATTAAATCACTGTGTTGCTGGAAAGGAAGGCATTTCTTAACAAAATAGTGAGCATATTGTTCCATAGTCGGCCAATAGTATCTTGTTTTTAAGATCTTCTTTGCTAGGGTAGGTCCACTGGAGTGTGCCCCATAGATACCTTCATGTACCTGTTGTAAGGTAGTTTGGGATTCCCTTGAATCTAGACACCTTAAAAGGGTACCATCAAGACTTTTCCAGTATAGATTATCGCTGATGATAGTGAAATGAGTGGTTCAACGAATGAATGTTATTCGTTGGGTAGATGATAGATCTGGTGGAATGATGTCATCATGGAGATAATGGTAGATGTCCTAGTACCAGGGGGATAGGGGACCAACAATGTCACAAACTATCTCGAACTGTGGGAGATCATATGTTGGCATTACTAATTCTTCAATGAGAAAGTCACACCACTGGCTATTTTTCTACATGTCCACAAGAGAGCCTATGGTAACCATCACATCTGCTACTTTATTGTTAAGTCTAGGGACTTGCTCAAACTAGATTTTAGAGAAGTATTCTTTAAATTCTTCTACCATCTTCTTGTAGGGCAGAAGCTTGTCATCCTTTGATTTGTACTCATTATTCACATGTTTTATTACCAATTGGGAGTCACCGTAAACTCATACTTTTTCTATTCTCCATTGGATGGCCATACGGAGTCCAATGATGAGTGCTTCATATTTCATTACATTATTGGTGCAGGGGAATTTTATCTTGTAGAACTTAGGGATGTAATCTCCTTGAGGGGTGATAAACAAAATTCCTACCGCCGATCCATGATGTGTGTATGATCCACCGAAGTACATTTTCCATCCTTGTGTAGGTGTAACTATGAAGATGGATTCATCCAAGAATTTAGAAAGAAGTGGATGTTCTATTGGGATAGGCGCATCTACTAGCTAATCTGCTATGATTTGTCCTTTTATAGCCTTTCTTTTTGTGTATTCGATGTCAAAAGATACTTTAGTGGGTCTATTTTTGCAATGATCTTAGTTTTATGATTATGCATGTAGTGTCATAGTTTTTGAGACAAAAAGACAACTACAAGACATGCCCTCTCAATTGATGTGTAATTAAGCTCATATCCCACTAAGGTATGACTGATGTAGTATATGGATCTTTCTTTTTTGTTATCATCATGTTGCGCTAGCAAAGCCTCTATTACTATTTCTATTGTGGAGATGTATAATAGTAGAGGTTGTCCTTGTTTCAATGGCATGAGAACTGGTGGTGTTGCAAGGTATTCCTTTAGTTGTTCAAAGGCTTTCTGACAATTAATATCCCATGTGAATGCCACTTCTTTTATGAGGAGATGCTGGAATGGGTGGCATTTGTTAGCTAGTTGTGCAATGAAGCCTCTAATGGATTGGAGATTTCCTTGCAGACTATGGAGTTGTTTTAGATTTCTTGGAGGAGGCATTTCAACTTGATGCAAGAGCATTCAGTGGTGTAAGGGCAATCTTGCATCACCCAAAAAGAAGTTAATTCAAAATCATTCTAGTTTTTTTCATTTCTTTCCATAATTAGTGGTTTTGGTTCCATAATCACCTGAATAATAATGTAGAACTTTCAGTTTTCCCAAACTACTAAAAATAGTAAACTGTTATTTTAAGAAAGTTTGCATTTGGGCACAAAATGAAGTCAAAATTTACAGGAAGTTACATAATGGAAATATAAGACCTCTGGCGAAGGAATCACATGAAGATCATTTACGAGCTGAAAGATATTAAAGTTTATGTTTCCTGAAAAATGCCTGAAAATTATTCAAACTTAGGTTTGAGGCACTAAACGGACCCGTACAGGCCCGAAAATGGCCAGAACTGTAGAGCTAGTTATTAGCACGTAGAGTACTCTGCGAGCTTTCCGACGCATAAAACAGTTCATCAATCAGAGTCCTAGATCAAAAGTTATGGCTCCCAGAAGTTGACCTATTTTTGGAGGGAGATGCAAAATTCAAAATTAGGTTGTTGGCCGCCAAAAAGGCTATTAATAACCATTTTTGGGAACCCTGGGCAGTAGCGAAGTTAAGGGGGCAAGTGTAGAGTCGAGAATAGGCAGGAAAATAGAAACTCTAGTTGATTTGGGGGTTACAAAAGGTGGAAGATTCCAGAGCCTGGTGATGGTAGCTGTAGTGTGTTGCAGCCTGTAGAGGACTGATTCCTCTTATTGTAATTAAGCTTCTGTAATGTAATGAGTTGCCCAGATCAATAAAAGAAAGTTCTATTCTCTATGTTCAATTTCTATTATTGTGTGTTTTATGATTTACCCCTTCATCAAGTGGTATCAGAGCAAGGGTTCCTGAGTGTGTAGACAGATTGCCGACCATGAGGCAGTTTGCACCAGGACCTAAGGTTGTGGGTTTGCTGCGAAGACCAAGATGTCTCCACAAAGAAATCATGTTGGGAGGAATGCTTTGATAGAAGAGGGTTTTAGAGCCCTACAAAGACAAATCGATGCATTGCAAGAGGAGCTACGAAGAGGGTTTGAGCCGAGGGTAAGAGAAGAAAGTGAAGATGAAGCTGAAGAAGAGCTATCTGAGGAAGAACAAGAAGCCACCGGAGATGCTGCAGAAGTTAGGTTGTTGAGGGCCATTTCGAAGATCAGAAAGAGGCCCAGGATCGAAGTTTCTACATATTCTGGAGATTTGAATCCAGAATAGCTTATTGATTGGATCAATGACATGGAAGAGTATTTTGAGTATGAAGATGTGGAGGACCCAGATCGGGTTAAGTTTACAAAAACAAAGTTGAAGGGCCACGCCAATATTTGGTGGAAGGAGGTCCAATTAGAGAGGAATAGAAGAGGAAAAGGAAAGATCACCAGATGGGATCAGATGGTGGAGAAACTGAAGAAGCAGTTCATTCCTGTGGACTATGAGATGGAGTTGCTAAAGAAGCTGCAAGGACTAAAGCAAGGTAACAAGTCTATTAAGGAGAATACAGAAGAGTTTTATAAAATTACTATCAGGACAGGCCATGCAGAGCCCAACAAAGAGAAGGTAGCCCATTACATTAATGGGTTGAGGCTGAGTATTCAAGAGGAGTTGAGCCTGGTAAGAATGACCACCATAGAAGATGCATACCAGTTTTCCCTAAAGGTGGAAGAGAAGCTGAATAAAAAATTTAACAGCAAGCAAAGGGGAAGAGGTTAAGGCGGAAGGACTGGTGGAAGACCCTATGGGGGCCGAAATGAAGATGCAAAGAAAAGTGAAGAAGCTGGTACCAGTTGAAATCAGAGAGGTGATAATACCTACCGCCCTCGTGACCAAAACAATGGTGAGCAAAGAGGAAGAGGAAGAGGCAAACCTGGAAGAGGAGGTTTCAGAGGAACCTATTTCCAATGTGGAGAAGAAGGGCATCGAGCATACGAGTGTCTGCAACATCAAGGAAGGATGAATAGAAGACCTGAAGGTAATGCATGAGTTGCACATGTGGATGAAGATGCACAGTCTGAGCACTCTGAAGATGCAGAAAGGGGAGAAACCTTAGTTGTCAGAAGAACTTTGTTGAATGAGGAGAAAGAACCCAATCAGAGGAAGAGTTTATTTCGCACAAGGTGCAAATGTGAAGGTAAGTGTTGTGATATTATTATTGATAGTGGAAGCACTAATAATCTTGTTTCAGAGGAGATGGTTGACAAGTTGAAGTTGACAAGAAGAAAGCATCCACATCCATACAGGATTGCATGGTTGCAGAAGGACCATAGAGCTTTGGTCAATGAATAGTGTTTAGTGAAGTTCAAGATTGGTGACTACCATGATGAGGTGCTGTGTGACATCATACCGATGGATGCATGTCATATGTTATTGGGGAGGCCATGGCAGTATGATAGGAGCGCTGTCCATAATGGCCGTGCAAACACATATTCCCTAACAAAGGATGGAGTTCGTCATAAGTTGAAGCCCTTGAAGGAGGTGGAAGAAAAGGTATGTAGCACTGCCAGAATTTGCTTGGTAGATGGTAGAAAGTTTTTGGAGGGAATGAAGCATGAGCATCATTGCTTTGTATTGATTCCCAAGATTAGTGAAGAGAACTGTGAAGATGTACCAGCAGAAGTTTCAGATATGTTGGAAGAGTTCTAGGACATTATCTCTGATAATGTACCAGAAGGTTTACCACCAGTAAGGAAGATAAGTCATCAAATGGATTTGATACTAGGAGCCAGTTTGCCAAACAAGGCAGCCCATAGAATGACCCCTGTAGAGAATGAAGAGCTAAACAGACAAGTTCAGGAGTTGTTGAGGAAGGGACTGATAAGGGAGAGCCTAAGTCCATGTGCAGTACCTGCATAACTAGCACCAAAGAAAGATGGAGAATGGAGGATGTGTATAGACTCTTGAGCCATCAATAAGATAATGATCAAGTATAGATTTCCATTGCCAAGAATGGATGACATAATGGATTGTTTGAGTGGAGCCAAGTACTTCATGAAAATTAACCTAAAGAGTGGATATCACCAGATCCGTATCAGAGAAGGAGATGAATAGAAGACAGCCTTCAAGACAAAGGAAGGTTTGTATGAGTGGTTAGTCATGCCATTTGGGCTAACCAATGCACCAAGCACATTCATGCAGCTCATGAACGAAGTGCTAAAAGAAATTTTGGGAAGTTTTGTTATTGTTTATTTGGATGATATTTTGATTTTTAGTAAGACTTGGGATGAGCATTTGATGCATATCAGAAGAGTTCTAGAGAAGCTGAGGGAGGAGAAGTTGCTGATTAATCTGAAGAAATGTAGTTTTGCAAAGAAAGAGTTGGTATACCTGGGATTTCTTGTCTCAGAGGAAGGTCTTAAGATGGACCCAAAAAAGGTAAGGGCTATCATTGAATGGCCTACACCAAGGAGTGCAACAGAGGTAAGATCTTTTCATGGTTTGGCAAGTTTTTACAGGAAGTTTATTAGGAATTTTAGTAGCATTTGTGCACCCCTCACTGAGACAATGAGAGGGGATAGAAAAGAATTTAGATGGACTAAAGGAGCAGACAAGAGCTTTGATACATTGAAGGAGAAAGTTGTAGAACAACCTGTTTTGGCACTTCCAGATTTCAATAAGGTATTTCAGGTAGATTGTGATGCTAGTGGTAGTGGTATAGGAGCTATTTTGAGCCAAGAAGGTAAGCCCATTGCCTATTTTAGTGAGAAGCTTAATGATGCCAAGAAAAAGTATTTTGTTTATGATCAGGAATTTTATGCAATAGTTCAGGCTTTGAAGAAATGGAGACATTATTTGTTGCCAAAAGAGTTTGTTTTATATACTGATCATCAAGCTTTGCAGTATCTTAATAGTCAAGGGAAGTTGAACCAAAGGCACTTAAAATGGGTTGAGTTTTTGCAAAGTTATACCTTTGTTTTGAAGCACAGGAGTGGGAAGTCCAACAGAGTTGCAGATGCCTTGAGCAGAAGGCAAAATTTGTTGACAAAAATGAAGATAGAGGTTGTTGGGTTCGATGAGCTCAAAAGTTTGTATCCTGAAGATCCAAATTTTGCAGAGGCTTGGAAAGCTTGTCTGGAGCCTGTTACTTTGGATAGGACAAAATGGTTGGATTTCATAATCCAAGATGGCATGCTGTTTAGAGGAAGCCAGTTGTGCATTCCGAGGAGTTCCATCAGAGAGAACCTGATTAAGGAGAAGCATAGTGGAGGATTGGCTGGACACTTTGGTCGAGATAAGACCATTTCTATTGTTGGTGAAAATTATTATTGGCCACAGTTGCAACAAGATGTGAGGAAGTTTGTGCAGAGTTGCAGAGTATGTTAGATGGCAAAAGGAACAAGTCAAAATACAAGATTGTATCAACCATTACCTATACCAGAGAAGCCATGGGATGATATTAGTATGGATTTTGTTCTTGGTTTACCAAGGACACAGAGAGGGCATGATTCTATTTTTGTGGTGGTGGATAGATTCTCAAAGATGGCACATTTTATTCCTTGTAAGAAGACTAATGATGCTGTTCATATTGCAGAATTATTTTTCAGGGAAGTGGTGAGACTACATGGTCTACCAAAGAGCATAGTTTCAGATCGAGATACCAAGTTTGTTGGTTATTTCTGGAGGACATTGTGGAAGAAGTTGAAGACAGATTTGAAGTTTAGTTTTGCACACCATCCACAGACTGATGGACAAACTGAAGTGGTGAATAGGAGTTTGGGTAACCTGCTACGATGCTTAGTAGGAGATAAGCCTAAGGGATGGGACTTGATTTTACCACAGGCAGAATTTGCTTACAATAATTCTGTCAATAGGAGTACTGGTAAATCACCATTCCAGATTGTATATGGCAATAGCCCAAGAAATGCTTCTGAGTTAAGGAAGCTGGACAACGGAGAAAAGACAAGTGCCAAAGCTGAAGACTTTGTAGAACATCTGAAGAATTTGCATGAAGAGGTGAGAAAGCACATTAATAAAATGAATATTCAGTACAAGGCTAAGGCAGATTAGAAGAGGAGATATAAGGAATTCCAGGTAGGAGATGAAGTCATGGTTCACTTGAGAAAAGAAAGGTTCCCAATTGGAACATACAATAAGTTGAAAATGAAGAAATTTGGACCATGCAAAATTTTGAAGAAACATGATTCAGGAAATGCATATGAGGTAGAGCTGCTAAGTGGGATCAATGTTTCCCCTATTTTCAACATTGCTGATTTATCAGAATATCATGAAGGTGGAATAGAGGATGGACCAACAGAAGAACAGTGGAGTATTCCGGCATCTACTTCAACAAAGGAGATAGAAGAGATCTTGGATAGCCATGTGGGAAGAAGTACTCAGAATAAGCAATATGAAGAATATCTGGTAAAATGGAAAGGAAGGCCTATTGAAGATTCTTCTTGGTTGTCTAAGGCAGAGGTTGACCATTTGGGTTTTCCTCACACAAACACATGAGATGTGACAGGGTCACTTCTCAAATTACCCTAGGTGTCTGATGCAGGAGCATCCAGTGGTGTAAGGGCAATCTTGCATCACCTAAAAAGAAGTTAATTCAAAATCATTGTAGTTGTTTTCATTTCTTTCCATAATTAGTGTTTTTGGTTCCATAATCGCTTGAATAATAATGTAGAACTTTCAATTTTCCCAAACTGCTAAAAATAGTAAACTGCTATTTTTAGAAAGTTTGCATTTGGGCATGGAATGAAGTCAAAATTTACAAGAAGTTACATAATCAAAATATAAGACCTTTGGTGAAGGAATCAGATGAAGATCATTTACGAGCTGAAAGATATTAAAGTTTCTGTTTCCTGAAAAATGCCTGAAAATTATTCAAACTCAGGTTTGAGGCACTAAACGGCCCCGTACGGGCCTGAAAATGGCCAGAACCGGCAGAGCTAGTTCTTAGCACGTAGATCACTCCGCAAGCTTTTCGACGCATAAAACGATTCGTCAATCGGAGTCCCGGATCAAAAGTTATGGCTCCCAGAAGTTGACCTATTTTTGGAGGGAGATGCAAAATTTGAGATTAGGTTGTTGGCCACCAAAAAGGCTATTAATTACCATTTTTGGGAACCCTGGGCAGTAGCAGAGTTAAGGGGGCAAGTGTAGAGTCAAGAATAGGTAGGAAAAAACCCTAGCTGATTTGGGGGTTACAGAAGGTGGAAGATTCCAGAGCCTGGTGATGGTAGCTGTAGTGTGTTGCAGCCTATAGAGGACTGATTTCTCTGATTGTAATTAAGCTTCTGTAATGTAATGAGTTGCCCAGATCAATAAAAAAAGTTCTATTCTCTGTGTTCAATTTCTATTATTGTGTGTTTTATGTTTTACCCCCTTCATCACAACTATAGATTTCACTTTTGTTGGATCAACTTCTATGCCTCATCAGGATATGATGTAGCCTAGGAGTTTTCTTGAAGAAACTCCAAAGACACACTTTTATGGATTTAGATGCACTTTATATTCTTCTAGCCGATCAAATATTTTAGTTAGTACATCTAGGTGTTTTTCTCTTGTCTTTGATTTTCCTAATAAGTCATCCACATAATCTTCCATGATCTTATGAAATAGGTCATGGAAGATTATGGTCATTTCCCTTTGATATGTGGCTCCTACTTTTTTAAGCCCAAAAGACATGACTACCCAACAATAAGTGCCCCATGCACAAATGAATGTGATTTTATGTTGATCTTCTTCAACTATTCTTATTGGATTGTATCTTGAAAAACCATCCATAAGAGATAGCATCTCATGTCCAGCTATTAAATCCACTATGATGTTGATGTTGGGAAGGGGAAAGTCATCTTTAGGACATGCTTTGTTTAGGTCTTTGAAGTTTGTACAAACATGGATGCCCCGAATGACTTTTTCTACTAGTACAATATTTAAGACCCATTCAGGATAGTTTATGGGTCAAATAAAGCCAACATCTAGGAGTTTCTTGAGCTCAACTTTGACCAGAAGTGTTATTTGAGTTTTTGTTTGACTAGTTTTGCATCAGGATGTACTACCAAGTGATGTATCACTAATGTTGGATCCAAACCAGGCATGTTAGCATATGTCCATGCAAAATTTTGACTTCTTTGTTTGAAGAATTCTAAAAAAAAATCTTGCTCTGCAGGGGTGAGTGAAGCGGCTCTGAAGGTGATTTTCAGTGACTTCTTTGTCCCAAGGTTAATTTCTTATGATTCTTCCACTAGGATGGGAGACCTTTCTTGATATAGTGTTGGTACTTTGGGGAGGTTCATTCTCTCATCTTTTGATGCTTCTAGAAGGTATTCACCAGGAGATACGTCATTTATTTTTACTTTTTTGTCATCCGATAGTGCCACATGGTGGTTTTCACTAGGGGATGTATTTTTTATTTTTATGTTTTTGTGACTAAGAGATTGGGAGGTCTCCTTGAAGTAGGTGAATGTGTTGAGCTCTATGATATATCTTACTTTATGATCTCCCAAGGATATGTGTTCCCTTACCCCCATTAGTTTTTTTATGGCTTCGTCATTCTGAACAATATCAAGTAATGGAGGCACTTTTCATCCAAGAGTTCCCACTGGGTGTGCCAACAGAAGATGATGGAAATGTTAGAAGACAATAAAACATAAGAGAAGCATAAAAACACTAAATATACCTCAAATATTCACACAATTCATTCTCCTTGATAGGATGGAGGGATGCATGCACCTAAGAAGCAATTCCTAGCTATATCCAATGCAAAAATAAATGTGGATTGCTCTATTCTAACCAACACATGTGAAGAAGAGGATTTAGCAATGAGATGGGAGGATTTTTGCTAAGATTTTGGCACAAATTAGATGCTTGAAGGATTGATTATGAAAATTCTTGGAGATGGCTTGTATTTATAGATTTTTGGAGGATTTTTATCAATGGTGGAGACTTCATAGTGAAATCAAGGGCTAGGGTTGCATCATCAAAATTGGAGGGCTCACAATATTTTAGAATTTTAAATTCCATTCTTGGAAAGGCTTTGTATTAATTAGGATAATGACTTATGAATGAATTAAAAATTCATTTGTGTGGGGGACAGTGAATTAAAAATTGAATTTTATGGATGAATAGGATGAGAATTGGCACATGCATGGATTTGGAAAGGTGAGGTGGAGACATGTGTGGGCTTTATTATTTAAATAATGCTCTTACATGAGTGATGAAAGATGAGGTGGAGACACATGTGACTCCCCTTAATTAAAAAATGTTAATTTTTTAATCAAGTGTGGAGAGATGGGATAATGGGGGGTTAGGCTAATTAAATAAGTGATTAACTTAATTAATATGGTTGTTGGAAATTAGGAGATGGGTTAATTAGTGGCATGAATTAATTAAGGGTTTACTTAATTAATTTGGGTCTAGGGGCTAGGTAGGCATGGTAGATTATTAAATAAATAATATTTATTTAATTAGCCTAGGTTTAGTCATGGGCTAGGTGGATTAATTAAATAAATGTATTTTATTTAATTAATTTAGGTTAGTGGTAAAGGATGGAATAATCAATTAAATAAATTGTGATATTTATTTAATTAATTATGAACAAGGGACTATGGAAAGTAGTTAAAATAATTAAATAAATTGGTTTTATTTAATTAATTAGGGAATAGGATATGTTGGTGCAAGCATGTTAGGAAATGGTAGTATGGGTTATGCCATTTTCAGATGTCTACACCTTCAATCAAAAGAAAAAAAGAAAGGAGAAAGTAAATAGAAACAAAAGTACAAAGAAACAAAAGAAGGGTGAGTGGAGCTATCACTCAAGAGAGGAACTTTGGAGTTCCTCCTCCCTTCCCACTTCCATCCTACAAAACAAAAGAGAGTAAAAATAACCTTAGAGAAGGGAAATATAATTTTTCAAACCATTTACTTTAGGGTTTCCTAGTTTCCCTTATATATATCCACGTAAATTTTCAATGTAAAGTAACACACATATATATTGACATTAATTCAAGGAAAAAAACAACAATATATATACATTTACATTTAATGGAATGTATAAAATAACATCAATATACTTTTTTATTTCCTAACTAAATCCATGACAACATTTCAAATGGAGTGTTTATGTGTATATATTCTTCTTTGCAAGTATTAAAGCAATTTCCCTTGCAACATACATACAATGGATTTTCACACATACAATGCAAGAGTAGAGAACCATATGTGAAAGTAAGTGTATTTCTTTTTTGTTGTTACAATGATAAAATCACAAATTATTTTCTTCCAAGAACAATGCATATATACACAATGTAATAAACTAATTTCATTGTTCTCTCACAATCTCCTCACAAATATAACCACCACACTAGAAAATGAATGTAAGTAATTATGTAATCCCCTTATGATACCCAAGTAAACTCTACAACACAAGTAAAAAATATGAACACCATATTTCACCCACAAAGAGAAGTTGTATAACAAAGGATTAATCCATGGGTGAATAAATGTAATCCAAATTATTTGACATGTAGCACAACTATTGAATCTTCACAACCTAAAAAATGAAAGCTTCTCAGCAAGGCCAATGGAGGCTTTCTCACATCCCAACCATGGGGCTTACTCATAATTCCACCCCTAAGCAAAGAGGCCCTTTATGAAAACCAATTAACACACACAAGAGGGAGGAATACATCCACATATGTAGCAAAATAAATAATAAAACTCCCATGATGCCCAATGATTTACACACAATGAATTCATGATAAGAATCATATGATAGGGGAGAAGAGGGGACTCCCTCCAATGAAGAAATAATAGTAATGAAATACCAACTCATCCATATATCACATCTAGTCATCCTTTAATAAATTTTCCAACATCCTCCATTCAACATCACTCCAAGCTCAACCACCACACCTCCCACAAAATAGTCATTCACAATGGTACTCATACCAAATAACAAATCACAAAGATACTCATGCCATAATTACCTTATCAAAGGAATAAGTATTTTCCCCAAGGATGTTCTACACCTCCCTCAACCCTTCACATGGGTTTCTCTCATCTAATTGGGAGAGCCTGACCCAACACAACACCCTTTTCCCAACAAAAACACAAACATTACATCCCAATCCCAACACAAGGAACACATTCAAGCACAAAACTTCATCTAAATACACACATTACAAATGAAGACATTCATCATATACATCAAGGAGGATTATGAAGCCTACCTCAATAAGCTTCCAAGTATTGGGTGAGTTTCACTTGTTGAAGCTCCTTTCAAGAACTCCTTTCCAAACAATTCTCTCCCAACTCTAAAGTTCTAATATTTCCTCTCAATCACATACACAAGAAAATAAAAAATGAATAAAAAACCCCCATTTAACCTTACAAGAGAGATACAAATAATATATGTCATGTCACTTCTCCTCTTCTAATGAGGACGTGGCACATGGTGTTGGAAATGTGTGTTGTCACTGATGTCAACTCAATATGTGTCAACCTAAGGTTAGAGATAATGAAGTTGTTGGACAGTGGAAGATTTGAGAGAGATAATTTGACTCAGGTCAGCATGGTTAAGGCAGGTCAGTCTAGAAGACCTAGCAGATGAAGAAAAGTTGTCTAATTGTGATGCAATGATCAATATGGTGCCTAAGTATGATGTGGAGGCGAGTACATATGTTCTAACATGTTTCTAGCATGCCTACATTAATATCCTACCATTCTAGTGTACCGCACTTAGAGAAAAGTTACAAAAGTTTGGCTAAGGATTTCACAAGTGTATATCCTAAGGCAAAATTATAGTATTTTGGTCCGCATTCCTCCGCAAAGCAAGATTTAGTCTTGTGGTTCAGAAGATAAGTTTACTAGTATATAAACATGTTATATCCAAGATTTCATCTCATTATGCCTTCAGCAAAGAAAGCTATTAATGATAGAGTTTCAGACTATGACTTGACAGTGTAAAGCAATGGTGGAAACCTATTGGATGCTCTGCATTCCTCTGGAAGAGAACTAGTGCCCATGTGGTTTTGCAAATATGTTTGGAGATGTTTAATGTATACTACCTTGTAGTATCAAGTGCTCTAACGGTTTGCAAAGTTGACTTCAAATGACAGAAGTAATACAGACAATTCTAGATGTAGAAGTATTCTATAGAACACATGTTTGAGTACTTGTGGAAGATGGAGAAGGTAGAGATCAGCTATATGAGTGTCTGCAGAGACTCTACATGCTTCATAATATCTCAGGTTTGAACCACATACAATTCTCTCTTATTTCCTATACTACATGAGGTACTCAAGTCAGTTAGTAAAAAGTTGTATATTACTATCCTCTGGATTACAGTATACTAGAATTAAGTCTTTGATTTCCTCTAGAAGTGATAGATTAAGTTGTATAGATCTGGGAATGTGTTCATAATAGTTCATAAGTTCATTTCTAAGATTTTTAGATGTTTTGGTGTACCACAATGTAAAATCCTAAATCTTGGAATATCACAATCTATCTGAAATGCTTTGTTTTCATCAATTCAACATGTTTCTTGCTTTACGTATGCATATATTGATTAGATACTCTAGGAGAATGGTGTGTGGATAGTTTTAAGAAGATACATGGTTGAAATCTTCATCCACATAATGTTTTTGGCTTCTTCCTGGTGATATGAAGATGGCCAGTTAGCAGTGGTATTGTTGATTGGGCCAACAACTTAGTTTCCTTCATATGCAGTGAATCCTAATTGGTTGTTTTGGTATAAAAGGATGTGTTATGATGCATTTTGGGTCCTATTGTGATGTTTTATGATCTGCAACCTATTTACTCTTCATATTGTATATATTTGATGCCAACCTATGGAGAATCACATTATCACACATTTCAACTAAGAGTCTTTTTGGTGTCGACCTAATCAATGTTTTGAGATGTTGTGGAGGATATATATAGAAAAAAAATTCATTTGTGGAGCGTATGAAGTGTATATGAATGCAATGGAATAGAATGTGAAGGATGAAGTGTGTGAAGTCAGTTTGATTAAGTAATTGTGCAGAAAAGAGGACTGCAACATCAACATAAGTCAAATGCTTCTTTCATAGAAGTTCATAGTTATGTCATCATTGTAATTCTTTGTAGTAGTGAGATTTCTTTAGGGATTTGTAACTTCCTTGGGTTGTATCCTATTGACTTGTTTTCCCCTCCCCAGAGTCAAATAGCCTAGCTTGAAAATCTTGATGAAATCCCTTAAAATCCTGATATCCTTCAATTTTTAGTGTAAAACATTGCAAAAATCTCAGAAAATTCTTGTGGAGAATCCTTGTGAAAAACCTAGGAAAACCTAGAATTTTCTAAGTCCTAGCCTTAGTCTTTTGGCCTTTCTTGCCCTTTGTCAACAAATCTTCAGGTTCGCAAACTAGCCAGTTCGCCGACTAGCCGATTCACTGACAAAGGGAAGAAAACTCAAAATTTGACTAAGGAAAGCTCTTTGCATTTTCAGTAATTTCCATGTTTTGTGAACTTTTCAAAAGTTCAAAATTTCACAAGTTTGTCGATTTGGCGATTTGCTGACAATGGGCTAGGAGAGCGGGTTTCTTCAAATGTTTGTCTAAGACATAGAGGAGCTAAGGAATTCCTTTATCGGTAATTTTTAGAAGTCGCAAACTCTTCAAAAGTTTGAGAATTCTTAGGTTCATTGATTTGGTGATTCCCCAATAAGGAAAGCATAAGGGAAGGGCTTGCAAGAAATTGGCTAAGTAAAGAAGAAGAATGTTTGCCTTTGTCGGCAAATTTATGGTTTGGAAATTTAAGTTTGCTGATCAGCAAGTTCGTCAATCAATGACTTTGCTGACAAAGGGAAAAGGGTAGAGGAAAATGAAACAAGGCTTTATTCATAATTTTTAGAAAGCGCAAACTTTTAAAAACTTTGAAATCTCCATGGTCTGCCAACAGGGCAAATCATCGACAAAGGGAAAAGAGAAACATTCGCGAAGGAGCAAATGGGCCCATAAAGAGAAATCAGCTAAGGCATAGTTGGTTCGCTAAATGTAAGTTTTGCTGAAAAAGATTTTTTCGATAAGGCAAAAAGGAGAGTGAGGAATTAGCTAAGGGAAAATGGTTTGGCAAAGTGATATTTCACTAACAAAGGAGGACTTGGTTCGAAAGTTGAATATTTTACCGATAAGGCATGGAAATGGCTAAGGCAAAGAAAAAGAAGCCTTATCAAGGAATGGGTAAAAGTGCAAACTTTCCAAAGTTTGAAATTCCTCAAGTTCACCGATAGAGAAGGAGGTGGAAGTGGTCAAGTTTGGGAAAATAGAATTTTGTCGATAAAGAGGAGAAAGTGGGAAAAGCACAGAGTTCAGGAAATGAAGATTTTGCTAATAAGGCAAAAAGCAAGCCAATTTCATGGAAGTGGAAATTCTCCAATAAGGCAAAGGTTAGAAAATTCAAAGGCATGCTCAGTTCAAGAATTGGAGAATTCATCGATAACGTGAAAGGTGGCTAAAAGGCCGACTAGTCGACAAATCAGTGAAGTAGAGAACAAGGCAAGTAGTTTGGTTTTCTCTTGGTTTTCTGACAAGATGAAAAGTAGATAAAGGAGCATGAAAAGGAGCAAAAGGAAAAAGTTTAGTAGATGAGGAATTTGCTGATAAAAGTAGAAAAGGGTAGAGTTTGAAAAGTGACGATTTGATGATAAGAGTAAATAGAAAAGCAAAATGGTTTGGTAAAAGATACTTTTGTCAACAAAGCAAAATGAAGACAAAAAGGCACTATAGGCTTGGTTCAAAAAAGTGGCAGTTTGCCAATAAGTGAGAAGGAAGAAGAAAGGAAGGTTCAAAAATGAGAAGTTTGTGGATAAGGAAACATTAGCACCAAAGAGATAAAAGGTAAAGGCAAGCTTGGTTCGCAAAATGAAGAATTCGCCGATAAGGTGAAAATGAACCAAATGGAGAAAGTTCACAAAAATAGCTTTTTTTTTATAAGGCAAAAGAGGATGGCTAGAATAGTTTTGAAAAGTAAAGTTTTGCCAATAAGGCATGTTAGATTCTATGAGAAGCAAGAACTGAGCCAGGATCCGATGTCAGTCGTAGATCATATGCAGCTCCACTCGACAGATGATCAAAGATCAAAATAGCAAAATGAAGAGATATCTGAAATGAGAGAGAAATAGAGACAAAGAAAGAGAATTTTGAGAAGACTCTCAATACTCTGACTGAGCTATCACTAAACTGATATTCGAGCTAGTGAAGGTGAGAGGAGAGTGTTGTATATATAGCAAAAATGGGGCATATACATCCAAGAGGTGCATTAACTCCCATATCCCATAAAAGGTGGGAGGTTTTACCTACTTGGTAAATGCCAAAACATGTGGCATAACCTCTTTACATGAAAACAAAAAAGGAGTTATAAGAGGTGGCACATAAAGACAAAAGAGTGTGAGAACTCTAACTACCCCATAACCTACTTAGGTAAGGACAGAATAGTGGTTATGAGAGGTGGCACAAAAAGCCAAAAGAGGATGTGTAACTCAACTACCCATGTGTGGGAGAGAGTTACACATGTAGCTGATGTATTTTGCCACGTGTCCTCATATTAACCACATATAATAAACCTAAGCAAGCTGAATAATGTGTAGGAAAAAGAAATATCCCTAAGGAAAATAAAAAACCTACACTAACACCCCCCTTAAGCGTAGCTTAGGTGGGTGAAAAGATATGGGTCCCGGCAAGTGAAGCTTGGTGAGATACCCATGTACAAAGAAAAATCTCTCACAAACGGAGAAAAGGAGAGAACCAAGTGGGAAAAAAACTCCTCCCAAAAAGAGAAAAGAAAACACCCCCCAAAGTAGAGAGAGTGAAGCGAAGGACTAAGAAGCCCCTCCTGAAGTAAACATTGGCCACACCCCTAGCAAAGCTCGT
Organism: Cunninghamia lanceolata; assembly: GCA_027924645.1. Lineage (NCBI taxonomy): Eukaryota > Viridiplantae > Streptophyta > Pinopsida > Cupressales > Cupressaceae > Cunninghamia > Cunninghamia lanceolata. The sequence goes on along the minus strand of BSBN01001622.1, from coordinate 457,127 downwards.
AGATGAAGGAACTTGCTCTCAGTGAAGGGTTTGGTGAAGATGTCTGTGATCTACTTCGATGTCTGAATGTACTTGAGATCAATGATGTTTGCATGAATCAGCTCCCGAATGTAGTGCATATGTATCTCAATGTGTTTGGTCCTCTGGTGATGGACTGGATTCCTTGAGATCTGTATTGCACTCTGATTATCACAAAAGATGACTGTGGGCTTTCTGAATGAAATGCCAAACTCAGTGAGAATATTCTAAAGCCAAATGGCCTCTCAGTGGTAGCATTAACTGCCCCTCGATACTCAGCCTTTGTAGATGAAAGAGCAATTGTAGACTACTTCTTGCTCGACCAACAAACTGGACAGGAACCAAGTGAGAAGCAATATCCTAAAGTAGACTTGCGATCTTGAGAATCACCTACCCAATCTGAATCTGTGTATCCCACCAAGTCTAATTCCACGCTCGCTGCATAGTGAATCCCTTAACTATGAGTTCCCTGAACATAGTGGAGAATCCTCTTAGCTACTTTCCAATGCAACTCATGTGGCTCCTACATAAACTGAGAGACCATGCCCACGGCATATGAAATGTCAGGCCTCATGTGAGTCAAATAGATGAGACTCCCAACAAGCTGTTGGTATAAAGTGCCATCAACCAAGGGTGAAGAGCACTTAGCCTGAAGTTTGACCCCTAACAGAAATGGAGTCAATGCAGGCTTACAGTCAGCCATGCAAAATTTGGAGAGCATGTCAAGTGCATACTTGGGTTGTTCCATGAAGATACTTGAAGATGAATGAGTAATCTTAATCCCTAAAAAGTAGTGCAAAAGACCCAAATCTGACATCAAAAATCGATCATGAAGTGCAATTTTCACTACTTTGATGGTGGATGAGTGATTCCCTATGATCAACAAGTCATCGACGTAGAGAACTAAAAATGTCAGAGTATCATCCTGCTACAAAATGTAGATGTTTGAATCAGAATGGCATCGAGTGAACCCAACAGATAGAAGGAAGGAATCCATTTTGGCATACCAGGCCCGAGGAGCCTGTTTGAGGCCATAGAGAGACTTCCGAAGTCGACAAACCAATGAAGGATCCTAAATGAACCCTTATGGCTGCTCCATGTAGATTTCCTCTTGAAGGTCACCATGAAGAAAAGCACTCTTCAGATCCATCTGATGAACTTCCCAATGATGGACTACAACTATAGCAAGTACAAGTTGGATAGAATTCATTTTGGCTACTAGTACAAAAGTCTCAGAGTAGTCAATCCCAAGTACTTGGGAGAAACCTTTAGCGACCAAGCGAGCCTTATGCTTGTCAACTGACCCATCTGCTACAAATTTTGTTCAATAGATCCACTTGCATCGAACAAGTTTTCTTCCCTTAGGAAGAGGGACTAAATCCCATGTGTGATTCCTTTCCAAGGAACTAATCTCTTCCTGCATTGTTGCATCCCACTCGAGGACACTAGAAGCTTCCCGAAAGGTCTATGGATCAGAAGTTGAAGCAACGAAGAGATGCGGAGCCTACTGAAATTGTCACCTTATTCTTCTTGTATCTAAAGGATCACCAACCCAATCACCTGCTGACTGCAAAGTCTGACGAGCCCAAAGAGGTCCTGTGGCAAGAGAATCATCAACCTCTGAATGATGACTGGGAGAAGAGGGTGGATCCTCATCATCACGGTCACCATCTGAAGTGGAGGAAGAAGACTCCTCATGTGGATTAGGAGGATTAAGATCCTCTGAAGAACTATCATCATGATACAATGTCTCCAATGTGATAGTGGATGGAGAGTGGTAGGAGAAGAACTAGAAGATTCCTCCTCAAAACGAACACTCCTTTGAATGAACAGCTCATGAGTTGTGTTGATGAATGTTTTAACACAGTCATAACAATAGTTAAAATTCACATAAAATGAACCTAACTGACTTGAAAGATATGAAGGAATCGATTAAGATTTTCTTAATCCCAAGTTTAATATGGTCAGGTCTTGACCTGTTGGGCAAATTCAGTAGGTTGATGTGAAGCTGTAATGTTCAAGGGGCCTTATGTGATTTAGGGTTTCTTAATAGTTTACTAGGCTCAAACTATGCAAAAGATCATAAATATCAACATGTTGTTCATTCTCTTGCATAAAAGTGTTACTGGGCTGCAAAGCTTTAAAGGGGTTTCTTGAATTATTGCAAGCCTTCTTCTCTTCAATATTATGAAAATTGTCTACTTTTAACTCTATTGTTTATGCTTTTCAAATATGAGACAAATTTCCTTCAAATTTCTACGTTTAAGCTAAGTATTTTAGGTGGGTTGGGAAAACTTAGAAAGATCTAAACTAAACTTCATTCATTCTACCAAAGGATCTAATTGTTATGTTATGCACTTTATAAATCATACAGCAACTTGATCAAATCCACAGACAAAACCTTAAGTGTAAATTCTGAGCATTTTCACAAACATACACTTAAAATTGCAAGCTCTAAGAGAAAATGTTTCAAACACAATGAAGAGCAAGAAAGCACTCAGAAGATAGATGCAAAATTCCAGATTCAATTGTATTAGAAACAGACAGTCATATAAGATTTACAATGTCTAAATGACTCTTAGCTTCATTGATCAAATTACAGAAAACTTACAAGCTTTACAGATACAGCAAGGAGGCAGGATGTTCCACACGCTCCTTGTTGCAGACACAGGTGACCTCCTTCTACTCCTAAATGCTAGGCTAAGTGCTACTTTTACAAAAAATTTCTACTACAAATCCCTATGTAGCCCCTGTGTAAAGTTTTACAGTGTAAAGAGGCATAATATATAGACTTGACTGTCCTCAATACAACTCAAAACCATAGTTTGAACCCTAGTTCAAACCTCCAATTACATCATTAAATGATGGAGGACAAGTCTCCAAAAATATCTCTGAGCATACATCAAATCTAGGCGAAATATGCCCTTTTGGAAACCCTAGCAGCTCAAAAATAACTTCTGTTGTCTACTATAATAATGTTTCCATCTGCATTTTGTCTTCATCATTGAAGACCCTTTGACTTCCTTGCCCTTCATCCTTATATGATGTGATCTGATCCACCGCCTGGTAAGAATGTTAGATTGGCCATTAAAGCTTCGTCTTTAATATCTACCTGCACGCCGCCACTGTGTCGGCAACTCTGCAACTTCCTAGCTACCTCGAAATAACTCTAGCCATCTATAATAAACAAGAAAGAAATAAGCACCACATTGTTTCATAAATTAGAAGGAAAATTAAACACCTATTAAATCAAGTTGTGAATGTGCAAACCCAGAAATCAGGCCCTAAAACCGTGAAAATGGCGTGTCAAAATGCATATACAACATTAAAAAAAGTCAGGTCAACCATCGTTGACCAGAAAACATGCATTCGGGCTCAAAAATGCTTCAAAAACCTATCGCCTTGCTTTCTTGCCATTTTCTTGTTCAAATCCTTGTATATGGCGGAAGTATGTCTCTCTTGTATATCGGGTTGCACTTATAGACATACAAGCAGTAAAATATGCAAGGAATTTTCTATTTTGGACTTTCATTTCGAATCCGGCTTGTATGTATAAGGTGATATGTATGCCTCGAAACATATACACCAGCACGGACATATACAAGGACTTAAGCTTGTTTAATAGACTTTTCGGGTCTGCACTTGTATATTGGGAGGCCTTGTATATTGCACTGTATGTAATGCAATGTATATTGCGCAAAACATGCAACAACTTAACCATTTTTAATAACCCCCTCAGGTCCGTCCAATGTATATTGCCAATGTATCTTTCACTTGTATGTCCAAACATAAAAGCGCTAAATGTACATTGATTTAACTCTGTTTCATAATTTTTTGGTTCCGTGGCTTGTACAAGTCATTGTATATCAGCTTTGTATGTCGAAACATACAAAGCACAAAATATACAAAGACTTAACTCTTTTTAATAAGTACATCGGGTCCGCCCAATGTATATTTGCATTTTATACAAGCCCGCGGATATACAACAAATTAACCCCGTTTCACAACCCTTTGAATTCCGCGCCATGTATAAAGCCCCCCTTGTATGTACAAATATACAAGCCCAAAATGTACAATGATTTAACATTGTTTTAATAAATCTTCGGTTCCGGCCCTTGTATAAGTGCATTGTATGTTTCGACCTACCAAACATACAAACATGAGATACATGCAACGGAATTCAATCATTCATTCATTCAAACTCTAAAACCATTTCAGGTCTACCTTGTATGTATGCATAAACTTTTACCAAATGCATACAAGGAAAGGATATACAATCGCCTTTGTATATGAAAGCGATATACAAAGGGATTGTATATGCAATATGCAAGCGACTCAACATGCAAACAACCTTGTATATGAACCTGATTGCAAATGTGACTAAGTATAAAATGACCCTGTACATACAAAGGACCTTGTATATCAAAAGCGATATACAAATGACTTTGTACATGCAACATACAAACCTGAATGTACATTTTACCAAAATGATCATAACTTGCAAAATATGGCAAATTTTAAGATGGTTCAAAAAGCAACCCTAGCTCATGTTTTACAAGAAATCCAACCATATTATGCCCTAGTACTGAAATGTAATTTTTCTCTAGTTTTAACAAAGTTTTCCATTTTAACCCTCTTTTCCCTTTTACCATCAAGCAGAACACACACAAGCAGAAAAGAAAAACCACAGCAGGGGTCCTCATTTTGCTAAGGGGTAAAATGGGGCATGTTGTGAACATCACAACAACTAGCAACCAAACAAATATAATTAAATTCAAAGTATTCAAGAAAACCAAATGTAATAAATTCATAACTTCCAACTATATTTCTTGCAAATTATTATTCAACTTGAAACCTAAGGTATTCAATAAGGGTGCATGAATTTTCCCTTTCAGTTTAAGTGTGTGCATGTGATTAATTATCCTCATCTTGAAGATTGATTAAACAAACCAGTGACTAATATTAGCCTACGTAGTTGAGGTTATTCCCTCATAGCCGACAGGATAGAGCCTTGCTGCCAGTGAGCGTCCATAGCCCTGACAAGGTTATCATTACAATTCTCCTAAGTAGAGCCCCACTACTAGCGAGCGTCCATAGCCCTGGTAGAGTTACTTAGATGGCTTAATCTAGATTTTTAGTATAATCCGCTTTATTTATTTATATATATTTTTTATTTTATTGATATTTGATAGAAGTTTTTCATAAGATGATACAATTGTAACTGCATGATGCAAAGAATGGTCACTTGCTGAAATTAAGCTGAGAATTGTAATGGTAGCAAGGGTGACCTCAGATTTTTCACCTAATATCTACACTAGTAGGTTCAACAAACCCAAGGATTTTAGGTGTGTCATCATGAGAAACATCCCTTGAATTCTCAATCACTAGTATTGAATACGAAATTTCAGAAGCTAAACAACTCTCTACATTCATGACAGTCACAACAAGTTATGCATAAATTGCAAATGGTTAACTTGAATATTCTAAATTTTATACTATTTTCAATGGTTGTTAGCTTCCTCCTTAATACTCTAAAGGAAAACAAAGATCCCTACTGAGGAGACAACAACAAACTATATAAGAAAAATAAAAACAAAGCAAAAGAAAAACTGTACAAACAACAAAACAGAGACAAAACAACAAAACAAAAAGGAACAAAAACAAAACTGTACAAGCAACTAACCTACAAAAGGAAACAACAAAAGAAAACTATACATTACTTACACTATATTACACAACAAAAGGACTACCTTTTACCTCAAGCCTGGAAGTAGTGTTTCAAATGTTGGCCATTAACTGGTAATGACACATCCTCCCCAGTCAAGGTCTTGAGTCTAAATGTGTTGTCTCCTATTATTTTTGAGACTTGCAATGGACCTAACCATAGTTTGTCAAATTTTCCATGACTCCCCTTCTTTTCATTTGCTTTATCCCAGCACAGCACTAAGTCTGATATCCTAAATGTTTTGACTCTTGCCCTCTTATCAAACCACCTCTTAACTACTGCTTGGCATTTGGCAAATTTCTCGATGGCTTGACCTCTTTTCTCATCTAGTTGTAGCATTTGTACTATCCTGGCTTCCCTATGATTATCAAAGCCTAAATACTCATTGGTAAACTTCCAGATTGGTATTCTTAGATTTATTGGAAGTATGGGATCAGTCTCATAAACTAAATGATAAGGTGTACTACCTAAAGCTATTTTAAACTTGGTCCTATCTACCCACAATGCATACTTTAACAAGGCATTCCACTCTCTAGGACTCTTTGCAATTAGTTTCTTGATTATATCTAATAAAAAAAAATTTGTAGATTCAGCTAATCCATTACCTTGAGGGTAATAATTTGAAGAAAACTTTAAAACAATCCCGTATTCAAATGTCCATTTAGAAAATTTCAGAGAAGAGAAAGTAGGGTCATTGTCACATACCAATGAATAGGGAGTTCCAAACCTGGTTATGATGTTTTCTTCAAGAAACTTGATAACTACCTCAGTCGTGGAGAACTTGCAGCATGTGGCCTCAGTCCACCTTGTATAGTAGTCCGTCACCATCAGTATGAACTTGTGTCCTGCAGAAGATGCAGGATTGATGACTCTGATGAAATCCAGACCCCATTGTGCAAATGGTCTTGATTCAATCACAAGCTATAATGGATTGGCCTGATTTCTTCCCTTATCTAATGTAGTCTGACAGATGTGGAAACTCTTAATGTGACTCTCTATATCCTTGAACATCGTAGGCCAATAATAGCCTGCCCTCAATATTTTATGTGTTGTAGCTAGATGGGAACCATGGCCAGCTCCATACTTGTCATGTAGTTTTGTCAACACCTTATCTGCCTCAACTCTGTTTAGGCATCTCAAATAGATTCCATCATGGTTCTTCCTGAATAGAAGACCTCCCTGCACCATATACTTTTGTGCTTTAATCCTCAAAGCTCTCCTCTGAGAAGCTTTCATCCTATTTGGGTACTTTCCAGCTATTAGAAAAGCATTTAAATCGCCATACCAGTCTGATGCGTCCTGGGAATTCAGTACATACTGCTATTTTATCAAATCTGGGTCTATGTTCGCTATTGTTTGTACCAACACCTGCCCTCTGACTAGCTTCATGGGAATGATTTCCATGTCAAACCCTTACAGCGTGGTGATCCATTTGGCCCTCTTTTCCCCGAGTTTGTTTTGCATCAGCAGCATCTTTACTGCTGCATCTGGCACTATGGCTTTGACCTGGCTACGCAAAATATAATGCCTAAATTTCTTCATGGCCCTCATTAGTGCGAATGCTTGTCTTTTAGTATCTAGATATCTCAGTTGTGCATCCTTCAGCGGCGTGCTCATAAAAGCTATGGGTTTCTCTTCATTGTCTACACCCTTCTGCGTTAAGGCAGCTACGACTGAATGGGAGGATGCAAAGGAATATATGTAAAATGGCCTTGTGTAGTCTGGACTTGCCAGTACAGGGGCATTAGAATGGCCCACTTGATATCTTCGAATGCAGCCCTAGCCACAGGTGTCCACTCCATTTGCGCATCTTTCTTTAACATGGCATTCAATGGCTGCACGATTTCTGCAAAACCCATGATGAACTTTCAAACAAAGTTAATTTTACCAAAAAATGATTTCAACTCTTTCCTACTGTTTGGTGTTTGCAAATTTTTTATTGATTCTATTCTATCTGGGTCAATCGATAGTCTAGTTTTAGAAATGACATGCCCTAGTAATTTACCTTTAGTTACCCCATATGAACATTTCTTAGGGTTAAGGGAAATTTCGTACCTCTCACATCACTTAAGTATTTTCTTGAGATCTTTAGCGTGAGTGGATGCATCCTTGGAATACATAGTCAGATCATCCATATACACAACAATGCACTTACCTAATAACCCACGGAATGCAATGTCCATGGCTCTCTAAAAAGTGGCACCTGCATTGATCAGACCAAAGGGCATTCTCCTATATGCATAATTTCCCCATTTACAAGTGAAGGTGGTTTTTAATTTGTCATCTCTATCTATTAAAACCTGGTTATAGAACAAGAAACCATCTAAGAAAGACATCATCTTTGCCTTGTTTACTGCTTGCAGCACTTCGTCTATGGGAGGCAGAGGATAATTATCCTTTTCAGATGCTTTGTTCAAATTTCTAAAGTCTACGCATAACCTGATGTCTCCATTTTTCTTCCTTACTGGTACTAGGCTAGCTACCCAAGCTGAATGTCTGACTGGGAAAATTATTCTGGCAGACAATAACCTCTTTACTTCTTCGAAGATTAAAGGCTCTAAAATGGTGTTCACAGGCCTTTGTTTTTGCCTAAATGGTTTAAGATCTGGTCTCAAAGGTATCACGTGGGTTATGATGGACGTATCATATGTTTTCAAGTCTTCATACATCCATGCTATAATGTGTTTATAATCTTTCAGAGCATCTATAATTTCTTTTCTAATCTTCTTAGAATAGGCCTTTCCAATTTGTACATTCTGGGGATTCTGCTCTGTTCCTAAGTTATATGGATCACACCTTCCTCCCTTTGTTTTAGGCAAGTCCTTCTATTTTACTACTCCATCAAAGTCAAATATTTGCTCTAACTCAATTACCCCTTTGGGTAAGAAGTTACTTTTCAAGTTGATTATATCCTCTTCATCCCATGGTATCTCAGGCCTTTCTTGTTCATCAATGATTTGAGCCTCAAATACCTCATTACAAGTCAGAAAATCAATAATTTGTTGATCCCCCCAAATACTTGAAAGTGTGTAACATTGTCTGGGATACTGGGAACATTAACTAATTCAACAGCAAATCGCCTCAATTCTGACAGTGTCAAGGGTTGTAGTGTGCTAGTAGCAACTGCTAGTGCATCTAGTCTATGGTTCAGTTTTCTAGGGATATGCTCTATGTTGAAAGCATCAAATGAATCTATTAAACCCCATACCCTATGTCTGTAACAAATCATTTTCTTGTAATTGCAAGCATATAGTTTCCTTACTTGTCTGACCACTAGCTCAGAATCTGAAAATACCTTAATCATTTTTACCTTTTTTTTGACGGCCATGACAAGTCCCAAAATCAAGGCTTCATATTCAGCAATATTGTTAGTACAGGAAAACTGCAGTCTATATGCTGCTAGATATGATTTACCCTGAGGATCTATAAGTTCAACACCTGCACCCGCACCTTGTTTTGATTTGGACCCATCACACTTTAGTGTCCACATGCCATCTTTACTTTTATGACCTTTTACCTTGGCATGCTTTGTCCCTTCTATCACTTGTGAGGTGCTAACCTGTTTATTCATGGGTATTTCTGTTTGGTCAACTTGCATATGTGTATTTTCAGCTTATAAATTAGAAAGACAACTACCCTCATCCTTTATTCCTTCTCTTAAAACTAAAATCAGAGCATCTACATTACTCTAAAAGTATCTCTGTGGTTGATCAGGATTCACATTTCCCTCTTGCAGCCCTACTCTCTTTGTACATTTTTTGTATTCATATTCAATGGTGTCTTTGCACATTCCACAACTTTCCTCAAAATGTGGCCTATCGTGAACTCTACATCTGTTCTTATACAGTTTACATTGGGCTGGCAGATTTTGTTTAATGCACTCTTCCATCTCTTGTCTAATGGCATGACCAAATTTGTTCATTGCACTATTTTCTTCATCCGAAGAATTTCCATCAGACTCAATGAATAATGATGTCTCACTGCTGACATGTTTTTCTCTAAAGTTTAACATCATGATCTCTTCAATTTGTACCCCATTGTTAGCAATCCTATAAACACCAGGTTCAATAGCAGCATATAATATTTCATTAGTTCGATTATACTCTGTTATCATATGTTTCATCCTAGGTTTTGTCTCTATTCTAATGTGGTTTGGGACACCTCTCCAAGGTAGCCACATATGCAAAAAATCAGTGGCCATATATCCGTTTAATGTCTTGGACCAATCCCTACTCAGCAACATTCCATAATTCACAGGTATATTCACTATTTGAATGTCAATGAATTGTCTTACCCTAGGGTCTGAAGCTAATTGCATCTGAATGTTCATCAATTCTCCTATTACACTAACCTCGGTTTTATCTAATTGTGTGACAACCTTGGCAGATTTGGTGGGGGTCAGTCCTAGAGTTTTACATATCCCTAAGGGCATTACGTTGGCCGATGCACCAGAGTCTACCATGCAATTGTGTATGTTCTTCCCACATAATCTAACAGTTAACAAGAAAGGAGGAGCATCTTTCTTATCAGCATACATTACTATATTTGTATTGGAAGGGTGCTCAACTTTCTTACCTTTCTCTTTAGGTGGTGAATCTCTATTAGGAACAACTATATCAGAAGCAACCTCATCTGTCATGGATGTATCCAGAGATTTTATAAAAGCATTTCTGATCCCTGGGGTTTTCAATAATTCATTCAGAGGTATACTAACCTTAATTTTCTTTATTTCCTCTGACAAGTAACTCATTAATCTTGTTGTGTCTATTGTTTCAATTTTACTTTTTTGGACCTTTTGTACTACTATTCCACTGTTTGTATGATGATTAGCTTTAAGTATGGCGGGATTGTTGCTAGCATTCTGATCTGGGGGTGTACTAAAGTTGTTAGGAGGGATGGAAGTGGTGAAAGGTCCCCCTGGCCTAGTGTTGTTCCTTAAATTGTAGGTGTGGTTTTTATTTGTTTGTTGAAAAGCCTACACCTCTTCTATTTCAGTCAATACTTCATTTTCAGTTTCAAAGGGAAACTGAAAAGCATTTAACACAAAGGCTGATTGAGGATAAAGATTTTCACGGAAGTATTGTTCATCCTCTAACAATTGATCTTCTTTCTCTTCTGTAGTTGCAAAGGTAAAGGTTTCTAAAACTAAAGTTGTATCATACCCCGAGGGTACTACCTCATTACCCTTGGGAATGAGAAATTAAGAAGTAGGAGGCTACACATCTATATTAAAAATGATGGCTGCTAAATGGAACTGTGGACAGTTGAGCTCAGCATGGGCATTGGTATTGTGAAATCTGCACCAATTTTTTAGTGATGTATTGGCCATTTGGATGCCAGCTATTTGTTTTGCATCATGATTATCTATATTCTCAAAAGGAGAAGCTAGAGTACCATTGTTTGGTCTGGTGTTCCATGCTTTGGGTGGCTTGGGTTGATTCTGATTTTTGTTATTGTTACCCCAGGCCCTATTATCTATCATTGGCCCTCTATTTTGCATTGGTTGCCCTCGGTTATGACCCTGATGCTGATTATAGTTTTGTCTTTGATTTGAATATTGGCCTTGGCTGTTATTTTGGATATGGCTCTGATTGTAGTTCTGATTGTAGTGCTGATTTTGATTTGAATTATAGTTCTAATTTTGGCCTTGGTTATAATTCTGATTTTGATTGTATCCTTGGTTGCCTCTTCCATAGAGATTCTCATTTCTTAGTTGTGTCACTTTAGTGGTTAATCTTTTCAAGTGTGCAGTGATCTCTTTGATTTCTTCCCTTTCTTCTTGTGCCTTTGCCACAGTTGTATCTCTAGGAGGTTAGAAGAAAGGCTGACCACTATTCTGACTGTTATTAGCAGTGTTACCCGTATAAGGAGCTATGGCTTGGATTGGGGTAGGACTATACACAGGTGTGTATGTAGGAACCGGATTTAATAATGGAGTGTGATGCATAGGAGCTCCATTCCAAGGTTGTGCCTGATTTTGCATTGCAAAATTTCCTCCATTAACAAATGGACTATAAGTTGTATGCCTCATCTCTTGGTTTACTGAGGCTGCCTCTTTATAGGCTTTGGATATTGAATCTATGTTAGGTTTTCTTTTGACAAACATGGCAGTTAAAAGATCCAAGGTAGCATAGTACATAGCTAACAAGGTATCATCATCCACGGTGTAAGGGTCTACCAACCTAGAGTAGGCCTTTTGGAATCTATCATTGAAATTATCGATCAACTCTCCCTCACCTCTTTTTATGGTAGCTAATTTATGATACAAGATGCAGGGATCAATGGGTCCTCTAAATCTAGATAGAAATGCTTCTTCCATAAATGACCAAGAAGAAATATAGCCATTGGGTAAGTTTACATACCAGTTAGAGGCTTGTTCATTGAAGGTGTAGGGAAACAATCTACACACAACGTCCTCGTGTTCTAATCTGGCCCTAAAGCATGCCTCCTTGAATATTCTAATATGATCTTCTGGATCCTGATGTAACTAGTATTTAGGACATATCTTCTCAGAATTTTTGGGCATCTCATGATAATCAAGGAACGCTATGGGAGAATGAACATTGAAATAAGCCATTACAGGTGTTTGTGTCTGACCTGGACCTATAGAAATACCTGGATTTACTAGTGGGATAGGATTTCTAGGAGTACTAGGACCTCTAGGAGTACCTGAACCAAGATTTAAACATCTGAATGAAGAAATGTTAGGACTCACAATGTTATGGATAGTATAAGGTGATCCCGGGGGTGTGTTAGATGAGCCTCCTGGGTGAGTTATTTTAGGGTTCTAGATCAAAGGACTCTTACTTTGCCTTATATCAGGTAATTGCACAAATATATCCCCTAAACTGGATTTAGATCTAGTCACTCTACTGCTATTACGAGCTAGGTCTACTTTAAACAAGCCCTAACTCAAACGGGGCCCTCCTTCTAGCTCCAGAAAATTGTTGATGAATGTTTTAACACAATCATAACAATAGTTAAATTTCACATAAAATGAACCTAACTGACTTGAAAGATATGAAGGAATCAATTAAGATTTGCTTAATCCCAAGTTTAATATGGTCAGGTCTTGACCTATTGGGCAAATTCAGTAGGTTGATGTGAAGCTGTAATGTTCAAGGGGCCTTACGTGATTTAGGGTTTCTTAATGGTTTACTGAGCTCAAACTATGCAAAAGATCATAAATATCAACATGTTGTTCATCCTCTTGCATAAAAGTGTTATTGGGCTGTAAAGCTTTAAAGGGGTTTCTTGAATTATTGCAAGCCTTCTGCTCTTCAATATTATGAAAATTGTCTACTTTTAACTCTATTGTTTATGCTTTTCAAATATGAGACAAATTTCCTTCAAATTTCTACATTTTAAGCTAAGTATTTTAGATGGGTTGGGAAAAGTTAGAAAGATCTAAACTAAACTTCATTCATTCTACCAAAGGATCTAATTGTTCTGTTATGCACTTTGTAAATCATACAGCAACTTGATCAAATCCACAGACAAAACCTTAAGTGTAAATTCTGAGCATTTTCACAAACATACACTTAAAATTGCAAGCTCTAAGAGAAAATGTTTCAAACACAATGAAGAGAAAGAAAACACTCAGAAGATAGACGCAAAATTCCAAATTCAATTGTATTAGAAACAGACAGTCATATAAGATTTACAATGTCTGAATGACTCTTAGCTTCATTGATCAAATTACAGAAAACTTACAAGCTTTACAGATACAACAAGGAGGCAGGATGTTCCACACGCTCCTTGTTGCAGACACAGGTGACCTCCTTCTACTCCTAAATGCTAGGCTAAGTGCTACTTTTACAAATTTTTACTACTACAAATCCCTATGTAGCCCCTGTGTAAAGTTTTATAGTGTAAAGAGGCACAATATATAGACTTGACTGTCCTCAATACAGCTCAAAACCCTAGTTTAAACCCTAGTTCAAACCTCTAGTTACAACATTAAATGGTGGAGGACAAGTCTCCAAAAATATCTCTGAGCATACATCAAATCTGGGCAAAATATGCCCTTCTGGAAACCCTAGCAGCTCAAAAATAACTTTTGTTGTCTGCTGTAATAATGTTTCCATCTGCATTTTGTCTTCATCATTGAAGACCCTTTGACTTCCTCGCCCTTTATCCTTATTTGATGTGATCCAATACGCCACCTGGTAAGAATGTTAGATTGGCCATTAAAGCTCCATCTTTAATATCTACCTGCATGCCGCCACTGTGTCGGCAACTCTGCAACTTCCCAGCTACCTCGAAATAACTCCAACCATCTGTAATAAACAAGAAGGAAATAAGTACCACATTGTTTCATAAATCAGCAACAAAATTAAACACCTATTAAATCAAGCTGTGAATGTGCAAACGCAGACATCGGGCCCTAAAACCGTGAAAATGGTGCGTCAAAATGCATATACAGCGTTAAAAAAAGTTGGGTCAACCATCATTGACCAAAAAACATGCATTCGGGCTCAAAAATGCTTCAAAAACCTATCGCCTTGCTTTCTCGCCATTTTCCTATTCAAATCCTTGTATATGGCGGAAGTATGTCTCTCTTGTATATTGGGTTGCGCTTATAGACATACAAGCAATAAAATATGCAAGGAATTTTCTATTTTGGACTTTCATTTTGAATCTGGCTTGTATGTATAAGGTTATATGTATGCCTCGAAACATATACACCAGCGTGGACATATACAAGGACTTAAGCTTGTTTAATAGACTTTTCGGGTCTACACTTGTATATTGGGGGGCCTTGTATATTGCAATGTATGTAATGCAATGTATATTGCGCAAAACATGCAACAACTTAACCATTTTTAATAACCCCCTTAGGTTCGTCCAATGTATATTGCCAATGTATCTTTCGCTTGTATGTCCAAACATATAATTGCTGAATGTACATTGATTTAACTCTGTTTCATAATGTTTTGGTTCTATGGCTTGTACAATTCATTGTAGATTGGCTTTGTATGTCGAAACATACAAAGCACAAAATATACAAAGACTTAACTCTTTTTAATAAGTCCATCAGGTTCGCCCAATATATATTCCCATTTTATACAAGCCCATGGATATACAACAAATTAACCCCGTTTCACAACCCTTTGAATTACACGCCATGTATAAAGCCCCCCTTGAATGTACAAATATACAAGCCCAAAATGTACAATGATTTAACATTGTTTTAATAAATCTTCAGTTTCGGCCCTTATATAAGTGCATTGTATGTTTCGACCTACCAAACATACAAACATGAGATACATGCAACGGAATTCAATCATTCATTAATTCTAACTCTAAAACCATTTCAGGTCCACCTTGTATGTATGGATAAACTTTTACCAAATGCATACAAGGAAAGGATATACAATCGCCTTTGTATATGAAAGCGATATACAAAGGGATTGTATATGCAATATGCAAGCGACTCAACATGCAAACAACCTTGTATATGAACCTGATTGCAAATGCGACTAAGTATAAAACAACCCTGCACATACAAAGGACCTTGTATATCAAAAGCGATATACAAAGGACTTTGTACATGCAACATACAAACCTGAATGTACTTTTTACCAAAATGATCATAACTTGCAAAATATGGTGAATTTTAAGATGGTTCAAAAAGCAACCCTAGCTCATTTTTCACAAGGAATCCAACCATATTATGCTCTAGTACTGAAATGTAATTTTTCTCTAGTTTTAACAAAGTTTGCCATTTTAACCCTCTTTTCCCTTTTACCACCAAGCAAAACACACACACAAGCAGAAAAGCAAAACCACAGCAGGGGTCCTCATTTTGCTAAGGGGTAAAATGGGGTGTGTTGTGAACATCACAACAAGTTGTAGGGTGAAGAAGCCTATAGCCCTTGACATTGTCTGGGTATCCAACAAATATGCAAGGCTTGCTCTACGGATCCATAGCCTTGTGTTTCTCTGCTAGAATGTGGGCCCATGCAGGAGAACCAAACACTCGGATGTGCTTAACTGTGGGTTTCCAATGAGTCCAAGCTTGGAAAGGAGTTACCCCCTTCACATCTTTGTGAGGAACGTGATTCTGGATGTAACACGCACAATTGATGGCCTCCACCCAGTTCTAAGGTGCCATAGATCTGGATTGAATCATACAATTGGCCATCTCTTTCAAAGACCTATTCTTGCGTTCTACGACACCATTCTATTGTGGACTATAGGGAACTGTGTGCTAAAGATCAATGCCCTCAGAGGCACAAAACTGCTCAAACTTGTGGTTGACATATTCCCCATCATTATCTGTATGCAGAATCTTGATGGCCTTCCCAGATTGTTTCTTTGCAAAAGCTTTGAAGTCCTGAAAAGACTCAAAGACCTCAGTCTTCTGCTTGAGAAAATATACCCAAGTATATCTAGAAAGATCATCAATGAATGTCAGAATATATCTAGCCCTGCCAAAAGAAGGATGTGGAAATGGTCCTGCCAAGTCACTGTGTACCAACTCCAGAAGCTGTGTGGCCCTCCAAGATTTGGCTTTGTCATACTTCTCCTCAAGATGCTTACCAAGAATGTATCCCTGGCAAACTCCATCAGGAAATTGAATTGAAGGCAACCCTGAAACCATGTCCTGTTGACTGAGCCATTGCAAGTAGCAGTAATTCAAGTGGCCAAACCATTGATGCCACAAATGACTCACCTCATTTGAATGAGTGAGTAAAATGGTTGAAGGAGAGTTAGGAACAAAGTGAGAAAATTGATACAATCAAGATTGATGATATATTTTTCCCATAGCAACTGTAGACCCATCATGCAACTCATTGATTACCACACTATCTAGTGTGAACTCAACCCACTTGCCAGAGCCAGTGTGAGTGATCTGATAAATAGATAAGAGATTAGTTGACAAAGATGGAATACAGAGAACATCCTGAAATGTTCCTTCACCCACGTCAATAGACCCTCTCCCATGCACTTCAACATGAGTGTCATCACCCATGAGTATGGCAGGCATAGTACATGGCTCTAAGGAGACAAACTTTTCCTGAGAAGAAGCCATGTGGTGCGAAGCACCTAAGTTAATGATTCAGGTATCAAGTTGTGAAGCAACTGCAACTAGGGCCTTGCCCTTTCCTTTCCCCTTACTCTTTTCTGTGTCCTTTGAAGACCCTTCTGATGAACTTTACTTGATAGAATTAAGCACCTTGATATTGTTCTTCTCAAGAAGATTTGACAAGTGATCAATCTACTTCTTTAGACACTTGTGCTCATCATGGCCTGGTCTTTTACAGTAACAACACTTGACCTTCTCTTTCTTAGGTTGATCACCTTTTGATGAAGAGGTCTGATTAGCTACATTTGGAGCAGCAGGTTTCTGATCTTTCTGCTTCTCTCCTTGGTTCTTTTGTTTCTTTTCCTATTTGCCAGACCCCTTATCTTCTTTTGTGCCTTGATTTGCAGCCAAGGCATGTGACTTTGAGGGTTTAATTGTACCCTTGTGAACCAGTTTATCCTTCTCCTGGTTGAGTTTTGTAGCAAACTCATCTAGAGAAGGCATTTTGTTGTTCGTACCTAGGGCACTTTTGTGGCATAAAAGGTAAAAACAAAGATACAATAGTTTGAACCAAGCTTATAAAGAATGCTTAAGATCAGTTGTTTCTCTTCTTTTTCTATTCCACACTGTTTCAACTGTAATATGATGGCTTTTAATTTTGTGAAGAAGTCTTGTATGGTGTCAAAATTGCTCGAACTCAACCCTATGAGTTCATTCTCCAATTGATGACCTCTTAACTCATCCTCCTTACCAAAGAGTTTTTCCAATGTGGTCCATACATCATTGTGGTCCATACATCATTTGGTGTAGTGCAAGATTCAATGTGAAAAAGAAGGTCAGGAGAGACTGACATACACAGAGTGCCAAAGGCTTAATCACATTTATTAAACCATTTTGTCTTTTCTGTAGCATCTTGTGGTTCAGTTTCAAGTCCCATTGTTACACGATGATATCCATGTCTTTTCAGATATATTACCATCTTAGATTTCCATTCAAAATAATTATATGGAGTTAAAACTGGAACTATAGATGCATCCATGAGAGCAGAAAAGAAGATTGCAAAGAAGAAGGAAAAGTGCAAAGAAAGAAGACACATGAGACACCCCCCCTTTCCACTAGTCTCAAAAATCACCCCCCCCCCCAAATATTACAAGGTTGGCACTTTATAATTAGTGCGATTACAAGGCCTTTTATTAGATTTCAATGTTTTCTAGGCCTCCAATGGCCAAAATTTAAAATTTTGATACAAATAAAAATGATGCAAAATCTGAGAAAAATAGCCTTATAGTTGTGTAATACTCTTCAATACCTTTCCAACACCTATTCATTTTGAAAAATGGAGATCTAAGGCAAAAGAAAAGACCTATTGAAGAGAAAAAGTACAGCAACTTCAACCTGCAATGTCTGATGGAAAATGATATATTTTTTTAATGAGACCTATGTGGATGGAAATTTCTCATTTCTAGATTTCCATCAAGTACTCATTTGTGAAAATCTGACACCCGAGGCAAAAGTTATGCAAATTTTAAGAAATGTTGCTAAATTTGCCCGTCAAAAACGGCTCATGCCTAATTTTGACTCAATTTTTACAAAATTGAGCGACTAATTCCAAAAAATAATAGATACCCAGATAGTTTTTTGACCCTGGGAACAAAACCTAGAAACTTTTTTCCTAAAAATGAGTGTAACCTAGATTTCTGAAGCAAAAATGAAAATAGCTCTAGTAAAAATTTTTAAAAAATAACCCTGATTTGTTACCGTGTCCTCCAATCTCTGATTTTGGTGAAGTAAAAGTTACTTTTGACTTTCTCAAGCCTTCTAGACACTGTGGAAGTATTGAAAGATGCCTCCAATATTACCACAAAGCTGCAATCACCCAGATCTCACAGGAACACATATATGAAAACCAGATTAACCAAATGCATATTTTCCTTTAAATTGTTCTGATTCTCTAGTTCATTCAAGGATGCAGGAGAAGAGTATACTTGGTTTTTAAGAAAAATATTAGCTATCTAACAATCTCAAATCTCTCAAATGAATCAGAAAAATAATGAGCTATACCAGACAACATGACTCTGATGCCATGTTAGATTCTGCGAGAAGCGAGAACTGAGCCAGGATCTGATGTTACTCGTAGATCATATGCACCTCCACTCGACAGATGATCAAAGATTAAAATAGCAGAATGAAGAGATATCTGAAATGAGAGAGAAATAGAGACAAAGAAAGAGAATTTTGAGAAGACTCTCAATACTCTCACTGAGCTATCACTGAACTGATATTCGAGCTAGTGAAGGTGAGAGGAGAGTGTTGTATATATAGCAAAAATGGGGCATATACATCCAAGAGGTGCATTAACTCCCATATCCCATAAAAGGTGGGAGGTTTTACCTACTTGGTAAATGCCAAAACATGTGGCATAACCTACTTACATGAAAACAAAAAAGGAGTTATAAGAGGTGGCACATAAAGACAAAAGAGTGTGAGAACTCTAACTACCCCATAACCTATTTAGGTAAGGACAGAATATTGGTTATGAGAGGTGGCACAAAAAGCCAAAAGAGGATGTGTAACTCAACTACCCATGTGTGGGAGAGAGTTACACATGTAGCTGATGTATTTCGCCATGTGTCCTCATATTAATCACATATAATAAACCTAAGAAAGCTTAATAATGTGTAGGAAAAAGAAATATCCCTAAGGAAAATAAAAAACCTACACTAACAAGGCAAAATGAACGTGGCCAAGTTTAAAAAGATACATTTTCATTGATAAGGTGGGAAAGGAAATGAAGATGGAGCCTGATGGTTCTAGAAATAGAGAGGTCAATGACCGTAACAAATTCTAAGGCACCATGAGAGATTTAAGAGGCACAACACTTTAAATTGTTGTAAAAGCTTTCTCCTCCCTAAAATCATGTCATTTCTCAGGGAGAGGTACTAGAATTCAAGGCTCCACAAACCAGGGCCGAATGGGGGTAGTCGAAACAGTGAATTTTTCAATGTGCTAGTACAAGAAAGGGACAAATTAGATTTATAGGCCTTCCTTCTTCAATGTGCCTGGCACCCATGCATGTAGGAGATCTCTTTTGCAGATTTACAAGCCTGTCAGAAGCATGGCCACTATTCCAGTTGCAGGTTTGTAGGGCTTCTGAGCCAAAAAAAATTAATGAAACGTGGGCATGTCCTAGGTTGATTGACCATAATTCAACACCCATTGTAGCAAGATGAGGATGAAATGTTAAATATACATCTAAAAATAATGTATTTCTGTTAGCTATTCTTCTAGGCTATTATACAGGTTAGAGAGTTCTTGTGACCAGGCCTTGTAAAACAATTGCACGAACCAACTAGGTTTGATACATTATGCTCGAAGTTGATCCTTTGATGTCTCTAGTTGCTAGTTCACCAATGAATGTAATTGGTTATTCTATGTCTAAATTCTCTGCAATAATTCTCTTTTTTGTAATGGAAATTTGGCCTCTATGATCAATATAAACTATTGTTTTGCCTCTCTCATTATTCTTGCACTATATCTATTCGATTGATGTGAGTTGTGTATTATGGATAAAATGGTCCCTTTCATACTTTCACTTCTCTTTCCTGACCTTTATTTGAATTGATATGAGCCTATGTGAGTTCCCTTTAGTTTTGAGATCATTATTGGGTTGAGTCAGTTGCAGCTAAACATCTTAATCGGGTGCATCACCTCTTTTAATTTTTGCATTCCTTCTATCCCTTTTCCCTTGCAAGTATTAGCACTAGATTTAGTTCAATTCTTTGAGCCTTATGCTCAGAATGAGGAACTAGCCTTCTCTGGAGGTCTGATCTCATCAAAAAGGTCCCACACCTTGAGATCAGTCCCATTGTGTCATTAGAGTGCTTGAATAAGCTTCAAGCAAGGTGCAATTTCACATGACAAAATAGCCCTAAAACAAAGTCATCAAGGAGTTGTATCTTCCTTGGGTTGTATCCCTAAAACAATGTTGTAAACTTTCATATGCAATGAGCATTATATTATGAGCTAACACTCACCGTGGTTTTTCCCATTTTTGGGTTTTCCACGTAAAAATCATGGTGTCAATGTGTTGATTAATGTGGTGCATGTTTTATTTTTATTCTCTAAGTAATTTGATTTGTTCTGCAAATAAAATAGTTAAGTTTTTGCATATGCTAATTCACCACCCCCTCTCAGCATCTTAGTGTGTTCAACAATTGGCATCAGAGCCAAGTACCTTTGAGAAGCTTAACAGCTGAGGTAGATCCTACTCTTGAACACATGGAATCTGAAGCTATATCTGATGATGTTTTTACTCTGAAACTAGATCTAGAAGCAATGGAACCTGAAGGTTGAGACCTCAACCTAGATGAAGTAGATCTTGAAGGAGATCTCTAGTCAGCCCTTGAGGATTTCAACAAAGCATGAGAACTAAACCAGGAATATGAGGACATGCTTGAAAAATCCAAGGAGACAGTTGTGAAATTGTAGACAAGAGCTAAATAATCAAAAGAAGAAATTGGAAAACTGAAAGATCAGATAGGGGACAAAGGAGGTGACATTAAATTCAAGGAAGCAGAAGATATGATCTCTAATTTAAAATGCATGGTTGAAGAAGGCAAGAGGATTGAAGATTTCCTAAATATCAAGCTCAATGAGAAAGTTGTTGAATGCTCAAAACTTGAGGAAGAAGTTGTCACTCTGAGAAAAGAACTAGAAAAAGAAAAAGAACATATTGACAAGGGGTTAAAACTAAAAGGAGGTTCTGATATTCTTGATGAGCTGATCAACTCTCAAAATCCATCAAGAGAAAAATATGGACTTGGTTTTGAAAAGTGGAAAAGTCCTATAATTATTGCTTCTACAAACTTGTATGATAACTTCAAAGTAGAAGGAAAGTCTGAAACAAAGGAAGAAAAAGCCTACACTGAATATCTTAAGAAGAATGCCTCCAAAGATGCAAAAGAAGATGAATTCATTCCTATCTAGATAAAAAGAAAGAATAAGAAGAAGAATTCCAGAAAGTTTGCTCCTAAACAAAGTATCCTCAAGCTTTCAATGGTAATTGCTATGCTTGTAATAAGTTTGGTCACAAGGTTGTTGAATGTAGAAGCAAGATGAATCAGAATTCATTTAGGCCTCTAAGGTACAATGTTGTAAACTCTCATTCATCTCATGGTCAGTGTTGTGCTTGCAACAAAGTTTTTCATAAGGCTAATGATTACAGAAGCAAAGTGATGAGGAATTGTTTCATAAACAAGAACAATGTTAGGAATCCTCAATTCTTTTATGGTTACTGCTACACATGCAACAAGTATGGTCATAAGCTTGCTAATTGTAGATCTAATGTGAGAAGAGGTGGTTATGATTTGTAGTCCAATACCACCTGCTATAATTGCAATAAATCAAGACACATTGCAAGGTTCTACAGGGGAAAGAGTCTAAGGTCCTCTGCTCCTCAAAGGAAGGTTGATGTTGCTACACAAAAGAAGGAAATGAATGGGACATGGAGGAAGAAGGAAGAAAATGAAGTAAAGGAAGGATCTGCACCTCTACCTAGTGTAGATGGATCCTGTGGAAATTAGAAAGGAGGAAGTATTGGCTCAGGGGGACTTACAAATATAAACATTTTCAAACCCTTGAACACATAAGATGCTGAAATCTTCAGGATAATGGCCAAAAATGATATGGATATGTCTGTCTAGTGATATCATGATCTGTTTGATCAAAATTTTGGACCAAATGGACTCTTTGTGGAGGATTGCTAAGTGATCATAGATCTTTGTTTAGCAAAAAGATAATTAGGTCAAGAACAGGGAAATGTAATCAATGCAAAGTAGCTAGGGTTGGAGAGAAGCCTATTTAGGTGATACTTGATCAAATTTGATCTCATTTGAATGAATTCATGTGCGAGAAAGAGCAAAGGAGAGAAGAAGATCTTTAGCATAGCTTGTGTGCAAACCCTAGTGACAAAATTATCAGGTATTCTTCAAATTTGTCAGTTAAAACCTAGTTTATTGAAAGAATTGTCATGGAAACACTAGTAGTAGTTATGTTGTGGAGAGACCAAGACTAAAATTTAAGAAACACCCATACAAGTCCACTAAAATTGATAAGGATGGAGATTTTTCTAGAATTCCCTCTAATGTGTTACATACAGAAGATGTCCAGATATAAATCCACTCAGAGCTAGATGAGTATGATCACCTAAAGCTGGAACAATTCAAGAATGATCATTTGCTAGGTGATGATTTTAATTAAAGCAAGAGTTCACAAATATTACAACAAAACAACTAGATATTTGAAAGGGTTTCCCTAATTTCTAGTATGAGGAAGATAGGGTCAGGATTGCCTTAATTCGGATTCATGAGGACTTCTTTTTCCTTGATCAACCCTATATGATCACTAAGGAATCCATCAGGGTTGTGACCGGCTTTTGCTCCTCTAGACCAGTGCCTATATTGAAATATGTGAAGAATAAAGAGGTAATGAGACTTATTGGAGCAAGATTTGATAAAAGAACCCTAACTATGGATGACATCGAAGACTTAGGGGTCCAATATACCACTATGGGCATTGCTTACAAAGTATACTACACAAACAAAGAGGGGACTACTACATCCACCACCATTCACACTCTTATCAGATGGTGAAAGAAGGGAAGGACTATGACATCTATGAGCTCTTATGGCAGCAATTATTAGACAATTTGAAGAGAACCAAGGAGACAAAGTACAAATTCTGATATGGTTCTTTAATCATTTGTCTTATGTTCTATTTCCTGAGGGAATTACCTGCAATGAAGAATATGGTCTGGAAAGTAGATACCCCTATTGCTCCTCAAATCAAGGACTATATGTGTAGTTTCCCTAATCACAAAAATTGTTACACTTTGTTTTGGAAATTTTTCTTGAAACATTTAAAAATGACATGCAAATGAGGGAAAGGATACTAGGAAAACTAGTAGAGAAATA
This sequence comes from Cunninghamia lanceolata, assembly GCA_027924645.1. Lineage (NCBI taxonomy): Eukaryota > Viridiplantae > Streptophyta > Pinopsida > Cupressales > Cupressaceae > Cunninghamia > Cunninghamia lanceolata. The sequence continues at coordinate 433,381 of BSBN01001622.1, read as the reverse complement.
CAAGAATGACATAACCTTCATGGTGGACAAAGACAATTGCTATATGGAAGTAGTAGAGCCAAGAACTTTTTGGATAACCACCTTGCCTTATTAGGTGTCTGAATATGATTTGGTTGGCTATGCTAATATGTTTCTCAAAAAGCCCAAGGATCCTAATGCTGAAAGATTTGGAACTTATGATGAAATCACCAACAAAATAATCAAGAAAGATGTGGAGGAAAAAGTAGAGAAGATGAAATCAAAATGGGAGGAAATGCTTAATACTCCTAAGGGTTCAACAGAAGAACCTCCAATCACCTCTACCTCACAGAATCCTAGAAGGACAAGTAGGTTTGTCCTTGCTACTGCTACCTCTTCAAAATCCTCCAGACCTGCTCCTACACCTCACAACAGGAAAAGAACTGCAACTGAAGTTCTGGTACAGACCAAGATTGTAGAGATAAAGAAACATAGACCTAAGGTCCAAGCAAAGAGAAGAAAGATCAATTCGGTGAAAATAGAAGATGAAGAAGAAGAAGAAGAATAAAAATCTAGTATGCTTGAAAGAAGAAGGAAAAGAGCAAGAGAAGGAGAGGAAGAAGCAAAAACCACCAAAGGAAAAGGAAAAGGAAAAGGAAAAGGAAATAAATCAAAAGAAACCTCTCAAGAAGAATTTGAGCATGAGCCTCTACAACTTGAGGCCACTATGAATGCTATAGTACAGCATGGTGCTTTGAAACAAGTTGCACATCTCTATGACAAGATGTCGGCTAATGACAATGTCGGCTAATGACAAAGCTATAATTGAGGAAGCAATAATCACGTACATGATGGCCTTCAATGTGGCCCTAATTCAATTCATTCATCATCTTCCTTTAAGTCTTGCAAACCTATTCACCAAAAAAAGAAATGAAGCCATGGGAAAAGAGGTTGAGATGAGAAAACATGCAATTGAAAAGGTTGGTCCATCTATTTCTAATGAAGATAAAGTTAAAGTTTCTCAAAACCAAGAAAAAGAATTCAGAACAAAAAGAAGAATAAGTATCCTGATGGGAAAAGACAAGGAAGAAATAGAGAGACTGGAGAAGGAAACATTAGAGGAAACTACAAAAATTCTTGAGGAAATGAAGAATGTTAAGGTGACAACTAAGGAACAAGTTCCTTTAGATATACTAGATGTACCTCTTCAGGATATAGATCTATCATCCTTTGATGACAAAGTGGATAGAGGTGACATGACTGAAAAGGATAACATGGAAGCACAAAATGTAGAGGAGCTAGGTAATGTGGGTACACCTCCTACGAAAGAGATAGAAACACAAAACTCAGGAGATCAAGGTGAAATGAATATATCCCCTCCAGAGAATATTGAGACACAAAATACAAAGGGTCAAGATAAACTAAGTACCTCCCCTCCAAAGAACACAAATACAGGTACACAACATAACAATCCTCTTCTGGAGGATATAGGGAAGGATGAACAAAGGAAAGAGGATAACCCTGAGGAGGAAGAAGAAGAGAAAGTTCCAGGGAAAAGTGAGGAGAAACAAAATGAAAAAGATCGGGATGAAATAGAGGAGAATCAAGATGAGGAAGTTAAGGACACTTCTGGGGATATAGGTCAGAGTTCTTTAGGGTCAGACTCTTTCAAAGACCTATTAGATTTGCAGATGTAGTTCCAACTAGTGATTACACCACAACTACAAATTCCTACTCATGAAGGGCAAGTAGAATTGTCAAACATTTCACCCCTTCACAAACTTCAACTTAGTGATATATTGCATGCTTCAGCAAGAAAAGAATTCTTGCAAGAAAACCTGAAGAAAACCAATTTAGTTGAAGATGCAGTGAAGCTAATTTAGGAAGGGTTACCAGAGGTAATAATTGACTCCTCTATGCCCCTAGAGCAAAATTTGAAGCTATTAATGGATTTTTTTAAGGATCATTCTTCTCATATTGAAAAGAAAGCAAAACAAGAGGCACTAAGGAAGATGAAAGATAAAAAGTTGGCTGAGATATCTGATAAGTGTGCCAATGCACATAATAAGCTACAAGAAAATTTAAAAATGTTCAAAGGATGCATTAATGAAGCTACTACTTTATACTTGTTTTGCTTGAAATGACCTAACTCCACCAAGAACATCAAAGCTCAGATTGACTCTATTGAGTCACAAATCTCCAAATTGGCCAAAGTATATGACTTGTCAAAAGAAAAGAATGGAGAAACCAGGGCATAAGTTGAAAATCTTCGTGCATAAATGTCACAACTACAAGACCAGAGAGAACATATAAAGAAACAATTTGGTCAGCTGAGAGAAGCAGTAAATTTGAGACTTGCTTCATTGTCAGGGTTGCTAGGTGAAGCTGAGAAGATTGAGCAGAAGATGAAGACACCAAGCAACATAGATGAGGCTGAGGACTTATGTATGCAATTTGAATGTCAAAATCACATTCTTGCCTTAGAGAAAGAAAATTAGGAATCTACTCTTACACAACTCAAGGTAATTTACAAAGCCATTCTACCTTCTAAATGAGTTGCAAGAGTATTGAAGAAAATTTTGGATGTATATAGACTTGCGGAGGACAATAGTGTCATACTATGTACATAGCATCAATCTTTGAGGTATTTTCATCTCAGGGGGAGTACTCTTTGTAAAAAATATATATTAAGGGGGAGTTTGTACAATTTTGGGATGATATAAGATGTTAGGCCCTTTGTCCTTGATGTCAAAGGGGGAGAGAAAGAAATATGCATCTAAGGGGGAGTGTTTGTACACATATTTTTTTTAGTGTTGCCATCAATGACAAAGGGGGAGATTGTTGGCAATGTGTGTGGTCATTGATGTCAATATGTGTCAACCTAAGGTCAAAGATAATGAAGCTATTAGATAGTGGAAGATTTGAGAGAGATGGTTTGACCTAGGTTAGCATGGTTAAGGTAGGTCAGTCTGGAAGACCTAGAAGATGAAGAATAGTTGTCTAAGTGTGATGTAGTGATCAATATGGTGTCTAAGTATGATGTGGAGGTGAGTACATGTGTTCTAACATGTTTCCAACATGCCTACATTAATATCCTACCATTATGGTGTACCACACTTAGAGAAAAGTTATAGAAGTTTGGCTAAGGCTTTCACAAGTGTATTTCCTAAGGTAGAATTACAATATTTTGGTCCGCATTCCTCCGTAGAGCAAGATTTAGTCTTGCGGTTCATAAGATAATTTGACTGGTATATGAACGTGTTATATCCAAGATTTCAGCTTATTACACCCTCAATAAAGAAATTTATCTTGACAGAGTTTTAGACTGTGACTTGACAATGTAAAGCAATGGTGGAAACCTGCTGGAACGCTCCACATTCCTTCGAAAGAGAAGTAGTGCCCATGTGTTTTTGTAAATATGTTTGGATATGTGTAATGTATACTACATTGTAGTATCAAGTGCTCTAATGGTCTGCAAGGTTGACTTTCAAATGACATAAGTAATCTCTATAGTTTCGAATGCAGAAGTATTCTATATAGCACATGTTTGAGTACTTGTGGAAAATGTAGAAGGTAGAGATCAACTATATGAGTGTCTACAGAGACTCTACATGTATCATAATATCTCAGATTTGAATCGCATGCAATTCTCTCTTATTTCTTGTACTACATAAGGTACTCAAGTCAGTTAGTAAAAAGTTGTATATGACTATCCTCTAGATTACAGTATACTAGAGTTAAGTCTTTGATTTCCTCCGAAAGTGATAGATTAAGTTGTGCAGATCTAGGAATGTGTTCATAATAGTGCATAAGTTCATTTCTAAGAGTTTTAGATGTTTTAGTGTACCGCAATGCAAAATCCTAAATCTTGGAATATCACAGTCTATCTAGAATGCTTTGTTTTCATCAGTTCAACATTTTTCTTGTTTTGTGGATGCATATATTGATTAGATACTCTAGGAGAATGGTGTGTCAATAGTGTTTTCAAGATACATGGTTGAAATCTTGGTCTGTATAATGTTTTTGGCTTCTCCCCGGTGATATGAAGATGGTCAATTAGCAGTGATACTGTTGTTTGGGCCGACAACTCAGTTTCCTTCATATGCGATGAATCCTGATTGATTATTTTGGCATAAAAGGATGTGTTATGATGCATTTTGGGTCCTATTGTGATGTTTTGTGATCCAAAACCTATTTACTCTTCATATAGTATATATTTGATGTTGACCTATGGAGAATCACACGTTTCAACTAAGAGTCTTTTTGGTGCCAACCTAATCAATGTTTTGAGATATTGCAGAGGATATATATAGAAGAATAAATTCATTTTTGGAGGGTATGAAGTGTATATGAATGTGATGGAATAGAATGTGAAGGATGAAGTGTGTGAAGTCTGTTTGATGAAGTAATTTTGCAAAAAAGAGGACTGCAACATCAGCATAAGTCAGATGCTTCTTTCATAGCAGTTCATAGTTATGTTATCATTGTAATTATTTTTAACAGTGAGCTTTCTTCAGGGAGTTGTAGCTTCCTTGGGTTGTAGCCCTAAAACAAATTCAGTAGGGAGTTGTATCTTTCTTGGATTGTTGCTCTAAAACATTGTTGTAAACTTTCATAAGTAGTGAGCATTATATTGTGAGCTAACACTCACCGTGGTTTTTCCCATTTTTTGGGTTTTCCACATAAAAATCCTGGTATCAATGTGTTGATTAATGTGGTACCTATTTTACTTTCTATTCTCTAAGTAATTTGATTTGTTCTACAAATAAAATAGTTAAGTTTTTACATATGTTGATTCACCCCCCTCTCAACGTCTCGGTCTGTTCAACACATGGCTTCCAACTCATCCCTCTCTTCCCTTCACTTAAACCTAAAGGAGTGACATGACTTCTTGAGTGCTCACACATGTTTGAGACCTAGGGGAGAGGAGTGTATTTGTACACTCTTCTCCATGAAATCTCCTAATTTATGCTTCCACATGTTTGAGACATTGGTATGGGGTGTACTTGACACAACTTGACATCCATGAACCTAGGAAGGGGAGATTGGATGGTGACAAGTCAACCATCCTTCTCCCTAAACTCTATTCACATCAATTTCTTCCCAAGGGACTTGAGAAGGGTCAAATCTTCTCCAAGATCCAAAATTCATATCCCAACAAGTACCCAACCCATAGGTACTTACTTTAGGGACCTATTTTTATAAAAAGACTAAAGAAAAAGATATTTTATGACCTTTTAAAAAGCCCACTAAGTGCAAATCCAAATTTTGTCACCTAAGATGATACTCACCCCATGAATATAATTCAAACAACCTTAGAACAAGTTAAAAATTAAAATTGACATCACAAATTTCTTACATTACAACATATTTTTACATATAAAGTCTTTAGTCCCCTCATGGACTAAGGCCAAGGTATCACTAGGATGAACACAATTAGGGTTTTCTACAGGACCTCCAATATTTTCCATTGGCCATGGAAATCATTTGTACACTTGATGACAAGCATTAATACATCTGATGAGATAACCAAAGAAATTATAATCAAAATTCTGCAATCACATCATCATCATAATTTAATTAATCATCACAATTGCATATCTTATATAAATTCAATTTCACATTTATCTCATAACAACATCTCACATCAATTCTCCTACTACAACATGCAAAGATATCCTTATACATTGTCAATTCAAATTGAAACTAAGTTAATTTGAAAATTGTAAAGCATAATAGAAAGCCATACTCATAATTAAATCATGACAATGACAAGAATATGCAACATATATCCATCTCATGAAAATATAAATGTCATAACCATTCACTAATCAAATCATCACTATGTGCTCATGAAAATTAGACTATTCTAAACAAAATATCAATGTCCATACTAATCTAACATCATGATCATAAGTTCATAATTTAAATATACAAATCAAAGAGTGTCAATGTTAATAATAAGTCCATTAGGTGCAAGAGAGCTTGCAAGAGGAAAGGGTGGGCCTCATAGGTAGATAGGATAACATACAAGAAGTCAATAGGAAGGAATCCCTTTGATTTGGTTTATGGAACAAATGTCATCCTACCAATAAACCTAGATTTGCTAGAGTATAAGTTACTACAAGGAGTAGATAGTCATGAAGTTGATATTTATTGCTAAAGCATCAATGAACTTGCTAAGTTGGATGAAATAAGAAGGGTTGCACATGATAGGAACCTACTACAATAGGAAAAGGTGAAGTATAAGTTGTTTGACAAAATAACTGTTTAATTTTTTTTCAGTTGGATGACACTATCTTATAATGGAATGTGAGGTTAAAGATAAAAGAAAACATGGGAAGCTTAAAGTTATAAGGTAAGGTCCTTATGTTATTGATTACCAATGCAGATTAGGTACTTTTTACCTTAGAGGCTTCGATGGTAATTTCTTGGAACTACATGTCCATGAGCAACACTTGAAGTAGTACTTTTCTTAGTGTAATATAAATTCAAAACTTTTATACATATGATCTTTCCCCTATGTTCTCCTATGTCATCATGACTATTGTTAGATCATGATGAAGAGTTTTTCTTCCTTTGGGTTTCATCACTACTTTGTGTTGTGTTCTTCCTTGTGCTTCTATGTTTTGTGTGTTTTTCATGCCATTAGTCTACACCTTGGATATTCCCTAGATTCTTACTAATCGTATAGGAGGCACACATCTCCAACTAAAGTTATTATTGTCCTATCACCCAAAAACACATTTTTTCATTCCTTTATTGTTACCCTTGCCCATCATTTATTGCTGACATGAAATTTCCTCTTGATGGGCCCCATTAAATATTGTTCTTGTGTTGTGGATCATGTCCCTGGTAGGTATTTGCATTATGCCTTAATGTTTAAATAGTGTACTTAAGGGGTTGGTGTTCAAGTTTTAATGTGCTAAGTTAAAATTACAATAGGGTGGGGTTATAGTGTGAAATTGCACTTTGTAGTTTGTATGTTGCATGCTTATGCCTTAACCCTACACCCCCACAAAGCCTTATACATGCAGACTTGTGCCTCCAACTTGCAAATTCCAAAACTCATGTTCAACCCCACATTCATATAAGTTCCCATTAGAGTTGGGCTATAGAGTTCCATTGCATCTTTGCATATGTTGCAAAATGTAATGTGCATCTACGCCTTGTGCTCTTGCTACTACTCACTTGGTAGATTTGTCACTCACACTTGTAGTTGTAAAATTGCATTCCATCCTCATGGGATCGATAATATAATTGAAGGATATGTTTTGGAGTTCATGTGCTTCTTTTCAGATGTTACAAATTACAACATGCCTCAAGGCCCTGCTTCCCTACTATAGCTTCTACTCATAGACTTGTACACATACTTTACACCCCTTGAAAAGTGTGCAAACTACATGGTTTGCTCATGTTCCCTAACCCTAAAAGGCTTGTATTAGTGGATCTACCTAACCCCTTTACATGTTACAAAATGTGTCCTTGCCTTTGGACCCTATGTTCTTACTTGAATATTGAGGTGGACCTCCATTTCTCCTCTACATATGCATTGTACTATTACTTCTCTACCCTAAAACCCTGATGTACTCCTACTTGGTAGGAAATGGATTTCATTTGCACTTTTTCATGTTATTCTACATAGTACATCCTTAATTATAGATCCTAAAAATCTTATACCTATAGACTTGCCATTCTTCCTTGCAACATGCACAACTACATTTCAATCTCATGACCCTACCATGCTTATACTTGCTAGAATTGTTATATGCCTTTGTAAATGCAAACTTCTTGCATGCCTTCTAAGCCTATAAGCCCACAATACACTCATTCCTTGAAGTTAAACCCCAACTTTGCAATGTGCAAAATGTAAATTGCACCCATTCTTTGCATGTTTGTCATTTGAACAAAAGTTAAAACCTAACCTATGCATGTATTGGTAATAATTTAATGCTCTTACCTAAAAGAAACTAGGCCTAAGAGATGTCCAAGTCATTTGCAAGTACAAGTTGACCCCTCAAAGACATGGATTCATGTACAAGGCCATATCATTGATGATGTAATGAGGTATGTACAATTTAAAAATTGATTGCATTGAAAGCATGTCCTTTGTAGATTTATGACCAAATTGATCTAACATGATTAAAGAAGCTTCTATCATCCACTTCCAAGTACTCTTCCTTGCCTACAAATGGTATTAATAATGACACTCATGAATTGACTACAAATTGTGAACTATAATATGCACATGTGCCCATGCCATGTTGATAGATGGAATCAAATGATATGTATAAGTTGTTAAGAAAAGTGTCTCAACCTTGCAACTTTGAAAGGTTACTATTCTTCCCAGTTTTGGTCTTTTCAAATACCCTTTATCTTGAAGAATGATCTAGAATTTTCAAAGTTTCCAAAAGGGCTAAAAATGGCGGGACTTACTATTTTTAGTAACTTTACATTTGACCTTGGATTGACCTAAAATTTTCCCAGAAGGTGTGGAACAACTAAGTAAACATCTCAGGTGAGTTTTGACTCAAGATCATACCTGGATCGCGAGATATTAAAGTTTCTATTTTTTGAAAACTATCAAAAAAGTTTCAAACTCAAATTTAAGGCACTTAGAGGTCCCTAATTGATCCAAAAATTGTCATAACTGATGAATTTTGTTATAGGGTGATAGATCTCTTCATGATCTTTCCAATGCATTAAACGGTTCATCAATCGAACACCTGAATCAAAAGTTATGACCTTCGACAGTTAGACCTCTTATTTTTGGGAAATGTAAAAACATGTTGGACACATAAAAGATTTGTAAAGGGGAGAGTTAAACATGGTGTGTGTTTTGGCACATCACAAGGCATCTTTGATTGGAGATAATTTGGGTGCCACTTTTGGGTGGTTTTGGCTCATGGTTTTGCAATTACTGGTAACAGTTTACTGGATTGTATCTCCTATATATTAGGAACTGGAGATGGAGGTTGTGTGTAAGAATCTTATAGATGTTGAGTCACCTCCTTGATCTCTGGTTGGATATACTCTTGTAAAAGTTTGCTCTACAAGTATATTGTAATCTTCTTGATTCCTGAATAATATATTGGGTGGCTTTGGAGTGTGGGGTTTTTTACTTGAAAGGGTTTTCCCCACATATATCTTGTGTTGTGAATTTTGTGTTTACATTTGGAAGTTGTTAAATTATCTTTCTATTAATGTGCATCTTAATTTGTAACTGTAAAAGTAAAAATTTGCATAAATCTTTCCTCAGTAGATCATTGTAGGAAGCGTTTCCACATACCTTGCTTCCTTTCAGTTGGTATCAGAGCCTAATCACCTTTGGTTCTAGTTGTTGGGTAGAGGGTTTTTTGAGATGATCTTCATTTGAGTGGGAGCTTGTGTAGAGGATTTTGAAATCTTTGTTGCAGGTAAGAGATGGCAAGCACATCTAGGAGGTTTGAGATAGATAAGTTTAATGGTAGTAATTTCAAGTTGTTGAAACTCAAAATGGAGGACATGCTTGTAGATCAAGATATATGGGATGCCATAATTGGTATAAAACCAATGGTAATGTCTCAAGAAGATTGAGATCTCAAAGATTGAAAAGATAAGGGTTTGATAAGACTCTGTTTGGCTGATTCAGTGCTCCTAAATATCCATGAAGAGAAGATTGCAAAGAATCTTTGGAAGAAGCTTGGATATGTTTAACAGGATAAATCCCTAGTGAACAATTTATTCCTATGAATTAAATTATATTCTCTGAGGATGGAAGATGGAGGATCTATCGTTGATCACTTGAATACATTCAATATGCCTGTTGCCCAATTGACTTCTGTTGGTATGAAGATAGAGGAGGAGGATCAATGTATGACATTACTGTGTTCCTTACTAGATTCATGGGACCACCTTGTTATGGCCATTGGGAGTACCACTACCACCTTCAAGATGAATTAAGTGGTTTCTTTGCTATTGTCTGAAGAGATGCAGAGAAAGTCTTCTAAATCAGCTAAGGAGGCTCTTGTGGTTCGGGGTAGATCTAAAGAGAAGGGAAAGAAAAAGGAAGATCCAAATCCTGTGGTAGATCTAAGTCTCCTGGAAAGTCCAAGGCCCTATGTTGTAATTGTGGAAAACCTGATCACTTCTGCAAGGAGTGCAAGGAGGAGAAAAATAAAAAGAAGAATTATGATTCAAATTCTGACAAGTCCTCTCAGGATGAAGGAGAAGCATTTGTCGTTGCCTTGACAACGCATGCATATGAGGATGTGTGGCTTATTGACTCTAGTGCATCTTTTCCCATGACCTCACATCGAGCTTGGTTTTCAAAGTATGAAGAATACGATGGTGGAAAGGTGTACTTGGGTGATGATTCTCATCTAAAGATTGTTGGCCATGGAAGAGTCTTAATGGACTTGTGAAGGGAATCAATGGTGTTCTGTATATCCCTGGTTTGACATGGAACCTTCTTTCTGTAAGTAATTTGAATGATGTGGGTGTGTAGGTTGTTTTATCGAATGGTGGATGCATGATGACTAGAGGATCTATGGTGTTAGCTAAGGGTGTTTAGATTGGCACTCTGTCTCAGCTTGATGTGTGCACAGTTCAATGCAATAGTACCTCTGTTTCAAAGAAGAGAGCTTCAGAGTCTTCATCCTCACCATTGGAACCAGCAACGAAAAGGACAATTGCATCTACTTTCAATGGTCATTCTTTATGGGTACCTAAGGGTTTTCATTCTATGGGGATGAAACTTCCAGTTGAGAAGACAATGTTATGGCACAAAAGGCTTGGTTACATTGGTGAAAAGGGTTTGAGGACCCTGAAAAATAAAAATCTTGTTGAGGGTATGAATGGCTGTAATCTTGAGTTTGATTTCTACAAACATTGCATTTATGGAAAACAAAAACATGTTTAGTTTTATTCCAATTCTCATAAATCTTCTAAGGTGTTGGACTTGATTCATTCTGATGTGTTTGTTCCTGTTAATGTTCCTTCGATTTTAAAATTTGTTTACTTTGTTTCATTCATTGATGACTACAGTAGAAGGACATGGGTGTATTTCCTTAGAAGTAAATCTAAAGTCTTTAATAGATTTGAAGAGTTCAAATCTCTTGTAGAGAATTAGAAGGATAGAAAGATTAAGTGTTTGAGGACTGACAACGGTGGTGAGTTTTGTTCAGCAAATTTTGACAAGTTCAATAAAGAACAGGGGATTAAGAGGCACAAGAAAACTCTGTATACCCCTCAGCAGAATGGAGTTGCAAAGAGGATGAATAGAATGTTGATGGAGAGGGCAAGGAGTATGCTAAGTGGAGATGGTCTTGAACAAAAGTTTTGGGCTAAAGTTGTTGCTACTTCTTGTTACCTGGTTAACAAGTATCCTACAATAACGCTCATTGATAAGACACCTATAGAGGTATGGTCTAGTAAAAAGCCTTTATTAAGACACATTTGAGTATTTGGTTGTGAGGCATATACACATGTACCTAAGGAGAAGAGGTCTAAATTGGAGAACAAGGTTGTGAAGAGTATCTTCATCGGTTATGGCATGAATGTGAAAGGGTACAAGCTTTGGGATCCAATGGCTGATAGAGTTCTATATAGCAGAAGTGTGATCTTCAAAGAGCTCAATCCTTCTTCTATTGTCTTGCAACTAGATAAAGAAGAGAAGAAAATGATGTGGTTCAGCTTCCTTCCACCCCTAAGAAAGTTGAACCAAAAACATCTATTGGACTTGATAATGAGGAGAGCTCTAGTAGCTCTAAAAGTTCATAAGAAGATGAAGAACCTCAACCTCAATCTTTGAGGAGATCCATGCGGATAAGGCAGCAAACTGATAGGTTTGGTTATTCATTGCATGATTCTAGTTATTTTTTTCTTTGATTCCTAACACTGATGAGCATAGAACTGTAAAAGAGGCCATGGGTATAAAGATGCAAGTTCCTGGAAGGAGGCCATGGAAGAGGAGATGGCTTCTTTGGAAAAGAATAATACTTGGGACTTGGTGCCTTTGCCTGAAGGATGAAAACCTATTGGATGCAAATGGGTGTTCAAAAAGATATTTGGTGTAGATGGCAGTGTTGAGAAATATAAGGCTAGATTGGTTGCGAAGGGGCATTCTCAGGGGGAGGGAATTGACTATGTTGAGATTTTCTCTCCCATTGCAAAGCTAACATCTATTTAGTTCCTTTTATCTCTTGAAGCAGCGTATGATCTAGAAGTGGAACAGATGGATGTGAAGACAACAATCCTTCATGGTGACTTAGAGGAGGAAATCTATATGTCACAGCTAGAGCACTATGTGGTGAAAGGTAAGGAAAATATGGTTTGCAAGTTGAAAAAGTCTTTGTATGGTTTAAAATAGTCTCCTAGGATGTGGTACCAGAAGTTTGATGCCTTTATGTTGAGTATTGGATTTCAGAGATCGAAATCATATCATTGTGTTTATTACAAGTTTGACAATGATCACATTCCCATTATTGCATTATATGTCGATGATATGTTACTCATTGGGAATGGTAAAAGTTTGATTTCTGATTTGAAGTCTCATTTGTCAACACAGTTTGAGATGAAAAATCTAGGGCCATCTCGGTACATTCTGGGGATGGAGATCAGAAGAGACAGAGAAAACAAAAAACTTTGGTTAGGCTAGATTAAGTATGTTAACACTATGTTAGAGAGATTTAACATGGTGGATTGCAGACCTTTGATTGTTCCTGTTACGATGGGAACAAAGTTATCTATTGCAGATTGTCCAAAGTCTCCTTCTAAGACAAAGGATATGAGCAGAGTTCCTTATGCTAGTGCAGTTGGCAGTTTGATGTATGCAATGGTCTATACAAGACTAGATATTGCCCAAGTAGTGGGAGTCCTTAGTTGATTTATGGATAATCCTAGATGGGTACATTGGGATGCAGTGAAGAGAGTGTTCAAATATTTGTGGGCTACTTCTGAGTATTCCTTATGTTATCATGGTTATCCTATAGGACCTTGACATTTACTTTGTATTCATGGATTTGTGGATTCAGATTGGGCATGTGACATTGACAACAGGAGATCCATTAGTGCTTATGTGTTCACTATATTTGGTGGTTCTATTAGTTGGATGAGTAAGCAGAAACCTGTGGTCACTTTGTCCACTACTAAAGTTGAGTACATGGTAGCAACTCATGCTTGTAAAGAAGCCATTTGGCTTAAGAGATTGTGTTTTGATGTTGGGTTTGATGCAAGGAAGATTACTATTTCTTGTGACAGTCAGAGTGCCATATGTTTGGCAAAGAATCCTACTTTCCACGCAAGGACTAAGCATATTGATGTCTAGTACCATTATGTTCATGAAATGGTAGAGGATGGGAAGGTAAACTTGGATAAAGTTAATACTTTGACGAATGTTACAAATTCCTCGACAAAACCTATGAGCATAGAGAAGTTTAGATGGTGTTCAGAGTCTATGGGCTTCTCGGCCCCTAGAAATTAAATCATAGTATTGATACTCCCTTTGCTCTTGCAAGGTGTTTGACAAGTGGGAGAATATTAAGAAAATTGTCTCAACCTTGCAACTTTGAAAGGTTATTATTCTTCCCAGTTTTGGTCTTTTCAAATACCCTTTATCTTGAAGAATGATCTAGAACTTTCAAAATTTTCAAAAGGGCTAAAAATGGTAGGACTTACTATTTTTATTAACTTTCCATTGACCTTGGATTGACCTAAAATTTTCCTAGAAGGTGCGGAATAGCTAAGTAAATATCTTGGGTGAGTTTCGACTCAAGATCATACCTGGATCGCGAGATATTAAAGTTTCTATTTTTTGAAAACTGTTGAAAAAGTTTCAAACTCAATTTTGAGGCACTTAGATGTCCCTAAACGCTTTGCAAATTGTCATAACTGACAAAGTGGGCTACAAGGTGATAGATTTTTTCATGATCTTTTCGACACATTAAATGGTTCGTCAATTGAACACCCGTATCAAAAGTTATGACCTCCAGAAATTGGACCTCCTATTTTTGGGAAATGTAAAAATGTGTTGGACACATAAAAGAGCTATAAAGGGGAGAGTTACATGTGTTGGTGTGTGTTTTGGCACATCACAAGGCATCTTTGATTGGAGATAATTTGGGCGCCACTTTTGGGTGGTTTTGGCGCATAGTTTTGTAATTTTTAGTAACAGTTTACTGTATTGTATCTCCTATATGTCAGGAGCTGAAGATGGAGGTTGTGTGTAAGAATCTTATAGATGTCAAGTTACCTCCTAGATCTTTGGTTGGATATACCCTTATAAAAGCTTGCTCTGCAAGTATATTGTAATCTTCTTGATTCTTGAATAATATATTGGGCGACTTTGGAGTGTGGGGTTTTTCACTTGAAAGGGTTTTCCCCACGTATATCTTGTGTTGTGAGTTTTGTGTTTGCATTTGGAAGTTGTTATTATATTTCTATTAATGTGCATCTTAATCTGTAACTGTAAGAGTAAAGATTTACATAAATCTTTCCTTAGTAGATCAATGTAGGAAGCGTTTCTGCATACCTTGCTTCCTTTCATAAGTTGGAAACAAAAGAAGAGCTTGTTTTTGGTTGGCTAAAAGAAAGAGATATTGAAGCATTGTAAAAGGGGTGTCATTATTCTATAACAAATCTAAGGTATTTGTAAAATAGTAAATTTGAGCTTTAGTTCCACTTGAAAATGTATTATTATAATCCACTTAAGGAGAAACTTTGAATGTATAGTTGTCATTTATATGAATGTCTTCATCAACTTTTGATCTATGTTTTGGAATCTATTTTACTCTCCCTATTACATTTGCTAACCTGAGTGTTATGCATGATTAGTTAATCAACATAAAGATTGTAAAATCTTTGTGAATATTTCACACAGTGTCTTTTCATCATATTTTAGAAAATGTGTTTGTTTGCCCATGGATCTTTGAAGTATGCACTATCTTTGATGTTGTAATATTATGGTGTTGAATATAACACATGTAGAGCCCACATTATATATGTGAATGAAAAACCAAGTCCTTTCCATCCTCATCCCCATTGTGTTGCAGGACCTTTGGGTTCCATATTCATTTCTCTCTTGGTTTGAAAACTCAAATTCATCACCCTATCAAGATTAAGGCACCAATATGCAAAACTCCAGCCTTTCAACACACTAACAATATACAAAAATAAAACATGAAATCATTCACATCAAATTTAAAATTAGTTTTCTTGTCAACTTTGCAAGTCCATTACACTCACAAGAACACATAACAAGGGAGTTTAAGATAGAAGGAATCATTACATGGATTTGCATAGTTGTTTCTCTTGCAAGCGTACATGAAGTGAATTCTTATTTACAAACATCATATCAGATATAAATCTACACATCTTAAGTTGCATGCACACTTTGAATATATACTTGAAAGGAGGTTATGATATAAACTAGCGTTGAGGCCTAGTGAGAGTCATGTAGGAGTCTCACAATATAATAGGGCATGGTTTACTTTTCAACAGTAGCTACATATAACTATATCTTTTTAATTGTCAAGGTAATGTGGAGAGCCTTTTGAAGCTAAATTTCTAATAGAGGATGAGGAGGGATTGTACTAAGATTTTAAGAAGGAGAATGATGGCTTATTTATCATAGACATTTTGACTATTTCTTAATCAGACAACAAAACATCCAAAGAAAATTGTTGGCCCAAAGAAAACAAGGGGTGAAAACCTCCAGTGGAAAAAATGGAGGATTCTATTTTTTGGATCTATGACATTGAAATTTTTTTACTAAACAAGGATCTAAGGTTTTCTTGATGGTAGTGGAATAGGAAATAACCATAGAGGTGATTGACAAGGAAAAACAGAACATCCTTGGGAATGGGGTTTGCTTGGAGAGACCTCTTTGACATTTTGAAGACTCTCCTTTCCTCTTCTCACAAGAAGAATTGTAGAGGTCAAAAATTGGAAGCAAAAAAGGCTACACATGGAAGCAAAGGAAACCATTGCGGTTGGTTCCCAATAGACTAAGGAGGTTCTCCTTTCTCGAAGTAGAAAGAGGTAGGCACATGTATGAATTTACTATCCTCTTTCTTAGGAATTAATGAATTTGGTGTGCTCTTCCTTAAAAATTATAGTGGTAGTTTTGGAGATGACTTCTAATTTACACCTTTTGTTAAACTAGGAGAAGCTTTTCACTTCTTTTTTAAATCTCAAATGCTTGCTAAAATTTTTAAACTATATTTGTAATCTTTTTATTATAGATAGGAGTCTCAATAAATTTCCTCTTCTTGGTATTAATATATATAACAAGAGGCGCTTTGCATCAAGTTCCTGTCAATAATTTGTTGATTGAAATTATGTTTGGAAGTGAAGATAGTGATAATTGGATTTGTCAAAAGCTATAATTACATTGAATGTTATAGTATTATAACTTATTATTTTATTTCTATGACAATGTTGATCATAAAAGAATGTTTGAATTTGATTCAGTGTAAATAAAACATTGTTGACTAAACAAGGATAGAAACAAAAATTGTATGTAAATAATCTCATACATAAATTTCTATACACTTGTAATATTAAATAGTTAAAATGAGAAAATCTCTTTATGTAAAAGTTTCAAATGGGTTTATAAATGGATTGAAATCAATAATACAATCTTGTTAACTTTGAGAGATGCTGAATGTAAATTTTGACAATTTCACAAGGGTGACTACTGAAAGCATATTTTTGACACAATTTTTCCTATTTTGTTAAAATTATAAATAATAGATGCTCCAATTATAATGCTACGGAGTGGAGAAAAAAGTTGTACTATTGCTATAACTATTAATGGAAGATTTTTTTCTCCATTACATTGACACTTCAATAGCTTGCGTCAAACAATAATAGTGGAAAACATTATTAGCAAGAGTAGACAAAAAAGATACTATTGTTATAGCTATCAATGGAAAAAAAATGTTCCATTACATTGAGATTCTAATATCTTATGTCAAACAATAAGACTATTCACAACTATTATCCAATAGAATGCCAAATAAAATTATTTTTTTATTTTGAGAGAAATTTGGAAAACAATATACATTAGAGAATTAGTCAAATTGTTTTAAATCTCCTCTCTCATTGGTTAATTGGATACAAACTAATAAAACCTAACGAATGCATTAGTATACCTACCTTCAAACTAATAAGAACATAATTTATTTCCATCACTTCTGAAATTGAAATGACAATGAAGTCTCATCTAGAAATTGTGAGCATTCATGGGATGTGGACATCTCGAAATAAACAGTGTATATACTAAGTGATTACAAGCATGGTATCCCAAAAAAGAACTACATGCTGCAACTTCAAGATGAGGGTGGCCCCCACCATAACCCACCATTTTAATTTTGTTCTCTCATTCGTTGATTGGATAAAACCTAACGAATGCATTAGTATATCTGCCTTCAGCACGGACTAATAAGAGTATAATCTATTTCCATGACTTCCAAAATTTGAATGACAATGAAATCTCATCTAGAAATTGTGAGCATTCATGGGATGTGGACATTTCTAAATAAAGAGTCTATATACTAAGTGATTACAAGTGTAGAATCCCAAAAAAGAAGAACTAAGTGCTGCAACTTTACGGTGAGGGTGACCCCACCATAAAATATTGGCACATTGACCACAATGTGCCAGCTGTTTACACCAGACATCCAAAAGACCAATAAATGTGAAAGTTCTTGGCATTCAAGGTCCATTCTAATTTATGATATAATAATTTCTGGAAGCATTTGGCCAATGCCAAGGTAGAGATGAGATATTAATTCACCTACAATAACCAAGTAATGTGTCTGACGATAGGCTTTTACGAAGAGACACCTGCAGGAACACGAAACTTATGGAGACTATTCATACCATTATCAACATAAACACATTGTCTTATTAAAGATGCTGTATACCCTGAAATTCCACGGGTTTGGTGATGCATGTTAAGACGAAAGAGACATATAACTACTGTTTGATTTCTCGCTGGACATGATGAGTTCCAGAGTGATAGTATTTGGAGACTTCTATGCATAGAATGAGCCACGCGATCAATGAGATGTGAGTTGAGACTTTTGTTTAACTACATACTTTGCTTGTGGCACCGTTCAATCAGTAAGATGTGATATATTCGACCAAAACTTTTCCATAGTAGATATATGTCAACAGCCACACTCTGTATCTTTAGTCAGCTATTCTTAAATGTCAGTCATCCATTTCAACAGTAAAAGGTTAATTTTGGTCAATTAAAATAAGAGAAATATATACCAGTTTTTGTTGTGAATGAGGTGTAAAATTGCTATGAGTGTTTGATCATGGAAATGGATGATATTTAAGTAGAGTGCTTTCGTAGTAGCCTCGGCCTTGTGATCATTGGCCTCTATGTTCCAATTCATTATAGAATCTATATTTCAATTCATCCTTGACACAGCAAGTCACAATCTTGTTCAAAGTCATCTCTTGATCAAAGTAGAAATATTTCAGTGCACAACAAATGCAAGTTCAATCATCCTAAAAAGATCTCAACAACACTTTGGATTGAAATAATAAATATTAAATTAATTGTAGAAATTAAATGAATTTAACTATAATATTTAGTTAGATTTTAGAGATGGGAAAATGATGATCAAATCAATACATTATAATTATGATAAGAGACATTCTACTGTGGCAGCAAGACATGGACATATATTTAAAAATAAAATAGTTATAAAATAAAAGAAAATAACTCTTGTAAATTAATGTATGTAGTAAATAAAATAGTTCTAAAGTAAAATAAAATAACACTTGAGTAAATTAAAATTTATTTGTCCATATATGTATTTATGTATTTAGTAAGTAAAATAGTTCTAAAGTAAGATAAAATAACTCTTAAGTAAATAAAAACCAAAACACATCCAACATATATTTAAAAAAAAAAAACTAAAACTATAAAATTAAAAATAACTCTTAAATAAATAAAATAGCTCCAAATTGATATTTTTCAATATTTTTTAGATAGATGTATTTAAGATATCTATACAATCTTACTCAAAATTTAGCACTTGATCAAACAGGTGTCTTAGAATCTACAAACCAGCCATTATCTTTTCCATTTTAGATTATCGCTTACAAACTTGGCCTTTGTGCTTGTGGACATGAATTGGTGTGTAGACTTGAACCTCTACCTGTGGGAATGCATTGACCGCAGTCTAACTAGTAGAATATATTCACCTTAATATTCTAATGTATGAATCTTGGCAAGGACTAGTGATGTTTAGAAACACCTTTGGAGAATTTGCTAAATCACAAGGGTCATGTTTTCCTCATTTAGACCACTAGATGGACCTATTCAATGGCTTTGAAACAAGGATCAAGGACAATAAACAACCAAGCAAAAAAACTAAGATGATTTATGATGATGTAATGCTCTAATAAATGTTTCTATAATGCTCTAAGTGTTCTTTGATTATTATTTTATTGCTACATTCCTAGGATGTCCTAGATTCCTAAATGATTTCTAGTGAGTGAATAAATAAAATGGCATATCACATAAATCAACACAAATATGCACTAGATCATGTCATAATGACTAATGAAAATGTTAACAAGGTCTAAGTTTAAATTTTGAATTTTAAAAGTTCAAGGTTAAAATTTGTAACTCTAGAAATGACCAAGGTCAATTCCACACCTACAAATTCAATCCACAATGTCGAATGGAAGATCTAGAGATTGGAACTAATCTATGGGGATGAGTGATGATGGGATCAAGTTAAAGTGATGTCATGAGACAAATTTTCTCAAAGATATATCACTTGTAGGCTTTTTATTGTGTAAATACACTCTAATTGAAGTGAACATAAACATAAGGGAAAAGGGCATGGCTATGCAATTTTCACCATTACATTTTGTTCCTATCTTGATGTCCATGTAAACTACTAGGTAGGTGTATGTCAAAGTAAAACAAATAGTCAACATGTAAATTAATTTTTTTAAATACTTTAAGGATACTAATATGCTAAAAAGGAATATGGAAAAGGTTAATCATTCTTAAATTCTCCTCATAATGAATGCTCCATCAAAAACATGCAAAATAGAAAGAGTGTGCAATGATTACCATTTGTGACACATTTAAAATAGGCATAAACTATAACTTGGTTGAAAAAAAACTATTCTCAAAAATAGTAAAATCAAAGAGGATAAGGGTAAGAGATTTTGTATGTGCAAAAAGTGAGAAAGTCTAGACTAAGAAGAAACGTAACAAGAGTTTAACCAAGCAAATAAGGTGTTAAAAGATTTTGACCATGTAGAAAATTGGTAAATATTCCTAAAACATGGGAACTACTATGATCTTATCTTTACAAAAAATAACACAAAAGAGAATTGCTAATGACATATATGCCCCCTACAAAATTAGTTGCATACAGAGAATATAAGGAATCAGAGGAAAGGAGAAAAATATATAATCATGATAAGCTATGTAACATAGTAAAAGATATCATCATATAATAAGCATGTAAGGACATATGTAAGATATAAATGATAAATCACATGTAATTGTTAGAAATGAAGGGAACCACTACAATATGGAAAACTAAAATATTGTTGCAAATCTGAAATTAAATTGTAGAATATCAATGAAGATTTAAACTAATGTGAAACAACAACAAATAAAATCAGCAATACTCGAGAACCATACACATAACATAGAGATTTACATAGAGAAAATCCTTTCGGATAAAAACTCCACTAGGAAAGAGGACAAGTTTGTATTATCTGCAAAGAGATTACAATAGACATTCAACTTCCTTTAATCCTGCATCCAATCTAACTACACCTATGTACCTTTAAGAATTCAACTCTCTTACTCAACTCTCCTCTAGCTTTTGTTAAATAGAAAATGCAAACTTATAGAAGAAATTTCCAGAATATGGTGCCCAACTTGGGAATCTAACTAATTTTAGTGTCTTACATCTATTGTAACCTCCACATTGAATAATGCACCTCAGTAAGACAATATCCCACATCCTCATGAGGAATAGTCAACAAACAGGCTAAAAATAACCTCTTACATTTTCTTACAAGTTTTCATAAGATGCTTTGTCATATCGATCCAATAACAGTTGATTCCTTATAATGTGTAAGACTCCAATAATAGAATATACTCTTACACCCATCACAAGTCAATAATGAACTTGGATTCCCCATATATACCTATTTAGTATCCCAAAGTAAAAAAATAAGTTCTATTACAGTCATTGTAATTAAATAATCGTTGCATTTGATGGATCCTACATCTGTTATGAATATATTTACAAAACAATATTAGGAGTAATTAAATAAATAGGATTTACAAATTTGATGGCACCTTAATCCTAACACTCTCCCACTTGACATCATACATTGTAAATACATCCATCGAAAAGTATAAATCATCTAAGTACAAGAAACAAGACCCATGGTCCCCTTACACCAAGTGAACTTTTATGTTCTTACAAGTTTGGTAAGATAATCTATAACATTCTCCTAAGTGTCAACCTTTTTCAACTCAATCTATCCATTTACAACCATTTCTTGAACAAAGTGGTATTGAACATCCACATGCTTAGTCTAAGCATGATACATAGGATTCTTAGCTAAATAGATTGCACTCTAGCTATCGTGCAACCAATATGAATTGTCTTGTAATGAAAACTAATACATGTACACAATCTCTGTAAGCATACTACCTCATAGAGACATGGGAAGTAGCCATATACTTTGCTTTTGTGGTAGATAAAGAAACCATGGGTTGCCTCTTACTCATCCAACTCATAGCTCCTCCAAACAGAGTAAACACAACCACTAGTGGACCTTCGACTATCCAAGTCGCCTGCCTAATCTATATCAACAAAACCTCATATGTCCAATGTCTTATCCATATTGTTAGTATGAAAATAAACCGAATAGTAATCAAAATTACCACACAAATATCTTAACACCCTCTTTGCATAATTTCAATGCTCTCTACCAAGGCTAGACATAAACATGCTCAATACTCCCACTACTTGAGAAATATCTAGCCTAGTGCACACCATTGCATACATTATACTTCCTATTGCACTAGCATATGGCACGTTAGACATATCCTCAAAATCATCACATTTGGGACATATATCTAATGTAATCTTAGTGCTAAGTGGTAAAGGAATTCTAACTAGCTTATAGTGTTGCATACTAAATCTATGCAAAATGGTATTCACATACTTACTTTGTGACAACCAAAGTTTTCAACTCTCATGATCCCTCTTGATTTGTATTCCCAATATGTACCTTGTTGCCCCTAGATCCTTCATCTCAAATGCACCTGAAAGTTGAGCTTCATACCTTTGGTGTTACTGAAAACAACATGTAATCCACATACAAGGCAACAATCAGTATTTAATCATTAATACATTTAATGTAAACACAATGATCCTCTTCTCTTCTCATGAAACCCAATTTCAACATAAAAGAATCAAATTTTGGATACCACATCCAGGGTGATTGTTTCAAAATGTAAAGAGACTATTTTAATCTGCAAACCAAGCATTATTTCTCTTTTAGCTCAAAACCTTTAGGTTATTGCATATAAATTTTCTCTTCCAAATCTCCATGCAAAAATACAATCTTAACATCCATTTGCTCAATTTCAAAATTATAAGCAGTAGCTATGGATAAAAGAAATCTAATAGAAGATAATTTAGCAACAAGAGAGAAAATTTCACCAAATCAAATTCCTCTCTCTAGCAGTAGCCCTTGGCTACTAGTCTAGCCTTGTACTTTTCCAATGAACCATCTACTCCAAATTTCATTTTATAGACCCAGTTACATCCAATGGCCTTCCTTCCTTCAGGAAAACTAACAATATCCCAAGTATCACAAGATTCTAAAGTCATCATCTCCTCTTGCATGGCTAGTTTCTAAGACTCGCTATCATTTGTAAGAATAGCTTCCCTATAGATATAGGTTCATCGTCAGTACTTAATAAAGAAAATACACAACATAAATCTAGTGGGCTATACTTGTCAACTAGATTCTATTATCTTGTGGATCTTCTCAAGGGCAAAGTAAGGGATTCTTCCTCTTATTCTTTTGCATGCTCAACTTCTTCTATAATCTTAGAGTCATCCTACTCAAAGCTCCCACTTGAACCCACTTCACGTCTTAGACTTTCAGATTTACTTAATTTGGTTAATTGCAATTGAAATCATTTAACATTAATTGATGATATTGGATATTGATATATTATTTGGTTTAAGATTCAGTCACTTCAGCTATCTTTATAGGACTAACCTATTGACAGTGGAATGAGTGCGAATGAATGTAGGTTGTCGAAGGCAAGAACATGGCTTAGGAAGAGGGGTTCTAGCCGCTTGGCAACAATCGATGGGTTCTATCTTGTGTTCTTTTCACACACACACGTAGAATTTCATTCTTTCTTGATTGCATAAGTTGTCTAATGATCTTTGTGATGCATATGTATGTGGTCGTTATCTGTCGTCACTCATTTAATTTTGTCTCTTTTCTCCATACTCCTATGTTTGGTTGCGATACCTATTTTCTCAAAGTAGAGAAGCTAGTTTGAAATTTGACCTAAATAGATATGGTATTAAAGATATTAAGTCAAAAAAAAAATTTATATATATACCTATTTATTTACAAATGAATAAATGATGTATTCTAATTACTTACCTTTGTAAGTATATATAAATAATAATATTAAATTTATACGTAATGAGTATAGCTTATATTAAAAATATTCTTTCTAGAATTGTGGTATTTTCAAAAATAAATAAGTTAGACTTATAGTATTAAAAATACTATTTCAAAGGGAAATATAAAACACCTATTTTCTTATTATGAAAATATACTAATGGCTTATAATAAAAATATAAGTTTTAAATTAAATAAATTGGAGAAATCATCCATATTTAAATAAACTATTGTTGTCAAAAATAAAATAACTAAATTCTAAAATAAAAATCTAATTATATTTATAATAGAGATAATTATGGCAAAGAAATCACGCATGCAACGCATGCATACGAAGTGATTGTGATAAATAACAACTAGGCTCTGCATGAGAAATATGGGGACAATTAGGGTTGGAAAAGAAAAAAATAAAAGAAAGAAGAAGGAGATCAAAAGAGAGCATCGGGGTGAGCGTAAGAAGGGAGCGACCTGAGTGGTGATTGAAGGAAAGGAAAGAAAGATTCAATGCAGGAAAGGAAAAAGAAGCATGGAGAGAGGATAGTTATAGCATCAGCTCCGGGTAAGGAATTATTTCCTATATGATTGTATAAATTTTCCTTAAAATCCTAGCTATACACTAGAAATAGCCTCTTTTAAATCAATTGCCCCACACTACTTCAATCATTCCAATTTTTGCATAAGTCGGGTATGTTTTACTCAGCTAGCCCGAATACCATGGATCAGCCTACTCTTACCAAATCATTTCTCTGTCGAGATCTTTTTTAACTCTGCTTGTTTTAAATTCACTCAGTCCTTATTGTGGACCTCTCAGTTTATATCTAAATCGGCCTTGATGCTTTAACTAAGTTATAAATAGCTTCTCTTCACTTACAGTAAACTTTTCCAGATTTAATTAGAATTTTTGACCTTCCTTGAGCAATTCTTTCTAATTGATCCAAGAAACCTATGAATCGACCTTTTGAATCAAATTGGTAGCCTGTATCCTTCTTGTTTTCAGCCTTATCTCCATACTGACAGCCTTTGTATCTTAGTAATTTTTGCGATCCGTTCATTCTCTTTTAAATGCCCAGCAAGAATCATTGGGCCTTCAGGCAACTTTGATCGGCCTCTTTTGTACATTTTGATCTTTGCTAAGTCCTTAAATTATGCCTAATGGCAATTGCCTATTGTTAACTCTGAATTTGACTTGATTTCAAAAGTAATCTCTGCACTTAGTGTCGATCAAACCTCCTCTTGAGGGATCGAACCACCAAGTTACCTCTTGGTACACCTCTGGAAATCGACCGCCTTTGAATTGATTAGATTAGCATCCTCTTCTTTTATGATTGCTGGTCTGAAGATGTAACATCCACGTTCTTAAAACATAGTAAAACTGGAAAAATTTACCATAGAGTAATTTAACAAGATAAAAATGAGATAGAGAAAATTTTTCTTTTATTCAACACATAATCAAATAATTCTATTTTACAAGCTTTTCTCTTTACAAAATACTTTTACATCATATTGTCTTTCTCAAATTACAATGTAAATCAATTACATAGACAATTTTGGAATAAATACTGCTATTGAATATCTGACATCTTTACACAAGTCCTGGCATATCTTCTGCTTGGAGAGAGAGAGAGTATCTTTCTAGTGATTTACCTCCATCCACAGACCAGCAGTCTCCCAAACTTCTTCCACATAGGAAGTGGCCTTACCTTTCACGAGGGATGTAGACCAAAGGTGACCAGTGGTAATTTGCCTATCCCAAGTACATAGTGTTGTACCCTACTCAACTCTAGATCAAACCATACAACCCTAGATACCCTCTAGCTAAGTATGATTTCTGATAGGATGAGCAGTCTGGATACAGTGAACCGACAATGCATCCAGAAAATAAATGCATTAATTTGGCCAAAGTTTTTAATTTCAATATCATTCATAATGAACGTCATCGTTGTGTTCACCCACCCCTACTTGACTTGGATACTGTCGTATTCCGCAGTTTATCCATCAACGATGTTTATACAATAGCTAAATCATGATAATAGTTTTTCTAGACTTTAGACATATTTATATGTCTTATCTAATCATTTAATTTCAATTTGACTCTAAGTTTTATATAATATCCCATAATAATATGGCTTTACAAATTATCCGAAACTCATATCAATGAGACTAGGTTAATAACAACTCATAGTTTATCTAAACTGGAAAAAAAGAGTGAACTATTGTTCAAAATAGATATTTCCTATTATACAAAAATATGAATATTCTCGGTTTACCTATTCATGATGACTTCAATAGTCATGACACATATATATACTCGAATATGATTCCTCTCAAATTCCTATCTCATTGGACTTCATTTAATCATATCATACTAGTTTGCTACAAAGATATTCTCATGTAAAAATTACTAAGTAAGGATAACCCTATGATCCTTTATATTTCTATCGAAGCATTTCCATTGAGTTATCACTCGATTTATAATGAAAAAGGTATCTTCCTAAGCTTAATGAGATTCTAAGTTCTCTTGGAAAACAACCATTATAGTTATTCATAACTTAACAAGAAATGGTTCTTATACTTCCATTAACCACCTCAAAGATTTAAGCATCCTAGACTCAACTATGTTTACAATCCTATCATAGTTCTAAATGGTACTGATATATATATATATATATATATATATATATATATATATATATATATATATATATATATATATATATATATATATATATAAGAATGGTATAAAATATCTCAATAATCAACTCTCGGTCCTTCTTAATGTTGAACCTTCTCTTAATCGACTGTATTTTTCTACATAATCAACCACTCATAAAGAAGGCCTCTACGGTGTATTGGAATATCATTCTACAATTATATCTTTCAATAGACTGATTTCTATGGTTTTTGACTCAAGCTAATAGCTTTTGATAGCGTCGGCTAGCCAATGATAATGGCGACAATGATTAACTCCAAAGGTTTTAAACATAATGAAAACATAGACATATGAAAAGGGATAATATCAATTCTTTGAAGCAGGCAAACAAAAGACATTATAAATCCTTACAATTCTATTATTGTTTCCACACAGATATTGAATGATACCTGGTGATGGCACAAGAGTTATCTACAATTGTGTTTACTATTCACTCAGCCTAAATGATGGCATCCACACGCCTGTGTTCTAGCTATGACCTGCTCTCTATGTTTTCCAAAATGATCCCCCCCGTATGTGTGTCCTCTAACTGCGAATCTTATCTCCCTTATGATCAAGGTGAGACGTGCCAATTAATGATGCTTCAAAGCTCTTAATGAAATGGTTTCTACCACTCCATCAAATGTAAGATAATTGGTAATGCAACCGACCACTCTCTCATTCGGTTTACAATCGATCCCACTTATGTAGTAGAGATAAACACATGTTTGTTCGAGGCATAGAATGTGGAGAGTTTTCAATGCATGTAACTATAATACCATACTCCCTCTTAAAGAGGTTGACACAAGCATAACCGTCGATGGTTATTATGGTTGATCACTTTAAGTGATCCAAATTCCATCATTCGAATTAATGTGGGTGTCATAAATAACATGCCCAACGTTATTCGATTGATAAGTTTATTAAATAATGTGAGGTATTATCCTCTTCAGTTTATAAATACATCTATAGCTTATATTAAATAAGACTTACATATCATCGTTCACATTCAATGATTACGATTTAAATCAATAAGAATAATAGCAATAAAATAACGATTTACAGATATTGTGAATGCGTCAAGTTTACCTCCCCATCACATTCCTTCGTTAAAAACATGTCAATCTAACTTGATGGAAATCACTTTGACGTTCAAGGGTTGACAAATAAACACTAAGTGACCCAAAAATAAAAACACCACCCATTACAATAATTATGTCGTAACTTTTACATTAGACGTAAATGGTCTTGATTCATGTTCAAATGATGTCGTTAACGTTACTTACGACTTCATACGACTTACTACGACTTAGAAAGATTTGTAAATAATATCGACTACCTTTTGATTATGTTCAAAAGAAAACTAACAAGGCAAGACTTAACTCTTACGACACATTGGTTCACATTTTCGTTAAACACTTATACTCGATTTGGCAAATAAACCACTCATAACCCGAGGTCTCTCTCTCTCTCTCTCTCTCTCTCTCTCTCTCTCTCTCTCTCTCTCTTCAATGAGAGTCATCTGAGAATCTATATTCTTGTTTCAACTTGTAACCAAACAATATATGATCAATGCATCATTATTCAAATAATTCAAATAATAAATCAAATCTCATAATGCAATTATTAAATCGATAATAACACATTCTTTTCTATAATTTCATAAATGGCATTCAATATAATCCATGTCTTTCCTTATCATTAATCTAATCATCATAATAAATTTACTTATGTCCAAGTAAAAGAAAAATTTATAGCAAGGCAAAAATTGGGGATGTAACAGAAGAATTCTTGTATCTTCCTTACACTAAATTCAACCCCTTTTTGTCATTGGTCGCCACTGATCCCATACTAATCTGGCCAGTCTAATATTTTGAACTAAACTAGCAATCTGAACTTCAAATCCAAATCGTCCTGCTGTTTTTCTTGATCAGCTGCTTCTATTTAATTGATCTCTTAACTTTAGTCTGTAAACTCTATTTTTTATCAGATCTGAAATCTTTTTCCTCTAACTATATATAGTCTGATCGATCTCCTTCATTGTTTTCTATTAGGACTTGATAAAGGAGTAAACTCCTCTAAAACGTCTTTTAAACAGTCAAGATTCATAGCAAATTTCCTTATCAAAAGGTGCTTGTAATTTAACTCTCATAACCGCATAAGCTCAAAAGATAATCTCTCTCTCTTCTCTGAGAGTCATCTGAGAATCTGTATTCCTGTTTCAACTTGTAACCAAACAATATATGATCAATGCATCATTATTCAAATAATTCAAATAATAAATCAAATCTCACAATGCAATTATTAAATCGATAATAACACATTCTTTTCTATAATTTCATAAATGACATTCAATATAATCCATGTCTTTCCTTATCATTAATCTAATCATCATAATAAATTTACTTATGTCCAAGTAAAAGTAAAAAGTATAGCAAGGCAAAAATTGGGGATGTAACATATCCTTTCCCTAAAGATTCATCGTCCCCGATGATATAAAGTAGCAAAAGTAACTAAAGTAAGTTCATTGTTTTTAAATGATAACAACATTAAATAAATGAGGAAAATTTTGATAAAATTCATGGTAATCCTCCCATGTAGCATTTTCCTGAGCATATTGGTCTCATTGGACCTTACACTGCAAGACCTCTCTGTTACGCAAGCGGAGCTTGCGCGTTTCTAGCACCTTGAGTGGTTCGATCGTGACCACCCCTAGATCCTACATCTATGATGAATTCCAATTCAAAATATGGTTATCACCTGCAACATATTTCTTCAAATAAGACACATGAAAAACATTGTGCATTCTAGACAAGGCCAATGGTAGAGCAATTCTATAGGCAACCGGATTGACTACTTCAAGCACTTCAAAGGGTCCCACATATTGAGGGGCTAGCTTAGAACACTTCCCAAACTTAATAGAACTTTTTTGAGGTTTCACTCTCAAAAGAACTTTTTCTCCAATAGAGAATTGCCTTGGAACATGCATTGCATCCGCATAGCTCTTTTTTCTATCATTGGTTTCTGCCAATCTTTTTCTGATCAGCTTTATCTTCTCTTCCATTTCAGCTAGCATTTCTGGTCCAATGCTAATCCTATCTTCTTTCTTGTCCCATCTTATAGGAGTTTGACATCTTCTTCCATACAATGCTTTAAATACTGCCATCTTAATAGCAGAATGATAGGAATTGTTGTAAGAAAATTCTACAAGTGGTAAGTATTCTTCCCACTTATATTGCTAATCCATGCAATACATTTGCAACAAATCTTCTAAAACCTGGTTTACTCTCTCAGTTTTCCCATCAGTTTCAGGATGGTAAGCTGTACTCACGTTGAGTTTAGTCCCTAGCATAGAAAACAAAGTTTGCCAAAACCTTGACGTTACATGCGCATCTCTATCCAAGATAATCTTCTCAGGGAAACCATGCAATCTAAACACTTCTTGCACAAATTTGTGAGCTAACACGAGTGCTCCATCAGTCAAATTCCCTGGTATAAAATGTGCTACCTTTGTGAGCTTATCCACCACAACTAAAATGGCATCATGTCTATTCCTTGACATAGAAAGACCTTGAACAAAATCCATGCTAATAACTTACCATTTCCGCTCTGGCACATCATGGGGGTACAACAATCCTGCAGGGTGTTGATGCTCTACTTTTACCCTCTAACATTCTAAGCATCTTGCCACAAATCTTGCAATATCATTATTCATTCCTTTCTAGAAATAAAGAGGTTTGACATCCACTAGGAGTTTGGTCACTCCTAGATGTCCCGAATATGGTGCAGTATGAACTTCTTTCCATACTAGATCCCTTAATCCAATTGAAACAGGAACATACATTCTACCCTTGTACCTCAATAGTCCATCAGACTCTATTAGATAACCATCATAGCTTGGATCTCTAGGATTATCTTTTAGAGCCTGCTTAACCTGTTCATAATACTCATCACCAGACAAATTTTGTACCACCAAATCATTGAAATTTCCATGAATAGAAACAATAGAAGCTATATGTCTTCTATGACTCAAAGCATCGGCTACTCTATTCTCTTTTCCTTTGATGTAGCTTATTTCAAAATCATAGTCAGATATCAATTCTAACCATCTCCTTTGTCTAGCATTCAGATGTGGTTGAGAGAAAATATACTTAAGACTTTGATGGTCTGACTTAAGTACAAAAGTCTTCCCCAACAAATAGTGTCTCCACATCTGCAAAGCATGAGTTACTGCTACCAATTCCAGATCATGTGGTTCATGATTCTTCTCATAGGATTTAAATTTCCCTAATTCATATGCTATCACTCTTCCATCTTGCATAAGCACTCCTCCTAATCCTTCTCCTAAGGCATCTATAATTACCTCAAATTGTCCTTCGAGATCAGGGACTTTCAAGATTGGAGATGTAGTTAACTTTTCTTTTAAGAGATCAAATGCATCCTAACATTTGTCTATCCATTCAAATCTCTTTCCTTTCCTCTGCAGGAAAGTGATTGGACTAGCAATACTAGAGAAATTTAAAACAAACTTTTAATAATAGCCAGCCAGGCCCATGAAACTACACACCTCATGCACATTTGTTGGTACAGGCCAATCCAGAATAGCTGCAATTTTTGCAGGATCAACAGATATTGTAATGCCCCTCAATTGTGGCTTGTGTCAGTTGATAGTCTTCCATTGCTTTTAGATAGTTTTGAGACAATTGAGTGGTTGGATTTATGGTTTATGCTTATTATGTTCATGATGGACTATGGTTGACTAATGTGGTTATTGACATGTTAAGTTGATGGTTAGTTAAATTATGCAGAATAATAGTACTATGCTTTATGAATTGAATGTTATCTATTTGCCAATTAGAGATGTTTGTGTTTATTGATATGCTTGTGAGCCAAGATGGTGTAGTATTACTCGTTTGAGTACCCTACTACACTGTGATTCCTTGACTCTATGTGCTTGATGTATTTGCATATACTCGTATACAATCTATTGTTCTGATGTAGGTTGTAGGTACCGGGCATCGACTCAACCTGACTTAGCAGGTCTGAGCGTGCCCGTGCACCAATGGATAACGTTGATAGGAGATAACATGGGGTTTCCCTAGGTCAATTTTCGTCTTTAGTTATGGTCGTGAGTCTTGTTGTCACTTTATGGTCTTTGCCTCGGATATGGTCGTCATCAGTATGCAATTGTCTTGTTGGTATTGGTTGGGTTCAATCTTTGTGAATTGGTCAGAAATGAATTTATTATTATTATTATAATAATAATAATAATAATAGTGTTTTATAGTCGATATTTATTAATGTATAGCAAGGAGTATGTTTAAGTGTTTTGCTCAAAGATTAAATTATTGATTTTAATGATTTTAATTAGATATTGTCCTAAGTCATTAATAATATTTTATTATTAATATTGCATGATAGTTTCAAAATATTATTAGTTAATAATTTATTGATTGTGAGTTGTTGTATGAGAATTCTTATTTGGAGAATCTCTCTGTCAAAGAAAAATTTAATTGTTTTCTGTTTTTAGAGAGAAGTGGGATTCTGTAACGGATTTTGGTAGTTGGCAATTAATGGATTTGGGTCTATTTTTGG
This sequence comes from Cunninghamia lanceolata, assembly GCA_027924645.1. Classification (NCBI taxonomy): domain Eukaryota; kingdom Viridiplantae; phylum Streptophyta; class Pinopsida; order Cupressales; family Cupressaceae; genus Cunninghamia; species Cunninghamia lanceolata. The sequence goes on along the minus strand of BSBN01001622.1, from coordinate 401,436 downwards.
AGTAATGGGAATTATTTGGTAGTTGGCAATTAATGGATTTGGGTCTATTTTTGGAGTAATGGGAATTATTGGGTGGGGGGCCTACTTTTGGTTTATGGAGAGTGGATTTTTTTGGAAAGGGTCTTTGGGGAGAAAAGGGAGGAAGAAGTCTCGAAGGAGGAAGCAAGATAAAAATTTTGAAGACCAGAAGAAAGCAACACATTGAAGGTACGGATTTGAATTCATCTTCCCTCTTTGAGGCATTTTCTTGAGGCATTCTATGTGAATTCCTGAGCTTGACGGTGATCTCAATTCTTGTAAAGCATTGTATTCACTATCGTTTTGATTGATTGAGAAAATGTCTTGAAATTTCTTTTGTTGTGGCCGACCTCCCTACCATGCTAGTTATTTGTAATGTCTACCCTGTCATTAATTTGAGTTACCTGTTAACCGTACTGGGTGAATGCCAATGCCCTATCAGTTAACATGCGTTTATTTTACTAACGTTACTGTTGAACCTTATTCTTAATCTTGTGTTCACCTTTGGATGTATTCCTTGACTTTCTACTTTTCTATACATATTGTCAGTCTAGTTACAAGAGCTCACGTGTTATTTTGTATAGAAAGTTATAAGTTTCCCATCATTGAATCTATGGTAAAAGAAGATTTGCATCGGTTATTCTCTGCATACCGAATCATGATTGGCTGCCATTATTTCTCTAGGAATGGGGAAAATCTATTTTGTATCAAGTTGCTCATGCTCATGATCATGCTCGAACACTTATACTCATTAGTACCGCACTCCGTCCACTGGACATTAAATAAATCAAAACTCAAACCCTTACCTTTTACTGGAAGAAAATGCAATAGTGCTCTTTGCATTCTGAGAACCTTCATTGTTTGAGCAAGTTTCTCCCTCATTAATGTTGGACTTGGTTCCTTGACTACTGGAGGCTTCGATTTCCTCAGAACTAATGACAAATTTTTGAGTTATTCTGTCAAATAGTTCGCGTGCCTTGCCTATGTTTCCTCATGCAAATCTGACAAAGCTTTTCAAAATTTTAAACCTACCGTTAAACTTTTCTCTTATCCTGGGTTGTGAAATCATCTTTACACTTTCCGATCACATTTCAAGAATTTACTTCAATCCTCCATGAAATTGAAGCTTTCTTTTGTACTAACCTCTTGTCTTTACATCACAACATTTTTTGCGACTTATGTCAAAATCCTAATTGGGTGCCCATTTATGCCGTTTGATGTTTTGGAACATTATATTGAGCCAATGATTAAATCCAAACTTTCTGGTTTTAGGCCTAGGTTACCTTAGATATACCTCAGGAATCAATATCAGTTTGGAAGTTTCGAGCCGATAGATTTAGAAAATCTTGTATGCGTGTTGTCTAATTGTCTAAGAGCCTAGACCATGCCATTTCCTGGTTATATTATTATGTATTCATTTGTTTCTGTTAGTGGTTGAAATAGAAATAGTCCATTTCTTTATTATCATTTCTAATTCTGAAGGAGCTACCTTATTCCTTGCTTGGCAACCACAATCTGAGTACTAGTGTCTCCTTTCTAAACCACGGCTTTTATGATCTTGGCTTGCACCTCATATCACATTTTGCCCTCACATATGCATTTAGCATTTAAATTCCTTCCATCAATTTCCATTGGTGCATATCTTACAATTCGTGGCATTCATAAGACCACCTTCCTAAGAAATATGTGAAGTAGTCTCTTTGCTTGCACAACTGCCAGAGCACTTGCCATTTTCAACATTTGACTTTTTCTTCCCTTCCATTTAAGAAGATAAAAGGATCTTATATGAGAGTTTGTTTTGGAAAAATTTCTAAACCTATCGTTTGTTCTCTCAACATATTCCTTGAGCCTCCTAAGGGCGTAAATGTCAATATACATTAATTCATGTTTTGGTGTGTGGTCAACAGATGGTCTGGAAGCTTGTAGCTTTTAGATACTTCAATTTTCCTTAATCTAAATATCTCCTCTGAGCATGATTTGACTCCATCATTTTGATACCACTCCTTTCAAAATTTTAACCAATCTATCTTATTTCAGTTGGACATAGTGAACTCACACAGAGTGTATATAATATCATCTTTTAGTCTCTACTCTAGACTTTGCCTTTTCTCCTTCCATCATCTTCTTTACTATCGTAGGAATGCTATTCCTCAGCATGTAATTAGATGTCTAAGTGAAGTATAGCAACATTAATCCTTTCTAACCTCAATACCTTATAGGGAAGTGTCACTCATCGATCTCGTGACCTCATAAATTGAACTCTTCCTTAATTTTTGTTCTTTGGAGTATGATTTGTACTTCATAATTTCAATATCACTGCTTTAACGACCTTCTTCTTAGTATGGTGATCTTAGCTATGTGGGAATCCAAACTATATATAGATTATGATATTACCGTAGAGGTGTTTGAAGCTTGATAGCATGAGAATAAGCTTAAATAAAGATAGTCAAAGTTGTTTTTGATATTACCTATTTAACGATGGAATAGAGATTTTCTTCTTGTCTATTTTTATTATGTTAGAAAGTAGTGATGGACTAAATTTGACTTAGAATATCGTTCTAAATATTGAATGGATAAGTAAGAGCAAATATTTGATTTATGCTATTGTTCCTTGAGAATAGTAACTTGGTAGGTACTTAGTCTCACTTCTTTTTCTAGTTTAGGACTTATTATTTCAAAATATGACAACTTTAGGCTATCTTCTGGTAATTATTTATTATGCTACTTTCGTACTTTTTGAGCTTTGGGATTAAATCTAGAAAATGTAATAAATCTAGTTATAATTGATAGGGTTCAATGTTTTTTTTTAAAATATCCCTCAGTAATATTTTGGTAAAGTTTACTAAATGATGGATTAATATCTTCATTAGTTTTATATCTCTTATATTACACATGGCTAGGAGTATAGTATAAAAATTAGGGTAGACTCGGGAATAGGATATTCTTACTTAAGCTTTTCACTTTGGAATGGTGTTAATTGACATCTTAGAATAAGGTTATCTCTATTACTAGAATGTGTGGATTCCTTCCACTATTGTAAGTATGTTGTCCGATTTGATTCAAATCAGTGATATAGAACAAAATTAATGAAATGACTTACCATGGAGATAGTCCAATAGAAAACTTTGCTCATGGATTATAGAGTTTAGAATATACTCATGTTTTTTTATTATTATTAGGTTGGAACATTTTGATTTGGTAGTTGATTTAAAGATATCAATCAAATTGTCAATTATTATATCCATAGTAATCTAGGTTGTCCTCTTTTCTACTCATATGATGAATAAGATTATGGTAGTAATGTTCCAATAGCTTTAGAAAATTATAATTGTTTACTGGAATTAATGATGTTCAATCTATAGGAATGTTTTGTTGTTCTGTATTTCTTTCCTCTCAAGCTAACCTTAGAACAAGGTCCTTTTATCGTAGCCTCGGGATTTGTATCATGTGATTCTAACTAGTGTAAGAGATTCAAATATTGTAGGCTTTTAGTCTTTTATTAAATCCATGTTAAATAGTCTGAAAAGTGTTGTAGTAATTGGGTCTTGGATATATATTTATTCCCTGTTGTTTATTTCTGATTTTAAACCGATGTGTATCAACGATACAATTGGGTCATTGCATTTAATTTGGTTTTGAATCTTGCTGTTATGTTTTGTCTAGCTTAGTATAATGATGATCATGTTAGTTTTGTGAGAGGTCAAGGTTGCTAAGCGTCATGCTTTGGATAGTTGTCTATTGGTATTTGTGTTAAAATCTTTTAGCTCCAGAGGCTTGTTACCTTGATATCCAGTGTGATTTTGTGGCAAGGATGTATTGGTGATGTGTCTTTTGGTTTGAGGTCTTGATGAGGATTGGGAAAGATTGTTGTTTTAAATTTGAAAAATGTTGATTAAATGTTTTATTTGTTTTGGGATGTTGAAATGGACAGGGGAAGGTTTCGTGGTTGAGAGTTTGGATTTAAAATGGTCTATGTAATGTATTGGTTTGCAAAAGATAGATGCCTCGTAGTCCCTTGTCCATGCATGTTACTAGTTTTTGGATGTTGGTTATATGTAGGAGAGTGGCTTTCATGGTGGGGCCGGTGCCCAAAGTGGCTACCTGGATAACCCCATGGAAGTTGTAATCAAGTGATAACTTAATAATTTATCTAGGTGGGTTGGGTAGTAATTCACATAACAAGATAAGTATGATGCCTCACCCATGCCTTAAGTGCTCTCACAGGCTAAGGATGGGATGAGAAGGCCTGGTTGGCAAGGTTGACCTCCTTGTCTCCATGAGAGGATGTGTTAGCTCCGCATGTGTCACCCTATGGGGCCGGTGCCTAGTGAGAGGTCACCAAGATAACCATAGATGGGGGTCGGTTTCTAGTGAGAGATAGCCTGGATAACCCATGCTAGGACCATGCGATGACACTCTTCCTACTATAGCATAGTTACTTCCTCTTTATCTTTTATTATTGCCTGTGGAGTGCAGACTTGTCTTAATGATTTGTCTTGTCTTGATGAATTGACTTGTCTTAATGATTTGTCTTATCTTGATGAATTGACTTGTCTTGATGATTTGACTTGTCTTGATCTTTGAGTAGTCTAGATGATTTGTGATGATCTGAGTTGTCTGTGTCAAACCTTTATCTGTCTTCTTGTATCCCTTGACTTAGTGGAACCTCATTGTTATCTCCTAGCTCGGGGGTGGACCTCAGGGTTCCACATGGTTGGGTGGAAGAGCTTAATCCACTGGTTTTCTTGGACATACTAGTTCGAGGACATTGCAGAAGTGTTTCCAATTCTAGATTTGTTCTACATCTTCAGAGTTGTAGTATACCTTCATAATTGTATTATATTGTTGTATATTGTAAACCGATGTGATCAGTCATGTAATCTTGTATTTGAACCTTTGTAATTATTCATCTCTGCAAATGAATGATGTAAATCCTTTTCTGTTGTATTATAATGTATACCACTTGTATTGTTATAATTTTATGTTTATCTGATGCAGTTATGTTCCCTAGGGGTGTTAGCTATTTATTTTATTTAATGTTGTTAATAGTGTAATTATATTTAATGATTAATGTATTTACTTCAAAAAAAAATCTGTTATTTTTGCACTTGTTAGCCTAACACTCTAGGGTTGCATGACGGGGCATCACAGATATTCCATCAGCAGAAATAATATGACCTAGATATTGAATCTCCTTTTGAAAGAATGTACACTTTGATATTTTTCCATATAACTTATGTTCTCTTAATCATTGCAGAACTATTTGCAAGTGTCGTTGATGTTCTTCTTCATTCTTAGAATAAATGAGTATATCATCCAGAAAGACTAAAACAAACTTGTCCAAACAATCTCTGAATATACTGTTCATGAGATTCATGAATGCAGTAGGTGCATTTGTCAAACCAAATGGAAACACTGTGAACTCATAGTGCCCATATCTGGTTCTAAAAGATGTCTTATGAATATCCTCATCCTTCAGTCTTAACTGATGATATCCTGATCGTAAATCAATCTTTGAAAATACAACAGCTTCACGCATCTGATAAAAAAGATCATCAATACGTGGCAAAGGATATTTGTTCTTTACCGTTGCTTTATTAAGCATACAATAATCTATACACAATTGAAGGGTTCCATCCTTCTTCTTAACAAATATAACCGGGGCACCCCAAGGTGAAACACTGGATCTAATCAAACCTTTTGCCAACAATTCTTGTAATTGGGTTTTTAACTCCATTAACTCCGTAGTTGTCATATGGTAGGGTGCTTTTGATATAGGCTCAGATCCTGGTTTAATATCAATTGCAAAATCAAAAACCCTTTTGGGAGGTAGTCCTGGAAGTTCTTCTGGAAACACATCTTGAAATTATGAAGAAAAGGATACTTTTCTTCAAAAGATGAACTAGGGTTTTCTATCCCTTCCTCCACTTGTTTCATTTTGACTGCAAACAACTGACAACCTTTCCGTCTAACCCTTTTCAATTGCTCGGTAGAGATAGGTCTGATTTTAACTTCTCTTTGAATCCCTTGGAATTGGGTTTGATTTCCCAAATCATCTAAGCATTCAACTATTTTTAAAAAATAGTCAACCTTAGCTCTATGCTTCCATAACCAACGCATTCCTAGGATTACATCATAGGAACCTAGGGGAGCTACATATAGGTTTACTTCAGTTGAGAAACTAGGGAGGTCAATTTTGGCTTCAAACAAACATTGCTCTACCTGAGCCTTAGATTGATTAGCATATTCTACTGACCAAGGTTTAGACATGTATCCAGCTTTTCTAGGAAACTTATTCAGAATTTTAGGAGAAACAAAATTTTCAATGGCTCCTGTATCAATCAAAATAGATATAGGGACTTCAAACAAAGTATCTGTCATCTCAATAGGTGTGATTTGATACTCTGCTTGACGATTGTTGAGAGCTGCATGAATCCTTTGCTAGAATGCTTCTTGCTAAGTAGGTAGTGCAGTACCTCTTTGTTGACCATTTTGATTCTTGTTAGGGCAACAATTTGTATAATGGTCGCCCCCACAAGGAAAACATCCTCCTATGGGTCCTTTCTTATCTGAAACTTTCCCATTGTTATCTTCATTTCTCTTGGAGTTGTCATTCGTCTTCCCATTACCAGATCCACTCTTGTTCTTCTAAGATCCTTTATCCTTCCTCTTGTTATCATAGTTCCTTTCATATCTCTTCTTAAATGGTTGGTTGTTAGGAGTTCCATTAAACCTCTTGCGGTTTCTATCACGATAAGCTGAGATGGATTTCAACTTTTGCTCTTGCTTGATTTCTTTCTCATACACTTGATCCATTTTTATGGGACCATGTACATCTACTTCTCCACTGATTTGAGCATTTAGACCCATGATGAATTTCTTGATCCTGAATCTCTCATCCTTTTGATATTGTGGAACATATTTCAGGAGTCAGGTGAATTTTTCTCCATATTCCACCACTGTCATATCTCCTTGTCAAAGATTCTAAAAATCAGTCAGTTTCTGATCAAAATAGAGTTGTGGTAACCATCTCTTGCGAAAGAGTTCCACGAACTCATCCCAAGTTACCCTTAGAGAACTTAAATTCAATTCCATCTTCTTATTCATCCACCAAGTGGATGCTTCTCCTACCAGTTAGAATGCTCCCCATACCACCTTGGTCACCTCCGAGTAATTCCTTATCTCGAAGTATTTTTCCATTTCTGTTAACCAAGCTTTTGCAGCATCTCCAGTCTCTATCCCATCAAATTTTGGGGGAGTGACCTTCTTCAATTCTTTAGAGAGCTTTGAGGTCAGTCTATCTCTTGCCTCTTTATTAGGTTTTATACTCTTACTACGCTCTTCATGATTTTCTCCACTTTCACCATGAGAGTTTTCACCTCCTCCCTCAGAATTTCCTTTATCATCTACTTTCTTCTCCAAATCACCCAGTCTTTTCTTGGTTTCCTCAAGCATGGTTATGATTTGGTCCAGCTTATTATTTGGCAAGTGGTTTTCCTCTTCACTTTCTCCTTGATTAGTCCTTGTCTGAACCATGTTTATCAATTTCTCACACCTAAGAATATTGAGTTGTCCATTAGTTCAAGATTATAATGCATCCCATTAAATCTAAACATAATAAACTCAATTTAAACAATAGTTTGACACAAAAACAACTCTTCTTTTTATTTATTTCATTTCAAGAGTAAAGAGTATTCTTCATTTTTACAAGATATGACTTCAAAAGTCATGCTCAAGAGGAGTATATCCTTCAGACTCCTTTTCTGATACATAATCTCGAGGTATATAACCCTCTGACTCACTATCAGACCTAACTTCTATGATCTCAATAGTTGGGGGTATGCAGGGATCTCGCCTAACCATAATTGTTTCCTCATCTTTAACTCTTTCCAAGTACTCCCTTCTCACTCGCTTGATTCGAGTTAAGGCAGTCGCTAGAGTTTCCGTATCACTTGACCAAATGTCTCTCTCATCATTGGTTCCCTTAAAGGTTTCGATAATGACCTCATGTTCTCTTTTTGCTTTAAGGAAACATTGACTCGTATTAACAGACTTTCTTGTTGTCTTTTTAAGATGTACCATCCTGGCACAAAAAATTTTCAAACATAAGCTAACCACATAATGTTGGCTATAGGCAAGCATAGTGGTCTCATAAGCCCTAGTGTTGAACCTGGTAGCTCTGATACCATATGTAACATCCACGTTCTATAAACATAGTAAAACCGGAAAAATTTACCATAGAGTAATTTAACAAGATAAAAATGAGATAGAGAAAAAAATTCTTCTATTCAACACATAATCAAGTAATTCTATTTTACAAGCTTTTCTCTTTACAAAATACTTTTACATCATATTGTCTTTCTCAAATTACAATGTAAATCAATTACATAGACAATTTTGGAATAAATATTGTTGTTGAATATCTGACATCTTTATCACAAGTCTTGACATATCTTCTGCTTTGAGAGAGAGAGTATCTTTCCAGTGATTTACATCCATCCACAGACCAGCGGTCTCCCAAACTTCTTCCACATAGGAAGTGGCCCTACCCTTCACGAGGGATGTAGACCAAAGGTGACCAGTTGTAATTTGCCTATCCTAAGTACATAGTGTTGTAGCTAAGTATGATTTCCAATAGGATGAGCAATCTAGATACAGTGAACCGATAATGCATGCAGAAAACAAATGCATTACTTTGGCCAAAGCTTTTAATTTCAATATAGTTCATAATGAATGTTGTCGTTGTGTTCACCCACCCCTACTCGACTTGGATACTGTCGTATTCCGCAGTTTATCCATCAACTATGTTTATACAATAGCTAAATCATGATAATAGTTTTTCTAGACTTTAGACATATCTATATGTCTTATCTAATCATTTGATTTCAGTTTGACTCTAAGTTTTACATAATATCCCATTATAATATGGCTTTACAAATTATCTGAAACTCATATCAATGAGACTAGGTTAATAACAACTCATAGTTTATCTAAACTAAAAAAAAAAAGAGTGAACTATCGTTCAAAATAGATATTTCCTCTTATACGAAAATATGAATATTCTCGGTTTACCTATTCATGATGACTTCAATAGTCACAACACATATATATACTCGAATATGATTCCTCTCAAATTCCTATCTTGTTAGACTTCATTTAATCATATCATACTGGTTTCCTAAAAAGATATTCTCATGTAAAAATTACTAAGTGAGGATAACCCTATGATCCTTCATATTTCTATCAAAGCATTTCCATTGAGTTATCACTCAATTTATAATGAAAAAGGTATCTTCCTAAGCTTAATGAGATTCTAAGTTCTCTTGGAAAACAACCATTATAGTTATTCGTAACTAAACAAGAAATGGTTCTTATACTTCCATTAACCACCTCAAAGATTTAAGCATCCTACTCAACTATGTTTACAATCCTATCATAGTTCTAAATGGTACCTAATATATATATAAGAATAATATAAAATATCTCAATAATCAACTCTCGATCCTTCTTAATGTCGAACCTTCTCTTAATCGACTGTATTTTTCCACATAATCGACCACTCATAAAGAAGGCCTCTATGGTGTATTGGAATATCATTCTAGAGTTATATATTTCAATAGACTGATTTCTATGGTTTTTGACTCAAGCTAATAGTCGTTGATAGCGTCGGTCAGCCAGTAATAATGGCGACAATCATTAAGTCCAAAGGTTTTAAACATAATGAAAACACTCATTAACAAGTTTGCTGATTAAGAATTGAATATCACAGACATATGAAAAGGGATAATATCGATTCTTTGAAGCATGCAAACAAAAGACATTATAAATCCTTACAATTCTATTATTGTTTCCACATAGATATTGAATGATACCTGGTGATGGCACAAGAGTTATCTGCAGCCGTGTTTACTATTCACTCAGCCTAAATGATGGTGTCCACACGCCTGTGTTTTGGCTATGACCTGCTCTCTATGTTTTCCAAAATGATCCCCCCGTATGTGTGTCCTCTAACTGTGAATCTTATCTCCCTTATGATCAAGGTGAGTCATGCTAATCAATGATGCTTCAAAGCTCTTAATGAAACAATTTCTACCACTCCATCGAATGTAAGATAATTGGTAATGCAACCGACCACTCTCTCATTTGGTTTACAACCGATCCCACTTATGTAGCAGAGATAAACACATGTTCATTTGAGGCATAGAATGTGGAGAGTTCTCAATGCACGCAACTATAATACCATACTCCCTCTTAAAGAGGTTAACACAAGCATAACCGTCGATGGTTATTATGGCTGATCACTTTAATTGATCCAAATTCTATCATTCGAATTAATGTGGGTGTCATAAATAACATGCCCAAGGTTATTCGAAATAATGTGAGGTATTATCCTCTTCAGTTTATAAATACATCTATGGCTTTTATTAAATAAGACTTACATATCATCATTCACATTCGATGATTACGATTTAAATCAATAAGAATAATAGCAATAAAATAATGATTTACGGATATTGTGAATGGGTCAACTTTACCTCCCCATCACATTCCTTCGTTAAAAACACGTCAATCTAACTTGATGGAATTCACTTTGATGTTCAAGGGTCGACAAATAAACACTAAGTGACCCAAAAATAAAAAGACCACCCATTACGATAATTATGTCGTATCTTTTGTGTTAGACGTAAATGGTCTTGATTCATGTTCAAATGACATCGTTAACATTACTTACGACTTAATATGACTTACTACGACTTAGAAAGATTTGTAAATAATATCAACTACCTGTTGATTATGTTCAAAAGCAAACTAACAAGGCAAGACTTACCTCTTACGACACATTGGTTCACATTTTCGTTAAACACTTATACTCGATTTGGCAAATAAACCGCTCGTAACCCGAGGTCTCTCTCTCTCTCTCTCTCTCTCTCTCTCTCTCTCTCTCTCTCTCTCTCTCTCTCTCTCTCTCTCTCTCTCTCTCTCTCTCTCTCTCTCTCTCTCTCTCTCTCTCTCTCTCTCTCCAATGAGAGTCATCTGAGAATCTATATTCTTGTTTCAACTTGTAACCAAATAATATATGATCAGTGCATCATTATTCAAATAATTCAAATAATAAATCAAATCTCATAATGCAATTATTAAATCGATAATAACACATTCTTTTCTATAATTTCATAAATGGCATTCAATATAATCCATGTCTTTCCTTATCATTAATCTAATCATCATAATAAATTTACTTATGTCCAAGTAAAAGAAAAATTTATAGCAAGGCAAAAATTGGGGATGTAACAGAAGAATTCTTGTATCTTCCTTACACTAAATTCAACCCCTTTTTGTCATTGATCGCCACTGATCCCATACTAATCCGGCCAGTCTAATATTTTGAACTAAACTAGAAATCTGAACTTCAAATCCAAATCGTCCTCCTGTTTTTCTTGATCAACTGCTTCTATTTAATTGATCTCTTAACTTTAGTCTGTAAACTCTATTTTTTATAGATCTGAAATCTTTTTCCTCTAACTGTATATAGTCTGATCGATCTCCTTCATTGTTTTCTATTAGTACTTGATAAAGGAGTAAACTCCTCTAAAACGTCTTTTAAACAGTCAAGATTCATAGCAAATTTCCTTATCAAAATGTGCTTGTAATTTAACTCTCATAACCGCCTAAGCTACTTTTTAAATTTAGTTGGATATGAATAAAAATTTAATCTCCCTAATATCTTATTTTGGGTCTGTAACCTTGTAGATATCTGGCCTCCATTTTTTATATTATTTTTCTAGCAATCGGTCTCTTTTTCCTTCGTTTAGATATTCGGTAATTATATAAGTTTAGATTATTTCAACTCTTAAAAATAGTAAAAGATCTCTTTTCGGCAAATATTACTCAGACATAAAATGAAATCTTATATATTAAATTCATTAGATTTATATTCTAAATGGGAGTAATAGTTCTTTGAGTGGATATACTAGAGTTTAATTTATCTTTAGAGTTATTAACCTTGTTAATTTGTATTTGATTTACTTTATAAATTTCATATTCTTATTTTCCTTCTACAAACACAGAAACACATATATATTGTTGGAATTAGACCAGACAATTGAGAGGGGGGGTGAATCAGTTGTCACACAAAATAAACTCTTTCTTCTTTTAACCTTCTTTATTAACTTACTATCAGATTAATGATGTAAACATTAAAGCATAGATCAACAACATATGAGCAGAAACATAAGCAACACACTTGATACCGAGATTTTGACGTGGAAACCTGGTTAAGGGAAAAACCATGGTGGGGGTTAACCCACAAAGATTTTGTACCATGTTAAAAGTACTTTTGGAAAAATAGAAGGCATGTGCCTTTGGGCGCACTGCCCAAAGCTCACTACTCAAAAGAGAGGCTCACTACCTACAGAATTTATTTAGAACAAAAATAATTAACTGAGAAATAGCATCTACTTCATGCCTGGTTCAGTTTCATTGAATGCTCACAAAACTTCTGCTTTGCCCCAAATTCTTCTTTATTGAATTTTCACTCTATACTGCTCTCGCTCATTTTCTTCTTTTCTCTGCTTCTGATCCTTTATTCAGATTTAATTCATTTCGCTCAAGGATGATTTTCCACAACTCATCAACAAGTATTTATACACTTCACCAACCTTGGAATGACTATCAAGGTCAACACTACAAACATCTGACTTAATACAAATCACTAAGCTATTGGCCAAACATAACTGGGACTCAAATCTTCCTTGATCAACATGCCACACTTCAAAGAATTTCTCTTAGATCATCCACAACACTCTTGAATCATCTGGTCGGCCAAGACTAGGAAGAATGACAACACCAAGAAGAAAATCTTTATTGACAAGCTCAAACTTCAATGTGGACCTCCAACATAGCAATCACATGATCCAAAGACTTCCACAAGCACATTGAATTCAACAAAAACATCTGCACTCCTCCAAAGCACCCGAATCACTTGTATCTTCCTCTGGAACCTCAAGAACACTATCTGTCATGACTGTCACATTAGAAAGATTGCTTGCGGACTTCCAAATCATGAACCACTTGAATGGATGATACACACTGACTTCCCAAACATGCCTCTAGATCCACAGATCATCATTTTAGATTACCGGAGCAATCCAGACCTCTTTCCTATCACTCTGTCTCTCTTGAATAATGCAGGAGCTGATTTTACTCAGATGGCTATAACTTCTTCAAATCTTAATGTGAACCTCTCAAATCTTAACTGGAGCTTCTTTAGACAAACCTCTACATAGCCATATGGTCCGCATATATTAATCTCCATTAATTTTCTCAATATCCTCAAAAATCCAGTCTTCTAAACAGGTAGCAAAATAGGATACAGTTGACACTAATGGCATCAAGGATGTGTTGACATCAATGGAAACACTGCTTAGGCACATATTTACAACATATATATCTTCACGATTCAAATCAGATGAAATTGAACAAATCACAATATTTCATACTAAGAAAATGACTACCCGTGAATAAACAAACCTTTGAACATCTCAAACGAAATGTTACTCCTGAATTAATGCATGCATGAATTGAGTTTTTTTTTTCGTAATTAGAGCTTGAACGAGAATGGTTATTTGTATGCTGTGTAATTTTGCTTTTGGAAAGATCACCTTCTGGGATGGGTGTCGAGTATGGGGAAACATGGAGGTAGGTTTTCTTTTTCGAAACCTACACATCATAAAACGGTTAATGCTTTGGCCAAAGCGAATGTGATGTTGAAATAGGCATATGTACCATTAAAATAGATGGTTGATTGCCTAGTATTTTATTTGTATTTTCTTTGTCATATCCTGTTAACGAGATGATGCATTCATGATATAAATGCATGTAAGTTAATAAGCACGCACCACATTCCACCATGTGCTTGCTTACAGGTTGCTAGGCCCTTCGAGTAGGGTCGGGCATTCCTCAGTTGAGGAATACCGGGGAAGCGCAAGCTTCGTGGTTGGGCAAAAAAAGTGCTTGAACCATGCTCTTGTCCTTCGACGTTACAGATGGCCAGATGGTCAATGGCAGTCGAGGACTAATTTTGGATTCATTTGATAGTAATGACATTTGTTCTCTTTTATTTAAACTTAAATGATATGTAAGGCAGAAAGCCATATCTGAAATTGTATATATTGTTACTGAAAGCTCTATAATTGAACCCAAAGAGATGCTTTGTATCATAATCAAATGTGAATAGAAATTAATGGATGCAAATCTTGTGTTGTCATATGATGTCAATTATATCTATTCTACTTGATGTTATATCACTTTACTTGCAGTAATTTAGTTTCACTTTGGTTATGTATGATTGTGGAAAAATCTATACTTTACATCTTCCTTTCCATCCTCAAATCCACCATTTTGTTCTTCCTAATTTGCATTTTCTTGATTTAAATCAAAATGCACCATCTTTTTCCTTTCTTCATCTTTTGGCTATTCAGGATCAAAAATAGCTCTAAGCTCCCTAACAATCACATCTCTAGAATAGACAACTTTCTTGGTTAGAGGATTCCAAAGCTTATAACCTTTAAAACTCTTACCATACCTAATGAAGATGCATTTATGTGCTTTTCAATCCAACTTATGATGCTTTTATTTAGGCACATGAACAAAAGCCTCACAGCCAAAAAACCTTAAATGTGAAACAAAAGGTTTCTTACCTATCCACACTTTATAAGGTGTTGAATCAAGAGTCCTACAAGGATATCTATTTATCAAATAGAAATGTGTACTCATAGATTTTGTCCCAAAATATTATCCAATTAAGCATCACTCAACATACTTCTATTTCTTTCCATAATAGTTTGGTTCATTTTTTCTACAACACCATTCTATTGTGGTGTATACAGAGTAGTCTTTTGTCTTATGATACCTAATGCTTACAATATTCATCAAATTCCTTAGAGAAATATTCCCCTCCATTATAAGATCTCAGTACTTTTATCTTAAGTTCTGATTGGTTCTCTTCTAAGACATTAAATTCCTTAAACCTAGTGAAAACTTTAGATTTATGTCTCTGTACTCCTCAAAATGTGACTTAGGAGAAAACATGGATGAGTTAGATTCGACATAGCACACGAACCCTCTCCTTGTCGTGGACAACCTCCAAGTCACTACCAATCTCGTGGCAGAAGCTAGTTGAGTGGAGGTGTAACCCATGGGTGGTTCTGTTCTCGTGAGATCATAACATCGTAGAGAGAAGTCATCCAATTTTGAGGCCTATTATTTGTTATTGTTTGTTCTATGATTGTGATGGTGGAGATAACCCTATGACCCAAAGGGTCACTTCCCATTGATCTCCTATTAGGATTCCTTATGTTCCAATGCTTAGATGGTTGTCAATTGTATTCATTGATGCTTCTTTGGCATTCTAGATGGTTTTCATATTCTTGTATTGTTTGGATGATCCTAAGGGTTTTTTCTTATTCTTGAATTGCTTGTCGTATCAGTTGTGGTCTAGAATGTATTTTTTCTATTTCCTCAAGGATAGCCCTAACCCACTCACCTCTAACTCCTGGGCACATCAAATGCTTTAGAGAAGAATGAGTTAACTAGGGTTGACCAAGAGTTGACCTAGGGTTTACCTAGTTTGACTTGTGAATTGTACCTCATGGTGATATCAAGGGTTTGACCTTGTGTTTTGGAACATTCCTCGTGATCGAATCGAGGGTTTTGAGTTTTCTAATGTTTTAATGTTTTTGTGTTTTTGATGTATGCAACTAATTTATGAGTGCAATATGATTTTTTGGTTCCTTTTCTCCAATGTAAAGTGATCTAATTAATCTAGAAATTGAAATATGTATGCAATCTACTATGATTTTTCCTAATGCACGTTATACTATGTTTTTGTATTTTTGAAATCAATTATTCATTTAATCTAAGAATACTTGGAATGAAATTAATCTAGAATTACAATTTAACTACTCAAAGAAAAGCTAATCTAATCAACTTGAAATAAACCTATCAAGTAAATTGCAACAACAAGATTACTATTTCTAATAGCAAAGATGATTTACTTAACTATTGAAAGCATAAAGAACATGTATCCTCTTTGGCATATGAGCATGGTGTATCCTCATAAATCCTTTGTGTAGCAACCTTTCCTTTCCTCTATAGCAACGAGGTACTCCTCTTGGTGACATGGATTGAATAGATATTGATTCGAAGTGAGCTATGAAAGCTTGGATTGGGCCCGAGCTATGAAATTTATGATTGAAGCACTTCGGCTTGAAAATTGGTGAGTGTAACAACACTAAATTAAGCTTTTTAAAAATATTGGGCAATGCAACTAAAAGAAAAAGGCACCTACATCCTGTGAAGAGCATAAGAATGCTAAGAGGAGAGCAAAAACAAAGCTAATGAATGGTTGCAATAATGAATTTGCTTCCCAAAGGGGAATCTTTGAAGCTTGGAAACAATCAAAACTAATGAAAAGAAACCTTTGAAGCTTTGAAAAACTAAAGAAAGAGACTAAGAGGCTCAAGGGTCTGTGAAGAAGCTTGAAAAAGCTTGTGAAGAAGAGAAAAGCATTCTCTAACTTGAGAAATAATGAAGAGGTGAGGGGTATTTATAGCTTGGAGATGCACACAAGAGGGGGAAATTGATTGAAGAGTTAACTCATTTGATTGAAGATTTAACAGGCTTGATTGAGGAGAGTATTGGGTTTGATTAGGAGCAAATAGGCTTTAATAGCCTTTCACAGAAGAAGAAATGGAGTTAGCATGAAATTGATTGAGAACATAGTAGAATTGATTTGTGAATTTGAAAAACTAAAGAAAGAGACGAAGAGGCTCAAGGGCCTGTGAAGAAGCTTGAAAAAGCTTGTGAAGAAGAGAAAAGCATTCTCTAACTTGAGAAATAATGAAGAGGTGAGGGGTATTTATAGCTTGGAGATGCACACAAGAGGGGGAAATTGATTGAAGAGTTAACTCATTTGATTGAAGATTTAACAAGCTTGATTGAGGAGAGTACTAGGTTTGATTGGGAGCAAATAGGCTTTAATAGCCTTTCACAGAAGAAGAAATGGAGTTAGCATGAAATTGATTGAGAACATAGTAGAATTGATTTGTGAATTAGAAAGGAGTGATTGGGAGTCTTGAATCAATCATGAAAAGTTGATGATCAGTTAGGAAAGGTGGCTCATGCAATCAAGGCTCAATTTGGAGCAAATTTGGGTCAAAACAGAGCTAATTTTGGGCCCGAACTGAAGAGGAACTCACGCATGAAAACAAAACATGATCCCCCAGTTCACCAATAGGGTATCCCATGGGGTGACCCTAGGATCCCCCAGGGGGCAACCCTAGGAAGGAAGAGTCTTAGGTGAAAACTGAAGGTTGGAGGATGGTCCTCGAAGGTCAAAGATGCCATATGGCTTTTGAAACTAGTCAAAAGGACAAATTAAGCAAGATGCCCCAGTTCACCAATAGGATTCCCTAGGGGGCAACCCTAGAAGAAAAGAGGGCGACCCAGAAGGGAGGAAAGCTAGGCAAAACTTTAAAATGGGGATAGGTTCGGGAGTACAAATGGAGGCCTCTAGAGGTTTGAGACAGATGAAATGGACTTAGGGAAGATGAATTTCCCATGCTATGACACTTGTAGGCCATGTTGACAAGGCCAAAAAGTAAAGAAGATGAAATGGCGACAAAAGGGGAATGAAGAAGGAACATGGTTTCACAGGTTGGCTATGGGTTAGAAGAGAAAGGATGAAGAAGGGAAATCCAATCCATGTGTTTCCAAAAAGAATGCTTTCTGAGAGGTCATATATACACACTTACATGTACGTGTTTAGGATTATAGCTCATCATAGGATTACCATGTAGGCCCATGCATCTTTTTAGTGCTTACATATTTGCCCCCTTGAGGGTGGTAGTTTACATGAAAGGTAGGTATTGTTCCTGAAATAGGACTTACCTGTTGTTGATTTCCCATAATTGTAGCTACAATAAAAAGTGTTAGTTCGACACTTAAAATGTTTGACATGATCAATGAAATTGAAATGAATGAGCATACCATAGATTGTGTCGCCAGTATACGTAGTCGTTTGCTTTGCCATGGGGACTTGCAAGGATAAAAGCACACAAAACGAGGGTTCAAGATCACTACAAAAATTTTAAAAAAATTGTTAAGATAGAGAGGAGAAGAATAGATTCTCCTTTTATTACAAATTTTGAAGGAATGTATTTGATTTTTATGGATTTTGAGGTTTTACAGTTTTTAGGTTTTTCAACTTTCTAATTTTTATGGTTTTTCCTATGTTTTTGCAAAGGTCTAATTTGATGTTACTTGAGGTCTTTGAGGGACCTATTTTTATCTAAGATATTTCTACCCTTGCTCCCTTGCATGGGGAGACTTGCACACTTTAGTGCATAATTTTGCTCTTTGACTTGTTGGAGGAGTGACTTGTGCTTAGACATTTTTTGCACTTGAGACTTGATTGGTTGAGATCTATACGTAGCTTCAGTTGACATACTGTACTTCACTTTCCTTCTTGTGCATATGGTTGGCTAGAGATTTTATTTTTCTTATGAGAATGCACACTTATGATGATCACATATGGATGCTTTTTTTCGTTTTATGATATGAATGAGATGCAATGTGTCTAGATGTGATTCACACATGAAATTTGAAGTACTATTTTCTAAGTGTTATGCATTCCATGATGTAATGACATGTTCTATTTCTTTGATTTTTCATGATAGAATGTATGCAGGTGGAACAAACACTATGACTGCTCTTAAGTAGGATTTTTGACTTTAGGGGAATGTGAGTTGACTTGGTATAGAAAGACTTTTTTATCTTTTGGGATAGAATTAAGGACTCAAGTGGGGATGGGGAGGAGATGGAATGTTCCTGATTTTGGCTTCGTAAAAGGCTAAACATTGATCCTTATCTAGATAAAACATAGTGACAAGCTTTCAACTTAGACAAGCAACAAATTTTATTAGCACTTGCAAGACTTAGATCAAAGAATGGCCAACAAGATAGACCTAGGGTAAAAGAAAGGCTCCAAAATAGAATATGGCCCTAAAGATAGCTAGATTCCTAGTATTGCTCAGATGGTGTGTGTGTGTGTGTGAGCTTTGTACCTTACTTTCTCTTATAGATGTCACTCTCATAGCTTCAAGCTTAGATTTATCTCCACTCAAGAGTAAGGACATCATCAATCTTCTCTTTTTTTCACTCTTTTTTTGTATCTTTATTTTTCTTTCTTTTACTGTACTTTTGCTTTTTTTTTGCATTTTTGACTTTTTGACTTCTAATGCTGGGATGCTTTGAAACTTTATAGATGCTTAGATATATAGCTGCTTTGGTGTTTCTAGTATTCTAATGACTCTTTTTCTTTTTTTATTCACTTGTAATTTAGATTGCTTCCTACAGAGGTAAGATCCTCGCATTTTTGGCCAAGAAAGATAAGGGGTTGAGCGCCACCAAAGTTTTCACTATTCAGTCAGACTTCCCTTCTACTAAGGAGGAATGGGGGAGGTCTACTTGCAAGCTTCTATTGTGTATTGTAGGTTTGAAGACTAACTTTTCTTAGACTTAATAGCATGGACCATTAATATCAGGATCGATGTAGAGCTAAGAGATGGGCCTTGATTAGAATAATTAGGGAATGTGAATAGAGGAATAGCGATAAGTGGTAAACATGATTTATTATAGGATCTCAAAAAGGCTTAAAGGGCCAACTTATACATAAGCAACCTTATACTCCTTACTAGGACAAAAATTGAACAAGAGCATGACACTCACAAAAAGCATGATGGAATAGAATGAAGAATGCAAACTTTTAATTTTTCGTGATTTTATGCTTTTTATGGATTTTTGAATTATTTGATTTTTTGGATTTTATAGGCCTTTACAAAGTTTTTATATACTAAACTCTTCTCCTTCCATAATGCACAAGAGGCAAGCGTCATTTTTGATGTCTTCATTAACTACTTATGGACCTATCTAATTTGGTCTAAACTTCACTTGAAAGTATTTGCAAGGACACTCAAAGACTTGGTGTGAAAATGTTTGTATTCATTGAGAAGTTTTGTATACTCACATGTTTCATTGTTTGATGATTTTTCCCCAATCTTTTGTCATTTTCTATTCTCCTAGTTTCTGTGTGGGTTTTGGTTCTCATTTTTGCTTAGTGGTGATCTTGACTATATGGATCCTCATATCTAGCTTGATAGGAATGGCCACTAAGTTGAATGAAGCATATGACTTTGTTGAGTGGGGATCGAAGGGGAATTCTCCTATTGCCCCCTTTCCTATACATTTTGAGTTCTTGACTACGTTTGCAATTTGTTTTGATGTCTCTCCTTTTTCAAAAGTGTTGATTTTTAGGTCACTAGTGGTTTCCATGGTCTTTCCCTTCTTTTTGACTTGTTCAACTCTAGAAATACTAAAAGGATTTGGGTCTCCTTTGATGATGTGGATTTTCCCATTTGTGAGAAGTGGATTTCTTGACATATGTGGAGGTAACAACCCTCATCCTATGGATCCAAGGCCTTCCAAGGATCATGTTGTAAGGGGTTTCTTCTTTTATGACATAAAATTCAATTGGGAGAGTTTTGGGACCCAATGTGATTTGAAGATTGACCTTTCCCCTGGTTTGAATGTTTGGGTTATCATGAATTCTAAGGATAGAAGTTTCTTATGTGATTTGAGTTTCATCATAACCCATTCTTTGAAGAAGATAAAATGAGACTATGTTGATTGCAGACCCATCGTCAATCATTACATGTTTAATGGAATAGTCTTGAACTTGGACTATTAAGCAGAGGGGGAGATAACCCTATTTAGCTATGTCATCATCTGAGGCTAACTTTTCAAAGTTAAATGTCGAAGAAGAACATTTTCACTTTGAGTGTTTTGAACTAGATGGCCTAGATATAAGGTATTGAGGAGAGCATTCTTGTGCATAGGAGAACTCTTAAGAAGTTCTAGCATGTGAGAACAATTTGAATTGTTGGTGTCACCTAGTTGTTTTGGTTCTTGGGTGACACAAATTTATCAATCTTTATCTAATTCCACAAGTCCTAAGGTTTTTAAAATCAAAGGTGTTTTGATGGATTTTGGGACTATTTCCTTTATCTTGTGAGGATGTGTCCATGAATGCTTATCGTTGATGTTTTGGGAGGTTTGATATAAAGAAATGGTACTCCCTACATGTCTTGATTTCATGCCCCCTTCTCTTGTGAAATGGGTAGTATTTATCATGATTGTAATCTCAAGGCTTATGATGATGACTATATGACTGCTTGTTGATTCTTAGGGGATAGTTGTTGACATTTTGACTCCCCATAGTTGCAATTGGCATTCATTGATGGTGAAGTGTCTGTTGACCCATATATGTTTTGTTTGTTTTCTGAGGATTTGTTATTTCCATCATGGTTTATCAACCTTCCATTGACATCATACTTCCTTCTTCCACTATCAATAGTAGCTTGGTCAATTCTAAGGGCACTTTCAAGTGCTTCTTCGTATGATTTGTAAGTGAGTTTTTGAACTCTTTTTTGTATGTCATTGTTGAGAATGTGTAAGAATAGATCACAAAGTTCCCTATGATCCATGTTTGGTGTGCTAGTTGAATAAAATAGAGAACTTTCCTCCATCATGTGATAAAATGTGTGACTGATTCATTGTTTTCTTGCTTGATCATTAAAAACTCTCATATTATTGTCTTGACCAATTTGTTTATGTCGAAGCTAGCCACAAATTGATTGACGAGTCACCTAAAAGAGTGGATCGATGTTACTGAAAGTCAATACCCTCCAAAGTATTTAGAAAAATATTTTCTACACTCCATCCCAAGGAAGGAGTTCTTGCACTACCATGACGTAAGCCTTGATATGAGAGTTGGGATCACCCTCTCCTTTGAATTTTGGAAGCTCAGGGAGAGGATGTGGTAGTATGAATGTTATAGTCAAGAGGCTCCTTTAAATACTTGAGGTATGTTCCTAAGAGGGGAATATGTGTAGAGGCTCTTATTCCTCCAAACATTAGCCCTTTAGATGGAGCTTGTTGCGCTTGTTAAAAGGGTATGCTAGATTGTTGATATCCTAAAAAAGTTGGATAGCTAGATGGTGTCATGTTTATGTTTTAAAAATTGGGTGGGATTATTTGTGGTTGATTTTGTGTTATAGGAATCCCACCTATTTGATTGAAACTTGTCATGTTGGATGATGAAGGAAAGAGTGGCATGAATGCTTCATTATGTGTGTCATGAGAATGGAAGTTTAGATGAGGGGGATTTTGTGTTGTCCCCTGGTTTGATTCAATCTTGTCAATGAAATGATTTCCCTATGCCCTAGGTTTTTCCTTAATTTTGTTTTGGTCATATTGTTCAACACTCCTATCCTCAAGGGTCTTGATTTGTTGGATCAAGGTTGCTATAGGGTCTATGGGTAAGGCTTCATTTATTCTTTGGTTTTTCCACCTTGTAGTGAATTTTTTTTCTTTGGGGTTTGAACAACCCTGTTGGTTCTTTTTGATGACACTTCACATGTTGTGGACCTTTTATTTTGATAGGCTATGTGGAGTGATTTTTGTACTTCTTGAGCTTCTTGATAGCTCTTCTCTTGATGGATCACCTCTTTTTCCATTTGGGTGGCCATTTTTGTATGGCTTGTTATGGGTTGGTCTTGTTGATGGATCTAAGCCTAAACACTCACTTGGCATGTTTTGATTTGGTCAATGTTTTGGGGATCTTGTTGGATCCCCTTTGAGTCTTTGAAGTTTGATTGATTGAAGATTGAAGCTATTGGATATGAATGTGTGTTAGTGTCATTGGAGGGGAAATTCCCCTAAACTTTGTGTGACTTTGTCCTAGTTTTGGGGTGTAGGAAATACCATGAAATTAATGAAATGAAAATGGAAATGAAAGATGAACATGGAATGAAAGAAGCATGTGAAAATGCAAAAGAGCCCATCAAAAGTTTTTGTTTTTCATGTCGGGTTCACCAAGATATGTACTCCTCAAAACATGACTCAAGCACAAATGGGGATGAGTCAGCTTCGACACAACACATGAACCCTCTCCTTGTCATGGGCAACCTCCAAGTTACTCCTGCTCTTGTGGAAGAAGCCAGTTGAGTGGAGGAGTAACCCAGGGGTGGTTCTATTCTTGTGGGATTAGAACATCACAGAGAGTGGTCAGCCAGTTCTAGGGCCTATTGTTTGTTGTTTGTTCTACAATCGTGATGGTGGAGATAACCCTATGACCCAAAGGGTCCTTGGCTGTTTGATCTCCTATTAGGATTCCTTGTGTTCCAAGGCCTAGATGGATGTCAATTGTATTTGTTGATGTTTCTTTGGCATTCTAGATGGTTTTTGTATTCTTGTATTATTTGGATGATCCTAAGGGTTTATTCTTGTTCTTGAATTGCTTGTTGTGTCAATCATGATCTAGGATGTATTTCATCTATCTCCTCAAGGATAGCCCTAACCCACTCACCTCTAACTTCTGGGCACATCAAATGCTTTAGAGAAGAATGAGTTAACTAAGGTTGACCAAGAGTTGACCTAGGGTTTTCCTAGTTTGACTTGTGAATTGTGAATTGTATCTTGTGGTGGTATCGATGGCTTGACCTTGTGTTTTGGAATATTCATTGTGATCAGATTAAGGGTTTTGATTTTTCTAATGTTTTAATGTTTTTGTGTTTTTTATGTATGCAACTAATTTACGAATGCAATACAATTTTTTTGGTTCCTTTTCTCCAATGTAAAGTGATCTAATTAACTACAAATTGAAATATGTATGCAATCTACTATGATTTTTCCTAATGCATGCTATACTATGTTTTTGTATTTTCAAAAGCAGATTTTGATTTAAACTAAGAATACTTGGAATGAAATTAATCTAGAATTGTAATTTAACTACTCAAAGCAAAGCTAATCTAATCAACTTGAAATAAATCTATCAAGGAAATTGCAACAACAAGATTACCATTCCCAAGAGCAAAGATGGTTTAATTAACTATTGAAAGCATAAAGAACATGTATCTTCTTTGGCAAATGAGCCTAACATATCCTCAAAAATCCTTTGTGTAGCAACCTTTCCTTTCCTTTGTAGCAGCGGGGTACTCCTCTTGGTGACAAGGATTGAATGGCTATTGATTCAAATTGAGCTATGAAATCTTAGATTAGGTGAGTTATGAAGTCTATGATTGAAGCACTTGGGATTAAAAATTGGTAAGCGTAACAACGCTAAATGAAGCTTTTTGAAAAGCTTGTGCAATGCAACTAAAAGTAAAAGGCACCTACGTCCTGCGAAAAGAATAATAATGCTAAGAGGAGAGCAAAAACAAAGCTAATGAATTGTTACAATAATGAATTTGCCTCCTAAAGGGGAAGCTTTGAAGCTTTGAAACAATGAAAACTGATGAAAAGAAATCTTTGAATCTTTGAAAAACTAAAGAAAGAGACTAAGAGGCTCAAGGGCCTATGAAGAGGCTTGAAAAAGATTGTGAAGAAGAGAAGAGAATTATCCAAATTGAGAAATAATGAAGAGGTGAGGAGTATTTATAGCTTGGAGAGGCACACAAGAGGGAACAATTGATTGAAGAGTTAACTCATTTGATTGAAGAGTTAACAGGATTGATTGAGAAGAGGATTGGGTTTGATTGGAAGTGAACAAGCTTTGATAGCCTTTCACAGAAGAAGACATGGAGTTAGCATGAAATTAATTGAGAGAAGAGTAGAATTGATTTGTGAGTTAGAAAGGAGTGATTGGGAGTCTTAAATTAGTCATGAAAAATTGATGATCAGTTAGGGAAGGTGACTCACGCAATCAGGGCTCAATTTGGAGCAAATTTAGGTCAAAATAGGGCTAATTTTGGGCTCAAACTGAAGAGAGCTCATGCATGAAAACATGACAAGATCCCCTAGTTCACTAGTAGGGTCACCCAGGGTGACCCTAGGATCCCTCGAGGGTGACCCTAAGTAAATAGGGGCGACCCTAGGAAGGGACTCCTAGGTGAAAATTGAAGGTTGGAGCATGGTCCTAGAAGGTCAAAGATGCCATCTGGGTTTTGAAATTGGTCAAAAAAGGACAAATTAAGTAGGATCCCCCAGTTCACTAGTAGGATCCCCAAGGATGACCCTAGAATAAAAGGGGGAGACACAAAAGGGAGCAAAGCTAGGCAAAAACTAAAAATGGGGATAGGTTTAGGAGGTCAAATGGAGGCCTCTAGAGGTTTGAAATAGATGAAATGGACTTAGGGAAGATGAATTTTCCATGCTATGACACTTGTAGGCCATGTTGACAAGGCCAAAAAGTGAAGAAGATGAAATGACAACAAAGGGGGAATGAAGAAGGAATAGGTTTCACAGGTTGGCTAGCGGTTAGAAGAGAAAGGATGACGAAGGGAAATCCAATCCATGTGTTTCCAAGGAGAACATTTTGTAAGAGGTCATATATACATGCTTACATGTATGTGTTTAGGATTATAGCTCATCATAGGATTACCATGTAGGCCCATGCATCTTTTTAGTGCTTACAATCTCATAAAGTAAACCCATGTAAATCTAGAAATATCATTAATTAAAGTAATGAAATAACAAGATTTTCAAAAAAAATCATTATCCACAAGGCCAAACACATCTGCACAAATAATTTCTAACTTATTCTTCACTTTATTGCTTCCTAAAGGAAATGATTCTCTTTTTTGTTTACCAAACACAATGCTCATAGAAATCAAAGTGCTCATTAGAATAGGAGAAACCTTCCTTGTTAAAACATTTTCACTTATGTGACCCAATTTGTAGTGCCACAACATACATGTATTTTTAGTTTTTCAATCACATAGGTGGATTTACAAACAATAATGGCATCTAGCTTAAATAGAGTTTCCAATCTTGTCCCTCTTGCTACCACCAAGCTCCCTCTCACTAATTTGTAACCATGCTTATTGAACATTACATGCATTCCTAAATCATTCAACTTTGAAATAGAAATAAGATTTCTAGCCAATCTAGGAATATGTAAAACACCAAGGAGGGTTTTAAACCTCCCATCACTAAAACACAACTAAAACTTTCCCTATCCAACTATTGGATATATATATTGTTGTCCCTAATGTAGACATTACTTCTATCATATTCTTCATATGTGGAGAACCACTCCTTATTAGGAGTCATGTGATAAAAGCGTCCTAAGTCAACCAACCAATGTTCATTAGAAACAACATTACATGCAAAAATTAAAACCTCACCACCTACATCAGAGGACTTTTTCTATAGAGGAATCCCACTATTTATTTTTGTTTCTATGTTCTGTCTTGACATGTCGTCTCTTGTCGTAGTTCCAACACTTAACACTATTATTCTTTCTTAGAGTTCTAGACCTGCCCTTTGATTTGTCCTTGGGCCCCTTCTAATTTCCTTTAGATCCACCCCTTTCCTTGGACCTTCCCTTGACATTGAGAGCATCCACTGCACTATCCATAGCCTTCTTCCTCATTTCTTGTGACAACAGAGCTATGACAAGAGAATCCAATTTGGAATCTTTGATATTAATGTTATAAGTAAGAATGAAATTCTCCCATGTGACTAAGGAAAAGAATAAATATGCATAATACATTTGTCTTCTTCCTCAATCTTAACATCAACATAGGCTAATTGACTCAAAATTAAATTAAAAATATTTAAATGCTCGGCAACTCAATCACCTTCATTTTCAGAGAAAACAATTTTCTTTTAAAATAGTTTATTTACTAGACTCTTGGCTTGGTAGATTTCACCCAACCATTTCCATAAAGGATATATAGTCTTTTCTTTAGAGACATTTCACAAAACAAATCTACAAGAAAAAGACAATTTTTTCCTCATGATTTCTTATCCATCTTATCCCACTCATCTTGGTCAATTTCATCAAGTTTATTTTCTTTCTTTGCAGCCAGTCATTGATCCCTCTCTTCAAGGAAATCTTCCATTTTTAGCTTCCATAACTTGTAGTTTGTTCCATTGAATTTCTCAATATCTATCCGAGATGTAGACGTAGCCATGACTTCCACACACACAAATCTGCAAAACCAAAACACCCACTGTAGCATACAAAACCTTCACTCTTCCACCCAAGAAGAAAAGCTAGTCAAGCTCTATTACCAAATGTTAGAAATGAAGGAAATCACTACAGTATGGAAAATTGAAATATTCTTGCAAGTTTGAAATTGAACTGTAGAATATCAATGGAGATTTAAACTAATGTGAAATAGCAACAAAGAAAATCAACAATACTTAGGAGCCATACACATAACACAGAGATTTATGTGGAGAAAACCCTTTCGAGTAAAAAATCCAACAGAAAAGACAACAAGTTTTGTATTATCTGCAAAAAGATTACAATACATTCAACTTCCTTTAATCATGCATCCAATCTAACTACACCTGTGTACTTGTAAACATTCAACTATCTTACTCAACTTTGCTCTAGCTTTTGTTAAATAGAAAATGCAAGCTTATAGAAGTAGTTTTCTAGAATATGATGCCTAACTTGGGAATCTGGTTAATTTTAGTGTCTTACATCTATCATAACCTCCACATTAAATAATGCACCCAAGTATGACAATATCCCACACCCTCATGAGGAATAGTCAACAAACAACCTAAAAATAGTATCTTGTACCTTCTTATAGGTCCTCATAAGATGCTCTATCATACCGGTCCAATAATAGTTAATTCCTTACAATGTGTAAGACTCCAATAATTGGATTTATGAATTGAGCTAATGATTTGTATAGCTCGAGGTCAATGAGTGGCTATGTGTTTACCTTGTTTGGAGGTGCATTTAATTGGATGAGTAAGAGGAAACCCAAGTTGGTCTTTCTACTATAGGAGCAACCAATGTGGATACAAAAAGTTCTTGTAAAAAATCATGTGGCTATAGAGATTTTGTTTAGGTGTTATCTTTGAGAGAAGGATAGTTCAGATCAATTGTGACAATTAAATTGTTATGTGTTTGGTAAAGAATCTAATGTACCATGTATGGACTAAGCATATTAATGTTTAGTAGCACTCTATTCATGAGATGGTTAAAAATAAGAGGGTCCAAATAGAGACGTATTTAAATATCTATACTAGTCATAATTTCTTATTTTTATATTGCAACAATCCATATAATATTATAAAAAATTTACTATATATAATTATTTCTTCATATAAACATTATAATATAACATAATCATTAATTTTTTAAATGGCCTCTCCCGCTCCTCTTCCCGCCCATGAGCCAGGTTTGCAGGGTTCGACTGCTGCTGAGATTATTGCAGGGATTTCTACTACTGCTAGTGTGCTATCTGGTGCTGCTGTTAGTGTGTCATTCACGTCAGAGGGTTTTGCTGCTGCTGGTGCGACATCTGGGGCTTTGCAGGGTTCTCTTGTTGCTGGGACGTTCCCTGCTGCTAGGGTTGTTGCTGCTGCTAGTGCGCTACCTATGTCTGGGGCTGTTGCTTTACTACCTGAGACAGAAGGTTTTTAAGTTACCGGGTTACCTGGCTCTGCTGCTGCTACTATCCCAAACTCTTTTGCTAATGTGGTTCACACTGGAGTCTCATCTCCTCGAAAGAAGGTTTCCCCTTCTAGTAAGGTGAAACCTTTTGATCTACCCTCCTGTTGTGATTTTAGGGGATGAAGTGTTAGAAAATGAGGAGTTTTTTTCTCAACAGGGTTTAATATGTAGATTTGATAGATTCTGGCCATGGCTCCAGGATCTAAACTGTAGGGATAGACATAGGGAGCCATTATGAAGCTACACTCTTCAAGGATCAAACTAGGAAACAAACCACCACAAGAGAATGCTCGAGCATGAGTTTGCATAAGGAGAAAAGGATTTGTGAAAACTAAATTGATATATTACAATGAATCTCACTCATTTTACAAATGTGATATATGGCTTATATAGCCTTTCATTCCCGTTTCATTCCTGTGAATTAACCACCCTAATTGGTTATAGGAATAACTTCCCAACTATAACTATTGAATAATTATATGCCTACGTAAAACTTAAGCAAGGTAAAATCTATTTACCCTAACATAAACAATTGGATTTCTGAGAAGTGGCACCCCCTCACAAAGGGGAAAATAGAAATTTACCCATGTGCCAAAGGATTCTTTGTAGTCACATTTGCTTCGGTCTCAGATTGAAATGTTATTTTTGCTGATCACTCTTGGTTTTGGGGACAACATGCATTGCTGCTAAAGCCTTGGGTTTCTACCTTTAACCCTCTCACTGAATCTTTCAATCAGCTTCCAGTTTGGATTTGTCTACCAAATCTGCCTCTTCATTTTTGGTGTGAATCTTGCTTTGAAGGCATTGGTAATTCGGTGGGTCATTTTATCATGGCGGATCAAGCCACTACTTTTTTCTCTCACACCACATATGCTCGCATTTTAGTGGAAGTGGATTTGTCTATGCCTCTCCCTGCAGAGGTTGTTTTACAAGTTGTTGATCGCTCTTGGGGTCAACCCTTGGATTATGAAGGTATCTCATTCTGTTGTAGGAGGTGCTTTGATACGGGTCATTTGGCATCTAAATGCCCTCGCTTGAAGGTCTCACATTCTTCATCTTGGTGGAAGAATGCTCTGCAGGAACACCTTACAGTGGATGTTGATAATGATGATTATGTCTCAGAAGCTTCTGAGTCGTCTGCTAATGTCGAGAAGGAGTCCCTTCTCATGGTTCTTCTGCTACTGGGACTACTGCAGGGATCTCCCCTGCTGTTGATGTTGCTTCTTAGGCTGCTGCAGGGACCTCCCATGTTGTTGCTATTGCTGGGACTACTGTAGCTACTGCTATGGTAGTGCCATCATATTTGTATGCTTCTTTTGCCACTAGGACTGCTGCAGGGACTTCTCTTGCTATTGATGTTGATGTTGGGACTACTGCAGGGACCTCCCCTGTTGTTGTTGTTGCTGTTGAGACTATTGTTGGTGTGCCTTCTATGACTGGGATTGTTGTTGCAGGTGCGTCGTATGCTGCTAGGGCTGGTGTTGCTGTGACAACTTCTTCCTCTCCCCAAGCTCTGCCCCCTTCTGAGGATTTGGTGAGAACTTCACCTCCTTCATCTCCTATTTCTGTGAATGGAGATAATGATGTCTTTTAGACTGTTGTCCACAGAAGGAAGAGAGGCCTTCCTAAGTAGGTTTCTCAGACCCGTACTCAGGCCAAGGGTGTACGACCTACTAGGTCAGGTTATGAAATTGTTTAGTCTGTTATTCCTTGCAGCCTTGTTGCCTTGTTGTTGCTTTGCCTCTTTGGGCTTTGTTGTCCGTCCATTGTTCTTGTGTTGTTTCTCGCTTGTGTGAGGCTTTTTCTGTGCCCTCTGGGCTATTCTATAAAGGGTTCTGGACCCTCTTTTCCAGCTGAATTAATCAAAAACATTATAATATAACTAAACAAACACAACCGCCTTATAATATTGACATTAATAATTCTTAATATTATTTTTACATATAAACATTATAATATTAATACCTAGCAACAATTATATGAAAAAAATGATTTAAATCGTGTAATATTCGAATAGAAACCTAAATATAATTAAACCCAAATACATATATTTAGTTTTTTAGATTTACATTTCTCTAAAATAAAATTTAACTTAAAAGTTGTTTCATATAATAGTGATAATTTGATTAAATCTCATGGATAGGGAATGTTTTTATATTATTCAAATTGTGTTAATAAAGATCTGTGGTATAAATGAAATTATATATATATATATGGATATAAATTGATTTTTTCACTGATAATATATGGGAATGGAAAAATAGAATTTAAAAAACTATTCTCTGTTTTTATTTTATTTGTAGGGCAAAATTTAGTCATTGGAGTGAAAAAAAAATAGAATATAAAAGCACTAAGGGATCGAATGAGAGGGGTGGTAGAGTTTGGCAATACACCATATATACCTCTACTCACAAACTCAAAATGTGCCCTAAAACTAGAATGGCCCTTCAAAAACATTTGTTTGTTTATTTTGTTAATTTTATAAGGCTTCCCAAAAAAAAAAAAAATAGTTTATAGAGTGAAGAAGGTTGTTTTTAAGGTTGAATGTGTTTGTTTGGTTGCCATGCCAATAGAGAAACATAGGGGTGGTGGTCAATAGAGAGTCTTGAAGAAAAATGAGCGTCTTCATTGTGTCGATCTTATATTTCATCCATAAATGAAAATTTTAAGTTTACATGTATTTTATACCCTAAGAGCCTATTGGCTTTTAGGTAGGTGTATTAAATTAATTTGAATATTAAAAATTTTATTAGATAAACTATTTAAAGGGTTTAAGATTTGTGAATTTTATGTTATGAATATAATGGAAAAAAATAGAATCTTTTTAATATATTTATTTTTCAAGAATTTAATAAAATAAATTTATTTTTATTATTTTTTTTAAATGTAAGAGGGTACCTACCCAAGGTTTAATTTTTCCCTCTTCTATTTTTTAATTATTAATTTTCATTTTTCTACAAACAATATATTATAGGTGAAAGTTCAAAGTTGCGTCTAACTTCAAGTGATTTATTGGGCAAATGAATTTAAGCATTTTTAAATATCTACAACGTCTACTAGATGCATATGTAACATCATTTTTGGGCCAATTTACAAAAGAAATGAAATTATTTTTAAAAAAATCTTTTTGTAATCTCGTATAGTTTTCAAATATTTAATTTTTTTAATATTTTAATTAGTGTTTATATTTTATTTTTTATTTTTATAAAAGTAGGTCATCAAAATCTATAGATTTAAATATTTAATTTTTTTAAAATTTTAATTAGTGTTTATATTTTCTTTTTAAGTTTTACTAAGTCAAAAAGTGGAGGCTCATCAAAACAATTGTCTTAAATATAGATATCTTTCAAATAAAAGTGGGACACGGTAACAACTTAAATTCTTTAGGTGGGTTGTGCAGGGGCCTGGCTCGATTGGCAAGAGCTTCCTATGGTAGGTACAAGGTCATGTGGTAGGCACGAGGTCAAAAGGTCCAGTCTCCCCCCGCCCACCTGTATTGTACCCAAGAACACATATTTATGGTAGAAAAATTCATGAAACTAAAAACAATTATAAAAACAAGAACTTAGGGTTTATAATCTCTTCCTTTTGTTTTTCTTAACAGCCTCACATAAACCTTTCTTCCAATGACAATGAATATCTAGGTATTCACAAAGTGAAATTATCACTTACATTATTTTATAATAGAATTTCTTAAAATATAAGATGAGAAGGTTGGTTACACCCTTTGGAGAAGTCACCTAAACTTTCTTTAAGACATTAACATTTGATTAATAAATTAATTAATATTAAAGATAATTCTTTTATATTAATTTATTTTTCTAATTAATTAAATATCTTTAGAATATATCATAAGTATATTTATATTATAAGGTCCACAATATTGGAGCTTTATAGATATTTATTTGAATCTTATGGACCCCTAATAAACATTATAATTTGATAAATGTAAATTAAAGCTACATCAATTAACAACATGAATGTTTTTTGATTATATAAGTCGGCAAAAACTAGGGGCCGAACCCTTACATTAAAACAAAAAGAGACCGAGGAGGCTCAAACACAAAAAGAGCCACAAGACCACTACAACATAAACCGCATAAACATCATAAACAGCTTATAGACAGTAGATAGTAAGTAACAGATGATAGACAACATAGAAATAAACAGAACTAAGGAGATACATTCTCCCAGTCTTTAGCCAAAAATTCAACAAATTCATCAAGCTTTTTGAATTTCTCCTCCTTTTCTTCATTAGCACAAGTCCCAAGATCCTGTAACAGAGAGAGGTTAAGCATCGCCGTACAACTGAGCATGCTACTTATGATCTCTCCCATAGAAGAAACCTTCTTCTTCAGATCCTCCACACGACCCCTCAGGACAGTAAGATCATTCCTGGCATCTTCCCCTTCATCGGTCTCGTCACCAACCTCCTTCACGATCATCCTCTCCCCTTCGCCAGCATTGTCCACCAGATTCCCGTCAACACCTCCCAAGTCATCAACCTGTTTCCTTTCATTCTTACCCGCATCATCTTCAGAGATCTCTTGAATATCAAAATCTTTAGGATTCGGTTGATCATCCCCCTACGTGGAGGCATCAGAAGCACTTTCAGAGTAGTCAATTAGTTTAGCTTGCAGTGCAGGCTTACCAACAATCCTACCAGACCTCCTCACCCCAGAAGAAAATCCCTCATTATCTTTAGCAGCCAAATTAGCTTTATGTTTATTGCCAAGTCCCACAGGGTCACTGTTCAGATTTTTATGGGTCCCCACAATATCCTCATCCAACTCCCTGATTTTTCTCTTCTTACTTTTCACACTCCCTTTAGAAGCTGGAGTATGAGTAACCTTCACCGTGGTGGTCTCCTCAGTGGTCATAGAGAAAGAAACCCCTTTCATTTTGTGGGAAACAGGGGAAGGGCAAGGTTCCTCAGAGGCGGCAAGATCAAGGGGGTCAGGATTGGAAAAAACCTCCCCACTAACAATCTGAATAGGCTTAGGCGGCTCCAAAGCAAGATGAAAATTATAAAGACAAAGGATAAGACCTTGGTGCAAAGGGACAAGCTTTTTAGAGGGTTTCTTATCCATCTTAGCTTTAGCCCTAAAAACAGAGTGTTCAAGGTACGACAATAAATAGAAAGGGAAACTGATAAGAGCATTACACCTGAAATGATTAAGCAAAGGGAGGTGGTAATTATAAAACCTAGTAAACCAACCCTCCAATGTGAAGTATTTCATGAGAAGGAAGCACATTTCATCCCATGGCCCTGGCAGCTTGGCCCATTCAAACCCTCCCTGGTAGGGAACAATTTCCTCTCCTTCCCCCAAAAACAGCTTCTGGTTCGAATGATCAGCCACTTTCGCCTTTCTTTGCAATTTAGTTCCCTTAGTAGATAAACCATTCGCCATGGCAATGACTTGCTCAGGGACCTCAAAACTAATTCTTCCTACAGTAAGCCTGCGATTTTGCCAGGACCAGGCAAATTACTAAGACAAATTTTCATCAAACCCATTAAGGCATTCCAAAAAAGGGCTGATTCCACCTTCCTTGCAATAATGCCAAACCACAGCGTTATCCTTGAATTTGCAGCAGGAAATTGGCTCCGTGCGAATCCTGTCTCCCCCTATTCTCTCCTTTCTCTCAAAGACACATAAAGCACCAAGCCAAGAATTCACAGAGTGTTTTCGAATGGTAATGGTAACAACTTGGGAAGGAGTAATGAAAATGAAGCTGCACAGGTCATCATTAATCAGGAGCGCCTTCCTAAAAATCAAATGATGCCAGCCCTTCCCATGCTTGAGAATGATAATCATAAATTTCCTATGATTACCATATAACCAACTCGCCCTAACGCGAGTGATAAGTAAGGCTAACATGACATTAAACAAAGAAGTACAATAGGGCTTGTACTTCAAAATACACATCAACAACACCCAAAAATGCTGACTGAATAGGCTGGTACTCTCAGTATGATGAGTCATCCTTGACAAGTCATTTCCTTTTGAATCAGTTCCCTTATATTATTGGGAATATTTTTAAATTGGTGCTAACATCGCCAATTTGAAAATTGCTAACCATACTCAGCCAGGGCATCAGCAACCCTGTTCCCCTCTCTATAAATATGAGAGAGTTCCACTCTATAGATCCTCTGCACAAGGATTTGAATATCCACAATAATGTCCTTGAGTTTCCACCCACATGTCGACGCCTTAGAAACATCATCAATGATCAATTTAGAATCCCCCTGGATATGCAAATGCGGAATGTCAAGCAAAATAGCTAATTTCACCCCCCAATAAGAAGCAGAGGCTTTAGCATAATTATTACTTTGGATACATATCCCACTAGCATAGGCAGCAACCAGCCTCCCTTTGTCATCCCTGATAATCCCACCACCACTAGCCTTACCATTAGACTTAGAAGCTCCATCAAAGTTAAGTTTGAACCAATGGGGCCTTGGAGGGATCCGTCTAGTATTTAATCTCTAAATCTGTTTAGAGTTATCATATGCCAGAATATGGTTTAAAATTCTCCAATTGACTGCAATTTGTTCTTCCTCTTGAGTAAGTGGTTTGTCAGCAGTTTTGATGTGAGAGCTAACAACACTTTCAATGAGAATCTTAGAAAAAGATTGGAAGACTTGAGACGAATCCCTGGCAACTTCCCTAAATATTATGTTATTCCATTCCTTCCATAAAGTCCAACCAAGGAAGGGTAGAGTTTGGTTCCAAAGCTCCACAAGCCAAGGATGTGAGAAAGTAGGACACCAATTAGCAATGACTTCCCTAATATGAGGATTACAAACCCATTGAATGCCAAAGTTCTTTAGAATTGTACTCCAAATTTCCATGGCAAAATCACAGTGAAGGATTAAATGAGAAACAGTTTCCTCCTTCTCAAGGCACAGGAAACACCTATTCACCAGAGTGAATCCCCTCTGCAAATTATCCTGGGTTAAAATTTTATTATGAACAGCAACCCACCAAAACACATTAACTTTAAGAATAAGCTTATGATTCCAAACTTTCCTCCAAAGCTCATTTTTGTGAACATCAGGGATCAACAAATGGTAAGCAGAGTTAACTGAAAAATGACCTCTCTTATCAGGCCACCAATACAACTCATCTTCCCTAGGAAAGAGAGGGATTCTAGCACCCAGCAGCATTTGTTGAATAGAACTCATCCTAGGGATAAACTCAGGGCGATGAGCACAACAATCAAGAAGATTTTTCCAGAGTCTGATACCATTCTGACTATGGATATAATGGTAAACTTTTGACCCAAAAAATTGTTTGGCAATACTAGCAACCATCCCATAATCCCCCTGAGTATCAAGGGCCTTATCATTAACCCAAGTGCCCTCCCAGAAATTTATAGAATTACCATTCCCCAATTTCCACCTAAGCCCTTGTTTGAGTAAGCTTCTAGACTTCAGCATTTTGTTCCAAATAACAAAGCCCTAAGGAAGCCCCTCCTGATAAAGGAAACTAAGATTGTCAGTTCCATGTAAATACTTAGCTTACATAATGGCCACCCATTCTTTATGACTATGGACCAAAGTCTAGTTAATTTTGGTGAGGGCTTTATTCATATTTCTTATAGATCTAATATTAAGACCCCCATGGGATTTTAGAAGGCAGACTTTCTCCCAACTAACCAGAGACATTCTCTTCTTATCTTCCATACCTATCCATAGAAAATTTCTTTGGATCTGCTCGAATTTGTCAGCAATAAACCTAGGCATTTTAAAAAGAGATAGAAAATAAGTGGGAATACCTTGAAGAGAAGCTCGTAAAAGTTGTAATTTACCAGCACTACTCAGGAGCTTCCCCTTCCAACCAATCAACTTCCTTTGAGTTCGTTCCAAAATTTCATTCCAAAATCCCTAAGATACCTCTTTAACAATGAGAGGAAGGCCTAGATAGACAACAGGAAGATCAGCCTAGCACAATCAATGATATTAATATTTTTTCTCCAAAGATCACCCTGAGTGTTGAAAAAATACATATTGCTTTTCTAAAAATTTATGCATTGACCAGAATCTTTGGCATAGTCATTGAGAATATTCTTCCAACGTCTAGCTTCCACCACAGAAGAGATACCGAAGAGGATGGTATCATCCACAAACTGCTGCACAGACATAGGAGGTATAGAAGAAGCACGTTTAATGCCCACAATTTCCTTAAAGGAAATCTTAGAGTGAACATATCTCCCAAGGGCCTCAGCCATCATGATAAATAAATATGGGGAAAGACAATCTCCCTATCTAATCCCCCTCGTGGAAGAGAAAAAGCCTCTGGGAACCCCATTAACCAAGACTGAGAATTTAGCAGTGGAGACAGCGTCCCGAATGAGAAGGGAGAGTCTATCATTAAAACCAAATTTTTGAATAACCTTAAAAAGAAACTTCCATGAAACTCTATCATAAACCTTAGAGATGTCTAGCTTTAGAACCATACCCGAGACCCTGCTCTTTTCCATAGAATGAATAGTTTCAGGAGTGGATATAAAAACATCTAAAATTTGACGACCAGGGACAAAACCTTTCTGAGAAGGGGAAATAATTTTATCTAGAAAAGGTTAGAATCTCATAACAAGCAATTTAGTACACAACTTATAGATGGTATTGCACAAGCTAATAGGTCTGAAATCAGTAAGGTGCATAGGATTAGGCTTCTTAGGAACAAGGACAATAAAAGTATTGTTGATCTGCTTTAGAAGTTTACCAGTTCTGAAGAAATCCCTAACAGCAGCAGTTACATCAAAGCCCACAATATCCCAATATTCCTAAAAAAATATCAGAGGAAAGCCATCAGGGCCTGGAGCTTTAAAAGGACCCATGGAGAATAAGACAGCACGAACCTCTTCCTCAAAAATTGGTTTTAACATTTCAATGTTGTCCTCCTCTGTAATCAATGAGGGAATTTTATCAAGGAACTAGTCCATAATCTGCCCATTGACAGCATTATCAGCTTGTTCCGACAATAAATTCTGAAAAAACAAAGCAACTTGATTCCCAATCTCATTGTCCTCTGTGATAGTATTGCCATCCTCCAAATATAATTTAGAAATAGAATTGGCTTTCCTATGCTTCATAGCTGAAAGATGAAAAAAAGCAGTATTCTAATCACCTTCTTTGAGCCACTGAACTCTGGACTTCTGTTTCCAGAAAATTTCTTCTTTACTCATAAGGTTCTTCCAGTCAAAAATCAGATTCTTTCTTCCTGGGCAATGTCTTCTATAGTAACTCCTTGAGCCATTAAATTTTGAAGGTCAGCTAATTTACCAGAGATAGTTTTCTTCTAAACAAACACATTACCAAAACTATATTTGTTCCAGCCACGAACCTCTTCTTTAATATGAAGGAGCTTCTTAACCAGCCTAAACATAGGAGTACCCTGAACCGGAGTTTGCTGTAATGTCCCCTTCTAGACACATGGTTAGTCCATCATGGAGTTCCCGTAGGCTAGCAGTTTGGTTAGGGAACTGTGGTTAGTTTGGCTGTAGAGGTCCTTGGCAGTGACAGAGTCTTGGTTTGCATTTAGTGGATCCAATTGGCATCCTCGTGGTTGGTTTAGTGGGCTCTTGGCCGTTACTTACTATTTTTAGTGAGTTCGGGTACTGTGTCAGTTCGGGATTTTCAGAGTTGGATCAGATGCGTTTCGTCGAGACCTTTCCGACGAGCTAAAGATCAATGAATTCTGACATCGTCTTCATACTTATTTTAAAGTCCAAAGATTTAATTTATATTAATATGGACTTTATTATATTTTGTCGGAAAAGTGAAATTAATGAAATAAAGACAAAGGCTTATGTCTTGACCTTGGGCACTCATCCCTAGGAGGCATAAAGTGAAATTAAATATTATTTTCCCTCCTAAATGCCCAACGCCTATCTCGGAGGAAGATAAAAAGGGTCACTTGGAGCTCATTTGGGATTAGGCTATGTTTTGATATTTGCTTGTGAGAGCTCTGCTAGGGTTTCTGGAGTTTGAGAATTTGCATCAGGCTATTGAAGATGGAAACCTCCATTAGTGACGGTATCCTACAGGTGTGAAAGACCACCCAACGGTGCCATTGACGGTGGATGTATTCGGCATTCACATATGTGCTGAAATGGAGACATTTGAGATTATTTCTTGTGCTGAGTGAAAGATCTTTCTCTATTGCTGTTATAAGTTGATAATGGATGGTATAGAAGGCAGAAATCAGAGTGTTTGAAGTAGTTCCTTGTTGTTGTACCTTTCCATTGCTAGTCGTACTATCCAAGCTTGGTCGTACTGCATAAAGAGGAGTTTGGAGTATTGTAGGGAAGCTTTTCTCTTTGCTTCTACTACTCATTCATGGTCTTTGGGAGGTGTTTAGTGCTTCAGTTGTTTTTCTTATATTTTGTATGAGTCATTTGTGACATTCTATGGAGATTTGATGCATTTCCAGCCATACCCACTTGCTGGTCCATTTCCGGCGGCCGTACCAAGTTGCATATTTTCACATGGGTATGTGATAATAATTGTTTCTTGGCTATTTTACTATTTGGGTTGTCTTTAGTTTCTTCAGATTCATTGTATATTTTCTGGGTTTAGGTTCTATGCTATATATTGTGTGCTCTGGCACTACATCTGCAGGAAAACATAAAACCCCCTTCTACATCTTCTGTCTATCTAAAAGAACACACAAAAATCTAATAAAAATCACACAATTAAGATTTTAAAAAATACAAACAGGTACGGCACATTACAGTGGTATCAGAGCTAAAGATCTTGCCATCCTATGAGTTTAGTTTTGACATGCAGAAATAAAATGAGACATGCGACCAGCTGATAGATGTCCGTTCAGAAGTACAAGGGCAAGACAAGGAACACAGGCTCCGCAGTTGAATAATCCAGAGAATCCAGTTCCCGTAATAGATCCTTTTGAGTCAGATACTGAGATAGTGGTAGCAACTACCGAGGACGATTCTCAGGTATCACGGATGGACCTATTTTCTGGAGAGTTTCCACCAGTTACAGGTCCTACAGGAGATATGGGTGATAGAGAAGAACTAGAACTTAGTGCGCGTGACATTTTGATCGCACTTACTCGTGAGATGAGAGAGTCTCGACGTGAGATGGTAGAGGCACAGGCTGAGTTAGCACATGCCATCGAACGGATGGGTAATGACTTAGACAATCACCGTGATAGAAACAGATACAATGGAGGTGACAGGAACAGGTACCATGGAGGTGACAGAAACAGATACAACGGAGGTGACGGGAATAGGTACCAGGACGGTGATAGAAACAGACATGATGGGGGAGAAAGGAACAGGAATGATGGGAATGACAGGCATAACGGTGATAGGAATCAGGAAGAACAAAATAATGGGGACAGGTATCATGATGATAGGCGCAGAGATAGAGATGATGATGAGGCTTCAGTTAATCACCGTAGGGCTTCACAATTCACTATGGGAGATAGACCTGGTATTCCGATATTTGCACCCAGGAATCAAGTTCCTGAACAGGATCCTACTCAGGTAGAGTTCCAGGAGGAGATTATGAGGGACTGAAGAGCATCCAGTGAGGGTTTCAGAAATGAGATGACATTTGCTGAATATTCTAAAATGAGGACTAGGTGTAGACCTTGGAGGGGAGGTAGATCACAGAACCAAGAACTGCAAAGGAAAGTAAGTAAGATGACACTTCCTTACTTCGATGGATCAAGTAAGACCACCGTGAGAGCTTGGGTCCAAAAATTGGACAGCTACTTGCAGATTAGTCCCATGCCAGAGGAGGACGCTATTACTTATGCAGCTCTACACTTGGAGGGGACTGCTCACAAATGGTGGAGTAATAGGAAGGTTACATTGGGTAATGATCAGGTCACTTCATATGTGGAGTTTACAGCTAGACTGATCGAAAGGTTTGATAAAAAGGACCTAGAGTTACAGTTCAAGGAGTTGACTCAGTTGAGATAGAGCAGATCAGTAGACTCCTACATTGTTGATTTCCAGGATATATCTGTTATGGTTCCAGATATTACTGAGCGCAGGTTGGTTGTTCTCTTCATTGACGGATTGTCAAATCAACTTCGCGGATGGGTGAAGGGTTTTGACAATACTACACTTCAGGAGGCCGTGAAGAAGGCCCAGGACATGGAATCATCAGTATGGAGGAATAAATTTCAATCCAAAGGATTTCCACCAAGGAAAGATAAGGAGAGGGATAGCAGACCATTTCAGAGAGATGCAGGACAACAACATAAGAGTTCTTCTAGATTAGACAGCGATCAGCTGAATGACTTGAGGAGAAAGAAACTATGTTTTTATTGTTGAGAGCCTTGGGATCCCACGCACAAGTGTGTTGTCTAAGGAAAAGCCAAACAGTTAGAGTACTTTTCAGCCGATGAGTCTGTTGATGGGGAACCCCACTCGGATTACCATTCAGAGGCCGAGGGTGGAGAATCAGAGGGCTCAGGGGAAGCATCAGATAGAGAGGATGATCTAGCTCAACCCACAGCTCGTATCATGAGTATTCAGAAGGAAGGATCATTCAAGATTAGAGGGGTACTGAGCAGGCAGCAATGTATTGCCTTACTTGACATAGGTGCCACTCATAACTTCATAGACGAGGGCTTGGTCGCCAAGAGAGGGCTGAAAACCGAGGAAATTGAGGGCTTTAAGGTGAAGGTTGCGGATGGGTTTGTACTTACCTGCACTAGGAGGATACCCAATCTATCAATCCAACTGAACAGATACACTTGCCAATCAGAGTTTTATGTTGTCGGTATGGGTGAGATGGATGTTGTGTTGGGTATGAAGTGGTTGAATGATATTGAGGAGTTCACTCTCAACCTGCAGACAATGGAAATGAAGTTTGAGGTGGACAGAGTTAGACATGTGCTCAGAGGCATTTTAGATGGTGGATTGAGAGTTGTTTCTCTCAAGTAGATGGAGTGACTGATTCGACATGATCAGGTGGAGTGGGCAGCTGAGGTTATGGTGATGCCTACAGTAGATCAACAGAAGCATGTGTATCTTCCTGACATACAGTCAATACTTACTAAACACACCAAAGTGTTTAGTGATATTCCACCAGGTAAACCTCCTGATAGAGGTTTTGAGCATGTGATCGAGTTGGAGGAGGGTGCTAAGCCAGTAATCACGACACCTTACAGGCACCCAAAGAGGTATAAGGATGAGATCGAGAAGGCTATCAAAGAGCTTCTCGAGATGAGTCACATCAGGCCTAGTAAGAGTCTGTTTGCATCATCCGTGGTATTGGTAAAGAAGAAGGATGGGACTCTCAGAATATGTATCGATTACAGGGAACTCAATAAGAAAATAATCAAGAATAGGTACCCGATTCCCAGAATCGATGAGCTGATTGACAAGTTGCACGGAGCTTGTTACTTCTCCAAGATTGATTTGAGATCCGGTTACCATCAGATACGGGTCAGAGATGAGGATGTGGAGAAGATAGCATTCAGGTGTCATTATGGGCACTTTGAGTTCCTGGTCATGCCATTTGGTTTGACCAATGCTCCAGCTACCTTCCAGTCTTGTATGAACAAGGTGTTCAGAGAGCAGTTGAGGAGATTTGTGCTAATTTTCTTTGATGATATACTAATTTACAGCAGGACATGGGAAGAGCATCTGAAACACATTGACATTGTGCTGAGCATCTTAGAGAATGAGTCATTATATGTCAAAATGTCAAAGTGTGAGTTTGGGATGACCGAGTTGCTATACTTGGGTCATATCATCAGTGCTGGTAGTGTGAAGGTAGACCCAGAAAAGATTTGGACAATTGTGGATTGGCCACCACCAAAAAATCTCTCATATCTTAAGGGATTTCTTGGCCTCTGTGGATATTACCGCAAGTTTGTGAAGGGGTTCTCTCAATCAGCTGCTCCCCTTACTGATTTGACTCGTAAGGATGTTTTCAGTTGGTCTGATAAGGCACAGGAGTGTTTTGACAGGTTCAAATAGATCATGAGTACTTGCCTTGTGTTAGCCATTCCTGATTTCAGCAAACCCTTCGAGCTACAGTGTGATGCCTCGGGCGTAGGCATTGGTGCTGTAATCATGCAGGATAAGCACCCCATTGCATTCAAGAGTAGGAATTTGAGGGGTGTGGAGAGGAGTTACAGCATATATGATAAGGAGATGTTAGCCATCATGCATGCACTGGCTAAGTTCAGACAGTATCTGGTGGGCAGTAAATTTGTGGTTAAGACAGACCACAACAGTTTGAAGCATTTCCTTGGACAGAAGGATTTGAACGAGAGGCAACAAAAGTGGGTCAGCAAGTTACAGGCCTACGACTTTGACATTGTTTATGTCAAAGGAAAGAAGAATGTTGTTGCTGATGCATTATCCAGGAGACCTCATCTGTGTGCACTAGGTGCTATAGTTGATGATTGGAGAGAATTGATTTCAGCAGAATATGCTAAGGATGAGTGGGCTACTGGAGTGATTGATGGCACCATCAAAGATGACAGATACACGGTGGTAAATGACTTGATCATCTACAAGGACAGGATTTTCTTGGTGTCGGGTTCACAGATGAAGCAAAAAGTTTTGAGGGCATTTCATGACTTGTCTATGGTAGGGCATCCAGGATACTTCAAAACTTACAAACAGGTCAGAGAGAGGTTCACCTAGAAGGGCCTCAAGACCGAGGTGATGCAGTATGTGAGAGAGTGCCCAATATGTCAGCAGAACAAGCAAGAGCACTCACTTCCAGGAGGTTTATTGCAGCCCCTGCCCATTCCCGACAGGAAGTGGGACAGCATTTCTATGGACTTCATCACAGGGTTACCTAAAGTCCAAGGCAGGGATTGTATTTATGTGGTCGTGGACAGGTTGATGAAGTATGCACACTTCTTTGCCATTCCTATCACTTATACTGCAGCTCAGATTGCAGAGTTGTTCTTTCGTGAGGTATTTCAACTTCATGGGTTGCCCAGGAGCATTGTTAGTGACAGGGACAGCAGGTTCC
This sequence comes from Cunninghamia lanceolata, assembly GCA_027924645.1. Classification (NCBI taxonomy): domain Eukaryota; kingdom Viridiplantae; phylum Streptophyta; class Pinopsida; order Cupressales; family Cupressaceae; genus Cunninghamia; species Cunninghamia lanceolata. The sequence continues at coordinate 357,898 of BSBN01001622.1, read as the reverse complement.
TCGGTAATTTTTGGTAGGAGCTTTTTAGGTTGTCAGGGACAGAGCTCACACCCAGTACGAGTTATCACCCCCAGACTGATGGTCAGACGAAGATAGTGAACAAGTGGGTGGAAGGATACCTCTGAAACTATGTTTCAGGGCAGCAGAAGGCATGGGTTAGGTGGCTTCACATGGGGGAGTATTGCTACAATTCCACTTACCACATGTCCATCCAGATGTCACCCTTCATGGCATTGTATGGTTATGAGGCACTGAGCTTTGTTGATTTACTGTTTGGTGATAGTAGGGTGCTGAAGGCCAAAGACTTCCTTCAGAAGAGTCGGGATATCATGAGGGCATTGAAGGAAAACATACAGAAAGCTCAGAATCAACAGAAGCAGTATGCAGATCAGCAGAGGACTGAGCGATCATTTGAGGTTGGTGACATGGTTTACCTCATGCTATAGCCTTATAGGCAATCTACTCTCAAGAAGAGTGGAGCGAAGAAGTTGAAGCCACAGTATTATGGACCCTTTAGGGTCACCAAGAGGATTGGTGAAGTGGCTTATGAGTTGGAGTTACCAGCAGGGAGCAAGGTACATAATGTGTTTCATGTTTCTCGCCTCAAGAAGGCACTGGGGCACAATGTGACACCTTCAGTTGAGTTGCCTCCTCTTGATGATGAGGGTAAGTTGATATTGGTACCCGAGGCAATCATTGACACTAGGGATCGCAATTTGAGGAGGATTATCAGAGAGTACCTGGTCAAATGGAAAAACCTACCGGTTGAGGATGCTACGTGGGAGAACGAGCGGATTCTGGAGCATCCTGAGCTGAGATTGCTTGAGGCAAGCAATCTTAGGGAGGGCGGACTGTAATGTCCCCTTCTAGACACATGGTTAGTCCATCATGGAGTTCCCGTGGGCTAGCAGTTTGGTTAGAGAACTGTGGTTAGTTTAGCTCTGGAGGTCCTTGGCAGTGATAGAGTCTTGGTTCACATTTAGTGGATCCAGTTGGCATCCTCGTGGTTGGTTCAGTGGGCTCTTGGCCGTTACTTACTATTTTTAGTAAGTTCAGGTATTGTGTCAGTTTGGGATTTTCAGAGTTGGATCAGATGCGTTTCGTCAAGACCTTTCCGGCGAGCTAAAGATCAGTGAATTCTGATATCGTCTTCATACTTATTTTAAAGTCCAAAGATTTAATTTATATTAATATGGACTTTATTATATTTTGCCGGAAAAGTGAAATTAATGAAATAAAGACAAAGGCTTATGTCTTGACCTTGGGCGCTCATCCCTAGGAGACATAAAGTGAAATTAAATATTATTTTCCCTCCTAAATGCCCAACGCCTATCTTGGAGGAAGATAAAAAGGGTCACTTGGAGCTCATTTGGGATTAGGCTATGTTTTGATATTTGCTTGTGAGAGCTCTGCTAGGGTTTCTGGAGTTTGAGAATTTGCATTAGGCTATTGGAGATGGAAACCTCCATTAGTGACGGTATCCCACAGGTGTGAAAGACCACCCAATGGTGCCATTGACGGTGGATGTATTCGGCATTCACATATGTGCTGAAATAGAGACATTTGAGGTTGTTTTTTGTGCTGAGTGAAAGATCTTTCTCTATTGCTGTTATAAGTTGATAATGGATGGTATAAAGGTAGAAATCAGAGTGTTTGAAGTAGTTCCTTGTTGTTGTACCTTTCCAAGCTTGGCCGTACTATCCAAGCTTGGTCGTACTGCATAAAGAGGAGTTTGGAGTATTGTAGGGAAGCTTTTCTCTTTGCTTCTACTACTCATTCATGGTCTTTGGGAGGTGTTTAGTGCTTCAGTTGTTTCTCTTATATTTTGTATGAGTCATTTGTGACATTCTATGGAGATTTGATGCATTTCCAGCCATACCCACTTGCTAGTCCATTTCTGGTGGCCGTACCAAGTTGCATATTTTCACATGGGTATGTGATAGTAATTGTTTCTTGGCTATTTTACTATCTGAGTTGTCTTTAGTTTCTTCAGATTCATTGTATATTTTCTGGGTTTAGGTTCTATGCTATATATTGTGTGCTCCGGCACTACATCTGCAGGAAAACATAAAACCCCCTTCTGCATCTTCTGTCTATCTAAAAGAGCACACAAAAATCTAATAAAAATCATACAATTAAGATTTTAAAAAATACAAACAGGTACGGCACATTACATTTGCCACCAATGAGTCAAAAGGCTCCTAAAATCTTTATGTTTAATCCACATAGCTTCAAATCTGAAAGGGAAGGGACCACACCTATGCTGAGGCATCCAATTAAAGAAAATAGGATTATGATCAGAAATAGTTCTTGGTAAAGCCACCAAACTTAGATTATTGTGATTATCCCAGTTGTTAGATATAAGGAATCTGTCCAACTTAACTTGTATCATTTGATCCCCTCTTCTTCTGTTAGACCAAGTAAAATTTTGATTCTGAAGCTCCACATCCAACAATCCAAAGGTATTGATAGACTGCAAAATCAAATACTATCAGAGTAGTCAAGGATACCCCCAGTTTTCTCTGAAGGATATAATGGGGTATTAAAGTCACCAGCCAACATCCAAAGAGAACAAGGAGAAGTGGAAAGTAAATTAGACAAATCAATCCACAGGTTTCTGCAGGGCCCTTGTGTTTGGGGCATAAATATTGATTAGGGACCAATTAAAAGAAGGCAAAGAGAAGTTGACAATCAGAAAATACTTACTAGAAACAGTAAGAGTAACATGAATTTTAGCATCATTCCACATAGTAACGATCCCTCCAGAAGCACCCATAGCAGGGTTGATGCAAAAAGCAACATTGGGTCAGATTCTATCAGCTATCATCTTAAAATTGTCCTCCGTCATCTTAACTTCCTGAAGTAAAAGAATATCTGTTTTATGATCCAGAATACAGTTCTTAACTTCGAACTGTTTGGTGGGGCTATTAAAACCCCTCATATTCCAAAAAAGAATTCTCATTTAGGAAGTTTTTAAGATTGAATCTCTAGTGTTTTTTGTTTACCACTGGCAATCTCCCTAGCAATCTCACATGGCCTTGTTTCTCTGAGTGTCGGTCTTCCTTGCCTAGAATATGTTCCAACATCAACAGACTTTTTAGTCCTGTGATTCTTTTTCTTAGGGGTAATCCACTCATCTTGGTCATTACAATTACCACTAGGTCTGATTCCAGTGGTTGGGGAAGGGACAGTAGACTGATTCTCAAAAAACCCCTCCTTTAGGGTCCCAACAGTGGTTCTATCTATGGCAGGAGAAGACTTCTGCTTGGAAGAAGGTTGAACAGTCTCAACACTATTATTGCAAACAGATTCTGGGATTTGGGCATTCAGCACAGGTGACCTGCTCCATCATCAGTAGCCTCAGCTGACTGGGATTGAATCTCTCCATCTTCTAGCACCAGGGGATTCATTGTATCCTACTGATCAAGGTTCTGGCAGTCAACACGGTCATTCTTTTGAACACCCAACTCCATATTCATCTCCGTAGTTTCTTCGGCAAGAACATTTTCCTCATTACCCCCCATTCCCTGATTGTCAGGGATGTCTTCTTTGGATGAGTTATCATCTCTCTCTGTATTGAGATCAACATTTTTCCCCACTTTCTTAAGTTTACAATGGGTCATTAGATGAGCCTTCTTTTTACAGATCTAACAAAATGTAGTAGCATTTTCATAAAGGATCGGCTAAGTCCAAATCTCATATTTAGAGTTCAGCTCTATGGTCGTGGGGAGGGTTTTGTGAATCTCCACATTAACACAGAATCTAGCATACACACAATGGGATTTAGACCGAGTAGTGTTATCCAAAGTCACATACTGCCCAAAAGTATTACCAATAGCAGAAAAGATTTTCTCATCCCAATATTCCAAAGGAAACCCTGGGAGCCTCACCCAAACTAGGGCAGTCCGGTTCAAATTAGTGCTAGGATCAAACCCAGGTCTTCGAGTACACAAAGCAAGAGAATGTGTGCCATATAGCCACGGCCCACCAGCCAAAGTGGCTAACATATCCTCCCTACTAGTAAACTTAAAGAGAAACAATCCTCTCGCCATAGCTATGACAGATATACTGCCTTTAACCTTCCATCGATTAGACACCCACTTCCGCACCATCTCAATATTAGGGCGAAGAGAAAAAAACTTACCAACCAGAGCCAAGTTCATGGCAGTGACAATTTCCTCAACCAAATCATCAGGTATGTCCAGTGCCATACTTTCCGCTGATTCCTTAGAACAAATTTTAGGAGAAAGATTCTCCTTTCTTGTCAAAACCCCTTTCCATCCCTTGGAACAATCCCCACCCACCAACGGCTGGGCCCCAGAGGTACTGCCCAAGGCAGTAACCTCCATCATCAAAGAACACAGTAAGCATAAACCCTAAAAAAACTCTAGAAAGCCATAGAAAGCAGATCGATTGCTCTTTCTTAATTCCAAAATCCCTTAGGAGTCTACCTTGTTGTAGAGTGGTTGTGGTAGATTCAGTTTAATATATTCACAACATGAATGTTAATACAATTTAATTTTCTATTTTTTGCATAGAAGAGATGGAGTAGAGGAAAAGCTTCCCCTAGACAAACTTAGATAAAAGAAAAAGAAAACATACAACCAAAATGATAGTTAACACTAACAATTAAGATCTAACTCCAATTAAAATAAGGTTGTGAATATTAATTGAATTATCAACAATTATATTTTATAGAATAAAAATAGAAAGGTAATATTTGATATAAGTTGAAAGAATGTGCTCAACTCTAAAGAAGCCTACATATGAAAAAGAACTATATTGATTGGTTTTTTTAAAGTTTAGACATTGTTTGCACTATCCAACATTTTTAAGGCGTGTAACTCTAAATAGCAATAGCTTTATACAAAAGATATTAAAATATTTTTTATTAAAATAAATTTGTAATTATTTTATAGATTAGATAGCACAAAGTCATGAAGCCTACCTATAAGTAACTTCCCAATGCGAAGAAAGATGGCGATGCAATAGGGTGTGGTCATGTCTGCGAGGTTAACATTTAGCTTCATTCTTATTGGTTATAGGTTGGGCCCACTTAGACACATGGAACTATTATATGACTTAAATCAATTCCATATGACCATCAATTTTAGTGAAGAAGCAAGCAAAGCACCAATAGAATAAAGCATCACACAGATTAAAGTGGAGAATGACTAGCAAGATCTGCCTTGCAACACAAAGGATGTGTTGGGTACTTTTGCCAATAATATGAAGTGTAAACAAGTTAAGGAACTGACAACAAGCAGTGAATAGTGCACTTATGCCAAGTGAGATATAAACAAAGTCATCACATAGAATAAAGTAAACAAGGACCAACAAGCAAAACTATGTAATGTAAAGAATAATTTATGTTGGGTCAGTCATCGACAAGAATAAGATACATAAAGGGGATCTCATAGACTGATAACTAGGACTTGGAGGTCATCATTAGAACATAAAAAAAGTGCAACCAATAAACCCAACAAGTTAAGGATAATGAATTTCATAGGGTTTTAATAAGGTTTTGGCCATGATGTTTCAAATTTGCACTTACAACATTGTTCCAACACATGGTAGCCAAAAAAATTCTTGGTCACTATTTGGTAGGAGGCTAATACTACCCACTTAACAAGGATATCTCCTAAGGAAAAGGAGACAACTTCCTATTCTAAGGCAAGTAGACATTGACTTCATGTTCTCCCAACCCAATTGCAAGATCAACCCAAAGGGTGAGAACCTCAAATGAAGAGGCCTTAACGAAGATAGGAGTTAGATCCCCCAAATTAAAGGCAACAAAGATCTACAAAAGGTGCCACAACTATGGACCAAATTGGACTCATTTTTACACATCACATAGATCAACCAATCTAAAGACACATATATAGAGGGTTGCAGTGAAGATTCTTCCAAAAAAGAGGCACCAAATGTTGAGAGGGAGACAAAGGATCATTGAGACTAGTATCCAAAGTGCCACAATCAAAGACCTTATGCCCAATCATGTACTTTAAAACCCTCATTCACTCCTCACAAAACTCTCATTCCCTCCTCATAAAACCTAGGTGAGCATAAATGTTGCCATGGATAAAGAGGGGGTTGAAAAAGACCTCCACCATCCTCTTATGCCTTGGTATCCTCTCCAATAATAGCCACAAACCCCATACCTTTGCCCTTTGCTCCAACAACTCCACCACACACCTTGCCTACATTGGAAGCCCTAAGATAACTATTCCCACTCACCATTAATTTGAGGGAAATTTGTTCTTGAATTAAATTATTCATTATTTTACTTCCTATGAAAGATTTTTATATTTTTAACTATTATTTCTTGTATTTATTTAATTATTGCTTACGAATTAATTAATTTATTCTTTTATTCTTTTGAACTTAGTAAAATGGTATTAATGCACACAAAACATATTGCACCCTTTTTGCACTTTGGGCTAGTCACCATGGATAGGCATTACACAAGATATGAGATTATGCAATAGATGGGAGCAATAATGATTGTTGACAAGGAGAGGAGAAGGATGAGCTCTTCTTTAGTGCCTAAATGAAAGGAGAAGCCTTCATAATTGGCAACCATACTAGATATTTTCTTGTTCAAGTTGCCCATGAGAAAAATAGGTCACATCTTCTACAACTTTGGTGAGGGGCAAAAGGCATGAACTCTAGGATAAAGGACCAATGTGGAGGAGGATTGATGCAATGCATGGATTAGGTTTTTTAGAAGGGATATTAACCCTATTTAGATGTCAATGTTACTATAGGTTGGTCTTCATAGATGACATCTTCTATGACTTTGCTAAGGGGCAGAAGGCATGAGCTCTAGACAGGGGGCCAATGTCATGGATAGGAGGTTTAATGTAGAGTATGGATCAAGCTCTTCAAAAAGGAATAACAACCCTATTTAGTCTACCATGTTGGTACATGAGCCATCTTTTGTTGGATTTTTTTAATGTTTTTAGTCTACAAATCTTCAAAGATGCCAATTGCCTTTAAAGGTGGCCAATAGGTCTATTGTTTATTATTTGTAATAGTAAAACAATAAGTCAAAGTAGCCAACACTAGTAGTACTAGTTAGAATTAATTGTTATGGTTTTTTGGCTCAAGTGACTAATGATAAAGAAAAAATCTTTGATATGACCTACTTTCCAACATTTTTTCCAACGTAATTCCCAATCGGTTGTGTTTCACTCTTATGAAATAAATTTTGTTATGGGTAGGGCACTTGTATACTCCATGGATCTAGCAAATAATCAAATAAATAAATAACTAAGCCTCTACACTTTAGTTAACAAAAACAATGGAGAATTGTACCTACATCATTCTCTTTATATGTAAAATTGTAACCTGAAATTCAAAATTCTTGTTTCACTCTTATGAAATAAATTTTGTTATGGGTAGAGCACTTGTATACTCCGTGGATCTAGCAAATAATCAAATGAATAAATAACTAAGCCTCTACACTTTAGTTAACAAAAACAATGGAGAATTGTACCTACATCATTCTCTTTATATGTAAAATTGTAAACTAAAATTCAAAATTCTTTAACTAAAAAATTGGTGAGAATCTCTTACGGTCTAAACATAAAAACCTTGTCCAAGCATGACTGCCCGTTAAAATCATTCATTCATCTGCCCATCATTAGACCTATTACCATTTGTTTCCAATCACATCTTTATGCTGTGGCAAGTTTTCTAGTGTCCCAATTCCCACTACACATCACTCAAATAAAATTAATTTAAAATAAACAACAATAATTTGACTAGTGATTTTATTTGTTTTTATTTAGGTACTCTTCATCCAATGCAATGGAAGGTAGGGCTTAAATTTGGTAGTCCACCTTGTCTATCAAGAAGTTTTTTCCCTACACTTTAGTCTTCATTATTGCCTTACACATGACAATTAATTTTTTTTAATGCAAGTCCCATTTTATATAAGAAATATAAAAAAAAATTACATATAATTTTAATGTATTCATATCAAGGTATTTCAAATAATGTATGCGTTCCAGTTTTTTCTATTTTTTATAACAAAATATTCTATAAAAAAAACTTAAAGAGTAAATTTGGGATTTTTTTTAAATAATAGAATTTCTATTTAAAAATAAAAGAAGTTTCTATTAAAGAATTTAAAAATAAAAAATGAATATACATAAAAAAACTTAAAGAGTATTCAGAACTTAAATAAATCTTTGGGATTTTTTTTTAAATAATAAAAAAATTAAAAATAATATATATATACACAGTCAGATTTCCATATTAATTGTTTTTCTACAGTTTCTAAAATAAATTACATGTATGTTAATGCAGTAAAAAAAAAAAAAAATTATTTTTATTTTCTGTACAATTAGAATCTTTAAATACAGCCTGTCAAATTTAAGCCCTGGGGAGAGGAAAATAACTACCAATATGTTGAATACAAACCAAAATTAAAATGCCAAAAGTACGAAGGTATTAATTCAGTTGCTTTCCTTTCAGAAGAACTGAAGTTGAAAGACTGCCATATGGGACTTTCTAATTTAGTATGGAAATGATCCACTGATATTAAAAATTAAAATACAAGAACAGATAAGACTTATGTGAAGGCATAGAAATCTCTACAGCCACTTGGAATAATATAATGGTTCCTGTATATTTCCCAGTCCATGCTTCCAACCACACTAACAGCAATGCTGCCTGCCCAAATGTAACCCTTGAAAGCATTCTTAGGCACTTGACAACATTCAATCACAATCTGTTACCAAAACCTATCCTTGTTGACACTTAGATAACCTGCCATAACTTTCCCACCGGTGCTCCTCATACCATCTATAAGGAAGCACCATGATGATCCAAGAGCCCCCACAAAAAAATCTGCATCAGCAGCCATCAAGAAGTTCACCAAAGGATAGTTGCTACTGGTTTCCCTTCCCAGACTGGCCTCATATGCTGGCATGGTCGTATTCCCCACCTGTCGTCTGACATTTGTGTAGTAGAAGTCCCACCCAACATAGGATTTTGACTGTTCAATGACTTCCTGTCATGTGAAGAATCAATGTCATTAAATACAACTCATGAACTAGTTCCCTTTGCACACGGTTAGAAGATTGCTAAAGAACAAAGGCCAAAATGAAAAATCCATTATCCCATAATACTTCTACAGAAACCTTTCTTTTGAAACTTGCTTCATGCTATGGAAATTACTTAACTCAAATGCCACGTTTTTCTTTGCCATAATAACAAAATAATAAAATATTTACAATAACAGTAGGGAAATGAAATGTCGTTCATGTATTGAAGATCTTTCTGCCTGTGGTTTTCTTCGCCTCAGATAAATATAATAATGTAGCTTAAGATTTGTTTACTTGTAAACTAGTAATCTCAATATAAGATGATTGTAATTGTCATAAAATGAAGATTCAAATCTGCCAATTGATCATATCCATTTGAGCAGAGTTATTTTTCAATTGGCTACTTTTTCAGGTAAGTTCTAAAAATTTTATTGTCACAAAAATTTCCAAATGACATGAGCCTAGTTTTCAAACAAAATATATAGAAGATTAATAGAATCTTGAAAATGTACAATTATAAATTTATAATTAGTAAATCCTGTTATTACTCGAGTGTAATGATCCATAAAGGATCCAGTTTTGTACTTTTTGGCATGTTTTTGAAACCAGAGGATCTCTTGAATGCTGGAAAATGAAGGACATCAAAATGCAGGCTTTGGCAAGAGAGAGGTCAGAAACTAAGTGTTTTGCTCATTGTGGCGAAATTTCCTGTTGCTGAAGGTAGCAAAAACAAAATCACCAGTTGCTGCAGGTGGAGAAAATAAAATCACCAATTGTTGCATGTGGCAAAATTGCTAGAGCAAAATGAAATTGTGTAATGTCCCCATTTTCTAAGTGATCACCTAATGGAGTCAGTTAGCCTATCCTATTCCCGTAGGCTAAGCCAGAGGGCTAAGGGAATGACCTAATTGATTGAATATTATATTTAGCCATTTGATGAAGGAGAAATAATTGAATAAAATGGCTAAGGAGCTGAGCGACTCCCGAAGGAGAAAAATAAAGGATGGAAAATGGCTTTCCATATTTTTGTAAGCCATTTGGAAAATAAATTAAATTAAATTAAATGGCCTTGAAGGTGTACGACCTAGGCAAGGGCCTAAAAATGCAATATCAAGGGTCATAAAGAGGTTCACTCCCTTGGAAAAGACAATAAAAATAAAATAAGAATACTTTATTGAGGTTGGCCAAGATTGGAGGAGAAAAAACAAATAAAATAAATATATTTCCTTGAGGAGGTCAGCCAGACTTGGAGGGAAAAGGTGGCTATAATTATAAGATCATTTGAGGTCATTTCATCATCCATTCATATCTTATTTTCATTTGGAGATTCTTCTCTTTGGCTGCAACTTTGGTTGGGCTTCATTCCAAGAATTAAAACCCTTGTGAATGCGGTGAGTTGAATGAAAGCCTATCTCATGTGGAGGACTCGTAACGGAGTTCTAATTGCACTTCATTGGAGACATTTAGAGGTTTGGAGCATCATTGCATAATCAGATTTGCAGATCAGATTTGGAGCAGCATTGTTGTGGCATTTTGTGTGCATATTGCATTAGGGTTTTGCCCTAATTTGGAGCGCCACTTTGGAGCAGACTTAAGCATCCATCTTTGGAGGGCGATTTTGCATTTTTGGAGCAACAAACTCTAAGCGCTTGCCAAGGAGGATTCGCCCATCTAGGGTTTGGTGTTGGAAGATTATTTTGCATATTTTTGGTGTGTATAATCCTAGTTTTAGATCTGATTTGTAGAGCAGAAATCTGGGCATATGTTTGGCATATTTGAGCCCATGAATTCATTGTAAAATCAGTCCAGAATATTCAGTTTTGTAGCAGCAGACTTCTTTAATCAGAAATCAAAGTTATTGGACTAATGTTTGGCTCTTGGATGGTTGAATTTCATGATTGTTATCACATTTGATGATATCTATATGTTTGGCATATTTTTATGGATGTTTGGTTTACGTTTATTGGCTTCCCACAAGTGTTTATCATTCTGAAAATAAAAATCAGAATTCAGTCCTAGGGTTTGAGCAGAAAACTAAATCAGAAAAGAGAAGAAAAATAAATCAGAAATCTAGGGCAGAAAACAGAAATTTTAGGGCAGATCCCATTGGGGATATTACAAATTGCCTCTATGACAAAAGCAGTGAATTCACTACACACATCTATGGCATCCCATTACATCCCAATTTCTCAGATGTTCCTCTTCTTCACACATTTACTTGTCCTCCTTGGTTCCCAGAAGCATTGTAAAGTTATTTATAGTCCATAGGGACGTGTTGTACTCATCTTGATAGCTTGTGATGCATTCTAGAGGGCTGTAATTGGAGTTTTCATAGAGAATTCTCGGAGTTTTCATGACTGCCATGTTAGCAGAGGCAAGGGAAATCATCCGAGGGACTATTGGAGGTTGTTTGAGCTAAGACGAGTGGTGTACATGCTCTATTTACAAGCCTGTGTGGCTTAAACCTCTTGTATTTGCCATATTGGAATACTTAAGTGAGAGTTTGCTCATGTTTCAGCTAAAATTTTCACCCAAAGCAGATTTCTCTAGGGTATATTTGTCTCCTATTTTCATGTGCCATTGTTCTCTCTTATTTGCAATTCCTTGTTCATTAATGCTTACAAGTTCATGTCCAATGTTGGCTATTCCTGACTTCTCTCTTCCTTTTGTGTTGGAGTGTGATGCATATGGTGATGGGATGGAGATGTTCTGATGCAAAACAAGCATCCCATTGCTTTCAAGAGCTGCAAACTCAAAGGTCTAGAAAGAGGGTTTTCAATTTACGAAAAAGAAATGTTGGCCATCATTCATGCCTTGGCCAAGTTTAGACAATACCTTGTGGAAGGAAAGTTTGTGGTGAAAACTGATCACAATAATTTGAAATACTTCCTAAGCCAAAAAGATATCAATGAAAGGCAGCAAAAATGGGTAAGTGAGCTTCAAGCTTATGACTTTGACATTGAAAAAAAGAACATAGTGGCTGATGCTTTGTCTAGAAGACCCACTCTATGTTTTATGATGGAAACTACAACAGATTGGAAGGCTCAAATTTTAGTAGAATACTCTAAGAATGTCTTTGCCGCTAACATTATGGAAGGGAAGTTGAAGGATGATAGATATGTAGTGGTTAATGAACTCATCTTGTACAAGAATAGAGTCTTTTTGTTGCTCGAATCTAAGATGAAAGGTAAGATTTTAAGGGCAGTACATGATACTCCTTTGGCTGGCCATCCGGAGTATTTTAAGACATACGAGAGAGATTTTCATGAAAAGGACTTAAGGATGATGTCCTTAAGCACATCAGAGAGTGCCTTGTTTGTTAGCAGAACAAGACCAAGCAAACATTCCCAGTTGGTTTGCGGCAGCTCCTACCCATTCCAAATCAGAAATGGAAAAGTATTTCAATGGATTTCATCACTAGATTCCCAAAGTGCAAGGTAAGGACTACATTTATGTTGTGGTGGATAGGCCCATGAAGTATGCACATTTCTTTGCCATTTCTTCAAATTTCAAAGCACATCAAGTTGCTGATCTATTTGTCAAATAAGTGTTTAGGCTCCATGGGCTACCTAAGAATATCATGAGTGACGGAGATAGTCGGTTCCTAAGTTTGTTTTGACAAGAATTCTCACTTGACAAGAATTGAGCTTACTCCTAGCACTAGCTACCACCCCCAAATGGGTGGAAGGCTATTTGAGAAATTATGTTTCTAGTCATCAGAAGGCATAGATCAAATGGCTCCATCTAGAGGAGCATTGCCATAACACCACTCATCACATGTCTATTGGGATGCCACCTCTTATGGCTTTGTATGGATATGAAGCTCTATCTTTTGTTGACCTTGTTATTTTTGACAATAGGGCCTTAGGAACAAGTGACTTGGTGAGTCAAAGCCAAGATATCTTGAAGGCACTTACGAACAATCTCCAGCAAGCGCAAAATCAACAGAAATGTATGCTGATAGTGTTGAGTTTTTTAGCTTAGTTTGGAGCCTCTGCATGCTGATGTGTTTTTTATGCACATGCAAACTCAGAATAAAATACTAAGTATTCTATCCTCTCTTGAACAAAGTCTCTCGAATGCTAAACAATGTGATCAATCAAGACGACTCCAAGGTTCCTTAATACCAGTTCTTGACTTGCAAATTGGATAGACTCAGTAGTATTGATGTGATATTGTTGTTACTTACAAAGGGACTTACGCTGAATTTACTCCTTACTCCAATCAAATATGTAGCTCTCCTTCTTTATGGAATGGAACTATCCTAACTCCACAAAATAAAGAAAATGCAAAAGGCAAGGGTTGAGAAAGCTATTCTAAGGACAATGATATAATGAAACATGCTCCGATAGACAAATTCCTTCCAACCGAGCTTCGCTTCACCATGAGAGCAACAACTACACGAAGCTAGTGCAATCTTCAAAGGGAAATGAAAGATTTTCAAATTGTAAACATACATCCAAATACCCACAGCTGGCACAACTTGAATGAACATCCACAATCGAACTATTGCAACATCAGGTTCAGGCTAACTTTGTATTGCAAATTACCATCGGCAATCCACAAAAAGTATGAACCGAGGAATTCATCAATATCTTCACATTTATTCATCAAATCAATGAACTATATCTAAAATCTATCTAACTTGCTTTGAATCATCTTCAAGAAATTGGAAACCATGCTAACATCCCAAAACAACACAAGTTTCACCGAGCTTCAATGAGAATGTATTGACTTTGGTAGTATCTTTACAACAATTTGCCAATGTCTCTTCAACTCTTCAAGAGCTTTCTACTCTACTCCTACTTTAATCTCTAATGTATCTTAAAATGTCTCCTCCTTTACAAATGAGAGAAGTGAGCCTTTTATAGACTCCAAAAAATTACATGAACAGCCAAGATTGATTCGTGAATCAACGGCCTAAATAAAGACAACAAGACAGTTTGTTACAAAAGTTGCTATTTTTAGAATACATGAGAGGCAATGAAGGCACATTTTCCAATGTGATAAGCATGAAAATGGAATCTTTGGAGTATCTCCACATGGGCATCCTTTCTAGCTTCCTCTTGTAGTAGATACATTGAATGTGGACGGGTGACTTGGCGAAATGTGATTGGACTTGATGATGCATTCATGCCACCTTAGTGTTGAGCTAACTGGTTTAGTCTTTTCGGTGTTCACATTGCTTGGAATAACTTCCCAAATTGAATCATCATTCATGGAATAGTCTTCGAACTTGGATTTTCATCTCTGGAACTTTACATCTTTCAAACTTGCAAATTTGGGAATTTTGGATTTCTTCTTGTTGTCTTGATGTAATTCATGGATTTGCTTGATGTATATGCACATTTCTCATCTTGCGAAATTCTTGTTCTTGTGCAGGCTTCAATGCTAGATGATGTAGGAGAATATCATGTACATGCATCCTTGGAGTAGACTTCATGAGGAATGATTTGTCCTTCTGACGCATGAAATGGAAGGCTCCTGAACGTGGAAGTGATCTTCTGGATACTCCGGATGATGGAGCTTGCAAGATGGTGATGAAGTTCTTCCTTCCTTCGGCGATGAAGTCTTTCTTTGTGGATGAAACTTGATAACATCTCCTTCATGTGGACTCTCCTTCGATGAAGTCTTCTCCTCTTTTAGTGCTCCTGGATCCTTCCTGGAGTGAACTCAGGCAACGTTCTTTAGAATTCTCCCTTTGATTGAACTTTCCTTGTCTAAGCATTCGCCATTCACCTATAAAATGAAAGTAATTCAAGTGAGGATCAAGGATAATTGCAAGAAATTCATTTCGAAAATAAGGAAAATTCACTTCAGAAGTAAACGATTCTTGTAAAACAATGCATATGGATAAAATTTCCATGCAAAACAATGCAATTTCGATACACTTATGAAGAAGAATAACTTGAAACTACTTCCCTTCACAACAATTTCGATCTTCTTCCTTGAGAATTCAAAAAAATATCTCCCCTTTAGGCAATTTTGCTTTTTGTCTTAGGAAATCTATTCTTCTCCTTATGAATTCGCCATTTCAGCTGGAAATTCACCTTCTCTTCTTGTAATTTCTGCTTGTGATGATTAGAATTCTGCCTTCGTAAGGAAATTTTGCTTTTATTCTCTAGGAGATTCGCTGATGTTTTCTTTGAAAATCTGCTTCTATGGTGAATTTGCTGCTGCTATATTAAATCTGCTCTTGATCATGAACATTTCTGCTTTTGGAGGTGAAATTCCCGATCATCCTAGGCGCAAATTGTTCATAGGCATGGATTTTGCGCTCCACCTTGATGAGAAGTTTGTTGTTGATCATCTTTGGAAGGGAACTTCTAGTGATTTTCAATGATCAAATCTTAGTTATATTGCGAGTTTCAAATCTATGTGAATCTTCTTCCCAGAGCGCATATTGCATGATTGGAAGGATTTTCCCTAGGGCGGATTTTGCATGCTCATGAGAAATTTCCGACCTTGCAATTTTTTTTTTTGCCTGATTTCGACTTGTCTTGGATGGAAGTATATTTTAAAATATATTTAAGTATATGCTCAGATATTGAATTTCCTATAATATTTTGAAATATACTTCCAGGATGTTTGAGATAGGTCCCGGATCCATGGGATTTAACATGCAGATTCTAGATTTTTGAGGATCCACCAGATTTCAGACTTAGTCAATTTCAGGATCTCAGAACATTAGGTTTCAGGACACCAGACTTAGTCAGTTCCAAGGCTTCAAGACATGCACCAGAATGAGAAGATACGGACCCCTTAGCAAGAAGTTGGCGAGACATGGGCAAAACAACACTACCAAAACCTTACAAGCTCAAAGAAAACCTAAACCCCAAAGCAAAGCAATGACAAAAAGCAGAAAAAAGAGGGGGTCCCCATTTGCAATGGGGCGATGTGTGATTACGTCACAACATTGCGCAGGTTTAGTGTGAACGTGCAAGTGGTTTGAGTTATTTCTATTTTGCATTTCACTTAAGTGATAAAGTGAAATTATTTTATTTAGTTAACTAAGTTTAATAAATTGTAGATATACACTAATAATTTAAACTTATCTTCTAAGTCATCTCCTGCATGAGATAAGAAGCTTTTCGAAGATCAGATTTTTAGCTGAATAATATAAAGATAGGTGCAAAATAGAATATCATTAACTTAGTGAACACAATGATATAATTCCGTGTAGCTATTAGTTGAACAGTTGTGGAGGTTTCCTTATAAGCTTTCGAAGGAATGCAAAGTTGATTTGAAGGTGTAAATTATCTGTCTATTGTTCTCATTTCCACTATTTGAAATTTCAATTATTATGTGATTGATTCAATGTTTTCTAACATTAGGAAATTAATCATCTAGTTTAAAATTTGTACATGACATCAAAGCTTAGGCAGGAGAAAAATCGTGTGGCCTTGGAGAAGGAATTTCAAGGGGTTTTCTTAGGTGGAAAATCAAACAGGGTATTTTTTAAGGAAAAATTGTAGTTGTCTTCAAATTGGCGCAGGATTTCAGGGTAAAATCGCACCTCTACGAAGAAAGAAATCATGCCATTTTTATTGTTAAAATTTGCGGCTAGGAGTTATTTTTTTCGTGGCCAGAGCAGGGTTAAATTGTGCCAAAGTTTTTTGTATAAAATCGCACGCCGATTTGTTTCACAAATCATGCCACACAGGATTTTTGGCTAATAAAAAAAGGGCATTGGCTAGAAAAAAATCCCAACCAGGGAAATTTATTGCAAATTGTGGCCATATTTAAGTCACATGGGAGAAAAAGATAAAAATCGCAGTTTTTAAATCTATGGCAAGGGTTTCTAAATTCACGACCAGAGTTTCAAATTCACAAGACAACCAAGGTTTTATGTTAGGTGTTTTTTAAACACGAAATTTACCAAGTTTTGTTGCAGTGGCTAAGGTTTCAAAGTGGCGGCTAGGCTTTTGGCATTTTTTTTCAAGTTTAGAAGTGGCAGCGAGGCACACAACAAAAAAACTAGGGTTTATAGACAAGGTTTTGAAAAAAAAAAAAAAAAATTCAAGCAGTTCGTTTATTTTTAGATCTAAGAGTTTTGTTTTTATGGAAAAATATTTTTAATGGCATCACCTAGTCTCCGATTTGAGGATAGGTTGGATGGCACATTAAATTTCCTACCCTAGAAAGTCAAGGTGACTTTGTTACTGGAGGAAAATGATCTTTGGAAAATCGTAAAGGATCAAGTGGCTCCGCTTACATATCCACAAAATTTGGTAGTTCATAAAAAGAAAGAGATAAAGGCCAAGCAGATAATCTTGGATGCGGTGAAGGATCATTTAATTCCTCATATGTCAGAGAAGAAAATAGCCAAGGAGATGTTTGATGCTCTGGTTAGCCTTTTCCAGAGTAAATACATTAACAAGAAAATGATATTGGGAAACAGACTCAAGTCCATAGAGATGTCAAATTCGGATATTGTTACCAGTTACCTAATGAAAGTCACACAACTTCATGACCAACTTGTAGCAGTCGGGGAGAAGGTTGAAGATGCAGAGCTAGTGAACTTAGCTTTGAATGGGTTCTTATCTTTATGGCATGCATTTGTTCAAGGCATTTGTGCCAGGGAAAAATTTCCTTTAAGAGCCTGTGGGATGATTCTATCTAGAAGGAAACTCGGATGGAGTCAAGAGCCAACAAGAAGGGTGGTGACGATAATTCATCTCTCTTTGGACAGATGAAGGGAAATAAAGGAAAAGGGAATAATAAGGGAAAAAAAAAGGATGAGGATTCATCCTCACAGGCAGGGAAGGACTTGAGTAAAATCAAGTGTTTCATTTATCATAAGTTCGGTTATTATGCACCATGGTGTACAGAAGGAAGTAGCAACCTCTATAGAAACTTAGATAATGAGTTTGTAGCCCAGTTTGAGAAGGAATTCTCAATGGTTTCTTGTCTTTCTACCAACACGACTTCAAGGGATGCTTGGTATGTGGACAATGGGGCCTCTAGGCATATGACATCAACCCGACAGTATTTTACCAAATTGGAAGAACACAATTCTAGAATTCAGGTTGAGCATGGTGATGATGCCAAGTATCCAGTATCAATAGTTGGTAAAATTTCCTTTCATCTTCAATCAACTACCTCTTTAGAGGTTGAGGATGTTTTGTTTGTTCCTAGTCTTAGAAAGAATTTGCTTTTAGTTTCGATAATAGAGGATAAGGGCTTTGCAATTGAATTTAAGGATCAACAAGTTCTTATCAGACTGACAGGATCTAGCCCAAATACAACACAAGTTATAGGGGTTAGAGAAGGCAACCTATATAGGTTACAAGGTGAACCAGTTCTAGCATCATTGATGAGAATTAGAAACATCATAATTCCGAGCCTTCTAGCTTTAGGAGGCAGCAAACGAATAGGTTTGGCAGGATGCCTTGATAGAGTACACCTCCATCATGAGAAATGATGTATGGGACATAGTCCTAAGACCAAAAGGGAAATCATTCAAAGGGAAGTTTGAATCATTCAAAGACAAACTTGGATTTGTGCAGAATTCCTTCCTCGCTAAGAGGGAGTATTGAGTTTTTTAGCTCAGTTCAAAACTTTTGCATAGGTTTAGTGTGAACATGCAAGTGGTTCAAGTTATTTCTATTTTGCATTTTACTTAAGTAATAAAGTGAAATTCCTTTATTTAGCTAAATTTAATAAAGTGTACATATACACTAATGATTTAAACTTATCTTCTAACTCATCTCCTGTGTGATATAAGAAGATTTTTGAAGATTAGATTTTTAGCTGAATAGTATAAAGATAGGTGCAAGATAGAAGTCAATGAACATAGTGATATAATTCCATGCAGATATTAGTTGAACAGTTGTGGAGGTTTCCTTGTACGCTTGCAAAGGAATGGAAAGCTGATTCGAAGGTATAAATTATCTATGTCTGTTGTTCTCATTTTTACTGTTTGGAATTTCAATTATTGTGTGATTGATTCAATGTTTTCTAACATTAGGAAATTAATCATCTAGGTTAAAATTTCTACAGATAGGCACCATGTGGAGAGAACTTTTGAAGTTGGAGATATGGTGCTCTTGAGGTTGCAATTGTACAAGCAATCCTCTCTCAAGGAAAGTGGATCTAAAAAGATCAAGCCTCATTTTTACAAGCCTTACAAGATTTTGAAGAAGATTAGAGACGTTGCCTATAAGTTGTAGTTGCTTGAAGAGAGTAGGATCCATAATGTGTTCCATGTGTCTTGTCTCAAAAAGGCACTTGGGCAACATATTGTACCTTCGGTTGAATTGCCTCCACTTGATGAGGAGGGCAAATTGATATTGGTTCTTGAATCAATTGTGGACATGAGGGAGACAAAGCTGAGAAACAGAAGCATCATTGAATACTTGGTTCATTGGAAGAATCCCCTTGTGAAAGATACAATGTGGAAAGGATCACAAATTCTAGAGCATCCTAACTTGCAATTGCTTGAGGACCAACCCATTAACCTATGGAAAATTAAAAATAGGCTACGGGACCAAGACGCACACCTAGGGTTAAAAATGGGACATGGCAGTCCATTCTGCCCGAAATTGCTTGTCCTCAAGCAATTGCAAGTTAGGATGGACTGTCATGTCCCATTTTTAACCCTAGGTGTGCGTCTTGGTCCCTTAGCCTATTTTAAATTTTCCATAGGTTAATGGGTTGGTATTAGGAAATTTGTTTTGACAATATTGAAAGTCGGTTTTAATGTCATTTTAATTATTGTAAAAGACCACTTTATGTATTTCTAGGCCACCTAAATGGGGCACTGAAATGTCCACCCTAATTTTGCCTTATCTTTTCTGAATCCTAATGGTTTGACATTTCGTCAAACACTTTGCATGACTGATTTTTTCTGAGATATGCCACTTGTTTGGATGATAGTCTGAGATGTTTTATTATGCAAATGAAGTTCCACAATTTATGGACATTTTAACAAACATATTGTATGCATTTATCATGGAAGGACAAATAGAAAGTTATAACTGATTCTGAGAAAGATTGCACAATAAGTTTATTCAAACTGAGGATTACATCAACAACTGTCAACATACTAGAGTTGCTTCATAACTGCAGTAGATGATGATTAACCTAACTCTGTCCACCTTCTAATGATTTCCCAATGAGATGTCAACCCTCTGATGGCTGCAACGTCTCCTAGGTGCTGTCATAAAAGTGTAGGCTGATGTAGTATGACAATAGAATCATAAGGAAGCTTAGGAGTCCACCAGTACCACTAAATCCATGATACATAGAGGTATGATGTTGCAGAATGAAGAGTTAGATTCTTAAATCAAGAAATAGCCCCTATACTGGCCCAGAAGTACAAAAGTATAGGTCTGATATTAAAACCCAATTACTGGAAATACACAAAAATCACAAGATTGCTCAGTGATGGTCATTAACTATCATAACCTCCTCAGAAGTTTTAGCAATCAGATTCATTCACCTTGGCGACCTTATTCATGAAGAATCCTAGAGGCTTTCAGTTACAAAAGATCCTCGCTCTTCCCTAAACCATACAGCCTGTACAAACGTACGATTCCTCCAACCTCTGCCTTTTAGACACAACTTCGATTCAGATGTTCTTAATATGATTTTAGGTGCTGATGAACACTATAGGAAGAACAAATAACAATGAAACAGTGTGAATAGCATTTTCCCAACTCCCACGTGGGAGTCCGTACGGCTGGACATGTACGGCAGCTTCAGAATGTTTCCTTAGCAAAATTTCTCAATGGAATTCACTGTAATCCCTTGCAATCTGTAGAATGATACTGTGAATGTGAGTATGGTGCAGACTTTGTCAAACATTCATCACAAGATATAACTGACTCAGGTGTTCAGCCCTGACTGGAATGGCCAGGCATGAAGCTCAGCACACACAGCCATGAGGATTACAACTACTCCAAAATACCAACAGCTCACTCCAAACTGAGCCAGAACTTGCAAAGACCAATCTGTCAAAATACATCCTACTCCATTGTATGCATAGTATGATTTATGGGTGAAATCATCGACCTCCCAGCTAGGACTGATATTCCACAATCGAAACTGGAAGAACTTCGAGGTTAAGCAACCTCTCAGAGTTATGCTAAACAGCACATGCTCTCAGGCAAGATAAAATCCATTATCAAACTGCATGAAGAGCTCCCAATGAGCGAATGGTTCTACTTATCTCATTTTCCCCATCACCCCCACGCTCAAGCCAAATAAAGAAAAATCATTAAATGCTCATATCTGAGTGCTCCACTCATCATCTCTAAAATAAGCGTCCACTAAAGGAGGGCCCCACCAAGACCAACGCTCCACTAAAGGCAGTATAAAAATATACTTTTAAAAGAGTATAAGTTATATAATGAGTATTTTGTAAATGGGGGCATTTAATAACTTATAATAATCTTTTAAAAGGGACATTACAGGCACAATAAGGTCTGTGTAACTCTTAGTGTTATTTTAATTATTTTCGATTTGAGTTACTAAGTCAATTTTAAATTAGATTTTTTGGCGGGAAAAACAAATATTTTAATTTTAAATTCCCAGGATTCCAAAAAAAGGGTTAGAAGGATCATTTGCTTCTCTCTGAAAAAATTATCAAAAATCTTTGTATTTGAAATTGAGCTTTGAGTTTATTTCTTGCCAAAGGACGAAATCCCTAAAGGCATATGGGATTGAGGATGAAAACCCTTTGTTCCAAACGAGAAGTTCCATATAGGCATAGTTGGAAAAATCAGACTTGATAAAAACTCGCCAGACCCAAAAAACTCGACAACTTCAAAATTTGCTTAAATTTCATTAGGAACACATTTTTCGCAAAATTCAATGACAAGACGTATCCAATGAGTCCATAAATGAGTACAAAAGTGTTTTCTATTAAATTTGATTGATTTGAATGCAAATTGAGTACAAAATCGCATCCTCATGTGCAATCCTAAGCGCTGATAGCCTGATACAATAGATAGCTAACAAAATGAAAATAGTAAAACTAAAAGTAAATACAACATTTTACATCTTTCTCTTCCCTAATCTACTAAAAACTAGGGGAGAGGTAGAGGTTCTAGTCCTTGGAGTCCATTGTGGCTCCTCGCTTGGCATGGAAGGCAGTGGCTCGACCTCCATCCTAATAGTAGATGTCAACGACTCCTCAACCTCATCAATGTCATCCAATCCTAGATCTCCTCTTGCACCCACCTCCTCCAATGCCTGCCTCTCAAAATCAAGAATCTCATCTTCAGTATAAGATCGTTGTGTGCAATGTGGGAGGGGCGTTGGGGGTTTTGTAGAGCAGAAAATGATGAAAAATGACCCAAAAAAGCGTTGAAAATGCCTTTAAACACTCAAGTGTTCACTTTTCCTGCACCCGTGAGTCCGCGCCAAAAACTTGGCGAGTCTTTCCGGCAAGTTAAACTCGCTAAAACTCGCCATTGAAAGTACTCGGCGACTCGGCGAGTACTCGCCGCGTGTGCCATATACGCATACAGGAACTTCCATTGAGCTACATCTATATTGTATTTCAGTTGGCGGTGTTGGTGTGAAGTTTCCATTTAGTTGTGTGGTGTGATTTATATATTCCAAAAAATACAAAGAATGTTGGTATATTTTCAATATATTGTGTGGAGTGATTTCCAGATTTGATGTGTATTTAAATCAGATTGTTGTGTGAGTTTATATTATCAAATTCATATTTTAATATAATATTTATGCTTATTTGCAAAGCAAATCCTATCATATGCCTTTAGAAGGGCTAAAGACTCTTCAAAGAGCCATACCAATCTTTGTTGGCAAGCCGCACAATTATATTGTGGTGAATTAAAGTTTGTTGCCAGCCGTACCACCAAGTTCTGGCCGTACCATTTAGCACATGAAGAACTACAGTTTTGGGGGCAAAACTTGATCATATTTGGTGAATAAATATAGTGCTAGGTGGGGACCAGCAAAGGGAGGTGAACTTGGGCTGTTTAGACAGGCCATACCAAGAGGAAAAGAGCTGCAGCAGTCTGAAAATGCAGCCTTACAGTCTATAAGGACCACAGCAGTAAGTGTTAGCATTGATATTTCTTTGATTGAATCATATACATCTTGCTGATAGCTCTGTTTGATAGCATTCATTTAAGTTAGTTATTTGACATTAGCTGAAAATTACATGCTAATATAAATACTTCTGTAAGTTGCTGCTATGAGTTAAATTTTAGTATTAAATTCAGTTATACTATCTGGAAGGTTCACCACCAAGTATAAGTTGTTGAACATTGTAATTATCTGGAAGGTCTTCCACTAGATTCATTTTAATTCTTGCTTTGCAATGTAATCATCGATTGGATGGCCTAGCCGCCAAGCAATTGCATTTTATTATCTGTCATTTTGGCATTGATCCAGATTGGCTTGCAGTCTGCCATTTGGCATTGACTTGATCTGTAATTTGTAATCAACTAGTTTGGCTTGAGCATATTTAATTTGTCCATCTGTTTGAATGTTGACTGTAAACTGGTCATTGCTACCACTAAGCTGCATTGTTGTTTTCCTGTCCACATTCCAGTTTCCATATGCTCTCACTTTGCCCACATCAGGATCTTGGTGATCAAAAAGGACTTGGATTTGTGTTGATTGCAAAGATTTGGATATTTTGGCTAGCAGTCCAGTTAGGGACATTACAGAGCTCTTCATTGTTGATTATGATTATCTACAAAACTAGTAATTTGCTCTTTTATGGGTTCTTGCATTAAAATTGTGATAAACCATCCTTTGCATAAAAGGTTAAGCAACCTTGGCAATGATAAGATTTTTGTTTTTCTAAAGAATTTGGACCATTGGCTCCGTGCTTTTCATATGGCTACGTAGTGGAATGGCACTTGAGTTTAATATATTTATAAACATTTTAATATATATATATATAGTTTATATATTAACATATACTATTTTAATATTATATGGTACAACTATACCTAGCCGTACCAAACCCAAGGGAAAAAATGTCGTACTGGCAATACCCAAATCCTAAACCCATACCAAATCCTGAACCCAAACTGGGAATTTATCAAAACTTCATTAAAAGACCACTATCCACATATATGGATTAAATTTTGCAAATACTAGCTAGATCAAAAAGGTTGTCATTGTTAGATAGTTTTCAAGATACATCCAAGTATGGATGAACGATAGTGACCAATACAAAATTGTGTTTACAACAAAAGGGGGAACCTATGTATGGCAAAGGATGCCATTTGGCTTATCCAATGCTACTGCTACTTTTCAAAGAGCCATGGACAACCTTCAAGGGCTTAATCAATGTAATAATCCTCATCTAACTAAATGATATTACAGTCTTTTCCAAGAACCAAGAAGACCACTTTACACACCTAGAGAAAATATTTGAGAGATGTGGAGATTTTGGGATTCAATTTGTGGAGATTTTGGAATTTCTTTGAATCCCAAGAAATCTATATTTGTTGTTCATGAAGGAAAGCTTCTTGGGAACATAGTTTCTATAGGTCTAACAATAGATCTAGAGAGTCTTAACAATATTGTAGTTTCCTCTCCCATTCATAAGAAAGCAATTCAATTTTTCCTTGGAAAAATCAATTTTGTGATGAAATTCATTAAAGACTTTGTTGGACATGTCAGACCAATAACATTGATGTTGAATAAGAATTAGACTTTCAAGTTGATTAGACTTTGAGCATATCAACCAGGCCATTGTTAAAGCTTTGTACTAGTAAACCCCACTTTCAACAAACATTTCATCTTGTATGCTTTTTGAGAAGACTACAACATTATTCTTGTTCTTGCACAAAAGGATGAAAGACAAGTGCATCCCATAGCATTCATGAGCCAAATGCTGTAAGAATATGAGGTAAACTATAACTTTGTTGAAAAACAAACATATGCTCTCATGAAAGCTTTGAAACAATTCAAGCATTTGCTTTCAAATAATGAAACTAAAGCCTTTGTTAAACACCTTAGCGTGTCATGTCCCCTTAATAATTTAATCAAGGAAATAATTTTCTAATAATATTTTAAGTTGGGACTAGTGACTTTAGTTTAAAAAGGGCAACTTAAATAGTATTATTATTTTATTTTAAAAGTGTTTTTAAACACTTTGGAGGGAGTTGTTAGGAGGAAAAAGGAAATTCAAATTGAGGGCCCAAAAGGTGCCTATAAAAGAAAGTCAATTGCTCAAAGAAAATCATCCATTGTCATTATTTTCAACTCTATTTTCAAAGATTGAGCATTCAAGGACGAAAACCTTTGGTGTATGAGATCCGAAGGACAAAAACCCTCTTGATTTCCATTATTGGATTGGAGGACAAAAACTCTCTTGTCCATTTGAGGTGATTCCGTCCAAGGATTGCATTTGTGCTGAAAGATTGAAGTCACTTCTAGTTTTCAGTTTGATTCTTGAAATTATCCCATTGTATTGAAGGTTGCAATCAAGATCTAGAGTTTGGTGTGAAGGTTTATTTCTGCATTTTAATTTGCGAAGTGCCGCTACAGTACTATTCCATACCGCTACTACAATGCCACTATACAGTACCATTTTGAGGGTCATCGTACAGCAAGGAGGGGTTGTTGGATTTATTCAAGGCTCTTGTACCTCCCTTTCCAACCTTTACAACCAACAAACTATCAAAAATTCGCCGAACAGCTTGGGGCTGATTGTAATGTCCCCTTCTAGGATATTCTTGTTTCGTTTACTTGTACACGATTAGATCACTAGAAAGGGACATTAGAAATATTAAAGATCAATAAATTAGATAATAATCAGTTCATAGCATTATTTGTAAAGTATCTTACTTGCTTCAACATACTTATTGTACCCTAAATCAGATCATTGAGGCTAGGGATTAATTAGTATTCATAATATACTCGACAATTACTATAACCAAGCCCCAATTAGTAGGTAATCCATTTCCATTAATCATTACTTATTACTCCAATATTATCCTACCTAAAATTAATTAATTGAACCAAATGATCATATTTATTCATAGCACATTCTGTATTGGCTATGTTCAAGTCTCAATCCTTATTTCTCTTCTAATCCTCAACCTTGGATGGGGATTTACTTGTCTAGGGCGCGATGACACCACCTCCATGGATGGATTTACTCCGCCTCTCCCTAACAACACCTCACCTCTCCTAAGGTTGGAGGCAATAGAAATAAATAGGCATTGAGTTTGAACATACACCACTTCAATGTGTTGTGAATATAGTCTATTGATGTTTCCCTTTATATATTTCATAGCAAGTTTCACAATGCTTATATATACATGTGTAATGATACTAATGATAATCTTTCAATTATATACATTTGTCATTATTTACCACATGGCATTCATCAATGCTTATATATACATGTGTAATGATACTAATGATAATCTTTCAGTTATATACATTTGTCATTATTTACCACATGGCATTCATCATAATAAACATAGGATTAGATACATCATACCAAGAGGATAATTCTTGCCTTAGTATCCTTTAGAACTCTTAAGGATTTTATTCCTTCCTTCTATGCTATATGCAGCCCAATATACTGCTACATATATATTTCAGATCTGCTTCCAAGTATAATTTCAAACTCAGAAATATTTTCTTAATCTGTATATAAATCAGATGATTCTTATTTTTATCCCGACTTATTTTCCTCTTCAACTTCATTATACTTTTATACCCTTCTTATGTCTCTCATGAAGGGAGGCGACTTCATGGAGGGAACGTCTTTACCAAGGGACACGTCCCTTTTTATATGGAGGCACACTTAACTAATACATATGGATCGCTGCCTAATCGCAACCTTAACAAGTCTTCTTATATTGATCGCTTTCTTCATATGTTAGCAATTCGCAGCCTTTACAAATTGCATTTCTCATATGCAAATTGTATGAATTTCCTTACCTTTCCTTAAGCGCTGCTATAGGTTTATAATCGCTGCCTTTGACTAAGATCGTAGCCTTTTAAATATGACCGCTGCCTAGTAAATATGAATTGCTTGGCACTTAAGGTTTATACCAAAATAAATTTATATTTATATTTATTTTCATATTATATATATAAATATATTTATTAATATATATTATATCATAATGATTATAATTATGATAATTATAATAATATTTAAATTGATAATATTTATATTTATATTATTATTATTTATATTTGTTATTTATATTTATTTTATATAATATTAAAATATCTATATAATAATATTATTTAATATCATTTATTAAATATTATATATTAATTATATATATGCCATTATCTTTATCATTCAAATTGACTAAACAGCAAATTTTACGAAAGCAACTTCACCGTCTTTTATCGTGATGGTTTAAATCTTTAATTTAAACAAGGTCTTAACATCGGGACATCACACTGATCATCAATCAGCTAAGGTTTCAATAATATATTGTTGTTGATGCTGATCTACGGCCTGTTCGTTATCAGATCTGATCCGTATAGTCAATTTGTGAGTAGAACTTGCTATTGTTTACTACTGCATGGAATAAAATATATTTGCTATGAGTTGCAGGCCTAATTCTAATGTTCTATGTGATGTTTGAGGGTTTTAATTGCTGCTGTCATAAAGAACTTTGTTGTTTATACCTACTATCTAATTAAATCAGCATTCATTATTCAGATGTATGAGAGTTTCCATGTTTATATTAGCCATTAAAATTCAGATCTGCTGTCATAATTGATTATGTTTGGCATATGAAGGTTTCCATACTTATATCAGCATTATTTATTGTCAGATCTACAGCAATATCCATGACATTTTGATGTATGAACGTTTCCCAAATTTATTGATGTTACTAAATACTACTGATCAGTGTTTTGTTATTGGAGTTTGGCATCTACATTTTATATTCTATATTTATTTCAGCTTGCACAAATCAGAAAAATATTTCATAAGATTTACAACTAGAGGCATTACAGTGGTATCAAAGCAAGTGATCTTGCCAGCCTACAAGGTGGAAAGCTGATACTTTGATGCAGATCTTTATTTTATAACACATGCACACCAATGAAAGAGAACTCAGGTATTACCAAAGGGAAAGAAGAAAGTTTCAGTCATCAAAATCAAATAGGGAAGTCATGGGGAACATAGAAAAGAGAGTGCCTACAGATGAACTGAATTATTTGCATGACACCATCAGTTGAGGTCAAAGAGAATTGGAATGGACAATACAAAGGTCAATGGCAGAGATAGCACAAGCCTTGCAGAATATAATTAGAATACAGCAAATCAAGGAGAAGGAAGCTCTTCAGCTAATATCCAAACTTAAATCAACCCCCCTTCCAAGACCTTCCGAGCTAAATTCTTGCAAAAAGAAAAGGAACATCTAGAAGAGGAAGAGCCACATCATCATCACATAAGAAATGATATGGACATATATCATGAAGGGTACGATGATCTAAGCCAGGCACCCCACTATGAGTTGACTTTCTAAGAGTTCTTTGATCTAAGGATGAAGAATAGACCAAGGAGAGGAAGGAGAACTCAGCAATATCAGCCCCGCAAAGACATCCATCACCGTTTGGGTAAGATTACAATTCCTACATATGATGGATCCAACAAATGTTCTGCTAGATCTTGGTTATAGAAGCTGGAAACCTACTTCTCATTGAATCCTATGTATGAAGAAGAAGCGATCAAGTTTACTACCCTCCACTTGGAAGGAGTGGCATATGAGTGGTGGTATCATGGTATGATCACCCAAAGGCATAGCTCCATTACCACATTGGAAGAATTTTGCCAAAGATTGACAAAAAGGTTTGACAGGAAAGATTCGGAGATTCGCTTTAGGGAGTTAGCTTAGCTTAAGCAATATGGGACAATGGACAACTATGTTGCAGAATTTCAAAGATTATCAATAATGGTTCCTAATGTGTCAAAGAGGAGACTCATTGTTCTATTTGTGGAAGGATTAATTGAACCTCTCAAAGGTTTGGTAAAAGCCTTCAATCCTCTATCTTTGTAGGAAGCCATCAAGAGAGCTCTAAATTCAGAAACTTCAGCATCCAAGAATAAATTTCACTTGAAGACATCACCTATAGATTAATCAAAGAGAACTTTCCAAAAAAGAAGGATCTCATGCACAAACCTAGAAGAGCATACCACCAAGAACAAGTAAAGAAAAAACCAAGAATGAGCTTAGGAGGAAAAAATTGTGTTTCTCTTGCAAGGAGCCTTGGGAACCTAATCACAGATGTCTTGGCAAGGGTCAAATAAATTATATTGAGGTAGTTTTAGATGAGGAAGAACCAAAAAAACTTGAACCTAAAAAGGGGGCAGAGGAACAGAAATCATATCTAATCTTTGAAGATGATGACATCAGTGCAAGTGCACTTGCTTCTCTCTTAGGAATGCCTAGATATTATCCTTTTAGAGTTCGGGGAGTACTATGTGAGTGAGGAATCACAATACTCGTTGATAGTGGAGCTACCCACAACTTTATTGATGAGAGCTTGGTAGTCAAGAGGGGGCTAGAAGCTAAAGAATTAGAAAGATTCAATGTCATAGTTGTTACGAGCTGTAACTGGTAAAAAAATAATGAGCTTCTATTATTTACAAAGATTTACAATTATTTATACAGAGAGGAAGTTTCCATATTGAAACAAATGAATAAAATTCAGGAATTAGAAACTTCCTAAAAACTAGATTATTGACCATTAAATAAGATTTTAATTATTCTAATACCCTCCCTTAATGGTCAATCTACTAACTACACCAAGAGACCCCCTGAATTTGACAAATTTATTTGGACTAAGGGACTTGGTGAGAATATCGGCTGTCTAATCCTCTGTCGGAACATACAGCAACTGAACAAATCTATCTTCAACAAGCTTTCTGATGAAATGACAATGAGTTTCAACATGCTTGGTTCTTTCATGTAAGACTGGATTTTTGGCAAGTTTGAGAACTCCCTGATTATCACAGAACAAGGGAGTCGGACTTGCTTGAGATATTTGCATATCAGCAAGCATCTGGCGAAGCCAAACTGCCTCACAAGCTGCCTTAACTGCTCCCCGATACTCTGCCTCTGTCGAGGAGAGAACCACCGCTTGCTGCTTCTTACTAGTCAATGTGACTGCACCGGATCCCAAACTGAACACATACCCAGATGTTGATTTCCTGTCATCAACTGAACCTGCCCAATCTGAGTCTGTGAAACCATTGAGTCTAGGATCATGACTCCTTGAGTAAAGAAGTCCATAATCAGAAGTGCCCTTCACATAACGCAGCACACGCTTCGCTGCTACCCAATGATCAGCCTTGGGGGCTATCATGAAGCATGAAACGTAGCTTACTGCAAAACTGAGATCAGGTCTAGTGGCAGTGAGATAGATGAGGTTGCCCACTAGTTGCCTAAACAATGATTCATCCACTACAGGTGAGTCTGACTTAGCTGACAACTTAAGCCCTTTTTCCATGGGTGTGGAGGCAGGTTTGCAATCCTGCATACGGAACTTTTCCAGAAGACTTCGAGCATACTTGGACTGGGAAATGAAGATACTGCTCTTGGTTTGCCAAACCTCAACACCTAAACAATAATGCAAGAGTCCTAGATCTGTCATGGCAAATGTGTTACACAAATCCTGTTTGATCTCAACGATCAAATGTGTCGAGCTACCAGTAATGATCAAGTCGTCGACATAGACAACAAGAATCAGAATATCACTACCAGTGCGTTTGACATACAAATTAGAGTTAGATGGACTCCTCTGAAAGCCATGATCTGTGAGGTACTTATCAATCTTGATGTACCAAGCTCGAGGAGCCTGTTTCAGGCCATAGAGTGCTTTGACCAATATACACACCTTGTGTTCTTGACCAGCAACCTTGAACCCGGGAGGCTGCGTCATGTAGACTTCTTCCTTCAACTCACCATTGAGGAAAGCACTCTTAACGTCCATCTAATGGACTTTCCAACCAAACTGGGCTGCTAAGGCAAAGACGAGCCGAATTGTACTCATCTTGGTTGTAGGAGCAAAAGTCTCCCCGTAGTCAATGCCTTCCTTCTGTGAGAACCCCCTAGCAACTAGACGAACCTTGTACTTGTCAAGGGTTCCGTGAACTTTGTATTTCACCTTATACACCCATTTGCAGCTAATGGGCTTCTTCCCTAGAGGAAGATCAGAAAGAACCCAAGTGTGATTTTTCTGAAGACTCTGGTATTCAGACTCCATAGCCTTTTCCCACTTAGAAATTCCTTTAGCCTCTGAATATGTCTGAGGCTCATAGACACTGTGAATGTTAGCCATGAGAGCAAAATTAACTGTATGCTATTGTTTGATCTTGTTTCTGGATGATCTACCCTCAATGAGCTCATCGTCATGAAGATCTCCAATAGTCTTAGCCCACCATTTAGGCCGGAGAGTAGAAGTGCCAACATCGGATGCAACAGGAGGAGCTGGAACAGGTGCAACAAGTGGAAGATCAACATCATCCAGAGGAAATTCGGGTTGAGCATCATCAAAATCAGAATCTGCATCATCATCCCTCCCATCAGGTGGACCTAACGGAAGATGAACACCCAAATCAGCAGCCTTCAAAGGCTGATCCGCAGAGTGTTGCACAGACGAGGAAAGAGAGAAAAGCCCTCGTTCTTCATCAAAAACATCCCGACTGAAGATAAGCCGATCAATATCTATATCAATCAGCCGGTAAGCCTTATGGTTGTCACTGTACCCTGTGAACATAAGCTTTTGACTCTTGGAATCCAATTTTGTACGCTTGGCATCTGGAATCCACACATATGCTAAAGAGCCAAATATTCGCAGATGGCTGATCCGAGGTTTGCGACCAGTCCAAACTTCCTCAAGAGTTTTCCCCTTAACTGCATATGTAGGAGACCGATTAAGGAGATAAACTGCAGTGTAGACTGCTTTTGCCCAAAATTTCTTAGGAACACTCCTGTGTTCTAGCATGGAACGGGCCATTTCAGTAATTGTGCGGTTGCGCCGCTCTACAACACCGTTTTGCTGAGGGGTGTAAGGTGTGGTTAACTGACGTTGGATGCTCTGTAAATCACAGAAGTTGGAGAAATTAGTAGAACAAAATTCCCCCCCCCCATTATCTGACCTAAGAGTGACTATTGAACAGCCAGACTTTTTTTCTACTAAGGCCTTAAACTTCTGAAATACAATAAACACATCTGATTTCTGTCTGAGAAAGTACACCCACATTTTATGACTGAAATCATGAACAAAAAGCAAGAAATACCTGCAACTAGTAACAGAAGGTGTATTCATTGGCCCACATATATCAACGTGAACCAACTGTAGTACCTTAGAGGCTCGCCATGAGTCACCATTGGGGAATGGTGTCCTATGCTGCTTCCCAGCCTAACAAGCTCCACAAACACCATGATGCTGAGTCTAGATCTCAGCTAAACTGGCTACACGGCCCTCCCGAGATAGCTGAGAAAGATAGTGCACATTTAAGTGCCCATAACGCTGATGCCAAAGACTAGTGATGGAAGAATTTCGGGCTACCATGGCTAACTCTGAAGAATCACCTATATCCACAAGTCTGTATAGACCATGATCCTCAATACCAACAGCCACAGTGCTATGAGTCTCCCGATCAACAATGGAACATCTGTGTGTACTGAACACCACATCCAACTGAGGAGAGTGCCACATGATCTGACTGACAGAGAGAAGATTAAGTTCCATGCCAGGAACATAGTAAACATTGAGGAATATGAGATTCCTCCCACTAGACTGAATCTGAACAGTGCCCTTACCAACAACTGTATATTCTTCTCCACCAAAAATAACTAAGTCACTGAAGGGAGTAAAGTCTATAAACCAATCACGTCGATGAGTGTAGTGTCGTGAAGCACCTAAATCAATGTACCAGGCAGAGGACTTCACATGATCTGCAGGTCTTTTAGCCATAAAAGCGTAAAAGGCAGATTCCTTCTGTTCAGTGTGCTCGGCAACATTCGCTTTCTGCTGAGACCCTCCCTGCTTCTTTTGTTCAGAAGCCAAACGCTGACGACAATCCTTTTTGATGTGACCATATTTATGACAGTAATTACACTGAATATTCTTTTTCTTGGTGCTGTCCTGAGGTTGACCTGAGCCTTTCTGCTGTGGAGGCTGACCTTTGCCTTTATTTGGAGCCTGAAACTTGGCTGCAAAAGCCTGCTCTGAAGAGGAGGAAGAAGCACTACTACCAAACTGTTGTTTCTAGCGATCCTGCTGCAAGAGGATAGTACAGAGCTCTGGAAACTTCAGATCAACATTAGCTGACGTAATGTTGAGAGTCTCAATGAAATGTTCATAGGACTTAGGTAGACTTTTCAAAGTGATCACGACCATGTCTTCTTCCTCCATTTTTCGACCAATTGCCTCCAGCTGATCTCGGATCTCCTGGATCTTGTTCAGGGGCGCTTGCAATGTTGTTTTCTCATCCATCATGATAGAAAACAACATATTTTTCAAGAAGAACACATAGCTCTTGTCAGAGGTTTCATGCAAACCCTTCAGATGGTCCCAAATCTCCTTTGTTGTTTTTCCAGTTGGAATTTGAGGTAGCTGATCATCTGTGACTGAAAGCTTAATGAGCATGACTGCTTCACGAGTTTGTTCGTCAAACTTATCCTGGTCTTTTCCCGCCGTTGCTGGACGAGTAGTATTGCCTAGAATGATCTGATCAAGGCAGTGATATTCAAAGATGGTCATCATTCGCTGCTTCCAGGTATTATAGTTTTTGCCATTAAATCGCTGACTGCCTTCCAACATGATGTTGGTCAAACTTGCCATCTTGCACGCTTTTCGAGGCACGAAAAATGAGGTACTGAGAAGATGCTGAATGCACAGAACCCGAAGCACAAATTCCAATGCACAGGATGCTGAGGCAATTTATAGGCACAAAATTCGAGACAAATCTGTCGGCACAAATCTCAAGGCATGGATTTCAAGGTACCCAGAAAAATCTGAAGTCAACCCAGAAAAGATCTCGAAAAACCCACCAAGAATATCTGATCAGGAAAAAATTTTGACTGAAACTGGAGGGTCAAAACCCTAGCCGAAAAAGTTAGAGGCCCTAGGTGGCCATGGAAACTCAGAAACAAAATAGAGATCTTTGAAGACGCTCAGAAAAATGTCGATGAATGTCTGAAAAACAACGCGATTACAAATCTTGACCATAAAACCATGAAAACGTAGCAACTTGACTTCCTTCAAAAACGCGACCAAAAAAAAAAGGGGAAAATCACGGCTTTCAGAAAAAGCTCGGCCAAACAGGAATCAAAGCCAATGCTTGGAAACCCTTATCAACGTCGTTGATAAAAAAACCAAATCGCGACAAAAAAACCCTGCCGAAATCCTCTCAAAAATCGCGATCACAGAAGAGTTTGAAAGGAACCTCCGGAAAACAAACGGCGATACAAGAAGCGAACACCCATTTTCGCCAACGTAGGAAACACAGTGATTCAAAGGGATTCGTGATTACTACATACAAAAAAACGTGACCAGGAGAAACAAAATCCGCCCAGCAATAGACGCGATTTTCTTCTAAGAAGCCCTAATATACCCGCGACCCGGAAAAAAATCGATTTTCTTTCGAAAATTTAGAACACAAATTTTAATCTCCAAGATCTGATACCATGTTACGAGCTGTAACTGGTAAAAAAATAATGAGCTTCTATTATTTACAAAGATTTACAATTATTTATATAGAGAGGAAGTTTCCATATTGAAACAAACGAATAAAATTCAGGAATTAGAAACTTCCTAAAAACTAGATTATTGACCATTAAATAAGATTTTAATTATTCTAATAATAGTAGCTGACAAAGTCACCATCCCTTGCACCAAGAAAATCAAGAAGCGCAACATAATCATGGGAGAATATAAGGCATGTGATGATTTTTATGTTGTGGGCTTAGGAGAAACTGACATAGTTTTGGAAGTACATTGGTTACACTTCCTTGGAGAATTGCCACCATCCCAGGATGCAAAAAGAAGAAACGAGATGTTTTTGCAAAGAATTGCAACACCAAAATAAAATGCTTACAAAAGAATATAGAAAGGTTTCAACCGAAGGACGACAGGAAAAGTTGGAACTTTCTAGCAGATTTCAAAATGCAATCAAGAAGGTAAGCTTCAAACTTGAGAAACAAAGAGGAGCAAAATTCCCAGCGCAAAGAATTTGAAAGACTAAAGGATAAACTCAAGAAATTTTCAGAACAATATGCAATTTGCAAGAGGCAATTTATACAACAAATAAAAACATTTGAACTCCAACTTGCAGGAGCCAAATTTCATCAAGAGGCCTATAGCCAAGGACAAGTAAAGGTACAAACATATATTGATCAGATTTTTCATTTTCAGCTGAAATTTCAGAATAAGTTGGTGAAAATGATAAAATTTTCAAAGCAAAACTAGATGATCTTCAAAATACTGCTGCACAAAAAAGTTTTGCAAAAGTTCAAGATATTCTAGAAGCTGTCCAACAACATAGTCACATATCTATTTGTTGATAATAACAGACCTTGTTGATATACATGAAAGAAATTACAGTAAATCACTATTTGTTGTAAGGAAAATTCAAGAAGGTTATTTGAGGGTTTTAGGTAAAATGTTTTCATTTGCAGAAGAAACAAAGAAGTATGAAAATTCGTAGCTTGTATTAGGTAGTGAATCAAACATGATTGTGGTTATAATTCATAACATGCTAAAAGATGAAGCAAAAATTGTTCTTCCCATACCACTTCATTCAATATCAAAGCCACAAATTCAAAGATTGAGCATTCAAGGACGAAAATCCTCGGTGTAGGAGATTTGGAGGATGAAAAACCTCTTAGTTTCCATTGTTGGATTGGAGGATGAAAACCCTCTTGTCCATTTGAGGTGATTCCATCTAGGAAGAACATTTGTGCTGAAAGATTGAAGTCATTTCTAATTTTCAATTTGTTTATTGAGATTATCTAGTTGTATTGAAGGTTGCAATCAAGATGTGAAGGTTGTGAAGGTTTATTTCTACATTTCAGTTTGCTACAATGCCCCTACAATACTATTCCGTATTGTTGCTATAGCGCCGACATACAGTACTACTATAGTACTATTTTGTACCACTGCTACAGTGCGGATGTACAATACCATTTTGAGGGTTGTCATATAGTAAGGAGGGGTCACTGGATTTATTCAAGGCTGTCGTACCTCCCTTTCCATCCTTTGTAGCCAGCAAACCATTGGAAATTCACCGCATAGCTTGGGGTTGATAGTCAATCAACTGTGGTTTCAATAATATATTACTGTTCATGCTGATGTACGGCCTGTTTGTTATCAAATCTGATCTGTACGGTCAATTTGTGAGTAGATCTTGCTGTTGTTTACTGCTGCAAGGAATTAAATATATTTTCTATGAGTTGCAGACCCGATTCTAATGTTCTATGTGATGTTTGAGGGTTTTAATTGCTGCTGTCATAAAAAACTCCATTGTCCATACCTGCTATCTAATTAAATCAGCATTCATTATTCAGATGTATGAGGATTCCAATGTTTATATCAGTCATTAATATTCAGATCTGCTGTTATAATTGATCATGTTTTGCATACGAGGGTTTCCATACTTATATCAGCATTATTCATTGTCAGATCTGCTGCAATATCCATGATATTTTGATGCATGAAGGTATCCCAAATTTATTTCTGCTATTAAATACTGCTAATCAACAATTTTTTTATTGAGTTTGGCATCTACATTTTATATTCTAAATTTATTTCAGCTTGCACAAATCAGAAAAATTGTATATTTCATAAGATTTTCAGCTAGGGACATAACATAGTATCAGAATATATCATGGGTGTAGAAATCGATGAAAAAAGAGTTGGTTGCATTACCAAAATAGTAGAATATGATATTGATGTAAGGTCAACCAAGCTTGTAAGAAGAAGAGCCCTCTGCAAACATCTAGCAAAGGATCTCAATGATCCTAAAGAAAGAATTTACATGCAAAAAGATCAAGCTGATCCTCAGCTTGTTTCAGAATAGAGTTGGGTGCAGAAAATGGTAAGATATATCTAGAATTTAGCAAGTACCCAGCTGAATTTAATTCAACTAAAAGAAGAGGTTTCAGACTGCAAGCAGAGAATTTTAGGATAAAATGTAGAAGAAACTATGAAAGAGTACTAATGAGATACAATGAACCTTTAAAAGTTGAAAATCTATTAAAAAAATCGATTGGGGATTATTTGGAGGGCCAAAGAACAGGAACACAATTTATGAGTGGGATATTATTGGCCTCCTATATTTGCTGATGCATTCAGGTGGGTAAAGAATTGGAGAGAATGCCAATTTTATGTTGGAAGTAAGAGGAATATCCTCTCTCTAAAGCCAATTACTGCTAATGAACCATTTTCACTATGGGTATTGGACTCTATAAGGACAAAAAAACTCTCTTCCAAGCATAGAACATAGGTGAATCTTGATGGCCACATATTAATTCCCTAGATGGACAAAAGCTATACCACTCAAGGAAGCTACAAAGCAAATGATCATTGACTTCCTAGAAGGAATAATCATCAAATTTGGGATTACCAACACCATCACAATATGTTAAAGCATTTTTAGGCACCAAAATTATTTTGCCCATAGGCATGGAAATACCTCGAGACATCATCAAATTATTTCCTAGAAGGTAATAGTCTAGCAAAGTCAACCAACAAGACCCTGATAATGATTGTCAAGAGAATAGGTTTAGATTGTCAGAAAAGTTGGCACATTCACCTAAGAAAAGCCCTTTGGGTAGATGTGATCATGAGTAAGAAAGCAATTGGGGTTTCCTCGTATACTTCAGTATATGAAAAGGAAGCAAGACTTTTGTCTTCACTCAAACTCCCAACACTTGAATTTATCTGACAAATAGAGAACTAGATAATAGTGATGCCTTCACAATCTACATAGCCAATCCTTTAAAGCTCAAAGAGAACAGACAAAATGACACAGAGAACTTACATGACCATTTAAAAATAGTTACAACATGGTTTCACAAGAAAGCCACTCCATTAGTATTCAAGGAGGGTGATTTAGTTCTCAAGTGGGATTAAGGTAGGACCAAACCTAGCAGGCATTCAGAGTTTGACTCAATGTGCAGCAGCCCCTATATAATCTCAAGCTGCAAACAAAGTAACTCCTTCAAACTCTCAAAATTTGATGGAGATTTTTTCTCAATCCATATGAAGGGATCTACCTCAAGCAATACCATTGAAAAGTTATAAGATATTATAAACTCTGTACATAAGTGTGTTTTCCATTCTATTCATTCTACTGTGCAAGCATTCGTACCCTTTAAAAAATGTGTCAATAGCTCCTACCAGAAAAGAGTTACACTATTGTCTCAATCAATGAATGATGGGAACCACAGACCTTATGAAAGGAAGTTAGTACCTTCTATATGAGGTAAAGAAGCGAAATGACCTACATAACATTATAATAATGCCGAGTAAAGAAAGATCTCAACTATGTAAGATTTTCCAGCAGAAAGACTGGAGGTGTCAGCCTTGAATTGGATTCACTGTCCGATCAAGCAGGAACAGCAGTCAGACTCCATCTCTCAAAAATGCTATTCAAATAAAGAAAAACCAGTATTGAGAAGGGTGATGGTAAAATTCTATCAACTCACATCAAAGGTCAAAGGTCTTTCCATGTCATGCATAGACTCGGCTGAGGTGTTTATTAATAGGTGTTTATCTCTTATTAATAGATGAAATTGCTACTTCAAAATAGCCAGCTAGTTTTCATAATAATAAAAACAACAACAACAACAAAAAAAAAAAAAACTCCTCAATTTTTAGATGAAGAGTCGCTTCAAGAAAGAGTTATGACTTTTCAAAACAAGATAGATATTCTATCAATATTAGATCAGTGTCTAAAATAGAAAGTGAGTTATTAATAGTAAAACACTAATATAATTCAGCAAGTCACACAGCAGATAAATACAACAGAACACCGAAGACCAGCAGAATACCACAACATTTGATATCAATAGTTGGTTAAAACAGAGCAAGGAATGAATGAACAGCAAGGGTTTATGACAAACATTCATGACAGCAAGATATTCATCATCAACAGCAGGGTCATTAGCAGCATTATCGACATTCTTTGAAAGAAAATCATTACAAGGATCAGTCATAACCATAGTTTGGAAACTCAGCAGACTCAACGTGACTCACGAGTCTCGTAGCAAAACATGCCAAGTCAACAGGACTCGCACGCAGTCTCTGCTGAGTACTCACCGAGTCTTGTAAAAAACTTAAGTCTTGTAAAAAACTCTCCGAGTCTTATAATGAAAGCATAATTTATTGGTTTGAGGGTCATATGACATGTAATCTTTGAGTTTGAATTATGACAAATTGATGATTAGAATAGACTTATGTGTTCTCTAAATGTATTAGTTTTTATCTTTTTTGAGTAACTATGTTTTGTTTTGTTTTGCCGAGTTTTGCCGGGTGCCGAGTCCAAGTCAAAATTTTGGGCTGCCAGGTCTACACCGAGTCCGATTTTTCCAACTATGGTCATAACAGCAATTATATCAATTTATCAAACATATCAACATCAAAGCATCCTCAAGTTTTACATTTTTCAACAAATTCGAAGAAGAATCAGTCAACAGAGGTTACTAGAAAGTTTTCCAAGGTGTCAAGAAGTGGATTATTAAGGTTTTAATATATTTGAAACTAGGGTTTGATGCAAGATCAAAAAATGAAGGGTTTATCAGATTCGGCCATCAAAGTGTTAGGATTTCAAGGTTTTGTCTTCAGAAGATCAGCCATAATCAAAAAAGTCATCAAAAGTTGCCTATCCAAAAATCTATTTTTAGCCTGTGCTACTTTTAGTCATCACCATTTTCAAGGAGAAAAGCATATTCTATAATGTACTATTTTTAGCTAGAGCTATTTACAATCTATGCTAATTTTAGCTTTCCACTGTTCTTAGCATTCTCTATTTTTAGCTAGAAGTCAGCTATTGTTAGATCATCTATTTTTTGATCTCTTGCCATGCAAGAATGAGAGCTTTAAGTGGCAGTTTGTAATAATGTGACCATCAATCTAATTAGCAGTCACATGGTTTTAGTTTTAGTTTTAGTTTTAGTGGATAAGATTTTGTAATAAAAATTGCACTTCATGCAATCAGTTATTCTTAAAGTATAAGTCGCAGTTAGCTTTTATTATTTTCTCATGCAATTGCTTTGTAAATAGTATAAATAAGTGTCTTTTTACACTAAGTTTCTAATGGTAATTCTTATGCTTGCTTCTTGTTGAAATTGTCATTCATCGAGTATTCATAATTGTTACTCAAGAATTCATTATTCATTCCATAGAATTTACTAAGCCTATTTTGCTTTTAAATTACTATTGAAGGTTTTCCATCTTATGTGTTACTGTGTTTTTATGAGTTGAAACTTAACAATTACTAAAAGCCTTGTATTGCAATAAGTGTTAGGTCGGTCCCTTGTAGCTTTGAATACAACTACCTTGTTCAACTTATAACATTTGGTGTATGTATTTAACTTATCAAATCATTCTTGGATTATTCAGCCTCTACTTTAGCTAGATTATGCAAGTGTGTAGTTGTAGGATTTATTCTTCGTGTATTACGTGTATTTATGTGTATGCTTCATGCTTCGTGTATTACATGTATTTATCGTATACTTCGTGTATTACGTGTATGCTTCATGCTTCGTGTATTATGTATATTTATGCGTATACTTCATATATTACGTGTATTTATGTGTATGCTTCATGCTTCATATATTACGTGTATTTATGTGTATGCTTCATGCTTCATATATTACGTGTATTTATGCGTATACTTCGTGTATTACGTGCATTTATGTATATTATTCATGCTTCATGTATTATGTGTATTTATGCGTATACTTTGCTTCGTGTCTTACATGTATTTATGTGTATACTTCATACATTACGTGTATGCCTCATGCTTCGTGTCTTACGTGTATCACGTGTATTTATGTGTATGCTTCATGTATCACATATATCTATGTGTTTGCTTCATGTCTGATGTTTCTTCAACAAGTTTACTCCATGTGTGTTTAAGATTACTTTATGCTTAAAAATTATGAAAAGGCCAAATCTATCAAGCTTTATCTGTCAAACGCTTCTTCGATTGAGAAGCACTAATAAATTAACTTATTTGAAATTAAACAATTATTAGCCTCCAAATGCAATAATGAAGAGTTGTAATTATGGAGTAAAAAGGTGTGACTCCCTCAAAAATTAAGGTATAAAAGGGAGAGCATTTCATTGGAGAAAGACATCTATGAAGAATTCAATTGAGAATATAACCTTAAGTAATTTTGCAAGTGAATTAAATTGGGTTCTCAAGAATAGTGATGATGCGAGAAAGGTGGACCCTTCAAATGTAGGACTCCCTTAACAATAAGATATTTCCTTGTGAAGAAACCATCAATAGGAAATAAATCTATCACTCAACTTAAAGGTAAAGTATTATTCTCAAAAAAGGCATCCAAGAAGGGTAGTGACTCCTTTGAAGAAATAAATATAAAGGATAAATCAATCACCTATCCTTCAAGAAATCAAGCAATCAAAATATCCAAAAAGATTCCCAAGGAGGGAACAATCATAACAACTCAACATAGTTAAGAATAAAATCTAACAATATAACTTAGCTTTCAATTCTCAAATAGAAACTCACATTGCCATCACTAGTTGTCACGAAAACTTAAGCATACCTAAAGATACAAAGATGGATTAAAATTATCTTACTTTCAAACTTCGAGATAAGTATATTGAGATATCATCATCTTGACCTAGGGTGGTCAATCTCTTAAAAGCCAAAAATTAATATTAATATTCCAAAAACAATCCACAATGATTTACCCATAACACCCCATTTGAAACCCATAGAGTGAATTATTATGAGCATGCCTATTTGGAATTAGAAATAGTAATAAAAATCTAAATTCAACCAAACTCTGATCTGCCAAAACAACATTTTGAAAGAATGTAATAAAGAAAACTCAATTCTTTAGGAACCTACAAGTAACAAATTTTGACTCTTAGAGAGACCTAGGAGAAATTCTCAAAAGAACCATGGACACTATAGATTGAAGTTTGTGTTTTGAGAATTATTGGAGGATATATTCATCAAGCTTCATTGAGGTAGGAACGCATTTGTTGTATTCATTTTGGACAAGATCATAATGCTTAATCAGATCCATAACACATATGATCTATCCCACACATATAGAAATAATGGCAATACATGGATCAACCTTGTAGCCTACAAAATTGATCTAGTAAACTTATCTTATGAACCAAATTCACTTCTATATTAGATCATTTCTTCCAGGAGTCTCCTCCTAAGTTCTTTTCTTGATCGAAGTAACTCCACATTCATAAAGATCAAGGACATCAGTATTAGGCATGTAGGTACCTTAGAGAAATTTGATACAAATCAAATTACAGCAAAATTGTTACATAAGCCTATGCTAAGTTATATTATGGGCCCATAACCCACAAATCCCAAGATTGAAAATGAAAGAAAAGATTATGAGGACATAACATGATACTCCATTAGAGGGTCATCAATAAACATACAAACAAGTAGACCAAAAAGATATAAGATCATTGCAATTGAGGTCATATATGGGTGTTGTGCTTCTAATTCCCATCTTAATATATGGAAAGCTCACTCTCCTACGTAAACTCAAAAAGGGATATCCATGTGCGAAGGTTGAACCAACTTAATTGGTTCTTTGAAGATGTAGTTGGTACCAAAAAAAAAATGTGTCTATTGGTTTTCTTCTCCTTGAGATGAGAGAAAACTTGTTTTAAGTTAGGTACCTTACCAGTTACCAACTCTTGGTTTTGTTATTGAGAGATATTGGGAAATACAAGTACAAGAACAAGAAAAATATTTGACAATAAAGTGTCCTACTTTTCAGAATGCTATCGACCTTATGATCTACAAGTATACTAACAACAATCCTTCACAGAGGTTGATTTGAGATCCTGATTACTTTAAGGGCATCCTAGTTTTGATTGCTTGAGGACAAGCAATCTTGGGCAGGGTGGACTATAATATCCCTACAAAGAAGATAATGTTTAATCCTCTAAGCTAGCCGACTCCTCCTTGTATTAGCGCCACCTTTGGAGGAAATTAAATAAACTAATATTAACTCCTTGACATGGCAGTGCTAAGTCTTACTTATATGATGCGATTCAGCTAAAGCAGTGAATATGATCATAATGAAAGGCAGCGAATATATTTTTAAGAAAAGGCCAACGTCTCTAATTTTAATATGCTTCACATAAAGTAAAATGAGACAAGGTAATTCGTAAGGAAAGAATGAATCTGACCGATCATTAAGAAAAAGGTATATGTAGCAAGATAAACATCTTTGATAAAGTCTGATGATCATTTGTTAAAAAGGGCGATTAAATATAGTGAGGTATGATCATGATAATAATTAAGAAGGTGATCAGTTCTGTTATAACGTGCCGTACCTATTTGTAATTTTTTAGATCTTTTTATGTGTTATTTTAATTTTTAGAGGTGTTCTTATAGACTAGACAGAAGATGCAGAAGGGGTTTCAGTTTTCCTACAGATGTGTGTTGCCAGAGCATATAATAGATAGCATATAATGCAAACCCAGAAAAAGTACATAGATTTAGAGTAAAATAACAACCCAAATCAAGAAATACCTCTAATTGAATTATAAATGAATACCCATATCAAAATTTGCAACTTCGATTTTATGCTATAGCCGAACCAGCAACTGGGTATTAAAGATTTTCTCCAAAACACCAAGAAACACAAAGTGTCATGCATACATTGATA
Source organism: Cunninghamia lanceolata (assembly GCA_027924645.1). NCBI lineage: Eukaryota > Viridiplantae > Streptophyta > Pinopsida > Cupressales > Cupressaceae > Cunninghamia > Cunninghamia lanceolata. The sequence continues at coordinate 314,004 of BSBN01001622.1, read as the reverse complement.
GCAGCAGTACAAGAGGCCCTAGACGCCTCATACAATGCAGAATGGAAGCTTCCCACAAAGAGAAATGAAACCCAAAACCCCCAACGTCATGCCTGGATATGTACGGCCATGGCTGGAAGAGTATATCAGCAGCAAGAATGACAAATAGCCTCTGAAATATCGTTGTTAGGAACTGATTGCAGTCTACAAGGCTAGGCGACCAAGAATGAAGAAGTTTGCTACTCCCAAACACTCCAAAAACCCCTCACATGTGGTACGGCCTCATGCAGATATGTACGGCCAGCAAGAAGGTTTTACACAGCAGCAATAACTCACTTCAACCACAACAAAATCTGCCTCCAATCCCTCGAATATCAGAATACAAAATAAATGACGAAAGATGTAACAATCAGCTCAAGAACCAACTTTGACTTGAACTCCATTGCAAGCACATATGTGAACATTGAGTGTATCCACCTCTAATGGCACCTTTGGGTGATCTCGCACACCTGTAGAATGTCGTTACTCAAGGAGGTTTTTGTCTCCAAGAGCCTCTGGTTCGAATCCTCAAACCCTTCACAAGAACAAACCCTAGCAGAGCTCACAAAGAGAAAATATCATCAACATAGCATAATAAAAATGAACTCCACTTTTCACTTTTATCTCCTCAAGTTGGGCGTTGGCCTTTTTGGAGGGAAATTATATTTTAAAGTTACTTTTCAATCCCCCTTGGGATGGGCGCCCATGTCCTCCTTAAGTGACTTCTTAATATTTGCCTTTTTCCTAAGTCACTGCTTAATATTTATAAAGTCCCTTTAAATGAATATTATAACTTTCGGACTTTAAAATAAATGCCCATATGATGTCAGAAAGCCATGATCAATAGCTCGCCAGAAAGGTCTCGACAAGACGAACACAATCCCACTCTGAAAATCCCAATCCGACATCAAACCCAAACTTACTAAAAATAGTAAGTAATGGCCAAGAGCAAATAGAGCCAACTCAAAGGGTGCCAACTGGATCCACTGACCTCAAACCATAACTCCATTACAGACAAACACCTCCACGGCCAAACCAACCATGCTTCCCTACCCAAACTGTCAGTCTATGGGAACCCAATGATAGACTAACACTGAAGCTAGAAAGGGGACATTACAGTCCGCCCTCCCTAAGATTGTTTGCCTCAAGCAATCTCAGATCAGGATGCTCCAATATCTGCTCATTTTCCCAAGTAGCATCCTCCACTGGCAGATTCTTCCATTTGACCAGGTATTCTCTGATGGTCCTCCTCCTCAAAGTGCATTCCCTGGTATCAATTATTGCCTCGGGTACCAAAATCAACTTCCCCTCTTCATCAAGAGGAGGTAACTCTACTGATGGTGTCACATTATATCCCAAAGCCTTCTTAAGACATGACGTGAAATCCATTGTGTACCCTGCTACCTGTTGGCAATTCCAACTCATAACCCACCTCTCCAATTTTCTTGGAGATCCTAAAAGGTCCATAGTACTGTGGCTTAAGCTTCTCCGCTCCACTCTTTTTGAGAGTGGACTGCCTATAGGGCTGCAGCATCAAGTATACCATATCACCGATCTCGAATGATCGCTCAATCCTCTGCTGATTCTGAGCCTTCTATATATTCTCCTTCAAAGACCTCATGATATCCTGACTCTCCTAAAGAAGGTCTTTTGCCTTAGGCACTCTACTATCTCCGAACAGTAAATCAACAAAGCTCGGTGCCTCATACCCATACAATGCCATGAAGGGTGACATCTGGATTGACATGTGATAAGTGGAATTATAGCAATACTCACCCATGTGAAGCCACTTAATCCATGCCTTTTGCTGCCTTGCTACATAATTTTGAAGGTATCCTTCCACCCATTTATTGACAATCTATGTCTGGCCATTTGTTTGTGGGTGGTAGCTCGTGCTGGGGGTGAGCTCTGTCCCTGTCAACCTAAAGAGCTCCTGCCAAAAATTACTAAGGAACCTGTTGTCCCTATCACTGACAATGTTCCGTGGCAACCCGTGAAGGCAAAATACCTCTCTATAAAACAACTCTGCAACCTGAGCTGCAATGAAGGTGGTAGGAATGGCAAAGAAGTGTGCATACTTCGTCAATCAGTCCACTACCACATAAATACAATCCCTGCCTTGGACTTTAGGTAGGCCTATGATAAAGTCCATAGAAATGCTATCCCACTTCCTCTTAGGAATGGCCAGGGGCTGCAATAATCCTCCTGGGAAAGAGTGTTCCTGTTTGTTCTGCTGGCATATCGGACACTCTCACATACTGCATAACTTCTGTTTTGAGGCCCTTCCAAGTGAACCTCTCTCTGACCTGCCTGTAAGTTTTGAAGTACCCTGGATGCCCTGCCATAGGCAAGTCATGGAATGCCCTCAAAACCTTCTGCTTCATCTCTTATCCTGGCACTAAGAAAATCCTGTCTTTGTAAATGATTAAATCATTTACCACTGTGTACCTGCCATCCTTAATTGTGCCATCAATTATCCCAGTAGCCCATTTATCCTTAGCATATTCTATTGATATCATATCTCTCCAGTCATTTGAGATAGCACCTAGTGCACACAAATGGGGCCTCCTAGATAAGGCGTTAGCAACAATATTTTTCTTGCCTTTTGACATAAACAATGTCAAAGTCATAGGCCTGAAGCTTGCTGACCCACTTTTGTTGCCTCTCATTCAAGTCTTTTTGGCCAAGGAAATGTTTCAGACTGTTGTATCTGTCTTCACTACAAATTTGCTGCCCACTAGATACTGTCTGAATTTAGCCAATGCATGCATGATGGCTAACATCTCCTTGTCATACATATTGTAGCTGCTTTCTACACCCCTCAACTTCCTGCTCTCAAATGCTATGGGGTGTTTGTCCTGCATGATTACCACACCAATGCCTTCCCCTGAGGCATCGCACTGTAACTCAAAAGGTTTGCTGAAATCTGGAATAGCTAACATAGGACACGTACTCATAATCTCCTTGAACCTGTCAAAACACTCCTGTGCTCTACCCGACCAACTGAAAGCATCCTTCCGAGTCAAGTCTGTGAGGGGGACAACTAACTGTGAAAACCCCTTCACGAAATGACGGTAATATCCACAAAGACCAAGGAATCCCTTAAGATGTGAGAGATTCTTCGGTGGTGGCCAGTCCACAATTGCCCGAATCTTTTCCGAGTCTACCTTCACACTACCAGCACTGATGATATGACCCAAGTACAACAACTCGGTCATCCCGAACTCACACTTTGACATTTTTGCATACAATGACCCCCTCTCTAAGATGCTCAGAACAATGTCAATGTGTTTTAGATGTTCCTCCCAAGTCCTACTATAAATCAATATATCATCAAAAAATATCAGCACAAATCTCCTCAGCTGCTCTCTGAACACCCTATTCATACAGGATTGGAAGGTGGCTGGTGCATTGGTCAAACCGAATGGCATGACCAAAAACTCAAAGTGCCCATAATGGCACCTGAAAGCTGTCTTCTCCACATCCTCATCCCTGACCCGAATTTGGTGATACCCGGATCTCAAATCTATCTTGGAGAAGTAACAGGCCCCGTGCAACTCATCTATTAGCTCATCAATGCGGGGTATAGGGTATGTGTTCTTAATGGTCTTCTTATTTAACTCTGTAATCAATGCACATTCTAAGAGTTTCATCTTTCTTTTTCACCAAGACCACTAATGATGTGAATGGGCTTTTGCTAGGCCTGATGTGACCCATCTCGAGAAGCTCTTTGATAGCCTTCTCAATTTCATCTTTGTATCTCTTCAGGTGCTGGTATGGTGTAGTAATCACTAGCCTAGCACCCTCCAACTCAATCACGTGGTCAATACCCCTATCAGGGGGTTTACCTGGTGGTATGTCACTAAACACTTTGGTGTTTTTAGTCAGGAGAGCCTGTATGTCAGGTGGATACTCCCGCTTCTGTTGTTCTGAAACTGCAGGCATAACCATTACCTCTGCTACCCACTGCACCTGATCATGACGAATCAATCTCTCCATCCGTTTGAGAGAAACCACTCTCAACCCACCATCTGAAATACACCTGAGCACATGCCGTACTCCGTTCACCTCAAACTTCATCTCTATAGTCCTCAAGTTGAGTGTGAATTCTCCAATGTCGTGCAACCATCTCATACCCAACACAACATCCATATCCCCCATGCTAACTACATAAAATTCCGACTAGCAAGTGTAATTATTCAGCTGGATGGTCAAATTGGGTATCCTCCTAGTACAGGTGAGTACAAATCCATCAGCTACCTTCACCTTGAACCCCTCAAACTCTTCAGTTTTCACCCCTCTCTTCGCAGCCAAGCCCTCGTCTATGAAGTTATGAGTGGCACCTGTGTCAAGTAGAGTAATACATCGCTGTCCACCCAATACTCCTCTTATCCTGAATGACCCTTCTCTCTAAATACTCGAGATATGGGCTATAGGTAGGGCGGTCTCCTCATCCTTATCCGATGCAACATCTATAACTGAATCATTATCTTCTGAATGCTGCTCTGAATGTGACTCAGATTCAACGGACTCATCTGCTGAAAAATATTCTAATTGTTTTGCCTTTCCTTGGGCAGCACACTTGCGCTTAGGATCCCAAGGCTCTCTGCAATGAAAACAGAGTTTCTTCCTCCTGAGGCCATTCAGCTGATCATTATCTAACCTGGAAGAACTCTTATGTTGCTGTCTGGAATCTCTCTAAAAATGCCTTCTGTCTTTCTCCTTATCTCTCCTATGCTAAAATCCCTTGGATTGAAACTTATTTCTCCAAACATAAGACTCCATGTTACGAGCCTTCTTCATGGCCTCCTGTAATGATGCAAGGTCTAAACCCTTTATCCACCCTCGGAGAGGATCTAACAACTCGTCAATGAAGAGCATGATCAATCTATGCTCGGAAATGTCAGAAACCATCACTGAAAGGTCCTGGAACTCTAATATGTAAGAATCTACAGAGCCCACCTGTTTCAACTGAGCCAACTCTTTGAATTGCATTTCAAGGTCTTTCTTGTCGAATCTGTCTATGAGTCTGGCTGTGAACTCCACATAAGAAGTAATCTGCTCATGTCCCAGAGTGACCTTCCCATTACTCCACTTATGCGCGCTACCCTCCAGGTGTAATGCTGCATAAGTTATAGCATCTTCCTCAGGCATGGGAGTAATCTGCAGGTAACTGTCCAATTTCTGGACCCATGCTCTGGTGGTGGTTTTACCCGAACTATTAAAATACGGGAGTGTCATCTTACTCACCTTCTTCTGTAACTCCTAATTTTGTGTTTTGTTTCCCCTACGGAGTCTATTCCTCATCCTTATGTCAGAGTACTCACCAAAGTTCATTTCCTGTTGTGACTCCCTCAATGCTCTTTTTATAGCCACCTGTCCTTGAACCAAAGTGTTGAGAATTTCTCGCATGCTGGGTTCTTCATTCTGTCTGTCACCCATTTCTTCAACCTGTTCTGGAAGCACCCCTGAAAATGGATTTGTCCTCAGCACTTCAATATCTTCCTCACTATAAATTACCATAGGTTGTTCCTCTGCGGCTACTATCTCTGTGTCTGTATCAAAGGGATAAGTCTATGGGACCTGTAAATCGGGCCTTGATCTGTTCCTTCTGAGATAATACCTATTAGTACCCGGCTGCATGTCTCATATTCACTTCTGCATGTCTGAATCTGACCTCACAGGATGGCAGGAAGAGTTGTGCTCTGATACCATTGTAATGTGCCGTACCTGTTTGTAATTTTTTAGATCTTTTTATGTGTTATTTTAATTTTTAGAGGTGTTCTTATAGACTAGACAGAAGATGAAGAAGGGGTTTCAATTTTCCTGCAGATGTGTGTTGCCGGAGCATACAATAGATAGCATATAATGCAAACCCAGAAAAAGTACATAGATTTAGAGTAAAATAACAACCCAGATCAAGAAATACCTCTAATTGAATTATAGATGAATACCCATATCAAGATTTGCAACTTCGATTTTATGCTATAGACGGACCAGCAACTGGGTATTACAGATTTGCTCCAAAACACCAAGAAACACAAAGTGTCATGCGTACATTGATAGCAGCAGTACAAGAGGCCCTAGATGCCTCATACAATGTAGAATGGAAGCTGCCAACAAAGAGAAATGAAACCCAAAACCCCCAACGTCATGCCTGGATATGTACGGCCATGGCTGGAAGAGTATATTAGCAACAAGAATGACAAATAGCCTCTGAAATATTGCTATTAGGAACTGATTGCAGTCTACAAGGCTAGGCGAACAAGAATGAAGAAGTTTGCTGCTCCCAAACACTCCAAAAACCCCTCACATGTGGTACGGCCTCATGTAGATATGTACGGCCAGCAAGAAGGTTTTACACAGCAGCAATAACTCACTTCAACCATGACAAAATCTGCCTCCAATCCCTCAAATATCAGAATACAAAATAAATGACGAAAGATATAACAATTAGCTCAAGAACCAACTTCGAAAAACTCCATTGCAAGCACATATGTGAACACTAAGTGTATCCACCTCTAATGGCACCTTTGGATGATCTCGCACACTTGTAGAATGCCGTTACTCAGGGAGGTTTTCATCTCCAAGAGCCTCTAGTTTGAATCCTCAAACCCTTCACAAGAACAAACCCTAGCAGAGCTCACAAAGAGAAAATATCATCAACATAGCATAATAAAAATGAACTCCACTTTTCACTTTTATCTCCTCAAGTTGGGCGTTGGCCTTTTTGGAGGGAAATCATATTTTAAAGTTACTTTTTAATCCCCCTTGGGATGGGCGCCCATGTCCTCCTTAAGTGACTTCTTAATATTTGCCTTTTTCCTAAGTCACTGCTTAATATTTATAAAGTCCCTTTAAATGAATATTATAACTTTTAGACTTTAAAATAAATGCCCATATGATGTCGAAAAGCCATGGTCAATAGCTCGCCGGAAAGGTCTTGACGAGACGAACACAACCCCACTCTGAAGATCCCAATCCGACACCAAACCCGAACTTACTAAAAATAGTAACGGCCAAGAGAAAACAAAGCCAACTCAGAAGGTGCCAACTGGATCCACTGACCTCGAACCATAATTCCACTACAGACAAACACCTCCACGGCCAAACCAACCACGGTTCCCTACCCAAACTGTCAATCTACGGGAACCCAAAGATAGACTAACACTAAAGCTAGAAAGGGGACATTACATCTGTTTAGCGCTCATTTCAATTAACGAGAAATATCTTAAGGTTGATATTTCAATGATGCGATTAATGTAATTCAGAAGGTAGTGGTTCAGGTTAAAGGAAGAGTGATGCGATTTAATAAAGACAAATCAAATATAAAGTAAAGTGATGCTTAGTAAAGGATATACAATTGTTTTATGATATTTGATTTGCATGATATGGTGCGAGTTATGTGGTGCAGTGACTTATTTAAGAAGAGGTATGTCCATTGATAAGAGTGACATCCTTTCATGAGAATAAGAAGATATATATGTGAAATGTGATTGATATAGAAAGAAACTCATTAAGGAATATATTTGTAGAATATATATAGATATATAACTACAGTAATATATTAATAGATATATATTATAACAGCATAAGAAGAAGAAATACATGGAATACGAACTAGAGCAGAGATAAATCTACAAACTTCAATAGTGATATATATATATATGTACATCAACAGAGATATATATGCAGTAATTAATAATAGTAGATATTGTTATTCTCCTAATACTGTTATTCTTGCTATAATTTTGCCTATGCACAATAGAATTAATATAACAACTTTCTTAAGATTCTCATCCAATTGGTCAGTCCATTTTGGAGTGGAGATAGTGCATATAAGGAATGCAAGTAGCTACGGAGTCCATTCCAATAAGGACACCCCGAGTGGGGCTGGGAGGCCGAATGGAGGGTGTCATTCCGTGGTCCTGGGATGGATGGAACGACTCAAGGCGCCTTGTATGAACTACCAAGTGGTACTTGTTGATGATGTTTTCTTGACAACAACTTTAGAATAAAACACCAAGCGCTCTATCCTCTCTTGAACAAAGCGTCTCGAATGCTAAACTACGTGATCAAACAAGAACGCTCCAAGGTTCCTTATACGTGATTTGCAATGGATAGCCTCGGTGGTATAATGTGATAATGTTGTTTACACAAAGGGACTTACACAGAATTTATTCATCACTCTATTGAACTATTCAAATATGTACTCTTTCCTTGTGAAATGGAACTTCTTCTAATCAACTACAAAAAGAAAAGGCAAAAGGCAAGGGTTAAGAAGACTAATCTAAGGACAATGACATGATGAACGATGCTATGGTAGACAAATTCCCTTAGAAACCAAATTTCACTTCGCCATGACAAGCAACAACTACATGAAATAGGTGCGATCTCCAAAGGATAAACCAAGGATTTTCATATTGTTGACACACTCCAAAGTACCCACAGCTGGCGCAACTCGAAGGAGCATCAACAATCAAACTATTTGCAAGATGTGGTTCAGGCTAACTTTACATGATGACTTACCGTCGACAAGCCATCAAAAGTATGAACCAACAGAAATTTATCAAATATTATTGCATATATCCACTACATCAATGACCTCTATCTACTTTATCATCTAAGTTACTTGGAACCACATCTCAACCATCTTGGAGAATAAGAAACCACGCGATCATTCCTTGATCATACATGATCACCATGTGAACAACAACAATGAGCTTGTATTGATTTAAGAAGTGTTTTGTTTACAACAATCTCATATATCTCTTCAATGATTTTGAAGAGCTCTTTTTACTCTACTCCTATTGCCATAGCATCTACTCCTACTCTATCTTCCTCTAATGATTCCTCCTCTCTAATGTATAATGTCTTTACAAATGAGAGAAGTGAGCCTTATATAGAACTCAAGAATTACAATGAATGGCCCAGATTGATTTAGCAATCAATGGCCAAGATTGAGACAACAAGGCAATTTGTTACAAAATTTGCTATTTTTAGAACATGAAAGAGGCAATGAAGACACGTTTCCCAATGTGATAAGCATCTTTGGAGCATCTTTATGGTGGGCCCTCTTGAATGAATGACATGGCAGAATGCGATTGGCTTGATGATGTGTACGTGCCACCTTAGCATCTTCAAACGAACTAGTCTGGTTCACCTCATGTTCACTTTACTTAGAATATTTTCTTCTTGTTGTCTTGATGTAATTCATGGATCGCTTTGATGATCATGCTCATCTCTCATCTTGTGATGTTCTTGCAGGACTCTGACTCTTGGAGTGTTGAGGTGGAAGATGTCTTGTGCATGACTTCTTGTAGTAGACTGGTATATGATGGATGCACATCAAATAGACAACTCTGGATGATGAACTCCTTCAAGATGGAAGTGACAACCTTCCACTGATCCTCGCCTCGTATGGATAATGCTCTTGATGATGAACTACACTTGTAACCTCAATGCTCTTGATCTCTTCCTCATCCAGACATACTAAGCCTTGATGTAGGAGCTCCTTCGTGTGGTGATGATGACAAGTTTGAGCAACGTTCCTCCACCTTCAAAACTTCTTATGTATGAGCTATCGCCATTCACCTCCTTGGACCCTCCATCACCTACAAGAAGAAACACATCAAATTAAGACTTGATATAAAGGATTTTCAATAACAAATTACATTCATCTTATGCATGTGGGATCAAAAAATGACATTTCAAAACATACCCTTTCGCATGAAATCGATGCCTAAGTACCTAGGCAGGTTTAGAAGGGTAGTGAGGAATGTGTGATGTGAATTCCAAGGGTCATGGTCTAGGCCGCCCAGGCTGGGCGGGCTGGAAGAGAGTATGAGGATTTTTATACTTAGGCAATTCTTGCTTCATTTTCATGATCTTTTCCTTCCTCCTTAGCATGACTTAATGTTCTCTTCATGTTCTTCATGTAAATTACCTTCATTTGAGTGAAGTCAAGAAGTGATTTGAATGGCATTTGAGGTATTCTCCATGTGCAATGGTGGAGACCGCCTATGATGAGCAACCTTGAAGGTGATGTGTGGATTTGACTCCAATACTTATGATTTTCAATGATTTTCACCTCCTTATTGGACTTGCATGTGTGTGGAAGCAGATGGGTGGAGTTGGTAGGCAAATGATGAGTGGCATAAGTGCTCAAACACTTGATTCCATGCTCACCTCCCTAGGCTGCCCAGGTAGGGCGGTTTGGAAGATGCCATGTGGATTTTACTCAAAAATGCTCTTGCTTTGCTTCAACTTGCAATTCAACCTTGAAAATTTTCATTGTAATCACCTCTCTTGACATTTACTTGCAAGTTTTTATAACACTCATCTCCTTGGGCGGTTTGGAATGCTCTGTGTGGAGAGTTTCGCGTGGATATGGATTGAATCCAAGACCTCTCTAGGCCGCCCATGCTGGGCGGGTTTGGAAGTGTTGTCTGGAGGATGTCATGTGAATGACATGATGTCCAGATGAAGGGCTCAAGGCTGCCTAGCATGGGCGGGATTGGAGGAGGCGTAAGGATTTTCATAACTTAGTGATTTTTTAGCTTGATTTTGACAACATAAGACATCTTCACTTGCTTCCTTGATAATTTAACCTCCTTGCATGAGATGGACAACCTTGGGAAGAAGGGCGGACTTGAAGAGAGTGCATGGAGAGTGTGTTGTGGAGGAGGTGATGTTGTCCAAGTGAAATGCTCAAGACCGCCTAGCATGGGCGGCTTGGTAGGTAGGGTGTGGACTTTAACCTTATTTGATGTTCATTCCTTCCATTTGATAACTCCTTTCTATCAACTTCAAGACTTAGTAAAATTTTGAGATGCTTGTAAAGTTGAAAGACACATCATGGATGTTAGGTGATGATGTCCATCTGTCTTGGTGGAATCCGCCTAGGAAGGGCGGCTTTGGAGTGCTAGTAAGGATTTTTCCATGTGAACACTCTCTATCTTAACCTTAGCACTCTTCCTCCATTTGCATGACTTAGTGATTTTTCAAACTTACTTCTCCTAAAATGACCCTGCATGGATGTGAAGCACCATGGTGAGTTGGAGGAATCAGGATGGAGTAGTTGCAATGCTTAGACATCAAACTCCAGACTCACCTCTCTAGGTCGTCTAGGTAGGGCGGATTTGAGAGTAGGCCTTGGACTTTTGACACTTAGAAACTTTTCACTTGATTATCTCATCCTCCTGGTGTCATCTTGATCATTCTCATCAAACAAACTTGCAACTTATGTTGTTCTTCACCCTGGGCGGCTTTGAGGACATTATATGGAGAATTTCATGTGGGACATGACATAGTCCATGAGCACCTCTTGAGGCCGCCCAGGCTGGGCAGGTTTGAAGGTGACCCATGGAATTTGACTTAAAATGCATTTAACTCTTTCAAACCTACAAACTTTCATTGGAATTTCATCATCTTCTTGTGCTTTATGCTAGAAAACCTTATAAACTTAGCCACTTTTCTCCTTGGGCGGGTTTGAAAATGTTGTCTGGAGAGTGTCACCTGGTGGAGACATCATCCATAAACACCCTGTGAAGCCACCCAAGCTAGGCGGGTTGGGATACCACCCTTGGATTTTGTCTTCAACTCACTCAAAATCTCTTCTAAACTTTGAAAATTCTCTCCCTAAGGCGGATTTGGAGGCAGTGTATGGAGAAAGTGCGTGATCACAACCTTGAATCCAAGACCCCATGCCAAGGCCGCCCAGGTAGGGCCAGTTTAGAAGGTGTGCTTGGAATGCAAGTCTTGTCGCCATATAAGAAATGTCCTGAATGGAAGTATATTGAAAATTTCTTATACTTTAAATATTTATCAATCTACTTCCAGGATGTTTGAGATGGGTCTCGGATCCATAGGATTTAACATGCAAATTCTAGATTTTGGAGGATCCACCAGATTTCAGACTTAACCAATTTTCAGGATTTCAAGACATCAGGCTTAGTGATCTTTTATCATTCTTTCCAATTAATTCATCCTTGTTAAGAGGAGTTTAAGTAATGCTTCTTTTGGAGATGATGCATGGAATATTGCTTGTAATCTACTTAACTTCCCTCCAACTTGCAAACCTTGCTTGAAATTCATCATTTCTTAGTGCCTTGTGCTTGAAAACCTTCTAAACTTAACCATTTTCTCCTAGGGCGGATTTGAGGGTTCTGTCTGGACAAATGCATGTGCAGGAGGCTGAGTCCATGACCTCATGCCAAGGCCGCCCAGTCTGGGCGGGTTTGGAGGTGAGGCATGGAAGTTTCATCAAAATCTTAGTTTTAGACTCCATCACTCCCTAACTCCCTTCAATCGGCAAAAGCTCGTGAAAATATCCTAACTTTCCCTGGGCGGGTTTGAGGGTGTTGTCTGGACAAGCTCTCCTAATGGTGAAGACACTGTCCAAGAGGACCTTGTAAGGCTGCCCAGTCTGGGCGGGTTTGGACATGGAGTGAGGAATTTCTTGCCTTAGTCAAATTTTGGATTTCCTGAATGGAAGTATATTGAGAATATGTTTTAAGTATAAGTCAGATATTCTTATACTTTAAATATTTATCAATATACTTCCAAGATGTTTGAGATAGGTCCTAGATCCATAGGATTTAGCATGTAGATTCTAGATTTTTAAGGATCCACTAGATTTCAGACTTAGTCCATTTTTCAGGATTTTCAGGATATCAAACTTAGTCATTTTCAGGGTCTCGGTGACATGCATCAAGATGAAGGCATATAGACCTCTTGGCAAGAAACTGTCGAGACATGGGCAAAACAACACTACCAAAACCCTACAAGCTCAGAGCAAAACTAAACTTTAAAGCAAAACGAAGCAAGAAAGAAAAAAAGAGGGGGTCCCCATATGCAATGGGGCGATGTGTGATTACATCACAACAGTACTCCGTAATGACGATGCGCTGGTTGGATGGAACCTTAAAGGGAATTCCATATGATTAATATAAAGTTCCTAACCCTAGTATGAAAGATCTATTTTATGGATTATGCTTTCAATGATTATCTAACATGATTGCAGGTTCTCAACCAAGATCTATCTAGTTCAACAATTTAAATTGGTAAATGATATCACTAACTCTATTTCATTTCTTGCTTTGCTTGTGTTGTACCCATACGAAATTTTTCGTAAATGTGCCCAAACATACCTCCTAAGCACCGTGTAGCCTTGTCATTACTGCGCTAACCCTGCAGGTACAAAAATATATCAAAAGATATTGATCCAATGCCCAAATGAAGGAGATTCTGACAAGCTAATCAGGGATGAAGCATTGAAAGAACGTCAAAAAGAGGAGGTCAAAGTGGTGAATTGGAAGCCAAAATGACATAAAGGAACCAAGGGAAGCAATGCAAATACATCTAGCAAGTCAAAATTCAATTTTGAAAATTTTGAAATTTTGGAAAATTTCAAAAAAAATTCTAAGGCATTTTTGGGCGTTCTTGCCTTGAATGAGCACCATTTTTGAGTATCATCCATGGTGGAAGAGCTTCAATAATAGTTTCAAATCATATGAGCTTGGTTTCCAAACTTCAAGACATTCCGTCATCAGATGAAGAAGTTACGGCAAAAATAAGCTCCAGAGGCAGAGGCAAACAGCAGTGATCCAGGGAGCCTCCATCAAAATGGTCAAGGCCAACTTCAAAGTTTTTCAAGGTCAAGAATCATAAATTTGAGCCCTGAAATTGGCTAAGTCTGGTGTGCTGAAGCCTGATATTTTGAGATCCTGAAATTTGTCTAAGTCTGAAATCTGGTGGATCCTCAAAAATCTAGAATCTGCATGTTAAATCCCATGGATCCGGGACCTATCTCAAACATCCTGGAAGTATATTTCAAAATATTTAAAGTATATGTATACTTAAATATATTTTGAAATATACTTCCACCAAGACACTCAAAATCAACCCTCAAAAGGCACCCATTATAGCCAAAACCCACGCCTTTTCCCTCACACCAAAAAGGCGCTCATATTGAGTAAAAAGCACGCCATTTCCCTCGCACCAAAAAGGTGCCTAAAAAGCCCAAAACTCATGCCTTTTTCAACACTCCAAAAAAATGCTTCATTTATCTTTTAACCACGCCTATTTAGTCATTCCCTAAAGGCGCTTAAAACCTCCAAAAAGCACGCCATTTGAGACAATGCAAAAGGCGCTCAATATGTCCATTTCCCACGCCTTTTTAACACATGCAAAAAGTGCCCCTTTTTGATCATTTGCACTCCTTTTTGCAAAACTTTAAAAAGGTGAGCCTTTTTGCCAAATTGCACTCATTTTTGCAAAACTTTAAAAAGGCGAGCCTTTTTGCCAAATTGCACTCCTTTTTGCAAAACTTCAAAAAGGCGAGCCTTTTTGCCAAAATGCACTCCTTTTCTTATTTCACTTATTCTTTTTTTTGCATAGAGGAGAATAAATAAGAGCATCTTATTTTTAGGGAAAGGCATATTACAAACCCTAGATGGGTGGCGTCCACTATGAGGATCTCAAGCATTGTTCTTTCATTTTTCAAAGGCAAAGAGGCTTTACTTCATACATGGCGGCCATTGATGGATGAATAAAAGCTTACATGAGACGGATTCAAAGGCATTGAGGAGTTGATCTTCACATACAGGGCAAAGGATACTCATTCTTGCACCATTCTACATCTTTGTATACCTTCCTCTAGCATTCCAAGGCATATTTGTTCACGGGGAGACCATTTCTTCACATTGGCAGCCATTGATGAGGGTTTCAAGCTTTTTATTTCAGGTTTAAAGGCACCTTTTTTTGGATCAGCAAAGCATAAAGGAGGCAGATTGGTCACTTCAAAGCATCATTTTCTTCATTCTCCTTCATCCCAGGGTCCATCTTCATGTTCCTAAGGCAACGTCCAAACTCAGGAGGTCATTTTTGATAAATTTTCAAGAATTTTCACCGCTGGTCATGGTTTTTCGAAGGCAAAATCACCACCTACGGCCAAGATAAAATTGATATTTGAGGCTTATTTGTCCAAAATTTCTCATTTCTGACACATACCCACCTCGGCAAAAGGCATTTTCCATCTTCTTAGACTGGTTTGATCTCAGATCTGTTGAATCTTTGAGGGTGTGGCTCGAAAATTTCATTTTCCAAGGGCAAAATTTTAAATTTTTTTTACAAAAATTAAATTTTGGACAACGAAAAGAAAAATTGTTTTTCTTGGGCAGCGAACACACAGAGGACCAAATTGTCCATTTTCAGTGCATAAAGGTCATCAGAACGAACCTCTTCAAGTCATCATGCAATATTCGTCAGTCACCATCGAGGCCAAATCTTTGCTCAAACATGATCTTGTCCAAAACATTCCATGTAGGTATTTCAGCGATGAAGGCATAAATTGCCTTGTTCATATTTTGCAGGAGGAGTTCATTCAGCTGATCCGCGGAAAGTTTTGTGGTGATCCTCACGTAGACGAAATGTACCTCCTGGTTGATATTGCATCAAAGTGCGCCAAGACTGAGAAAGACTTTGAAGTGTTTGAGAAAATCACAGAGGATGCTGCCATAGACCTGCAAACGACAGTTCACCTTGAGTCCATGATCATACCAGATGAAGCCAAAGTTGAGGAATTTGAGAGAAATCTCAATTCTCAGACTTAGCCAATTTTTCACATTTTGCAGGAAGGATTTATTTTTGGTAGCAGAAAGATTTCCAAAGCAGCTTCTATTTTGATAACTGTCTTTTTTAAGTGAAGTTAAATTTATTTTTGGAATTTGCTTTTGGAAATCATGCAAAATATCTTTGAGTTGGAACTCATTGTGTAATAACATGCAAGTTCAGTTAACTGAAATTTGCATGACAAGATACTTTTAGTTTTAATTGCTAATAAGCTTGCATGCTTCCCATGCAGCAATTAGATCTAGAGTGAAGAGTGTTAGTTAACTCTTCCTTTTATTTCCTTGCATCTTTGCTTTTTAGGTATAAATAAGTGTATTCTACACACTTAATTTCCGGAATGGTAAATGCTGAGACTAATTTTGCTCGCATTTTATTGTTCAAGCACTATTATTGATTCTTGCTTTTTGATTAATGAGAATACAAATCATGGTTTCAAAGATCTATATTGTTGTCAAGAGTTATGTAAATTGTTCATGACTTTGTGCATGAGCAATTATTGTGAGTTGTATTTCTTCTTTTGTTTTGAAAACCTCCAAGTTGTTCTTCTGATTTCTTTATGCTCTGAATTTACTTGAAGAAATCAGAATTGTTTTAAAAGATAAAGTTAGTTATTTTCTTCTAGAAAGCTTTAGAAAATCTTATAGCCTTGTAGAAGAGCTTCATTGCCTTGTGCTCGTGCCTTGAGAAACAAAAAGATAGGTTATTTTGTAAACGTCTTTTTAATTTTCTTGTTGAGGGAGCTTCCCCTCCTAATTCGAAGAACAGTCCTACTGTACACACTGTTCGTTTTTCTTTCTCACCGAAAGATGCGAAATTAAACGCTAACAACTTGGAATTGTGATTTTAGGGCAAAAAACTAGGGAAGATAAAAAAGGGGACATTACACAATCATATTCCACAACCTCTATCCTTTGATTGCACATTTAGACTTAGACTCAACAACCTAAAACCCTAAGCCCAAACACACGATTAAGGCCTTTTGTGCAAGTTTTGAACAATTAGTCAGTTTTGCACCTTGGAGACTAAAAAATATGAACCCTTATATGAAAGATACCACTACAACCAAGTCCTAAGACTTCCTTACTAAGATAATCAATCAGGTAAATACTGCACTTGAAATTATTGGGAATTTCCAATGGGACATTCCTTGGACCAACACCATCTACCTCAGATTTCCTCTCCATGCCAAAAACTCAGCTCTCCTTTGGGAAAACATTAAGAGGAAGGGGTAAACTTGGTCATTGGATGAACTGTTGGCTCTCAATAGTTGGTAGGGTATAACAAACTAGAGCAGTTCTGCAATCTATTCCAATTTACCTAATGAACTTGCTCACTCTTCTTCTAAGTGTTGAAGTAATTGTAAAAGTGCAATGGAATTCCCTGTGGTAGGGAAAGAACACAAAATTTAAGTACTCGCTTTTCACTTGGAGCCTATTCACAAAGCCTAAAAGGTGGGGGGAACTAAATGTCAACGATTCAAGGCTTTTTTTAACCAAGCTCTTGCTATGAAATGACCTTGGATGCTCCTCACCAACTCACAAACTTTCTGGTGCTATATAGACCATCACGAATACAATCTTGAAACACTAGAAAATCCTAACATGATTGCAATGAAAGGGAACATCTCCACCATCACAAAGCATGCCTATCACAAATATAAACAGCTCCAATAGGGGCTTACTTGGCAGATTGGCAATGCTAAGGTTGCTAATTTTGGGAAGATAGCTAGAATAGGTAACCCAACAGAACTCAAAACTATTCAAATCCAGTTTCAAGGACAGAATCTCAATAAAGTGGAGGCCTATTTCTCCTTCTCGACTGCTCAAAACCTATGTTGGTGTAATGTCCCCTTCTTAGCCCAGACAATCAGATGAGGAGATTAGCCTATTCCAGGGTTCCCGTAGGCTAGTGACTTTGGTTAGGGAGCCTATCTGGGTCATTTTCTAGGACTTACTATTTATAGTAAGTCAAGCAGGGGGATCATAGGCGATATTGGCCTGACTTTCCATTTATAGCCACTGCCAGTTGGAGCACCTAGCACATGGTATTTGGTTTCGAGATGGCCAGGTAATTATATGTCGAAGTATAAGTTAAATTAGATATTTAACTTATAATATTTAAATGGCTAAAGTTACTTTAATCTATTAAAGTGACTTCATGGAATTATAAATTGTAACTTAAAGTAAAGTGCTAGGATGGGTGCCCTTCGTGAGGAGACATGGAACTTAAGTTAATAAAACAAAATAATAAAATAATCTTCTTTTTGGGCGTTGGAGGCCAAGGGAGCAAAAAGGAAAAGTGAAGAGCTCATTTCATTCATTTATTCACTTTACAAAAATTGATATTGTCGTGCAAAACTTTGAAGCTTGGCTTTGAGGGTTTGAACTAGGGTTCTGCTAAGACGAAATCCTCCGTAGAATCACTCGCTTTGTGTTTGGAAGACAACATCAAGCGGGTTGTGGGAAGTCTCATCTAGGGGCTTCATTTGTGCTTCAGTTTGATATATTTTGGTGAAGATTCGAGGTGAAAATGGACATATCATATGTAGTTTTTGTGTGCAGCTGAGAACAAAGATTTGAGGGACAGATTTAAGTATTTGTGAAGAAGTTGCTTGCAGCTGTGCTTTCTTTTGCTGGTCGTACCAGTCAGCCACCAGGCCGTACCACATGTGCAGAGATGTTGGTGTTTGTGACAGCCGTTGGCATCCTTTGTTGAGGGCATATTAATTGTTGAAGACCGCTGATAAGATTTCAGTCATAACTAGTGCAAAGGGAGCAGATTTCAAAGTGTTCATTGCTGATATAGACACCTAGCTGGGCCGTACACCTCTACCAAGGACGTGGGTCTGCTACCAGTCCAAACACCCTAACTTGAGCTGCCTATTCCTTGTGTTTGGGGTCGATTTGGACCATAGAAGCTATTGATATTGTTTGATGTTAAAGACTCTTTCACTATTAATGTATTGAATGTGATTTTCCTTCATAGGAATACAAATGGGTATGCCTCTATAATTCATTTCGTGTGATTTTATGAACTGGGTCTCTGATATTTTGTTCATGTGTTATAGTTTTTTTGGGTTATTGCTATATGCATTATATTCCATTGTTGCAATGCAAAACAAACCATAGTTTCAAGACTCGGACTCGGCGCAAACTCGGCGAAGGTCACTCGGCTCAGGGCTTAGGACTCGATGCCTAGACTCAGCGCAGACTTGGCAAAGTGAAAAACCCAAGAAATTTAGAGATTTTTAAGGATTTAAAACTTGTTTCATGCACCCTTTATTAAATAAACCTTAAAGACACAATAACATCATCAAATAGAAGCTAATTGGATCACATACACAAGTATACATCGATCACATAAGTATAAATGCAAATTGTAGCTGAGCTGCTGAAGGAAATAGCACACTTAGATATATAAATATAGTCAAATGTATACAAAACTCATGGAATATAAAATTCATGACATCAAATGTTCCAAAAAAATATGAAGTATCAAAACAATAACTAGAAGTCTATGGCTCAGAGGAGTCTGCATCCTTCACCTTCCTACGAAGGCATAAATGGTAGGTCTTCAATGATGCAGCAGCCATAATCTCTGCCTGTGACTCCATGCCACCCTCACCAACATCAGTTGTGCCTGTGTCTGCTCATGCTCTATCCTCCTCCTTTGCCATGGCTACAGCCTCAGCCTCTCTATCTGTCTGGTCAACCCAATCAAGGTCCTCATCACTAAAGACAGGATCTGTAGCCTCAGTGATCCACTCAAATTGTGGATCGACCTCCTCTAGCGTGATTGGGGTGGAGTCATGATCAAAAATCTGTCTGTGTCTAAGTCGAAGGTTGTAATGTACACTAGATCATTCAACCTCTCCACAGACAATCTATTGCGCCTCTTGGAGTGTATGTGCTCAAACATACTCCAATTGCGCTCACAACCTGAAGCACTGCATGGCTGGCTCAATATGTGAATGGCAATCCTCTGAAAGTTTGGTGTTTTAGCACCAAACATTTTCCACCATATATCTGAGATGAGAAAAAGAAAAAAAATCAATCTCATTTCCAATTTTAAGTCTCAAGTTTCAACATTTAATAATAATATAAAAAGAGGAAAATTATGCCCTTAAATATATTTTTACTTGGCTGCAATGTTGTCCTACTCTCTTTGCACATTAGACGAGAAAAGAGGTCTCCTTGTGCACTAGTAAAGGCCTCTATCTCATGGACTATCTATCTAGTAACTATAGGCGCCATCCGCTCTATCACTGAGTAGAGCCCACCAAGAACCTCATCATCTGCCTTGAAATCAGGGCGGAATTGGAATGACGAATTTAGGAAATAAGCTGCTGCATGGAGGGGCTTGTGAAGTCGGTGCTACCATCTCCTATCAATGATCTCCCAAATGGGACGATACTTACCCTCAACTCCCCCATAGATAGATCTAATGGCCTCCTTGGCCCTATCCATGCCCTCATATATGTAGCCCATTGCGGGCTTCTCCCCATCAGCAACTCGTAGGAGAACTACCAAGGGCTCGGTGAACTGCAAATATTGTGAAACGTTAACTTAACATAAGTGTGAAAAAAAAATAAACTATAAAGTTAAAGTTAAACAAATAAAAGAAAAATATGAATAAAAATTAAAAGTTAAACATAATGTAGAATACTAGAATTAAATTTTACGATTACCTTCACAATTTTTGCAGCAGGTGTCCAAAAGCCTGGCTCATCATAAATGTAACTTGCCACTTCAATCCCTACGGCGGAAGAAGCATAGGTTGAGGAAGGCCAATCCTCAGCAACAAACATACGTTTCAAAGCTCCCTTTGACCGAATCAAGGATTGTAGTGTGATGAAATTTGTAGCAAATCTGGTGATGCCAGGACGAGCCAACTCCCTCACCCCTGTGTATTGCCTCATTAGGATAAGGACCCATGTGTGATTGTATATAAATTTGCAAATATTTTTGGCGATATCCACACATGTTTTGATCCATGGAAGCTTGCCAAAATCCTCCAATATGAGGTCAAGGCAATGTGCGGCACATGGAGTCCAAAATATTGTTGGGTGCCTCTCCATCAGTAGTCTACCTGCAACAACATAATTTGCTGCATTATTGGTCACTACTTGAACCACATTCTCCTCACCCACCTTAAATATGACTTCCTCTATAGCCTCACAAAGGCATGTGGCATTTTTTACATGTGTTGAAGCATCAATTGACTTGATGAACACGGTGCCACCTGAAAAAAGAAGCAAAATCAATGGTTCAATAAAACATAAATTAAAAATATTAATCGTTAAATCAAATTCAAAATTCAAATTATTCAATGCAATGAGGGAAGTACAATTACTTGAAGAGGAAACAAGAAAATTCAGCAACGTCCTATTTTTTCTGTCGGTCCAACCATCGGTCATGATGGTGCAACCCTTCTTGCTCCATACCAAGCGTTGCTCCTCTATTTCGGCTTTTACATCAGCCACCTTTTGTGTCAAAAGTGGGCCCCTTAAGTCATCTTCAATAGGGCCTTTGAACCCCGCCCCACAAATAGTTATGGCATCAACCATATTTTGCCAAAAAGGAGACCTAGCACATGTAAAATGGTGAGTTTAACTTTAAATTTGAATTCAACATACATCTAAAATTTAAATATAAAAATTCATGAGACAAAGAATCAAACTATAAATTTTAAAACAATCAAACAAAAAAGAATTCCCTGACTACATGGAATGGAATGGAATGGTGCAATAGTACCAAAAGTCTCCAATTGCTCGTCTAGCTGCATCATGTGCCTCCTTGTTCCAACCTGTGCTCTCAAGCGACGGTTGGGAACCAGGAGTAGTGCATGGCACAAAAAATGAATCCAACCTAGATTTACGAACTCTAGGACCAATGCTAATACTCTCACTAGCACTAGCACTAGCGGCAGCACTAGCACTAGCAGAAGCACTAGCACCAACAGTAGTACAAGCACTAGCACTAGGACGAAATGGAGGCTTGGAAGAAGCCTCTCCAACACCACCAATGCACGCCAACTCCTCCCTTTGCCTCTTTTTCACTTCTTTTTTCATTTCAGATGTTTCTAATTGTACTTGCACCTCGCGAACAACCTCAATAGGTGCATCTTTGCATCCCAAAGCATCATGGACGGGTATGCGTGCAAGATGGTATTTCAATCTATTAATGCCTCCATGAAAAATTGTTTTGCAATAGAAACATCTTGTCTGTCCTTTTTTTTGCCCTGAAAAATTTTTAGCATATTTCCAAGCTAGGTCCTTTCGAATTGGGTTTGAAGAGTTAGACATTGTGGAAAATATAATTTGAACTTGAAATCAAGGCTGCTGCAATAACACATAAATACAAAAAAAATGAACATTTGTGAATTCATTTATAATTATTAAACTAATGCAAAAAAAAATGTAGGGTTTGTTGATTGTTCCAAAACAAAAGGTAGGGTTTTTTAATTTGTTGAATGTTCAAAAAAAAAAAACTAGGGTTTGTAACTTTGTTCCAAAAAAAAATTGAAATTTTACAAAAAATGCAATTTTTGCTAAAAAACACAAATAAAACCAAACAAAATCAAGCTTACCTCTAATGAAACTTGAAATGAAATGCAAACTCCTTCCAATCGCTAGTAGAGAGCTCTAAATGCACCAACTCTAAGTATGAAGCTGCTCGAATGCGATTTGTTGATGGATTTTTCGTTTTACCTCCTTGCTGTTTGCCCTACAATGCACTCTTATTTTTCCTCACAACTCTCTTTTCTCCTCCTATTTTTCCAACAAAATGAAATGAAGTTACTTTTAGTGTAGTAGAGGCAATATAAGTTAAAAAAAATCAATTTTTGACTTGAGTTTTAATGTTTTTTTTTCACTTTTTATTCATGCCTGCGCCGGCCGAGTTTCAGGCCGGCGAGTTTTGGCGAGTTTTTCGCCGAGTCCGGGTCCGAGTCCCCAGGACTCGCCTTGACATGCTCGGCTCGCGACTCGCCGAGTTTCGAAACTATGAAACAAACACATGCAAAAGCCAACATAAACCCTAAACCAAAACAGTAGTGAGAAAACGAAAAAACATTGGCACAAAACCCTACCAGAACAGTGAATACTACAGTTGGATATGGAAAGATAAGGTGGACCCAAAAGTTGTTTCTGAACAACAAGTGAATTTACCTTCAAATTTAATAACCCAAAAGTCGATTCGACCTTTGAAGGCCAAAGACCAAATCAGATGGGTTTACACTACCTCTAGGGAATGTACAACATCAACATACATGGCCAGTTACACCCCAATCAAACAACAATCTTTGGGGGCACACATGCAACACATTTAAATGAAATTTGTTTTTTATGGATGACTCTTGACAACAAGATACTAACACAAGGCCAACTCAAAAAAAAGGGGTGGTGTGAGACCAAGTATTTGCTTGAACTGCCTCCAATAGGAGAAAACCGCAAAACATGTTTTCCTTGGGTGCCAAACAGCCCAAGATGTTTAGACACATTGTGCCTCCATGTTTCAGGTCAAACTAAATCCCACTTAACACATTTAGAGGAAGAATCAAAAACTTGTGCAAATAATAAACATAATGGCCACATGCCAATCCTAAAATTCATCCATAAAATAATCCCAAGTAGATCTCATGTATATGGAAAGAGCACAACTCTCAAATATTTGACAATGAATCCAACTCCAAGGTCTCCCCTTAGAATCATCAAAAACCAAATCATGGCCATGACCTACACTCTCATTAACAAGAATAGGGGGCACTTATCCTCATAAGACATCCACAACTTCATTATTGCTAGATGATGGGAAATCAAGGGCCAATACACAAGCAGCTTACTCACAATACACCCAAAGACCAGATGTACTCCTCCATCTAGTTGGATCAAATTAAATTTTGATGGAACCTCCAAGCATAACCTTGGCATGGCAGTCATGGGAGGAGTCCTTAGATCTTTCTCTAGACATTATGTGGTTTTCTATTTGTATTTCTTATGAAATCAAAGTAACAATATAGCCAAATTGTTATCTCTAAAAGGCGGGTCCACATTGCAAAGGAAATGAGAATTGAACACCTCATTATAAATTATTCTAAACTAATCATCAACCAAATTCAATATTACACTCAAAACAAGAATCCCTGATTCAATTAGCAAATTCATTTTGTTCTAGACAATGTAAAAATCCTTCTAAAAGAATTTCATGATGTCAAGCCCCATCATCAAATCAAATCCATGAACAAAATTGTGGATGGCCTTGATGGTAAAGCAGTCCAAAAAAAAAATTATTTGTATATTACCTGCATCTCTGTTGAAAGCCAAATATTTGTGACATCTGGAAAACGTTTTCGGATTTGTTTGGCAAGATTCATGTAGCTTCGAAATCCAAATATCTTCATTTCTGCTGCTTTGTCCCCAAGTCTAACATGTATGCTCAAAAGAGGCCTCGGAACCCAGGGCCTGTGATTAGCCCAGACATAGCGTTCAATCTCTGATTCAGATTTTGTAATAGGCACCTGTATGATAAAAACTAATGTTTCAGTATCATATCCTAATACAAGCACTCCAGTAAACAGAAGATGAATAAAATGCTAAAATATCAATTGTGATGCAACCATCATGATGTATAGCTACTACTTTTGGGTGTACAGTGGCTCCAAAGCTATAGAAATCAGCACTTCAGGACAGCCGAATAAAAGGTACCTTATGAAATATATTGAGCTTTAGACAAGAATAAACCCACCAAAGTAACTCTAAGGATGGTGTATTACAACTGGTCACTATATACAAGCATCAAAGAAGACAAATAGCAATCTTGAAATTGAAACTAAAATTAGTTCCCCCATCCTCTTCTTGCTCAGTATTCTAGTTTTCTTCCTCCTCCAAGATGATTGCAGGGCTAATGCACACATATGCAATGCATTTTAAACTGCAAGTATATGTATCTTACAACTCACAAAGCATATTTGCATGTGTGTGCCTTGAGTGACAGTGAGTGTGCAAGATAGTTCATGTGTCCTAAAGAGAGAAACAGACCTTTGGCCATTCAGGAGGTAGTGTCTGCAGAACCATTTTTGCAGCCTTCATTCCAAATGCTTGGTGGCGGGCAATGTTCAGCAATTTGCAAGTGTACTCAGTTTGAAATCTCATCAGATAACGCACAGCCTAGATTGCAACATAACAAATTTATTTAATAACTATCATTGCAGTAAATTTGTTAATTCTATAATGTACCTGACTAATTAATAAGTGCAAAAGTTGGGTCAACAAAGATACAGAGAAAAACCACCAAGTATGGTTTGCATAAGGCATTACATGAATCCAATATAAGGTAATCTCAGAATATTTTAGAGATTCTGGTCAAATATGTTTGGATATTCAAAGATGAATATTTTGATTTGAATTGAGCAATTTGTTGCTCAACAGTCCACAGAGATCACATATAAATTTATAATAGTCAAGATATATCATGGATCACAACAGATAGGCAAAAAAGACTAAATCATGAGATCAAAGATCTTAAACATTAGCTGATACTGAAAATTAAGTCAGCAACCAAGAATTCTTAGCAGTATTAATCTATACTAAATTGCTAGTAGAATGTTGCAAAAGACAAGATAAAACAGTATACTATATAAGAAAATATTTTTTTGTCATATCATATGCATAGCAATGAAGAGACTCAAAACCATGTCTTGTGGCAACCAAGAACCGTCATGCTAGGTTTTGAATTGAAATATATTAGAAAAGTAGAATCCAGTGAAACAACTGCTGATATTCAATAGGTATGTGTCTAGCCCTGAATTAGTGTTTCTAAAGAAGCAAAAGATAAATCAAATGGTGTGAAAGAATTTGACACAGATAACAAGGAAATGGAATGTAATAACCCACCCCTTATTGTTTTCTGTGGTTTAGTTGAACCTGGTGCGTTTTGGTGTTTTTTGCATATGACATAGGACTTGCATGCATAGATATTTTCAATAATAACAAAAAATAACAATACCCAGTTGCTTATATTTAAAGAAAATGCATAATAGATCAATTATGGACAATACGCATATGAAGGAAAGAGTGTAACATTAAAAATCTTGCATACCCTTTGGCTGATATAGTAATACAATGCTGGGAATGACTGTTACAGCAGCTCAAAGACATTAAATCCCGTTGTTATTCATCAAACTTCATTTCTGGTTCATTTGCAATACAAGACAGCAACATCTACAAGGTTGGCGCCCAAGAAATGGCCACAAAGTATGCATAAAACTCTAGGCGAAGGTCCCTTGAATGCTCACGTCCCCTGCAGGCTGGTACGGCCTCTAACAACATAAAATGATCTTTCACACTTAATACAACATCCTTTCTGCTCAATAATGTCTGAAATCTGATGCTGGGCTGTCCACGTCCAAGTGGGAAGAAGAACCAAAGAGAATGCCTTCACAATAAACACAAACCCCCTCACAATGGTACGGCACGTAGCTGGAACTGTCCGGCCAGTCTAAGGAGCTGAATCCACCTCAAATGATCACCAAAATCAAGTCTACAACTTGCAAAATATTCTCAGATATTTCCACAAAATTATCATACCAAAATACTCAAAATATCTCAATGAAAATCACTCCGCGACAAGTATGCAATCAACCATTGAAGCACAATTGTGACCTCTGAAATGAGATCACCACAAACACCCTAGAGATGTCTTTCAACCCCGCAAGTGCTCAAATCAATGAAGGATTTTGTCTTCACAAGTTGCTAGTTCAAACCCTTGGCACAGCCAAAGAACAAAACTCATTCAAGAAAAGTATGTAATGGTAAGCGAAGAATGACTTCACTTTTTTCTTTTATTCCTTCCTTGCCTCCAAACGCCACTTTTGGGAGATTTTAATAATCTAATATTTCTTTTTCTTATGCCTTGAGCGCCCACAACATAAAAGACATGACTTTATCATTTTAATATTCATTAAGTCTCCACCTTATAATAAAGTCACTTTATTAAAAGATACACTAAGTTATATATTTAATTTAACTTAGATATATCGATTAATAAATAATAATCCAAACGGTCTCTGCAGGTGAGATCCGTAGTACCGCTGAGCTGGCCAATAGAATAGAGACTAATTTCAAGACCGTTGCACCGACTCGCACCGAGTCCCGTGAGCCCCTGCTAAAAATAGTAAGTTTGGCCAAATGGCCCAAACTCACTCCAGAAAGTGCCAAGTGTGATATCCCACCAAAAGATGTCCAAATCCTCTCCAGAAAAGCTGACTGAGCCTCGAAGAACCAGATCATTGTGGGTCCCCTAACCACCTTTGTTAGTCTACGGAAACTCGAGTAGTAGACTAACCTCAAGAGCTATGCTGCTTAGGAAGGGGACATTACAGTCCGCCCTCCCCAAAATTGCTTGCCCACAAGCAATTTCAATTTGGGATGCTGTAAGATCTACTCATTTTCCCATGTCACATCCTCTACCGGAAAATTCTTCCACTTCACCAGGTACTCCCTGATAACCCTCTTCTGCAAGGTGCGCTCTCTGGTGTCAATAATGGCCTCAGGAACAAGAATCAACTTCCCCTCATCCAAAAGGGGTAACTCAGTGGAAGGTATCACATTGTGTCCCAATGCCTTTTTGAGGCGAGACACGTGGAAAACATTATGCACTTTGCTTCCCGTTGGTAACTCTAACTCATAAGCCACCTCTCCTATTCTCTTGGACACCCTAAAAGGTCCATAATACCGTGGCTTAAGTTTCTCTGCACCACTCTTTTTGAGAGTGGATTGTCTATAAGGCTGCAACATTAAGTAAACCATGTCACCCACCTCAAAAGAACACTCAACCCTGTGTTGATCTGCATTTTGTTTCTGTTGATTCTGCGCCTTCTAGATGTTCTCCTTCAAGGACTTCATGATGTCTTGGCTTTCCTGTAGTAAGTCCTTGGCCTTAGGCACTCTACTGTCCCCGAATAACATATCCAAGAAGTTGGGAGCATCATACTCGTAGAGAGCCATAAAAGGTGACATCTGAATAGACATGTGGTAAGTAGTATTATAACAGTACTCCCCCAAGTGCAACCACTTAACCCATGCCTTCTACTGCCCTGCAATATAATTGCAGAGGTATCCTTCCATCCACTTGTTAACAATTTCTGTCTGCTCATCTGTCTGTGGGTGATAGCTAGTGCTAGGAGTGAGTTCAGTCCCACTCAATCTGAAGAGCTCCTGCCAGAAGTGACTCATAAACTTACTATCTCTGTCACTGACTATGCTCCTTGGCAGCCCATGTAATCTGAATACCTCTCTAAAAAATAGATCTGCAATCTGTGTTGCCGTAAATGTGGCTGAGATCGCAAAGAAATGAGCAAACTTTGTTAACCGATCAACCACAACATAGATACAGTCCCTACCTTGGGCCTTCGGCAAGCTCATGATGAAGTCCATAGAAATAATTCCCATTTCTGGTTAGGAATGGGTAGGGACTGTAGTAGACCAACTGGAAAGGAATGCTCATGTTTATTCTGCTAGCAAGTGGGGCACTCTCTAACATATTTCAACACTTTTGTTTTGAGCTCTTTCCATGTAAATCGCTCCCAGATCTGTCTGTATGTTTTGAAGTATCCCGAGTGACCAGCTGTAGGAACATCGTGGAAGGCTCTCATGACCTTCTTCATCACCAATCCTGGTACCAACAAGATCCTCCCCTTGTAAATGATTAGATCATTTACAACTGTATACCCGTTGTCCTGAATAATACCATCAATTATCCCTGTGGCCCACTTGTCCTTTGCATACTCTGCTAATATCCACTCTCTCCAATCAGCTATAATCTCTCCCAAGGAACACAAGTGTGGTCTTCGTGATAGGGCGTCAGCTACAATGTTTCTCTTCCCTTTGACATAAACTACGTCAAAGTCGTAGGCTTGCAACTTGCTAACCCACTTCTGCTGTTTGTCGTTGAGGTCATGCTAGTTAAGGAAATGTCTAAGGCTGTTGTGATCTGTTTTCACCACAAATTTGCTCCCTACTAGATATTGTCTGAATTTAGCCAAAGCATGCATTATGGCTAACATTTCCTTATCGTAGATGCTATAACCTCTCTCTGCACCCCTCAATTTCCTACTCTCGAAAGCAATCGAGTGCTTATCCTACATCAGCACCGCTCCTATGCCTCCCCCTGAGGCATCACACTCAAGCTCGAAAGGCTTGGTGAAATCTAGTATGGCCAATACCGAACAAGAACTCATTATCTGCTTGAATCTGTCAAAACACTATTGTGCTCCGTCAATCCAAACAAATGCCCCCGTCAAATCTGTCAATGGAGCTGCACTGTGAAAACCCTTTGACGAATTGGCCGTAAAACCCACATAAACCAAAGAATCCCTTGAGCTATGAGAGATTCGTGGATGGTGGCCAATCAACAATAGCTTGGATCTTATCCGGATCCACTCTGACTCCCTCGGCACTAATGATGTGACCCAGATAAAGTAGCTCAATCATGCCAAATTCGCATTTTGACTCTTTGGCATATAGTGACTCTCTCTCCAAGATACTCAATACCTCCTCAATGTGTTGGAGGTACTCCTCCCAGGTCCTGCTAAAGATCAAGATGTCATCAAAAAATATGAGGACAAACTTCCTCAACTGCTCCTGAAAACCCTGTTCATACAAGACTGAAAGGTGGCTGGAGCATTGGTCAAACCGAAAGGCATAACCAAAAACTCGAAGTGCCCATAATGGCAACGGAAAACTATCTTCTCCACATCCTCCTCTCTAACCCGAATCTGATGATAATCAGATCTCAAATCGATATTGGAGAAGTAGGATGCCCCATGTAACTCATCAATGAGCTCATCTATATACGCGGGATGGGGTACCAGTTCTTAATGGTCTTGTTTAGGGCCTTGTAATCGATACACATCCTTAGCATGTCACCTTTTTTTTTGACCAAAACAACTATAGAGGCAAAAGGGCCCTTACTGGGTCTAATGTGCCCCATCTCAAGAAGCTCTTTGATCGTCTTCTCTATCTCATCCTTCAACCTCTTTGGATGTCTATAGGGGGTAATGATAAACGGCTTGGCCCCCTCCTTGAGCTCAATCGCGTGCTCTATGCCTCTATCAGGAGGCCTCCCTGGTGGTATACTGTTGAATACCTTGGTGTGCTTGGTTATCAACTTCTGAATGTTAGGGTGATAGCTATGTTTCGGCTGCTCAATAGTTGTAGACATGATAACACACTCGACAACCCACTCCACTTGATCATGTCTGAGTAACCTCTCCATCCTCCTAAGAGATACACCTCTAAGTCCACCATCTAACATCCCCCTGAGCACATGTTTCTTCCCATCTACCTCGAATTTCATCTCCATGGTTCGTAAATTGAGGTAGAACTCTCCAATTGCATGAAGCCACTTCATGCCAAGAACTACGTCCATATCTCCCATGTTGACCACATAATACTCAGCCTAGAACTCATAGTCACTTAACTTAATAGTTAAGTTCAGGATTCGCATTTTGCAAGTAATAATAAAACCATCTGCTACTCTGACCTTGAATCCCTCGAACTCCTCCGTCTTGAGTCTTCTTCTTGCCACAAGACCCTCATCGATGAAATTGTGAGTAGCCCCTATCCTGAAAGAACCCTCTTTCTGAATAGCAGAAAGGTGGGCAGTGGGTCTGTCATCATCTTGCTCACCCTGTAACTCCTCTGCTGCACTATTCGCACACTATCCTCCGAGTCAGTGTCTTGATCTGACTTTTCTGAAGCGGTCTCCTCGGTTGAATAGTATTCAATTTGTTTCTCTTGCCCCTTCATAGGGAACTTATGATTGGGGTCCCATGGACCCTTACATTTGAAACACAGTTTCTTCCTCTTGTACTCATTTAGAGCATCATCATCAAGTCTAATGGCTAGTTTCTTCTATTGGTTTGTGTCTCGATGATGGTAATTTTTATCCTTCTTGGGAGGGAATGGTAATTTTTATCCTGATGAATAGGTGAGTGACGATTTCTTATGTCAATGAATTGCTTTATCCTTTACATCTATTTCTTGAAGGAGTCACTACCCTTCTTGGCCGCCTTTTTCGAGAATAATACTTTACCTTTGAGTTGATTGTTAGATTTTTTTTCCTATTGATGGTTCCTTCACCAGGAAATGATTCCCCTTTTATATTTTATTGTTAAGGAAGTCCTACATTTGAAGGGTCACACTTTTCGTATTTGGGGTTTCGTCTTTTCTCACATCATCATTATTCTTGAGAGCCTAATTTAATTTACTTCGTAAAATCTCTTAGGGTTCTATTCTCAATTGAATTCTTCAATGATGTTTTGGATGTCTTTCTCAAATGAATTGTTCTCTCCTTTTATATCTCAATTTTGAGGGAGTCACACTTTTTCACTTCACTAGTTACAACTCTTCATTATTACATAAGTTAATTTGTTAGTGCTTCTCAACCCAAGAAGCATTTGACAAATAAAGCTTTAATAGATTTGGCATTTTCATAATTTTTTTTTTGCATAAAGTAATCTTAAACATACATAGAGTAAACTTGTTGAAGAAACATTAGACATGAAGCAAACACAGAGATATACCTAATACATGAAGTGTACGTGATACACAAAGTATACACGTAGAACACAAAGCATGAAGCATATGTAATATACGAAGTATACACATAAGTACATGTGAAGCATGAGGCATACACGTAAATACACGTGATACACGAAGTATATGTAAGACACAAAGTATACGCATAAATACATGTAATACACGAAGCATATACGCACTACACGAAGTATGCATAAATACATGTAATACAATAAGCATGAAGCATACATGAAATACACAAAGTATACGCATAAGTACATGTAATACAAGAAACATGAAGCATACACGTAATACACGAAGTATACGCATAAACACGCGTAATACACGAAGCATGAAGCATATCCGCACTAGAGGAAGTATGCATAAATACATGTAATACAATAAGCATGAAGCATACATGAAATACACGTAGTATACGCGTAACTACATGTAATACAAGAAGCATGAAGCATACACCTAATACACGAAGTATACACATAAACACACGTAATACACGAAGCATGAAGCATACACGTAACACACGAAGTATGCACATAAATATACGTAAGTCACGAAGCATACACATGAATATACATAAGTCATTAACTATACACTTGAATACACGTAAGTCGTGAAGTATACACTTAAATACACGTAAGCATAGTTGCAAGACTCAACAAAAACCCGGCGAGTTTTTTAAAACTCACGAATCTTTTTCAAAAACGAGTTTTTGGAGTATTTGTATGCGTCGAGTTTTTGGAAAAAACTCTCAGAGTTTTTGGAAAAAACTCTCAGAGTTTTTGCCGAGTTTTTCTCAAAAGCTCGCGCAACTGCATTTAACTCAGACAGTGTATTCAAAAGGCATTTTAACTTGTTTTTTTCATTCATTTGGAAACTCTCACTTAGCAAAAACACTCTCCAAAGCATTGTGCACCTATTTACAGCGATTTTGCATCAAGGAGACGAGATTTGAAGAGCATTTTCATCGAATTTCGAAGGCAAATTGGATTCCCAGGTAGGTTTTCTGATTTTTCTTATTCTTTCTTTTTTTTTTTAATTTTTTCTTCATTTTTGTTGATTCTATGTGAATTTGTATTTAGTATTTACTTTCAGTTTTACAAAAACAATTTGCTATTTTCATTTTGTTTCAGACTATCAGTATCAGCGTATTGAGCATTCCACATGAGGATGCAATTTTGTATCTAATTTTCTTTGAAATCAATCAAATATAACTAGACTCAGCTTGTTTCTTCTATGTACTCATTTTATTGACTCATTGGATGCATCTCATCATTGAATTTTGCAAAAAAAATGTGTTTTTAATTAAGTTTAAGCAATTTTTTAAGTTGCCAAGTTTTTTGCCGAGTTTTTTCTGAGTTTTTGCTGAGTTTTTTCCGAACCGTACTTTTCGGGCTTGCCGAGTAAATACTTTTGCCGAGTCTTGCAACTATGCACATAAGTCACGAGGTATACACTTGAATACACGTGAGTCATGAATATACACTTGAATACACATAAGTCATGAAGTATACACTTGAATACACGCAAGTCATGAAGTATACACTTGAATACACACAAGTCATGAAGTATACACTTGAATACACATTGCATCAACTATCATTCACAGGATGGCAGGAAGGATGCTCTGATACCATTTATAATGTCCCTTTGCCTAAATTGCCCTAGAAATTCAAATGCCACAAGTTAGGTTTAGAGTTTATGATTTACCACTTAGAATATTTTTAAAATTGCATAATTCTTGGACTTGAGTTCTACAGTCATAACATAGGAAAACATATACAAAATATAGATATACAAATATACATCTTTAACCATTAGGGTTAGACAAGATTACATTGCATTCAAATTCATGTAAACAATATCAATATAGAGAGATTCATTACCATGCAGCTAACTCAGTTTGTTTACAAAATTCAGTCATAGAAGAGGATGGTGCAGGGAGGCAGGGCAGGGTGCCTTCAGTCAACAGCTCTCCCTCCAAGCAATCCCCTCACTATTCTTCTTTGACTGGTGAACTTGAATTTGTCAATAAACCCTCAACATGGAGATTAGGAGGAGAATTCTGCCCTTGGGTGCCTTTAGCCGTTCTCTCCCTGTCACAGGACAGTAGGGTGCCCTACTAGTTGTTCTCTCCCTACCTGTCAATGTAAAGGGTGCCTTTAGCTATTTTCTCCCATAGTGCATATTTCCTCCTTGTCCATGTCGACAGTTTAGTGCAAATATTTTATGTATTTTTATATATGACAGTGATATGCAATGAGTAAAGATAATTGACAATCAATAATGATCTGACCTGATGTTTCTTATTTTATTTCTGCATGTATATTCAATAATGATTCTTATTGAACTTCTAGTTCAATTCAAGATTGGCAATGTATCCCTTTGCTGTCCACAATAGTCTATATGACTAAATATATATAGCTCTGCAAATGGAATTCGAATGTCTGCTACTATATTCAATAACCAATGATCGATTCCTCTATTCTGCATTTCCTCTCCCAAATAATAAGTCTTGATCCATTTTATATCTTCTCTTGGAAAGAAGAGTCACAATCTTTCATATGGATCGCTGCTTTTAGAAAGAGACACAACCCTTTATAACCTTTGTCATTTGATAAACCATATTTTAATTTTAATTCAATCATTCATTAACCAAGCCACAGATGTGAAAGTAATCTTTATTTTATAACTTCTATGAACTTCAAATCCATTCGCTACTATTTCTGGGAGACAGCTTCTGACGCCATCTGTAGTTCTGTCCCCTTTAGACCCTCGATTCCCTTCTTGTTGATGTGATGAAGTGGAAAGAGAGACCCACCATATGCCTTTACATATCATGATTCATATCATTTCATAATATAATAAATAAAACTCATCTCTTCATCTGTTGATCGTTCCTCTCTTTACGGTCTTAATACTCTTGATAATGATCACAGTCTTTTCTCAATGCCAACGTCTCACTTCATAGTTTTTATCTTAAATAAGATAATCTTTTATGATCGCTGCCTTTTATGTTATTTAACATATCTTTATACCATATGTTAATTGGTCCTTTATATGTTTCCAATTCGCTGCTCTCTCAAATGGTTGATTTAAGTCGACCAACTCTTCCTTCATGTGATCGTCGTCTTAATGTATGTGTAATTTCCAATTAAAATCATCTCCTTCTTTGTATCAAAAGTGATCAGCTTATATACTAGAAAGGTGGCATCAAACAAAATTACAATTTAAATCTTTAATTTGAATTCTATCTACTCAAAGGGGAGTCGGCTCATAGGGGGAGGGGGCATGACATATTATTATATTATACTAAAATTAAAAAGTTTAAAATTTAAATACAATCTATATTTATAACATAAATTTAATTAAATTATATAATATATTATATAAATAATAATATTATAATTATAAATACAGTTTATAAATTTATAATATAAATTCAATTTAATTAAATTTAAATACAATCTATAATATAAAATTTAAGTTATAAAATTATAAATATAACCATATTATATAATATATTATAATAATATTTCAATAAATATAGTCGATAATTATATATTATTATTATAAATATATTATATTATGGTCCTAAGTTTATAGTATATAAATATATAATATAAAAAAAAAGTATAATTTATAATTATTATACTATATAGTTGTATAAAAATAAATATTAAAATTATAAATATATGATGTAGATTAATTATTAAATAAACAAATAATAAATATAAAAAATAAAATACATACTATATTGTATAGTTATACTATAGTAAAAATATAAAAACTAGATAAAAATTAAACAAACAAATTAATTAAACCTACCTGGTTCTTGATGCCTGGTCATCCTCCCGTCGCAACAAAAAACGCCTTCCTTCTTCCTCCTCCAGGAAGCGCCGCAAACTGGTCTGGTCACGTTTTGGAGTTTTAATCCTTTGGTGGCGGCAAAGTTGCATACAAAACAACAAAAAAATGCCCCTATTCAAAATTCTTTAGAAAATGCCAAAAACGGGAGGAAATGAGACGAAAGGTTTTTGGCATAAGAAAATCAAACCCTGGAGGATTCCGCAGGGTACCCAGGGCGTACTTGATTTCGGGATGTACCTGTACCTAAAATCGCCAGTCTAGGGTGCCGATTTGACTACTTAGGTAAAAACCCACACCAATTTTTTTTTTACAATAAGATGCAAATGCAAGTCGCTGCACTTTTTGATCACCAAGATCCCAGTGTGGGCAAGGCGAGAGCATACGTTGTTTGGATAACTATCTATCTGAATGAATGCACTACTATAAAGTAAAGGTGGCAGAGCCGACCCAAATCTACACCTCTTCAACAAACAAGTATGCTTTGATATGCAGAAGCCACTGGTAGATTACAGCAAGTCTAATCAAGCCAAAATGGCTGAGTGCTATGCAAACTGGATCAATGCCAAAACGGGCTATGAAGATGCAAGTGAGTCTAGCGGTGAACTGACCAAGACCTTCAATGTTGAAATGCACATAACTGGTGGTAGACCATCCAGTTTTACAATATTATGATCATGCAATGCAATACTATCTTGCGGTACTACCTTCCAGAGTTACAATAACTATGTCAAATGCATGGCTAATATGTATTGCCTCAGAACAACTACAACACAAAACTGAAATCAGCTAAAGCATAACAATTTACTGCTACAAACACCCAAATTAGTCTATATAATCAAAAAATCATGAATAAACATGCTAACAGAGGCTAAGAAAACTAAAGCAACTGGATCACCACACTGAAATGCTGATAAAAAACTACAACAAATGACTGAAACTGATCATACTACACTAACATCTGAATACTGCTCAAAAACTGCCCAAATTGAATTGTACAGCCCTTCATATGACTATACTACCTCCCCCAAACTCCTTCCAAACTGTTGAATTGCACATTGAAACTATACAGCCACAAAAGAACATAGTACGACACCTTT
The DNA here is from genome assembly GCA_027924645.1 of Cunninghamia lanceolata. Classification (NCBI taxonomy): domain Eukaryota; kingdom Viridiplantae; phylum Streptophyta; class Pinopsida; order Cupressales; family Cupressaceae; genus Cunninghamia; species Cunninghamia lanceolata. Next base: position 277,791 of record BSBN01001622.1, on the reverse strand, counting down.
AATACTTCCAGAAATTGGTCAAAAGGAGCAGCAACCAAGTTGTTGTCTTCACACACATCTGGACATGAGGTACGGCCTGCAAACTTAATATATATCTTCTCTCAATGTGTACGTCCAGTTAGAACAGACTAGTACGGCATGCAACAATGCTTAAATCAGTGATTTTAATTAGTTATGATGGCTGCAACAGATACAGCTAGTAGTAAGGAATGTACGGCCTGATGCTAGAAAGGTACAGCCCCCTATAAAGCACTTCAAAAAGAACACAAAGATCAACCAGAAACAATATCAGCATATGCAATGAATAAAGGTTCACCCGGAACTTAGAAAACATCAAATATCTCCATGATAAATTGAAAACTAAAAATATGTAATGTCCCCAATTTCAGGTTCTCTTGCAGTGTAGTTGGCACTGACCTTATGGATGTGTGTCAACATTATCAAAGGGGTTATTTAATTATTCCAATGAGCTCAGATGATCTGGAGGACTCATATGCCACTTTCTGGGGTGATTTCCAACTTCTGGTGTGCTCTCCAAGAATCTTGGAGAGGGCGTCTATTTATAGTAAGTCGCCCAATTGGCTCCATTTATCATTATTGTCATCGGGATCACTCCAGTGCAGTCAGTTTTCGATTCCAATGCATTCCAACAGTTTCCGCAAAATGAGTGTATTAATGGCATTATTTTAATTAATTTACTAAGGTCGCCAAATATTATTTGAAATATTTAAAAAGCACCTTAGTGTTAGTGTTGTGGAAACTAGTTTATGTTGTTTTTTGAATGATTTGGGTGTGCTGGTTAAGTGTTTTTTCAGAGTTGCTACAGTGTTACAGTTCTGCTACAGCACAGATTCAGTGATATCAACTTCATATCAGACCTTCATCTTCAGTTTGGTGACTTTTCTATGGTATATTTTCAGTGTTTTCAGTTGTAGACAGTTTATGCATGCTTTCTATCATGTTTCCTTGCAATTTCAGAGTGATTTGTATGCTGCAACAATGATAACATATTGAAATCAGAATTATAAGTTGATATTGTAGCCTCTATATTTCATTGTATTTACTTTACGTAATTGCAATATCTTGTGTTTGTAATCCCTAGATGGTAGTACCGCCATGGGTCACTTCATGATGCATTTCATATTGTAAATTGGTCGGTTCGCCGCCAATAATTTATAGCATTCATGTTTCGGCCCTTTTGGCATGAACAACTTGCTATATCAACCATTTTGGTTTGAGCAAGTTAGACATTCTGTCAGTGGCTTGCATACACGCAATCCGCCAAAGAGGTGTTGACCAGGCCGACTTGCCGCCTTGCATACCTTCATTCTGTTGCATCACGCACTCCACTGAATAAGTGTATCTGCAGTCAACTTGCCGCCTAGTGTGTTCATATTGTGTTAAAACAACCACTCCGCTGAAGAAGCGTAGATTGTGGACGAGGTGGCCGCCTAGTGGTTGCAGTGAGCATTGGTAGCTGCATTGGGTAGTTGTGTGGATTCCGACACACCATATGCTCTCACCTTGCCCATCTCGGGATCTGAGTGAACAAAAAGTGTTGAGGAAATTGTGTGTTTGCACCTTGCTTATTGTTGCCAATTTCAAAAAAAAAACAGAGTGGTGATTACATTATCCTAAGTATCTTGTTATGAGCTGCAATCCACTTGAAGAAATTAATTTTGGGAATCAAATTGTGGTTCCAAATAATTCTCCAATTTGATTCAAACCTCAGAAAATTGAGGAGCAAGGCGTACCCAGAAGCAACAATATAATTCCCTATTATGAACAACTAAATGGAAAGAATTGCCCCAAGAAGTTTGTTATCAGTAGAAAAATAATCCCCAAAGTTCCTCCATCTAGTGTTAAGACCATAGTTGAAAAACTCGGACTTGGCGATTACTCGGCAGACCCAAAAATTTTAAAAACTCGGGACTGGGCAAAAACTCTGGGAAAAACTCGGCAATAACTCGGCAAAGTTATGGAACATCAAAAATACATTAATTTTTAAAAATATGCTTTAAAAACATGCATATTACTGAATTTATGCATATTATTGATTTCCCCTGCTATACGTACTATATATATATATGATAAAAAATTAAAATATTAAATATAAATATTGTATTAATATAATAATAATAATAAATAATATATTATATTAAATTTTAATAAGAGACACGTTGCTATAATATATTATAATATAATTATATATTATTATTATAATATATTATAATAATAAAAATATATATATTTTATAATAAATAATAATATATTATATTAGAAATATTAAAAATATATATATTTTTATTATTATAATATATTATAATAATAATATATAGTAATATTATAATAAATAATAATATATTAATAATAATATTATTATATATATTTATTAATATATAATAATATATATGTGCTTATTACTAACTTAGTACGTTGGTTACTTTAATATATAAGTTATATATTATTATTATATATTAATAAATACTAACTTAACTTAGTAATAATAATATATATAAAGTTACTTAGTAACTTATTATTATTAGCCGATAGGGTTTTATACGTGAGCATTATAGTGCTTGCAATTGTCTCACACTGTAAAAAAAAATTCACTCCAGAAAATTTTCTAAACTCATCGGGTTGTTCCTATCGCCGTATTCCTGAATCCTTCGTATTTAAAATTGGAAAAAATCGTAGACCCTGTGCCGTTTCCAAATGAAAATTGTTTAACCTTAAATTTTAGGGTAAAAAAAAATTGTTTTAAACCAGATTCGGCGAGTTATACCCTGCGGACACAATTTTTTGATGAATTTTAAGCGACTTTTATGATAAAAATTGCAGCAAGTTTTTTGAAAAAATCGTGACGAGTTTTGTTATGAAAAACTCGCGGCCAGTTTTGGCCCACGTGTACTTGCGAGTTATGCGAATTTTTGGTTATTTTTTCAACCCTGGTTAAGACCATCCTTAACAACATACCCTTCCAAAAAGATCCCAAAAAGGTTTGAAAGAGGGCTGAACCAACTGAGAAAAGTTGTTAAAAGAAGAAAGAGGGATAAAATCCATCCAGATATCTTCCTAGAACTTGATCTTATCCCCCACTTCACCTTCCATCTAAGACCCTTATGCAGTAGCCCCCTAGTCTTGATCAAATTGTTCCATATGACAAAGCCCTTGGGAAGATTAGAGGAGTTGAAATGAGTAACATCTCTATTTTGAAGATATTTTACCTTCATAATAAGAGTCCAATCTTTGCTATCCTTAACCAAGCTCCAGCCGACCTTGGCCATAAGAGCCTTATCAAACAATTGAATTTCCCTTAGCCCCAATCCCCATTACCTTTGGGTTTACAAACAACATCCCAACTTACTAAGGAAAATCTTTTCTTCTCTTCCAACCCAATCCAAAGAAACATTTTTTGAATTTGCTCAATTTCCTCTTCCGTGAACTTTGGAATCTTGAACAAGTATAGAAAATAAACTGGAAAACTTTGAAGGGAACCCTTCAACAATTTAAACTTACCGGCTTGGCTCAATAGTTTACCTTTCCATCCGGCAAGTTTTCTCTAAATGTGTTCCACTATACCATTCCAATAATTTGGAGGAATCTTCTTCACAGAGAGAGGCAGGCCCAAATAAGTGGCAGGTAATTCAGCTCTCACACAACCCAAAACATTAGCAATCTTCTACTGCAAATAAGTTCCAGTATTAAATAAGTGAGCACACTTTTCTCATAGACTATATGTTGCCCTAAGACTGCAGCATACTTGTTCAACACATCCTTCCAAACATGGGCTTCAACCAGAGTAGAATTACCAAACAAGATAGTGTCATCAACAAATTGTTGGTGAGACGAAGAGTTTAAAGTAGTGGTTGACTTCACACCAATCAAAATGCATGAGAATCAATAAGTTTAGAAATATTTCTACCAAGCGCCTCAACCACAATGATTCAGAGGTAGGGTGAAATAGGATCCCCCTGCCTAAGGCCTCTCCCACTACTAAAAGACCATTTGGGAATACCATTTATGATGACAGAAAATTTAGGAGTGGAAACACAATCTTGAATCAACTGAAGCATTTTACCCTTGAAACCAAACTTTCTCAAGACAACAAACAAAAAATCCAAGGAAAGTCTATCATTAGCTTTCAAAATATTCAACTTAAAAGCCATACCTTCCCTCTTGCTTTTCTCCATAGAATGAAAGACCTCGTGGATAGTAAGAACTGCATCAAGAATTTGTCTCCCCGAAATGAACCCTTTTTGATTTTGTGATATAAGCTTGGAAAGGAAAGGCTGAATATGAAAAACCAAAATCTTGGAGAAGACCTTATAGATAGTATTGCTAAGGCTTACAGGTCTATAATTAGATATGGAAGTAGCATCCCCCTTCTTTGGGAAAAGAACACTTAAAGTTTTATTAAGTTGCTTCAGCAGTCTTCCTAATTTAAAAAATTCTTTGGCAGCAGTAGTAACATCCTTTCCTATAATATCCCAAATTTTCTAGAAGAATGATGGAGAGAATATATTATTATTATAATACTAAATAAATATTATATAGTATTAAATCATATTATTAAATATATAATCCGTTCATGGCACAATGTAATAGTTAAATCATGGCGGCGTTATCCTTGCCACTAAGGTTACAAACCCCCGCTGGGTCGTTGAGCTTGCAGGGCTTTGAGCCCCTACTAGGCCGTTGAGCTCGCGGGTTTGAATCATTCACCCTTCTTGATTCAAACCCTCGCTAGGCCACTAAGCTTGCAAGCTTTTAACCCCTTGTGGGTTGCTAAGCTCGCGAGTTTGGACTGTTGCGTTAATGCTAAGTATTCATGCCAGGGATGAGGTCCCTCGTTTGTGGCCTCGCTTGGTTCAAGATCAAGCTAAAAATTCCCCATTCAACTAGCAAAAAAATATATATTTAAATATATAATAATAATATATATAATAAATTAAATAATATATATAATATTTATTATTATATATTTAATCTATATATGCATATATAATATTATATATGCATTGTTGTACCCGTACCAACAACTTAGACAAAAAGTGTGCAAACTTGCGAAATCTCTCTGTAGTTTGAAACAAGCTCCTAGAGCTTGGTACATCAAGATCAATGAGAATCTCCTCAAACATAGATTCACCAAGAATCGTTATGATCTCAATCTCTACCTCAAAGAGCAAGGGGAAGATTGTGATTTTGATAGTATATGTCAATGATCTAGTCATCACTAGGAGTTCTTAGCAAATGACTAAAGGAACAAAGAATAATCTCAAATGATCATTCGACATGACAAATCTTGGAATCTTGTATTATTGTCTTGGAATTTAAGTGTGGCAGAAAAAGAATCATTTTTTTGTATCTCAAATGAAATGTGCCAAGACATTGCTTGAGAAATTCAGGATGGAAGATTGCAAGCTCATGTCAACACCAATAAAGATAGGATTGCAACTTTCCACAAACATGATCCATCACCTCGAGTGAATGCTGCTCTTTATCGCCAGTTGATTAGGAGTCTCATTTACCTGACCTACACCAAATCAGATATCAGTTGTGCTATCAATTTTTTTTCCAGGTTTATGTAGGAACCTAAGGTTTCACACTAGAAAACAGCAAACCAAGTTTTGAGATACATCCCTGGTACAGTGGAGTATGGCTTGGAACATAAACAAAATGAACATTTTTCTTTGCAAGGATAAACAGATGCAAACTATGCAAGTTCTTTGGATGGCAAGAAGTCTACTTTAGGCTTTGTTTTCTTTTTGGGATGTGGTCCGATATTATGGGGGAGTATAAAGCAAACCATCATTATCCACTCTTCCACAGAAGTAGAATATTGTGTCGCAAGTAAAGCTATTTGTGAAGCGATATGGTTACGTCATAGCTTGATAGGAATGATTGTACCTGAGACACAACTTGACAATTCTATTTGCGACAATCAAGGAGTATTGGAACTTGTTTGTAATACATTTTTTCAAGAGTGCACTAAACACATCAAGGTTCAATGCCACTACATCCATGAGCATGTGCAACAGCAGAAAATTCAGCTTCAATATTGTTCGACTCAAACACAGCATGCAAATGTTTTCACAAAATCTCTTGCTGCCGTCAAATTTGAAGCTTTCAAGAGCTTCTTGCTTTGTACTCTTGAGAAAATGTAGTAAGAGGGGGATTGTTAGAATAAATAAGTGTCACATATTGCATCATTGTAATAATTAACAATAATAACACACTTTATTATTTTTGTTAATAACTATACAGTTATGGGTAGTTGGTTGGTTCCTTTTTCTAACTGAAATTTCTCATTGTATATATTTTGATCTCTCATGAATAATAATATTACTCATTGCGTTCCTGAATTCATTAGATGCAATATTTATAAGGGTAATCCTAGACTTGATTACAGATTATCCAAAATAATAGAACAGACAATAGAAAAAATTATACCAACCATACTCTAATCATTGTCAAGAATATAGAATTTTTTCAACTGAAATAAGTTAATAACTAAATAAAGGTGAAGCTTCCATCTGGTTAGAGTTTCTGGCATGAAATCAAGTCATTAAAAGTCAAAGAAAACCATGTTGAAATAAACATTTATGACTTTTCTTAATTACATATTGAAGGACACGCACAATATTTTTGTCAAGTTATTTTTCAAGAACTTGCCAATGCAATATTTATTTATCACAAAGGACTCTGAAGTAAAGAAGTTTGTCATTTGCAAAAATGACATCAAAGGTTTTCTTCAAATGAAACCAAGGTTGTCAAACACCTATACAAGATATACTCAACACTTTTCAAATAAATCTGGCCATTATTTGTTTGAATTGGATTTCACCAAATATAAAAGGAAAGAGAACATTACCATAGATGTCCCCTGTATGTGAGCTAATTTACATACAAGTCTCATCTTGTTTCAGCTTTGAAAAGAAAATAATTAATAAATCTAACTTAGGCTCCATACATTTTAGTCTGCGATTCTAGGAATAGTATACAATCAATAGCAAATAGCAGAAATCAACAGCTGAAATGCTGTTACAGTTTATGCCAATGAATCGTCTATATAGGTAAAAATAATCTGCTTTGACAGGAAAAAGTTGAAACAAAATGAAAAAGCATGAAAATGCCAAGGCAAATGAAAGTTCCAGGAATGAATGTTACACATAAGAAGCATGCAGTTTTACTACTGTTTTAGAGCTCATTCTCAACAGAGTCTAGAAATTTCTGAAAACTGTGATTTTAACAAATTAGAACTGTTATTTTTCTTTTCCATATAAATTCCAATGTCAGTTCCCATACCTGAGCTCGCCACCATCTCCTATCTCTAGTTCGATGATGCTTAAGCAATTTGCTCTGTATCTCAGTTGTCGGTTGCATTCTCTCCCAAGGTTTACCCCACTTTCTGTATATTTTTAAGACCACGATTAACAACAAGTCTTTCTCTTAAAATTATGTATAAGCACAAGCTTCACAGCATCCTCATAAGTCAAGAATGCAAAAGCAAATACCATACAACATAAACTCAACTATTGAGCACAAAACTATAATACAAAATTCCAAATCACCTAGGTATCTTGCCAACCCAAATTTCCTTTGTAGTATAATTTTGCTTAGTTGTTATGATGCCTTGCTCCCATGCCTCTGCTTGTGAGGCCAACTCTAATGCGCGTTTCCTACATTCAGCTGATGTTTCAGGTAAAAAGTAGCATGACCAGCGTGAGTGCACAGAACCTGACAGTAGAGAGGCAGGATAGATAATTGATTATGAAGTAATAAAGCAATAAAAAATACATGTTACACATACATGATTGTCTACTGCATAGCTACCAATTTAGGGTTTGGACTTAGAAGTAAAATTGCAGGCAAATCTCGAACAACAAAAGTTCCAAGCATTCCTCCACAATATGAAAAAAAAGAGAAACAAAATCATCCATACATCTATAATTATAGGCTCAAGTATATGTCATGCATGAACAGGTTATACATCTGGACTTCAAAATTTAATCATGGTTCTGAGTTTCTGACAGCCGCAACCTTATTTATAAACCAGCCTATTTCAAGCGATCAGTAGGATGAAAAGGGTGCAAGCATCATGTTTAACAACACATCAGAAGAAAAAGGATACCTGCACAGCCCTCATGGTCAGCCCGATTGAAGTAATTTGTAACCAAAATCCTCTTCTGGTTAACAGCAAGAGCAAGCATTCCTGCCATACCAGCTATCTGCGCACCAATCCCAAATCCTGGGTTACTCTCCCAGTCAGTGAAAAGAAACCTTAAATGAGGATCATGGCAGTTACTTGGATGCTGTTGCAGCCATAAATCCTGCTGCACGTGCCTGGTCATTGGAAGATTATCCTCATCTCCCCCTTCAACCTATTGAGGTGATACTGATAACATGTTAGCAAGAGTCATGATTATGATGGATAAAATGCCTCATCTACCATATCATATTTTTGAGGATTAAATGAGTTAATGTATACAATTAAAGGTCTATGATAACCTTCTCTTGACCATAGTTTGTGTGAAAATTTTTCTTTGGCACTATCACTATGCCCTATGGGTAGGAATTTGTGTGATGACTTATTTCTAAATCACACCAACGGTGTCAAGCCGTGGCATTTCTGCCCAAAAATCTTGAATGAATCCAAGCAAACACACAGAACGAAAAACAAAAGCATCTGATTTCAAATCATAATTGGGAAGACAAATTCAAACAAAGGAATTAATGAATTTTTGGGAATATTTCATAAATTTTACTATTTGACTCATTTTTGCGAAGATATCTTTGATCCTAGTGTCAAATCAAGGAAATCAGAAAAAAAATCATTTTTGATCCACTAGGATAACCATTTGAGTGATATCTCTCAGTTGTCCAATTTCATTCTGAAATCTGCTTCAATTAGAGGTGGTCTACCTAACTTCTTCCATAATTGCTCTGCAATTATTTTTGCAAAGGACTTCTACAGTATTAGGCAACACCATACCCCAAATTTCAATGATATCTTTTTAGTATACCTTCTTTCCCCAACATTAATACATCCCATTGTTTTGTTTGATTTGTTTCCACTTGTGATTGCTCATGTTTGAGCATGGGTTAATTGTGGCATACAATTTATAATAACTTTACCAAAAATGTTACCATTGTACCATTAAGTAGAGATAACAGCTGTTGTAAAGAATTTTCTCCCTTACTTTCTATTTTGACATCTCTTTTGGCTCTCAATCTACTCAATCCTATGTCAGAATTTCTTTTGATTTAGATTCGCCCTCATTGTCATCAGTATTCAGGTTTTGCAGATATTGTTGTTTTCCCCATCCAGCATCCTTTCTTTATATGTCTTTATATTTTGAGGCTGGTACAGTCCTCAAGCTTATTTAAATACCACAATTAATGAATTTCATTGAAATGCTGCTGCTTTAAATCTGGGTTTTCCAGTATTTGTACCAAATATTCTTCTATTATAATCATTCATTGACTCATATTTGAATTTTCCATGTAGCATACTTGTTAATTGATTACTTAAAGGCAGTCTTTACCTTAAGCCGTATGTCTTTTTCTTCACCCTTGATCATACCAATTATTGGTATAATCTTAGAGTTTCTGGGAAATATTCTAGTGAGGCCTTATCTCTTGTTATTCCATTTGCTTTCCAATAGTACTGATCCATAAACTACAATGGACACTCCATTCAATAGTTCATCACTCAGATAGAACTACTAACTAATCAATTGCAAGAACTGAAAACTAGGAAAATGCAAATGAGAGCAAACGCCAAACACAAATAGGAAACCAGAGAATTTACCGTGGAGAAACCTACATATGTGAAAACTCCAGAAAATTGTGAGCTACCACTCAATCACTCAATTCCAATGGAAATTACAGTATTAGGACTCTAGGCACTTGACCTAACTGAATCACAAGGATTTGGTAATGCCCACAAGCATAACATGGGCAAAACACACAAACACAGCCATGTAATGACCTCTTCACTTGAGTCATTAATTAACCCACAACTACACAATTAAGTAATATAGAAATTCATCCTTACAATTTGGTATGGGATTTGTGACTTCTCTTTTTATCAAAACCAAAATTTTGCATTAGGACACTTAGGTTTAACTTGTTATATAACATCAATCTTCTAATTGACATACGTTTATCTTTCCACAAACCATCTCTACTCCATATCAATACTAGGATCTCAACATTATGTTCACCATAACAATAGTATTACCAAAATAAATTGACACTACCATTCTCCTAATGTTTATGTTTTACCTTCTCAATAGAATAGAATGCTTCCTCCACAACATTATTATATAAGTACAATCGTGATAAGATATAATAATATTATAAACATCCTATCATCTCCCATAATGTTTTATAAGAATAGGTAAACAATTTCGTTTTGCAATTCCTGTTATTGAAACCTAGTTTATAATTAATTTAAAGACCTCACACTCAAAACATAAGTCAACCATATTATGATCAAAGTATTATAACCAACATATTGAATCCTGCTTGAAAATTATATAGAATATGACATTTTAATATTTTGCCACTTTCAATTTATATTACTTTGCCACTTCATTACAAACTCTAGTTTAATTACAAACCCTATTATAAATGCAATTTTACATATATATAATCCTATAATTACAACGGAAATCAATTATTCTATTTTTGTTATATTTATTATGCTCAAACCTTTTTATAAGAAAACCCCTAAACAATTATGATATCAACCCATTATAACATAAAATATGTAAATCCTATTAATATATTATATTGCCAAAATAAAACATATAGATTACACAAACCCCAATACTCTACCCTGATATAATAGAAAGCCCTAATCTCTTTTGTTTTCCATTTGCTTGTGTTTGTTGCATGGAAGTGACAGCCATGGTGTAAGATACCCAACTAGTGCTATGAAAATTTTTTCCTTACTTAAACAATTTTACTAGTTATCAACTCATCAACTACGTCAACACATAAAGATATACATCAAAGAGAACTACTTGAATGAATCAACCTTAGAGTTGGGTACTTGTCTTGTTACTTGATTCAATCAACTTGCAATGTCTTATTACATGGATAATGCTTTCAATAGCATGATGTACAACTTATTCAAATGGAAATACAAAGGAAGGCCTTGAAGCCTTGATGCTTACAATGGCGTCTACACTTGATCAACTCAATCAAACCCAATGATGTCAACTAAATGTCAACACCTCACAATATCACAAGGGAGCATCACCTTGCTTGTTGAGGGAGCATCACCCCAACACTTGAAACTCACAGGCATCAAGATTACAAGCTCAATAGCTTTGCAGAGAGAATTTTGTCAAATGAACAGATGCCAAATGAATAAGAGAGCTCCTCCTTTTATAGGCCTTCCAAAGGCAATGAGGGCACGTTTTTCAATGCACAAAGAGGAACCAAGGCACGTTTCCCAAGGAGCATATCCAAAGGAATATTCTTCTTGACAACTCATCCTGAGTTGGCGATCTTATCCAAAGGTCCTGACACAGATCCAAATGCTATCCTTCTGACCAATGGGCATTCAGACAGTTGTAACAACCTTAACCACTTCTTGAAACACTTTAGGCGCAGTTTTAGGGTTCTTCTAACTGTGGCGCCAGCTATGGAGGATCTCACCAGGAAGTGCGCCTAAGTCATAAATTCTCATCCTTGGAAGATACTGTCTTTGGAAGTGAACTCCTCTGGATCCATACTTAAACATTTGAAGATTTGGAATGTTCAACTCATCGCCTCACAAGGTAGGCGCATATTTGAAGGATTTACAGGGGTTTTGGCGCCTAGGTTCTAACTTGTCATCGTTTCAAGGAAATTTGAAAGCAATTTGACTTCACATGAACATAACCTTGCCCCCTGATGGAGCGCCTTGCATCTAAACTGGTCTTGGGGACTTGTATCCACCTTAGGCGCACCTTTGAGGTAATTTTGACTAGTATCTGCGCCTAGCATCTTTATGAAGGTGTTCTACACTATTCAAACTCTCAAACACTTGCAATCAAACCATTTGAAGTTCCTTTTTAATCTAGCGCCATCATACAGAGCATTAACATCTTGTCAAAGTCTTCAACTTCATCTAGGCGCACTTATTGGCAGGAAAGAAACCAGATTGGCGCCTTACCCTGAAAGCCTTATCTTCTATGCCAATGCTCACTTCTGGAGTCTTGAAATCAAACAAAATACTACCCTTACCAAGTGCCCTGACCTCTTGAGGAGTTTGGAGAGCATATTCCTATTTAGGCGCATTTTCAAGGTCATTGAATCCTGTCTTGGCGCCTTGATGTTTTAGGCGGACTTAGAGTGTTGTAGAGTGGCATCTAGGCGCCTAAGATCACTTCATCAAACAACTTGATCTCCATTGAACATCAAACTATCATCTAACATAGGGCGCTATTTAAGGTTTGCTTCTGTCATGATCTAGCGCCTAGGCACCTTTAGGAGATTACCTCAACAAGAAATGGCGCCTTGTCACTTAGGCATATGTTTGATATGGAGGGCGCTCAACTGAAAGTCCACTACCTTTGATGCCTTGGAATCTTGCCTTCACAAGTGACTTCTGGACTAGGCGGCATATCTAGAGTGTCAGAGACTCAATCTAACAACTCAACCATACTTGCCTCCAACAAAACTCCTTCTTCAACCTTGGGTGCAAATTCAGTGTCCTGGAATCATGCATCGACGCCTTGATGCTCTAGGCGCTCATGTTGGATGATATAACCTGATGCTAGTGCCTCACTTAGAAAACTTCATCATGTGATCAATCAACCATTTCCACTAGATCTTTTGAAGGCGAGATTTCACTTGATCAATCCTTCAAGGAATTCACCATTTGTAAAGGAATCTAGGCGCAATATGAGGACTAGCCGCACTTTGAGTGTTGTGAAGGCTAGGAAGTGCGCCTAACTCACTTAGACCACTTCAGTGATTCCAAAATCAACACTGGAGGATCCTGCAAGTTCAACAGGTTCATATCATACCCTTAGATGACTCCATCCTCTTGATTACATCCTTCAAAACCCAAGGCGCACATTTGGTAGGTTCATCATGACATGGGCGCCCAAGCATGAAAACTTCATTATACCTTGCTCAAGTCCATATCTACTCTAGGCGCTTGGTTGGTGGAACCCATCCAGGTGGAGCGCCTTCTGTTTGAATCCTCATCTTCAATGCCAGAAGTGACTCTTGAAGCTAGGCGCCAAAAGGGGTGTGTTCTGCCAAAATGGGCGCCTTGCTCATGACTTGGTGGATTCTGACTCAAAACTCCTTGATTCTTCCTGCAAAATAACACCCAGAGTTAGTCAAAACCCATTTCATTCCCTTATCATTCAGAATTAGCCTCCGGGAATGAGGAGTAGGCTAATCCATTCATCACTTGATGATCAAGCCGGAAATGGGGACATGACAGTCTCCCCTTCCCGGGATTGCTTGTCCTCAAGCAATTGAAGGTTAGGATGCTCCAGAATCTTTTCACCTTCCCAGGTAGCATCCTCCATTGGCAACCCTTTCCACTTCACCAGATATTCTCTTATGCTGCGGTTGCGAAGTTTCTTCTCCCTTATATCCACCACATTTTCAGGTTCAAGTGCAAGCATTCCTTCTTCATCGAGTGGGGGTAGTTCATCAGTTGAAACCACATGTTGACCTAGTGCCTTTTTGAGACACGACACATGAAATACATTGTGTATGCGGCTTCCTGTTGGCAAGTCAAGTTCATATGCCACTTCCCCTACTCTTCTCAACACTTTGTAGGGTCCGTAGAACCTTGGTTTCAATTTCTCTGCACCTGACTTCTTCAAAGTACTCTGTCTATATGGCTAAAGGCGCAGAAACACCATGTCACCTACTTCAAAGCTTCTTTCAACTCGGTGTTTGTCGGCATACAACTTCTGTTGATTTTGAGCTCTTTGCAAATTTTCTTTAAGGACTCTCAAAATATCTTGAGTATCCTTCATCAATTCACTTGCTCTGGGAGCACTACTGTCATCCAATGCCAGATCAACAAATGAAACAGCTTCATATCCATACAAAGCTCGAAAGGGAGTCATGCCAATTGACATATGAAAAGTAGTGTTGTAGCAGTATTCACCCAGATGAAGCCACTTAATCCAAGCACGCTGATGATCAGACACATAGTTTCTCAAGTATCCCTCAAGCCATTTGTTTACAATTTCAGTCTGTCCATTGGTTTGAGGATGATAACTAGTGCTTGGTGTCAGGTCAGTTCCAGCTAGTCGGAATAGCTCTCTCCAAAACACACTGATGAACCGGCTATCTCGATCACTGACTATGGTTTTAGGCAGGCCATGTAGTCGGAAGACTTCACGAAAGAATAACTCAGCTACTTGCAATGCTGATGACTCAACTGGGATTGCAAAGAAGTGAGCAAACTTGGTTAATCTGTCCACAACTACATAGATACAGTCTCTTCCATTCACCTTCGGAAGACCTGTGATGAAGTCCATAGAAATACTCTCCCACTTATGTTCAGGAATTGGCAGTGGTTGGAGTAATCCTGCTGGAAATGTATGTTCTATCTTATTTTGCTGACAAGTCAGACACTCCCTGACATACTGAAGAACTTCTTCCTTCAGACCTTTCCAAGTGAACCTTTTCCTGATCTGTCTGTAGGTCTTGAAGTAACCAGGGTGTCCTGCAAGTGGAGCATCATGGTAAGTCTGCAAAATTTGTCGCTTCAATTCCGACTCAGGGGTTAGATAGATTCTATCTTTATAATAGATGATATCATCAATCACCTTGTACCTATCATCCTGAATGATTCCTTCCATGATCTCACAAGCAAATTTTGATTTGGAATACTCAACTAGAAGCTGAGCCTTCCAATCCACTGAAACTTTGCTCAGGGCACAAACAACAGGTCTTCTAGATAGGGCATCGGCAACCACATTCTTCTTGCCTTTCACATATTCAATGTCGAAATCATATGCCTGTATCTTCACAACCCACTTCTGTTGTCTTTCATTCAAATCTTTCTGCCCTAGAAAGTATTTCAAACTGTTGTGATCAGTTCTGACCACAAACTTAGGTCCAACTAGATACTGGCGGAACTTAGCCAGGGCATGCATAATTGCCAGCATCTCTTTGTCATAAGTTGAGTACAATCTTTCTGTATCTTTCAACTTCTTGCTCTCGAATGCGATGGGATGTCGATCTTGCATCAAAACAGCTCCAATGCCTTCTCCTCAAGCATCACATTCTAGAACAAAGGACTTAAAGAAATCTGGCAAAGCCAGCACTAGTGTTGTACTCATTACTTCCTTCAACCTATCAAATGCAGCTTGAGCTTCTATTGACCAAATGAAAGCTCCTTTCTTTGTTAAATTTGTCAAGGGGGCAGCAAGCTGTGAGAATCCCCTAACAAATCTTCTGTAATAGCTGCAGAGGCCAAGGAAACCTCTTAGTTCAGATACGTTCCAGGGAACTGGCCAGTTGCGAATAGCTTCAATCTTATCTTCTTGAACTTTCACACCATTTGCTCCTATCACATGACCCAGGTACAGAATCTCCTTCAGGCCAAAATCACACTTAGACATCTTTGCATACAAAGATTGATTCTCCATGACATTCAATACTTCGTCTAAGTGTTGAAGATGTTCTTCCCATGTCTTGCTGTAAATCAAGATGTCGTCGAAGAAGACCAACAGGTACTTCCTCAACTGCTTGTTGAACACATGATTCATGCAGGACTGGAAAGTAGCTGGTGCATTCGTCAGCCCAAACGGCATCACCATAAATTCATAATGCCCATAATGGCATCTGAATGCTGTCTTTGGAATGTCCTCTTCTCTGACACGAATTTGATGGTAGCCAGATCGAAGATCTATCTTTGAGAAATAGACTGCTCCATGCAGCGCATCAAGGAGTTCATCAATCCTGGGTATTGGATACCTATTCTTGATGGTCTTCTTATTCAATGCGCGATAGTGAACACACATCCGCATTGTTCCATCCTTCTTTTTCACTAACACCACAGATGATGCAAATAGACTTGATGATGGCCTTATGTGCCCCATATCGATCAATTCTTTGATCGTCTTCTCAATTTCAATCTTAAAATGCCTAGGATGCCGATAGGGTGCAATATTAACAGGTTTAGCCCCATCTTCCAATTCAATGACATGTTCAAAACCTCTATCAGGAGGTATTCCTGGAGGTATATCCCTAAACACTTTACCATGTTTATCCAACATGGCCTGTATATCTGCAGGGTAAATTTCTTCAGTAGAGAGAATTTGGTTGTCTTTGATACACACCTGTGTTGCCCATTCGATGTCATTATGCCTGAATAATGCTTCCATTCGTTTTGCTAAGACAACTCGAGGATTTCCATCAGACACTGACTTCAGTTTGATCTTCTTTCCTTCATGCATGAATTCTAACTCCATCTTCTAAAAGTCCTGAACTATTCTTCCGAGTGAATGCAACCATTGTACTCCAAGCACTACATCAATATGCCCAAGTCCAACCACATAGAAATCATCCTGTAAAGAATAATCTCCCATTTGAATTTGCAGTTGGGATACTTTTCTGGTACAACTCATTAGGAATCCATCAGCAACTGCTATTTGAAATCCTTCGAAGTCTTCAACTGTTAGACCCCGCCTTGCTACCAAACCTTCATCTATGAAGTTGTGAGTAGCACCACTGTCAATGAGACAGGTGACTCTCTGACCCTTCACAACTCCTCTAATGCGGAAGGCATGATACTTAGGTACTCCTGAGATAGTTGCTAATGTTATTTTGTCAGATGTTTCTTCTGAAACAACATTAAGAGTTGGTTGTACCTCCTCTTCATCCTGAGGGGATTCTTCTTCACTTAGGGACTCTTCTTCACTTCCATCATCGGATACAACTTCAATCAGATGAGCCTTACCTTTACTAAGGCATCTGTGTCCTGGTTCCCAAGGTTGCTTGCAAGAAAAGCAGAGTTTCTTCCTTCTTAGCTCGTCTCTTTCGGCTGCAGATGGACCTTGAGTCATCTTTTGAGGAAAAGAGGGTCTCCTTTGAGTAGAGCTAACACCTTTATAGAACTTCTTCTTAGGCTGATATACAGGAGTAGTATCAAGATCTAGAGCAAAGTCAATTGCTTCTTCCAGGGTTGCCGGCCTTTGTACCTTTACCAATGGCTTGATCTGATTGTTCAATCCCTCAATGAACAACATAGTGATTCTTCGGTCAGTCATATCAGGTACCATTACTGCGATCTTCTGAAAGTCATTAACATACTGCACAACCCTTCCTTCTTGCTTGAGTTGAGCTAGTTCACGATAGTACACTTCAGTGTCTTTTCTATCAAACCTCTGAATCAACTTGGTTACAAACTCATCATAGGAATTTATCCTATCATGATGTTGAGAGACTAGGCCATGATGCCACCATTCATATGCCAATCCTTCTAGATGCATTGTCGCAAATTGAATTGCCTTCTTCTCCGTCAAAGGCTTAAGTGAAAGGTATGTATCCAGCTTGTTTACCCAAGCCCTAGCACTGAGCTTACCACTTCCATCAAAGGTAGGAATGGGAACTCAATTCAATGCTTCTTTATACTCCTTTGTATCATCATCCCGTCTAGGACGAAAGCCTCTAGGTCTACCTCGCCTATCCCTATCTTCCCTCTTCTGTCGGCAATATTCATTGAAGGTCATCATATCCCGGACACGTTCCGGAAGTCTAGCATAAAGATCTGCAAAGAGAGCTATCTCATCTTCAAAATTATTTGGTTCTTCTTCATCAAACTCTTCATCAGCTTCATTGTCCCGTTCCGGTGGTGGTGGAAGGAAAGTTGGTCTTAAAGGCCTATCAACTATAGGAGTTCGTGTGCGAACTCTTCTACCTATGGCACTAGCAGCATCATCATCAACTTGTCGTTCTTGTCTCTCAGGTCTAGCTGCATCTCTACGACCTTGTCCAGCTGCTTCACCCTGATTCAAGTTTTGAAGGGATTGTAGAATTTGTTGCAATACTAGAGTTGTTTGTTGATGTCCAGCAGCAATGTTTAAAAACATGTCTCTGGCTGCGCGTTCATTATCACCCGGTGGGCTTCTGCTTCTTCTTTCCTCAGCCATGTTAGCCTGTCTAGCCACAATTGCTTCTGAAAGAGTATCTTGTTGTGGGTAAGGATGAGTCCACTGGAACTGCCTTCGTTGTTCCCGCGCAATGTATCTCCTTGTTCTATCACTATGTTGATCACCTTCTTGCATGAAAACCCTCAAAGGCTGGCAGGATCCAAGCTCTGATACCACTGTAAGATACCCATCTAGTGCTATGAAAATTTTTTCCTTACTTAAACAATTTTACTAGTTATCAACTCATCAACTACATCAACACATAAAGATATACATCAAAGAGAACTACTTGAATGAATCAACCTTAGAGTTGGGTACTTGTCTTGTTACTTGATTCAATCAACTTGCAATGTCTTATTACATGGATAATGCTTTCAATAGCACGATGTACAACTTATTCAAATGGAAATACAAAGGAAGGCCTTGAAGCCTTGATGCTTACAATGGCGTCTACACTTGATCAACTCAATCAAACCCAATGATGTCAACTGAATGTCAACACCTCACAATATCACAAGGGAGCATCACCCCAACACTTGAAACTCGCAGGCCTCAACATTACAAGCTCAATAGCTTTGCAGAGAGAATTTTGTCAAATGAACAGATGCCAAATGAATGAGAGCTCCTCCTTTTATAGGCCTTCCAAAGGCAATGAAGGCACGTTTTTCAATGCACAAAGAGGAACCAAGGCACGTTTCCCAAGGAGCATATCCAAAGGAATATTCTTCTTGACAACTCATCCTGAGTTGGCGATCTTATCCAAAGGTCCTGACACAGATCCAAATGCTATCCTTCTGACCAATGGGCATTCAGACAGTTGTAACAACCTTAACCACTTCTTGAAACACTTTAGGCGCAGTTTTAGGGTTCTTCTAACTGTGGCGCCAGCTATGGAGGATCTCACCAGGAAGTGCGCCTAAGTCATAAATTCTCATCCTTGGAAGATACTGTCTTTGGAAGTGAACTCCTCTGGATCCATACTTAAACATTTGAAGATTTGGAATGTTCAACTCATCGCCTCACAAGGTAGGCGCATATTTGAAGGATTTACAGGGGTTTTGGCGCCTAGGTTCTAACTTGTCATCGTTTCAAGGAAATTTGAAAGCAATTTGACTTCACATGAACATAACCTTGCCCCCTGATGGAGCGCCTTGCATCTAAACTGGTCTTGGGGACTTGTATCCACCTTAGGCGCACCTTTGAGGTAATTTTGACTAGTATCTGCGCCTAGCATCTTTATGAAGGTGTTCTACACTATTCAAACTCTCAAACACTTGCAATCAAACCCTTTGAAGTTCCTTTTTAATCTAGCGCCATCATACAGAGCATTAACATCTTGTCAAAGTCTTCAACTTCATCTAGGCGCACTTATTGGCAGGAAAGAAACCAGATTGGCGCCTTACCCTGAAAGCCTTATCTTCTATGCCAATGCTCACTTCTGGAGTCTTGAAATCAAACAAAATACTACCCTTACCAGGCGCCCTGACCTCTTGAGGAGTTTGGAGAGCATATTCCTATTTAGGCGCATTTTCAAGGTCATTGAA
This sequence comes from Cunninghamia lanceolata, assembly GCA_027924645.1. Classification (NCBI taxonomy): domain Eukaryota; kingdom Viridiplantae; phylum Streptophyta; class Pinopsida; order Cupressales; family Cupressaceae; genus Cunninghamia; species Cunninghamia lanceolata. The sequence continues at coordinate 258,113 of BSBN01001622.1, read as the reverse complement.
TCCTGTCTTGGCGCCTTCATGTTTTAGGCGGACTTGGAGTGTTGTAGAGTGGCATCTAGGCGCCTAAGATCACTTCATCAAACAACTTGATCTCCATTGAACATCAAACTATCATCTAACATAGGGCGCTATTTAAGGTTTGCTTCTGTCATGATCTAGCGCCTAGGCACCTTTAGGAGATTACCTCAACAAGAAATGGCGCCTTGTCACTTAGGCATATGTTTGATATGGAGGGCGCTCAACTGAAAGTCCACTACCTTTGATGCCTTGGAATCTTGCCTTCACAAGTGACTTATGGACTAGGGCGCATATCTAGAGTGCCAGAGACTCAATCTAACAACTCAACCATACTTGCCTCCAACAAAACTCCTTCTTCAACCTTGGGCGCAAATTCAGTGTCCTGGAATCATGCATTGGCGCCTTGATGCTCTAGGCGCTCATGTTGGATGATATAACCTGATGCTAGCGCCTCACTTAGAAAACTTCAACATGTGATCAATCAACCATTTCCACTAGATCTTTTGAAGGCGAGATTTCACTTGATCAATCCTTCAAGGAATTCACCATTTGTAAAGGAATCTAGGCGCAATATGAGGACTAGGCGCACTTTGAGTTTTGTGAAGGCTAGGAAGTGCGCCTAACTCACTTAGACCACTTCAGTGATTCCAAACTCAACACTAGAGGATCCTACAAGTTCAACAGGTTCATATCATACCCTTAGATGACTCCATCCTCTTGATTACATACTTCAAAACCCAAGGCGCACATTTGGTAGGTTCATCATGACATGGGCGCCCAAGCATGAAAACTTCATTATACCTTGTTCAAGTCCATATCTGCTCTAGGCGCTCGGTTGGTGGAACCCATCCAGGTGGAGCGCCTTCTGTTTGAATCCTCATCTTCAATGCCAGAAGTGACTCTTGAAGCTAGGCGCCAGAAGGGGTGTGTTCTGCCAAAATGGGCGCCTTGCTCATGACTTGGTGGATTCTGACTCAAAACTCCTTGATTCTTCCTGCAAAATAACACCTAGAGTTAGTCAAAACCCATTTCATTCCCTTATCATTCAGAATTAGCCTCCGGGAATGAGGAGTAGGCTAATCCATTCATCACTTGATGATCAAGCCAGAAATGGGGACATGACACATGGTATGCAATGGAGGACATGTCAAGTGGAGAAAGAGGTGACTAGGAGAGAGCCAAGGCACAAACACAAAGGGGTCACATGAATGAATGGTGCCATGAGCTAGAAAGGGCAATATTTGTAGGGCCACCAATCTAAAGGCGAAAGGAAGGGGTCAATGGCACCTTCTGGGTGTTGCGCCCATTCAAGGGCCACAACCTCATAAGGTTATGCCTCATGGAATGGACACCATGTTCAAATGCAATGGCAGGTGAAAGGCCAACATGTTTCTAGCCTATGCTCAAAATGGGAGCTTTGAAACAAGATATGGGCATTCATCAAGGCATAAGGAAGAGAAATTTTCTCAGAGATTGTAGTTGCAACTGCACTTGTAGACATGTATATGAAATGTATAAGCATAGACAAAGCACGTGAATTGTTTGACAGAATGCCTCAAAGAAGTGTAGTCTATATTATGTAAATGTAGAAGCATAGACAAGGCAGTGAACTGTTTGACAAAATAACTCAACGAGATGTAGTCTCATGGAATGCTATGAATGCAGGCAATGCACAAAATAGATTCATTGTACTGTTTATAAATATGATCATGAAATTTTCAGATTTAATATGTCATAATGGATTTAGAGCATTCCCAAGATTTCAAATGAATTTCAACACAAAATTTCAAGGATAGATCAAGCAGAGATTGTCTTTTTTTTTTTTTTTTTCAACAAGTTTACTGAGAATTGCAAGAAAAGAATAGGCAGAGACCATTATTTCCAAGAAAATTTATGACAAATTTCTTCTAAGAAACAAAAGATTTCAACAAAAAACGAAATTTCCCATATATGTTTTCTGCTATGGAGAGTGAACTAAATTTTATGCACCTGAAGCCTACCAGCTGCCTCCTTTTGCTCTTCTTTCTTCCTGATCTCTCCTCTTCCTTTCCTACAATTCTTTTTTTTTTAAAGAAAATCTTTCTAGCAACTCTTTTTAAGGAGCCACTCTATTTTTTTTCTTTAATGCATGATCTTCTTTTAACAGCTGTCCGTATATCCATAACTGCATGTTTTGGTTTTTAACAATGATCCACTATTTTATATAATGTTTCGTATATATCATTTAATACTTAGATTAATATTAATATTGTTTTGTTATTATTTATTTTCTCACTTTTTAAATTAATAAAAATATTGAATAAAATTTAAACAATACTTTTCAATATCCAATTATTGACATTACCTATTTAAATTATTTACAATGTCAATTTTAGAGTGGTGAAACAATACTCATCCATATCAATATTATTTTAAATACACATATAGATAGATAAATAGATTTTAACCAACTAGTTCTTTTAACAATATTGACATATGCATTTATAGTTTACAAAACCACATTGTTAATAATATTTATGACATTTATTGAAGGAGGTCAAATAATTGAATAGACTACAGTATAGATTCATTTCAAATAACTCAGTGAATTCATGAGGGCTCGAAATGTACAAACACCATCTAATATAATGGTTATTTGATCCTCTATAGGCGATTCTATCCAAATATAGCTATTACTTATAATATCTTGTTATATCGTAAGTATAAAGTCGAAAGAATCTATTATACCATCTTAATAACAAATAGCACAATTAAGTTCAACCAATTAAGAAAATTTGTCGTCCTCTAACCGTATGCTTGTTGGATTCAACTTAATACTAGACTCCTGCAAATTAACTATTAACTAACTAGTTAATTAGTAGCATAGATGTGAGGGTCATTACATTCTCTCCCCTTAAGATTAAGCTTCCTCCTAGAAGCCATTAAAGGTGGAAGGTAGGCACAACTCAATTCAAAGCATATATCCTCATGTGACTCTTAGTCCAAAACAAGTCTATTTGGTTCACAAATCTACCTACAAGGTAGTGCAGTACTGTATTTAATTCAAGAGGTTAGATTTTCATACCAAGCATGCACAAGATGCAATAGTTAAGGTCACACAATCATAGGTGATCAAGGCAACGTAGCAATTAACTAACCACAACTCGCACGCTACTCCACAAGCCACTAAGGCTCAACTATTCGAAATTATTTACCATCTTATTATCATGCACAATGTCATTCACATGGCTCATGTCATATGCAGTATAATCAAGACAGAACAAGCTCATTTCATAATTTATTTCAGTATTTGAAATTACGCAATATTAAAACTTATTCCTGCAATATTACATCTCAGTCCAATTCCAAATGGTTATTGGAATTTCAATCATTTTCTTGCATATCCTTATAACAACAAACTTAGATGGCCATACACATCACAGCCTAAGCACCTCCCCAAATACATATCATAGGGTCTCCACATCACAATGGTCACAGCCAAAGTACATTGCCAAATGCACATCATAGGGTCTTCACATCACAATGGCCACAGAAATAGCTCACAAGAATGTAAATGCCAAATAGAGTCCAAAACCCAGTAACCAGGAGTCAAAATCCAGTACTCCAACTATCATAGTATCCAGTAACCATAGAACCAATAGGAAAGATGGTCTCAGAGCCCTCTACAAGGACCCCTCATACATTTCCTAGTAACCCTCCCTTGTTTGTTTAAGGGGGTTAGCCTCTAAGGGAAGGGCACAAAAAGATCACTCGCACATAGTGGGGAATGGATTATGACCATTCCATACCAATCCCATTTGCAGCCCCCATCCTCACAATAAAATTCCCCAAGCCATTTACTCCCTCATACAACCTACTGGGGATCCCTCTTGGATATGGTAGTTTACAGTGAGCACAATACTACACATAAAACCAGCAAAAGTGAACACTATGAATTCCTGGATTGAGACAATTTTAAAATAAGAGAATTGAAAGAATCAACAAGTCTCTAAAAGTAAAAGGTAAAATCATCAATAAGTAAGAAAATGCATACAAGTCAAAGCAAAACATCATGAGAGACTCATTGGTTAATAAAATTAATAAGCGAGAAGAATTTCCAAGATTGTGAGAATAACTCAAAAAAAGAGGCTAATCAGCTTACAAACGTAAAAGAGTTTTAAACATTGGTGGTTTTCAACATAAAAGAAAAGTAATCATCATCAATCTCAAAAAATTATGCACATTACAAACACCACGTGGCTTGTGTCAAGCCACCTAAGGGGAGGAGGGGAATGGTGGTCCTTCGACCACAAAAATCATATATGTCAAATCATATAGATAATCATCATGTTCTACAGCAGCATGCTCACATGTCCCGTAGCCACACGTCCAGTGCTAAATGCCAATAGCAATAAATCTGCAAGAACAACTTACGTCTTGAGGAAGAGCAACATCAATCCAATGCCATCATATAGAGTATCACCCTATCACTCTCCAGTACCCAACATCTGTCCAAAAGTAGAACACTGTTACCCCTCTAAGGTAGAAGAAATGTCGCAAAAGTCATGAGTAGAAATCTACATCACCAATACGAACCACCATCATGTTCAATGTAATCATGCATCCTCCAACTATCATATCACCTTGCAAGACCAATATCTAAAGCCACTATCCAATCCGATGGTAGATGTCGAAACCAACCCAAATGCTAACATGAAGGGCCAGACCCAATGATAATATCATGTGTCCAACATAAGGAGATATTTACAAAATTCAACACCCAACTAACACAACACAAACAAGAAGGGCAACATAGGTTTACACTACAAACCAACTGTGTGGTTCTAATTGCGAGGGGTCAATAAGGGGATGTAATATCCATGGAGAAGTATAGACTTCTAATGGGCATCCCGTCTCTCCCAGCCCCTAGTTACACTAGCCTACTCTCAAGCCAAAGCAAGGGTTGAGGCTAGAGGACAGCAAAACAATAACACAAAAACATCGAAGCATAGAGAGATTTAACAATACATCCTATCCCAACAACATTAACACATACACAATTTACATATTAACTCCATGTTCATGCTAACCACAAATTCAACACACAAGCTCAATTGAAATAGGGTGCACCCACTAGGTCATATGTCTATATCCAGAGTAATTTTATTCCCTAATATGGAAACCCAGTATCACATGCTCGGGACAGGTTCACAACATTCTACAAGTATTTGCTATGTTGCAGGGTTCGTCTACCAGAGGTGCGGGTGCGAGTGTGGGTCGAGTGCGGGTGCGAGTGCGGGTGCGGGTGCGGGTGCGGTGCAGCTCGGGTGCGGGTGAGATGGAAGGGGGCTGGGTGCGTCCAGGTTCGCTGGGTTCGAACCCAGCCTAAAAGAAGAGAACCCACACAGCACCCGGAACGCACCCACGCCCCCATTCATTTTTTTTTTTATTTTTTTTAACTTAAACATCAATTTTATAATTTTTTAAACATTCTCAAATGCAAATGAAACCCTAAAAAGGCATTATAAACACAATTTTGCCATTTTCAACTCACTTCTTTCATTCCAAAACACAAAAACTCTCCATTGTGGCTGAATTCAAAAAAAAAAATGTGGTTGAAGAAAGAAGCTTGAAGATTGAATCCTGAAGGTTGGAAATCCATTGCTCCACCATTCCTACTCATTTCCAACAGTTTAGAGGCTGCCAAGAAGATCAAAGGAAGAGATTTTTGCAAAGAGGTAGGTTTTCTATTCATTTTTTTTTTGCATTTTTGAACAACAAACAAATTCTTTTCAACTTGTTTTTTTTTTTTAAAACTATTTATATGAATCATGAATGTATCAACATGCTTTTGTTTTTGTTTTGATTCTTGAAGTTGAAAGTTTTGAGCTTTCATTGTTTCCATTTTGTTTACAAAATTTATTGCCACACCCACAGGTGACAGGAATCACAATGGCAGCTAGTTCTAGCTCAATATCACAATCAAAATTCAAAATCGATCCACACTCACCTTTTTGGAGGCATGTTGAAATGATTCAACAACAATCACGTGGTGGGGGTTACCTTTGGAAATGCAATGGCTGTGATGTGCAATATAACAGTTCATATAGTCGGGTGAAAGCCCATTTGTGTAACATCCCTGGGATGAGGATCAAAGCTTGCCTAAGAAAGAGTAATAAACCTATATCACGAGAGCAAGTGTTGGCATATATCACGGAGCAAGAAGCAGCAGATGAAGCAGCAGGCCGTAAATCAATAGCAAACATGTCAAGGAAAAGAGGCAGAAATCAAAGAATGGATCCTCCATCTATTCCTAGTTCCAATGTTGTGATAGAGAGCCACCCATTTTTGGTCACTCCTCAAGAGCAACCCACAAGCACTACAAACAAGAGACCAAAGGGACCTTTGGAAACATCATTTCAAAATGAGGCTCGAGATATTGCTGACCAACATATAGCCAAATGCATTTATGCAAATGGTATGTCATTCAATGTTGTTCACTCACCATATTGGCAAGAGATGGTGAGAAAAATTAATGAGGCTCCAAAAGGGTATAAGAGCCCAGGTTATGAGAAGGTGTGTGGCACCTTATTAGAGAATGAGGTGAAGAGTATAGAAGATGCATTGAAGCCCTTAAGGGATTCATGGAGTGAGACAGGGGTGTCGATTGTCTCTGATGGATGGAAAGATGCAAGAAATCGGCCTTTGATCAATGTCATTGCAGTGTCCCCTAAAGGGGCAATGTTTTTGAGAGCTATGGATTGTGAGGGACAGGTGAAGGATGGTGAATTTATTGCTCAGATCCTCATTGCAGCCATTGAGGATGTGGGACCTCGTAATGTTGTTCAAGTGATAACGGACAACGCAAAAAATTGTAGAGCTGCTGGGTTGTTGCTTGAGGAACGATATTCACATATCTTTTGGACACCTTGTGCTGTCCACTCTCTCAATCTAATGCTACAAAAGATTGGGAAAAAAATTGATTGGATTAGAGAGTTGTATGCAAAGGCCGAGGAGATACGAATGTTCATCACCAACCACCACATGTCCCAAAGCATATTTAGATCATTTTCTACAGTGGAGTTGTTGAAGGTAAGTGAAGCAATATATTTTTAAATTTAAATTTTTAATTTCACATATTCTATTTCTTCTTAAAAGTTAAAGTTTGTTTTCAATTTTTTAAATGTTTAAATTAAATTTTATTTATTGTACTTTTTATTTTTGATATTTCAATAGGTTGCCGAGACCCGTTTTGCCTCAAACACAATTGCCTTGAGACGACTTGTGAAGGTCAAACAGGCTCTTATCAGCATGGTAACAAGCACTACTTGGTCCGTATGGAGGTAAAGCAACACTGAGAGGGCAGCAAATGTTAAGGGGATGATCCTAAATGACTATTGGTGGGATCGTGTGGAGTATCTCCTTAGTTTCACCGAGCCCATTTTGAGCATGATTTGTTATACAGACATGGACAAGCCTTGCATGGGGGAGATATATGATGGCATTGATTCAATGATAGAGAAGATAAAGAACATCATAAATGACAAGGAGAAAGATCCTCAAGAAATTCTCTTCAAGCAAGTGCATGAAATTATTGAGGCTAGATGGAACACAATGACAACCCCGCTGCATCTTCTTGCATTTGCATTGACTCCAAAATATTACAGCAGTGAGATTCTTTCAGTGACAAATAGGATTCCCCCATGGAGAGATTTAGAAGTGTCTGATGGGTACAAGGCAGCATTTCGTAGACTCTTCCCTGATCCAGATTTGTATGATATGGTCACTGATGAGTTCACTGATTTTGTACACTCCAATGGTCTAAGCATTGAGGCTCTTCGTGATAGATTCAAGAAAGATGCTCACAATTGGTGGTACTTTCATGGCCAACAATTCCGGTGCCTACAGCCTCTTGCAGTCAAAGTTTTATCACAAGTTTACTAAATTTCTATGTTTTTTATGATTTATAATTTTATCTTAAAGACTTTTAAAAATTTGAAGTTCGAAGTTCCATAATTTTTAATTATTATAAATTTTATAACTTGTAACTTTATAAGTTTTAACTTTGTAAGTTTTTATTTTTAACTCTTTCTCTCTACTTTGTCGTCATAGGTTGCTAGTTCCTCTACATCTGAGAGGAATTGGAGCACGTACTCTTTTATCCACTCGATAAAGCGCAACCGATTGCACTCCAAAAAGGCAGAGAATTTAGTGTATGTGCATTCCAACTTGCGCCTAAGAATAACAAAAAGAAAGACTATAAGGAGGGGGAATCAAAGTTGTGGGATGTGGAGCCAGAGCAAATTGACATGGATGCTTCTACTTCCCAATCCAAACATGTTGCACTTGAGGGATCAGAGAGCAAGCACACTTTTTCAGCGAGTGCCGCGAGTGGCAGTGGTGTTGGTTGTGGTTCTTCAAATGATCCTGCTAATGTCCAAGATGATGATGATGATGTGGATGATTTAGCAAATCCATATGATGATTGACACTTGGCATTTGACATTGAAACAATGAAAATTGATTGTTGAACATGATATTATTATTTTTAATCTTGTTATTGAACTTGAAGTTCAAGTTTTATGTTTTATGATATTCAAGTTGATGATGGTTTTGTTGATTATATGATGCTATGTGGTGTTCTACACTTTATTCTTGCAATTCTACACTTAATTCTTACTTCTATGCTTAATTTTTTTGCATATACATATATTTATATATATATATAAAAAAACGAACCCAACCCCCAAAAAAAATTTTGGCCAAACCCGCGAACCCGAACCCGCACCCACACCAGAACCGGCAACTTAGAGTATTTGCATAGAACATTCACATCCAAAACAGCACTTTTTTTCATATTGAAGTCACAACGTGATACACAGACACACACACACCTCATTTTGATCATGATAACACACCAAGCATTCAATTCATTCCATCTCTATTTCATAGTAAACTTCAGTTAGATTCCTCATGAGGCTTTTACATTCAAATTTTTGATAATCACATAAAAGAACATTCAGTTTGTTTAGAGGATTAACTACTCTTTTTAAGCATTTGCAAGCATCACATGACTTTCATTTTGGAGGAGTTTAACTAAATATTTCTTATTTAATAACCATTTCCTCAACACGACATAACCTTGACAGTAAAAGAATTCATTACAAACATATAAGCTAAAGTTTGTATCCAAAAGAATTAAAATTCCATTATTGTAACTGTCCTTCTAACTATCCAATAACATGAACAAAAAAATATACTAAGCAACATGCATATATGATGCAATTACTCTCCCTTAACAAATGAGAATTGCTACAAGATGGAAATACATGATTTTGAGTTATTAGGACAAAGAACTAGTTCAAAATTGTTAGGAACAACTGAGCATAGGTTAGAGATAAGGTAATGCTTCCAAAAATCCCACAGCCTTGAAAGATTTCTATAAATGAAAGGTTTAGCATCTCTAAAGTTATCCTAAAATTTTCTTGAGTCCAATGTATTAGTTTACAATGCCTAACCATCACTGCTAGGCTACATAACTAAACACATTATTACAATCAAGTTAGGATCCCCATGAGGAGGTCCACAACAAGTTTTGTACCCAAAACTATGCAAAGAACACTCTAGTCCAGGAGGTGGTAACATGTATGTGTCAATTATGAGAGTCATGACATGTTCAAATTTAGTTGATCTTCATCAAAACTAGGTGATAGGTAGAACACAAGTTGGTGTAAGACATACCTCCCAAGAGTGGGGCCTAAAATTCATCATAGTTTTAATGTAGGCAAACATAGGAATGTCTAAAGGACCATTGTTATTATTGTTTTCTAGTCCAACCTAAGATGATTTAATTTATATTATGTCAATTAATCGAGAATGATGTAATAAATGGTTTGTTTTTCATTTGGTGCATTTTATTAGAATTCATACAAAGAATGATTTATAACAAGGATACATTTATTCAATAGTCATGTATACAAGAAAATTTAACTTGAATCTTAATCATCAATTTATATAAACTAACGCAAATAAATACAAATTTTCAAAACTTATAGATTACTTAAAAATTTTATTTTATTCTAGTGGTTCCCAAAACTGACTCTCAAACATTATTCATCCATCATTATGAAAATAATAAAAGAACTGTGATCAATTTGCAAATTATGCCAATAGTTTTAAAATGTTTTGAACACCCGAATTCCATTTGAATTCAAGCAACATAACACTAAATTCTACCACTTGCACTAGGACTTTTTAACTATACACAACTCCTATCACCATAGGACAAAAGTAGAAATGTGCTTAAGCATTATATATGCCTGCAAGGTCTAGTCAAACATCAACAAAAACATTAAGAAACCGCCTTAAATAGGACCCCAACACAACAAGGCTTATAAATTGCTCTTTCATCCCATACCAAGGATTGTGGTTTCATCTCCTCTTAACAATGACAATCAAGGAAATGCCCATATTTCAGCTAGGGCATTGATTTAGACAAACTGTTAATCAAGAGTTCTAAAGACACCTATAAAGCACCACTTAACAACTAAGTGTCCCCCTTGAAATCCCCAAAAGAAACCAAAAGTGTTAGCGATAAACCATATGCAAGGTAGCTCACCAATATGATATATACATGGGTAAACATGTAAGGTCAATGCCCTCAAGCACCATGCCATTATTTGCACCAAGTAGCACCATATTCCCATTATAAGTACAAGAACATTAGGAAGAGTTAGTGACAACCTGTTGATGAGGTTTTTGTGACTACAACAACATTAGAATAAAACACAGAGTATCCTATCCTCTCTTGAATAAAGCTTCTCAGACGCTGAACTACGTGATCGAATGAGACTGCTCCAAGGTTCCTTTTGTGTCAGGTCTTGACGTGCATAGGGATAGACTCAGTGGAATGATGTGATTTGCTGGTAATCACGAGGGGGACTTACGTGGGCTTACTCCTTCATAGACATGGGATTCACTCCTAGGACTCGTACTTGTGGGCGAATGGAACTTTTTCACAAATGGACGGCTTGGGATTCCTAGGTTCCACTTTCTGGTTTACGGATGATTTGGCAATGAAGCTTTCAAAAAACTAATCCTAACGAAAATCTAAAAGAAAATGCAAAAGATGGGGTAAGGGTTTAGGAATCTAATCAATGGAAATGATTGTTGTTGAAGATGAAACTGGAACCAGTCCTCTGCTTCGCCATGAGACAACAACTAGGCAGGGATGGTGCAATCTTCTGAGGGGGAGTAAGGATTTTCAGACTGCTCCTGCAAGGGACATGGAACTGAAACATGCAGAACAGCCGAAGTTAGACTTGGAATTAGTTCAGGCTAACCATGCACGGTGATTTGCAAGCCACATATCACCAATGGTATGAACAAGCAGATTCAATCATTCAATAGTAATAATCTCCATCATTCTAACTAAAGAAATACTGAAAGAAAAATAGAAATGAAACAGCTTAGATCCTGGAGCTTATGATTTGCTTCAAAGAAGTCAGAAAACCATGCCACAATCCAAAGAATATCAAGAACAATCTTCAATGTCCATGTATTGATTTGGGAATGTCTTACAACAATCTTGCTGATTCTTCAAAGTTCCTTTGCTCCAGAAATGGAGTGCAACAGAAAGGAACAGCTAACTAACTACGGTGTTCTAGGAGCCTAAGAAATGAAAGAAGAAAGAAGAAGACCCTTTCAAATGAAGCCCCTCAGCCTATTTATAGGCAAACACAAATATCTTAGGGTAAAAAGGAAATCAGATTTCCTTGAAATATGTGCCCTTGGTTACAAATCCTAGAAAAGCAGGTGGGGTCGTCAGAATGTTCCTGTAGGAGACTGCCACCTGTCTAGGTCGTCAGAATGTGTAAGGAAACTTTCCAGCTGTCCTGGTCGCCACCTGTCTAGGAGTTCTGGATAGGACTGTCCTGTCTGTCCGGAACTTCCTTGGTCGCAAATTCCATGATGTCCTGGAGTCCTTTATCCTGAGCGCAGATTCCAGGGTGAACGGGATTTTCATGTGGAGGAATCCTTCCTTGAGCAGGGGCGCACTTTCCTTAGGGTCCTGGAATGGAATTCCTTCCTGAGTTGGAATTCCCTGTCATGGAATAGGATTCCCTGTACTGGATTCCTGGGTTGGATTTCCTCATCCTTGGCGTGGATTCTCATTCTTCCTGATGGATGGTGAACTTGAAGTGTATCCTCTTGGTTTTCCAAGGATTGATCCTCCTGTTCGGAACTGGAATCCCTGATACTGGACTTGGAGTGATTTCTCCCATTCCGCCATCCTTGATGCAGGCATTCTCTGTCATTTGAAATCTTTGGAAGGACATCTTGATCTTCCTTATCCCTTTGTGCGAAGTCTCCCTGTCGCCGAACTAGAATCTTTGGTGTTGCCTTCCCTTCCCTCGGTATGCATGTGTAGTCTTCTTATTGTCGGAACTCCTGGATCCTTGAAATGGTCATCATTTCCGGTACTTTAACTCTCTGCATCCATCGTGCTTGCCCCGGATCATCCTCCTTCATGCTCCTCATGGAACTTATCCTCGTCTTGGATTCCTGCAAAACATGGGAAACCTCAAATAGTCATGATGCACAAAATCCATAAATACAATACAATATGAAATGAAACATGAATGATTTTGCAAGTTTTGATCAATTTCACTTATAAATTCCTGAACAAACAAAGGATTTCCCTCATTCTCCGGCATTCTTCATACTCGACTGAATTTTCCTTCATTCCAGGGTTACCAGGCATGGACAGGAGGAATTTCAGTTGGTCGGGGATTCCTGGGAGCCAGGGATTCTTGCTCATCCTGGAATTCCACTTGTCCCGGAGGATGAATTTTTGCCCTTGGAGGATGAATTTCTGCCCTCCTTGCTCTGGAATTGAATTTGAATGATTGTAAATGACTTGGGCGCCCTCCATTTATAGGTAAGTTGTCCTTCTTTGTCACTTGGCCGACCTAGGTTGGAGGAGAAGAAATTCCTTAACCGCCAAACTTTTCCCTTAGCCGACTTAGTTTTTTTGTCTTTTCTGTTTTGTCGGTGGTCGGGGATTCGTGAATGTCGGGGAATTTGGAATGTCGGGGAATTTGCAATGTCGGGGAATTTGACATGTCGGGGATTTTGCAATGTCGGGGAATTTGGCATGTCGGGGAATTTGCCATGTCGGGGAATTCTTGAGGTTTAGGATTTTGCGACGTCGGGAATTTATGAATGTTTTGGATTTTCTTCCCCAGCACAACTCTAGAACTTTTGCTAAAATCCAGCTAAGTCTTGGAATATTGCCCCTTGGAATCTTACTCAGATGGAAGGCTGCAATTTTGCTTTCTGTGGAGGAACATGGCGGGATGTGTCCTTGGACTTTTATGTTCAGTCTTTTGGATATTTGCTAAGGGTTTCATCACTCTGTTTTGGCAGGGATAGATTTTTTTATACTGGGATCAGAGACTCCATCATTTTTAAAACCATAAGTACCTTCCATCTCCTTTAGGGATTCCAGACTTCGAGGTATAACAGGCGAGGAATTCTTCCATGCAAGAGCTGGCAGACTGGGTTCCAGAATTTCATCCTGCAGGTCTCCCATTCTAGACTGGATCAGGAATGTCCAAGGGCGCAGAATCCAGAAGGTCAAGGATTTTGCGCCCAAGACAAAATTTGTCCTGGAGCGCAGAATCCAGAAGGTTAAGGAATTTGCGCTCAGGACAAAATTTGTCCTGGAGCGCAGAATCCTACAGGTGCTGGAATTTGCGCCACTTGCCTTTGGAGTTCAGTTTTAGGGAATCTAAGTCAAGGATTTGCATTTTCCTGAGTTTCGAAGCGGGATTCTAGTTTTGCAGTAGGTTCATTCTCCTAGCTACTCCATGGAGGTTCAGATGTTGATACAGGGTCAGAAAACGGAGTTTATTTCTTCCATCCTCGTTCCTTCCATCCCCGCGGAATCTGTTACTTCCAAGGCGGGATGAGAGGTTCGTTCGTTCCATCCTTCGTTTCTTCCATCCTCATTTGTTCCATCTTCCGAGAGTCTGTTACTTCCAAGGCAGGATGAGGGGTTCGTTTCTTCCATCCTCGTTTGTTCCATCCTCCGAGAGTCTCTTTTCGATGGCGAGACATGAGGTTCATTTCTTCCATCTTTCGTTTCTTCCATCCTCCGGGAATCTGATGGCAAGACACAAGGTTCGTTTCTTCCATCTTTCGTTTCTTCCATCCTTCGTTCGCTCCATCCTTCGTTTCTTCCATCCTTCGTTCCTTCCGCAATCTTCGTTTCTTCCATCCTTCGTTCCTTCCATCCTCCGGGAATCTGATGGCGAGACACAAGGTTCGTTTCTTCCATCTTTCGTTTCTTCCATCCTCCGGGAATCTGATGGCGAGACACAAGGTTTGTTTCTTTCATCCTTCATTTCTTCCTCTTTGGAATTGGCTAAGTCTGGTAGCCTGAAATCCTGAAATCCTGAAAAATGACTAAGTCTGAAATCTGGTGGATCTTCCAAATTCTAGATTCTGCATGTTAAATCCGGTGGACTCGAGACCTATCTCAAACATCCTGAAAGGTATATTGAAAAATATTTAAAGTATAAGAAATTCAATCTCTCAACTTATACTTAAATATATTTTTTAATATACCTTTACCCTGAAGACGCTGAAAAATGGCAAAGACTGTCCTTGAGCGCAAAATCCAGAAGGTACTGGATTTTGCGACCAGGACAAAAAGTGTCCTTGAGCGCAAAATCCAGTAGGTACTGGATTTTGCGACCAGGACAAAAAGTGTCCTTGAGCGCAAAATCCAGTAGGTACTGGATTTTGCGACCAGGACAAAAAGTGTCCTGTCGCAATTCCAGCCTTCTGGAAGGGGATTCATTAAATGCTAATTGTCTCTTGAAATTGCCCTAAGTCTTCGTTTTGCGAGTCTTCCGAGCCATGAAATGAGGTTGAGTGCCGGACCGAGATTTAAAGAGATATCCCTTGGTTTTGACCTTCCGGACTAGAGTTGTCAAGCCGGGACTAAGTTCCATGACTGAAGGATGATCATGCCAAGGAGTGGCAGTCCCTGTTGAACTCCGCGATCTTGGTTGGAAGAAGAATCTAGATAAACTTTGAAACGGAATTCCAGGCCGGAATTCCTTGAACGAGACTCCGAGATAGGTACTTCCGAACAAGACTCCGGACTGGACCTCTGGGCTGGATTCCTGGACTGGAGTCCAGGAATGACTTCCTGAGTTTCGACATGGAGTCTTGGAACAAGATTAGAATTGAGTTCCACGCCGGGAATGGAGAGGGTTCTAAGGTGGAAAGATGGGTTTTGACATGGAAATGACAAGCCTTATTGAATTTAGGACCCTGGATTGGAACTTCGGGACAAGAATCCAGACAGGAACTTTGGAATAGGATTCCTGGATAGGAACTTTGGAATAGGATTCCTAGATAGGACCTTCGGGACAGGATTCCCGGACAGGAACTTTTGGACTGGAGTCTTGGAACAGGAACTTCCGGACTGGAGTCTTGGAACAGGATTCCTTACTCATCACGGAGTCTTATGCTGAGAGCGACGGATTTGGATTTCTTATGGAATGATGGACTTATGCCATGGATTGGTCAGTTTTGATCGAGGAATGATAAGTAGGACATTATTCATCCTCAGGAGAAATTCACTATTTCAAGCATTCCTAATGTTCCCTATGAGCTAACTGCTTGGACATTCTTTCCTAGCTTCATGGATTCAGGCAAGAAACTGCAAGATCAAAGCAAAAACGACGGCGAAAGCGAGCAAAAGAGGGGGTCCCCATTTGCAATGGGGCGATGTGTGAAAATGTCACAACACAACCCAAGACGCAACATATGAACACAAACCACTTGCAGGACCCAAATAATAACTCCCAAAGTCCTCAATCTTGCAACCTAGGGCTATAATACCAGTGTAATACCTACAAACATAACATGGGCAAAACACACAAACACAACCATGTAATGACCTCTTCACTCAAAAGTGCAAACTTCGAAGCCTTACCAATCATGGCAATATCAACTTTATATCGCAACTTACATTCTTGCACTAAATAGGGTAAGCTATTTATATCATGACAAATCCATAGACCCAAACCTATACCTTGAGGAACCAATTCTTTGGCCCCGCCTACATATCATGTAAGGGAATCAGAGGCTTCGTAGTTTTCCACATACTATAATAGAAATTCCTCCTCACAATTTGGGATGGGATTCCTAACCTCTATTTTTATCAAAACCAGAATTTTGCACTAGTACATTTAAGAATAACTTCTGCCCCTTTTATAATTCCTACTTACAACAAAATAAAGGATGCCATCTTATATAATAAGATGCAACATGGAAAGCATCAATTATCATTTGACAAGTACCACATATACCCACAAGTGTTAATGACAAATCATCCATTAAAGCATCACAATCCTAAGTAATAGTTTAACTCACGCAAGAAGAAATTAGAGCTTAATATCTATTTGTTCTTCTAATTCTTTCTACAAACTCTATCACCCTTTTTTTCTAGTATATATTCCTTTTTGTTGGGTACCTCCCAATCTTAGTTTCCTTGTATTAAAATCACATAACATGCCAATCTAATTTTAGAATTATAATTCTGTTAATCTCTATCCAAATATCGGGTGGCTAACTCAATTATTATTAGTGTTCCACGGGGATGCATCCCCCCCAAAAAATCAAAATCTTCTGGGACGAGGACGTCTCAAGACGTGGGGATGCAAAGGAGACGTCCCCCTACCATACCGCCACCGCCACCGCCACCATGTCTTTGAGATGTCTCCAAAATGTTTCCCTCTAAAAGGGGACATTTCGGGGATGTCCCTTGGGATGGGGACTTCTAGGGGACTCCGGTACATCCCCAGGATGTCTAAGGGACTCCCAAGTATTCCTCGACCCTAAAAGGAAACGTGCAGGCATCCCCCCCAGAAACGCCTTCAAAGAGTCACTTTTTTTGTCAATTTTGATTCTAGCACCCATAGCCCTAACCCTATGGGGATATTCAGAGGTGGCCAAGATAGATAGGGAGACTATGGCACAAGAGGACCCAATTTTGTTTGTTGTCCCAGGTTTCTAGTTCTTATGTTACTGAGAGGAACTAGTCTACTTATAGCTTCATCCACTCCATTAAGAGGAATGGGCTTACCTCTAGGAGGGCAAAGAATCTTGTGGTTGTACATAGTGCCTTGAGTCTCATTGACCGCAACACACTTACATACAAGGAGAATCCAATAGCCAAATGGGATGTAGAGCCAAAGGAGCCAACATAGGTTGATGATGATGCTACACAAACAAGGATGGTTGGTATTGGTTTAGAGGAGCTTGAGCTTGTGGAGTCCAATTCTAGTGATAAAGAGTTTGGCAAGAACTTTGGAGATTAGAGGCATTAGACCATTAGTCATTGACTTATTTGAATTTTGTTTTTGAACATTGTAATCATGAATTATCATTATGAAATTTTGAATATTATTATGATATAAATTTGACATTTTCATTGTTAATGTTCAATGCAATCGTTGCAATGTGTTTACTATTTAGTAGTTTACTTAGTAAGCCAAAGTTTCATTTGTTATTCTTATACTTATTCTTGAATCCTTATACATCTTTTTATAACTAATTTTTCAAGTACTATATGTTTTTGTGCCTCCGCCCCCCTCCCACCACCCTCACCCCGCCATCCCCAAACTTAGGCCCTTGGTCCCCTCGTCCCCGAAACTTGTCCCCCCATCAAGAAACTCCATGGAACTATGATTATTATCCCTTCACTAAAATACAAAATCATATTAGATCATTAAACTTAATGCCATGAAACTACTAATTTGTTAAATCAATGTTCAAAACTATTTGGTGATGCTAACTAAATCTCACAAACAATCCCAATTCTAACTAGTCATGCATATGATAGTTCAACTAGTTATAATGTCGTTAACTCTACTAATGAATTAGGGTTTCTACATAGGCAATGATGAAACCAATTTATTAGTGGGTGATGACAAATCTCTAATTTGCTCTTAAATGCAATAGTGATTTACAACATATTGGCTTCCCAATCATTTTATATTGGAAAGATGGGGAATTTAATATTAAAACAATATTATGAATTAATATTATTACCATATCCAATACACAATTTGTTTAATTCGTTATATTCAAATCCTATGTTTGATTCATTACACATATCTATAACTTCGTATGACAATATTAGAAAACCTAACCCAGTTTATAATTTTCAACTACCTTTTGCATTATCAACAATTAGTTATAATTATAAATGTGAAGTCCTAAATTATAATACAATAATCACATTGGAATGACTATAATTATGTATAATTACCATATTAATATAAAAACATATTCAAGGCAGGTGTTTTAACCAAAATATAAATTTGTAATGGTAAAATTTGCATGCCCATGCCAAATCCTCTTAAATTTTTGATTCACTTCAATGAAATGTCTTAATACAAATCACATATCAACAAGTGGCACACTCTTATATTTGGATTGACTTCTTCCTAGATATCCATTATCCTCATATAATGTTATCTTAATCAAGAAAGGTTCTTTTACTTTGTTCTTTAATTTAAATAAGGTCAGTTCTTTAATTTAAATAAGGTCATATTGTCTGACTTCATTAATAAGTTTAATAGTCACAATTCCTATTAATCAGAGTTTCGAAAGCTTATCGAGTTTGTTCAAATTATTATAAATACATATTTACTTATTTCATTGTTCATATAAGAAAACTCCAATATAAGCATTTAACCACTATTATTTTCAACCCATGGCACCTATTTTATATAAGCATGGTATTCAATCCTCATTATGCATGTTCAATTTGTTTTATATGTATATATTGTTATCTTGAATATATAATTATAATTATTATTATCAAGTCCAAGGTTTAACTTGGTATATAACATCAATCATCTAATTGACATATGTGTATCTTTCCACAAACAATCTCTACTCCTAGCAAGATTAGGATCTCAACATTATGTTCACCATAACAATATTATTACCAAAATAAATCAACATTACCATTCTCCTACTGTTGATGTGCTTACCTTCTCAATAGAACAAAATAATCGCTCTGTGACATTATTGTATAAGTACAATCGCAATAAGATATAATAATGTTATAAATAACCTATTATCTCCCATAATGTTTTATAAGAGTAGGTAAATAATTTTGTATTGTGATTCTCATTATCAAAACCTGGTTTATAATTAATTTAAAGACCCCACACTCATAAAACAAAAGTCAACCATATTATGATCAAGTATTGTAAATAATTTTGTATTGTGATTCTCATTATCGAAACCTAGTTTATAATTAATTTAAAGACCCCACACTCATAAAACAAAAATCAACCATATTATGATCAAGTATATTAAATCCTACTTAAAAATTATATAGAATATGACATTTTAATATTTTAGCACTTCTAGTTTATATAAGTTTTCCACTTAATTACAAATTATAATTTAATTACGAACCCTATTATAAATGCAATTTCCACATTTCAAACGAATATATTAATGAAATTTCTGAGAGCGTGGGATCGAGATCCCTTATTTTTAGAAATGTTGTAAAATGCCCCCATGTGGATGATTTTTTGTCTTGGTCCAAAGCAACATGGAACAATTTGGAAGCCCCTTTGGTGGAACTCTTGGATCATGGTTTCTTCCTGGTCACTTTTGTAATATGCTACCCAGAAATTTTTTCCAAACCAGACAACAATACGGAAGTTAAGTGCAACAATGATTCTTCCACGCTCTTCTGATCACCCAGATCCCGATGTGGGCAAGGTGTGTAATATACAACCCCAAAAAATTTTCTAAAATATAGAACAATGATAAACAGTGTTAGCACAACTAAACTCCTCCGCACTTCTGATCACCAAGATCCCAATTCGGGCAAGGTGAGAGCATAATGTGCTTTAGATTACAAATTAAAACATTGTGCAAACAAGTAAACATTCATCTGCATATGCAGGCATCCACAAGTTGTGGGGATTCACCACTTTTAGTGGGTATGAGAGCAAGAAAGGAATATTACAATGCCATCCACTTATTCAGTGGGAATACTCCACTTATGCAGTGGGTAGAAACAATAAAGAAAAGTTCATTTATCCACACTGGCGGTAAAACCATCCAGGGGTTACAATATGTTTAATTGTTCTTTCCTCCACACTGGCGGTAAACCATCCAGGAGCCTTAATGCGATTCACAAGAAAGATTACAATGATATCAAAAACAATGTAAATCAAGTCTTGTTTGGACTTATTAAGAATCTTGTGAAGATAGCATGACCATACCCTGCAGATTTCTTGAATAGCTGAATGATAATGTAGTATTTATTTGCTGTCCGTCATTGCTGCAACCTGAAATGATACATCAACTGCTCTCTACACAGACCATTGGCATCCAGGGAAGTATAATATTACAAGACTAAACCCAATGTTTGACAAAACAAGTGGTCCCTAAATGATCTATCAATTATATGTACTGAACACAACAGAGAGAGTGATAGACTATAAAATGACTTCTTCCATACTAGTACGGCACCTTCCCAGCATAGTACGGACTGCTGAAAACTCCCAAGAAACTGCCCACACTTAACAATATTGTTTCCCACTCTAAAAACTATGCTAATACAAGACAAATCCAATGTTTCCCATGCACTAAAGATCAGTTAACAAAAACACTTCACAAACTATGCATTTCCCAGGCCGTAGGGCCAACAGAAGTACGGCTGCTCATAAAAAAATAAACAAAGCTTCCCAACCACTCACTATGATCAGATTGGGGTCGCCTAAGGAATATATTAATAGTGCAAAAAGATTTAGACACAAAGAACTTCTCAATAATTTTATTTTTGCAAAACTCTTTTTCTGCCTGTACGGCAATATAATGGTACGGACCAGCAATATGACATTAAAACTATACAAGGCATAAAAAATCTGCTTCTAACTTCATTCTCATCTAATTGCCATGATATTTAATGAACTCTAATCCAAAAACTCTTAGCAACTTCAAACATATTCAGCTCCATGAAAGCTCACTGGCAAACTCTGGATAAGTTTGCTCAAATCTCTTCTTCAGCACAATGGTGATTCCTGTAGTGAAACCACACCCAACCTCGAGGGTTTTCGTCCTCAAGAGCATTCCACAAGAGAGTTTTCGTCCTCAAGAGAATATGGAAGAACACGCAGGTTCAATCCAGCAGAGTAACAATACAAATCCAAGCATGTCTAAACAATGAGCCCAACTCTTCTTTTTATAACTTTTTGAGGGAAATAAAATATTATTTCTTTTATCCCTTCATATTTCTCCTCAAACAATATAAAATAATTCATTATGTGTGCATAACTTAAAGTCACCCTTTTTAATTAAAAACTCTTTTTAGCTCCAAAGACCCCTTTATCAAAATAAAAGAAATATCTGTTTTGCAAGGCCCCAAAATGATGCATCCATGATTTAAAACTTTTCTTCCTCTTTCCAACGAGCTATAACACTTAGATTTTTATTAATTATTTTCACCCCTAGGAGCTTAAGTGAAAATAATAATTAAAATAGCTCATTAAATAACAGCATTTTGCGGAAAATCCCAAACACCACCAAACTGCAAAATTAAACATACCAACATACTCCATGATGTTTGGGAAGATGAATGATGCCTTCTGGGCGACTTTCTAAAAATAGACGGCTTCTCCAAGAATCTTGGAGAGCAAACCGAAAACCTGATCAAACATCAGAAAGCATCACAATGATCATAAGCACCATCTGAGCTCAAAGCCATAACCAAATGCTCTGTAAAATTGATCTGTGGCCACTCCAAGAACATTGGAGTTCTCCCAAACATGTCGGATAGCCACTAAGGTACTAAGAACAAGCCAAAATGCGCACAAAAGCCTATGCGCCAAAAAAAGGGACATTACAAGGTGAGAGCATACAAGTGCTTCCGAGTTAGCATTCAAACAAAACCAACAAATAAGAACAACTTCCACTTACTCAATGGGCATCCACTTATGCAGCATGCATCCACTTATGCAGTGGGCAACCACTTGTTCAGTGGGAGAAACAGGAAGGAAAACTAGGCATATCCACTTATTCAGTGGGAATCCATTAAAGAACTAAACATATTATCCTCACTGGCGGTCATACCATCCAGGGGTTACAAAGTGTTTGCATCATATAGAAACAATTACAAAGGAATATCAGTATGCTGCAACACAGATTTAGCATAGATAAAACCCCAACAATCAAGTATGACATGTTATCCTTGATTTCAACTTGCATATGTTAGACTAACATCATCAAAACATCAAGTAAATCACCTCAAAGATGGACAAACCCATAATAGAATCTCTGTAATATTGCAGCGATCCAACAGGCATGATTTGTATGTTGTACAGATTACATCAGCAACCAACAACTCTAGAAATGCATGGACAATCAGTAAAACCTCCTCCCAATGAAGTCATCATAGCAACATAAGACCATGGCGCCAAACATGCACTAGTTTTTGTACCCAAAGACTAAGCACCCAGCAGAGAATAAACCCACGCCTGTCATAAATGGTACAACTCTATCAGCAAAGGTACAGCCTGAAAATTGTCACTCAAATCTGCAGCAAATACTCTCAAAATAACTGGAATCTGGTCGCCCAAACATTAACATCATAACCCGGCAACATTTTTGAATGAAGTATATTCAATATATCTCAATGACCAGATATGTACGGCCCAGCATAGTCGTACAGCCTGTCATAAGGCCATTCAAAACTGCAACTTTTTCCACAAAGAAAATCGGGAATATAGGCGCTCAAATCAGTCATATTTATCCAATAAAGAAAACTGAAAGTTCTCCCACAATAACTCATCAAAACATGGAACCCTCTAGCAATGGTACGGCCTGAACAGTACAGAACAGCCAAAGGATACCAGCATTCTTCAGAAAACATACAATACACTACTCAAACCACACCAAAAATCCATATCCAATGCAAATGAACTCTTTCAATCACAAAACTATTAGAAAACATCAAACTCCATTCAGCTCTATGTGATTCCTGGATGAAATCACCTCGAACCAGCTAGGGTGGATTTTTCACCACCAAAACTGATCTTCTCCAAGAGGGTTTTTGTCCTCAAGAAGGAATGGAAGAACACGCAGGTTCAATCCAGAAGCATAACAATATCAAAACAATAGCATAAAGAGAAAAATGAGCTCTCAACTCCCTTATATAAGCACTTTTTGGAGTTACACATAAAAATGAATTATTTCTTGGAAAAAATAAACCTTTTCACTCAAACTCCAATATTTAACTTTCTTCCCAACTTAAGTGCTCACTATTATGTGCCTAATAAAAAGAATGTCTTTTCCCCATTCCAATGAGCTATTACACCAAAGCACTTAATAATTATTTCCAACCTTTTAGAACTAAGTGTGAAATAATTAACTAATAGCTCATTAAATCACCTGCTTTTACGGAAAATCCCAAACTTCATCAAACTGTAAAATAAAATATACCAACATACTCCATAAGGTTTGGGATGAAGAATGACGCCTTCCGGGTGACTTTCTAAAAATAGATGGCCTCTCCAAGAAGTCTGGAGAGCAATCCAGGAAGCTGAAAGAACTTCCGAAAGTATCATCATAATCTTGAACACTATCTGAGCTCAATGCCATAGCAAAACATCACAAATAACTGAACCTGTGCTCTCCAATAATTAAGGAGCTCCCTAGCCATGCCAGATAGCCTACGGAAACTCAGGAAATAGGCTATTGGTCACAAACTTGGCTAAACGCCAATTGGGGATATTACAACTTTCCACTCTTTTGAAGACTACAAGTATGTTTTGGATCATGGCCCTTGGTTTGTTGGGAAATTAGGCTTATTTACGACCCTATGAACTCCATTTTCGATCCTAGCAAAGTGAGCATCACCACTATTCCGATCTAGTTGCACTTATACAACCTTCCTTTAGTCATGAGGGATTTTGGACTCATTCAAAAAATGGTCAACCAATTTGGAGAGTTCATTAGGATGGATGAGGATTCTTCAAATAAGTCAAGAAGATTTCTCAGAGTTTGTGCTATGATCGATATCTCCAAACCTATCATACACATGGTCAAAATCAATTCCACATAGGGTTCTTGGATGCAATACTTAAAATTATAGTCTTCATGAGCGTTGTTTCAGATGCAACCATTTAGGCCATAAAATTGTAGGCCAAATCAATCCGTGGCTCCCGAACCCTTAATCTCAAAAAATGGATTCGTAAAGCAAACAACCAAATGTTGATTGTATCTAGAGGAACCACAAGATTTTCATGGAACACTCTTTGCCTCCCTCTTTTTGAGATGTGGTGGTTGGGTTTAGTTTGGAATAGGCTAATAATCCCTATAGTGCGTTGGTGGTTTTCCAGGAATTGAAGTAAGATTCAAATGGTTTGGAGGACTTTCAATAATGCAGGGATCAAGAGTTAGTGGATGATTTGTCCGGGTAAGCAACA
Source organism: Cunninghamia lanceolata (assembly GCA_027924645.1). Lineage (NCBI taxonomy): Eukaryota > Viridiplantae > Streptophyta > Pinopsida > Cupressales > Cupressaceae > Cunninghamia > Cunninghamia lanceolata. Next base: position 233,577 of record BSBN01001622.1, on the reverse strand, counting down.
AGCTAGACCTCAACATCCTTTACGAGACCAATCACATTGACCTCCCTAGAATCCATGGAAAAGCGGCAACAAGCTAGACCTCAACGTCCTTTACGAGACCAATCACATTGACCTCCCTAGAATCCATGGAAAAGCACTTGCCAAAAGACTTAGATACCTTCAACCCCAAATCATTCATGATTTCAAGTGGCCAGACTCAAGCATGTAATTATGCAAAAACCAACCATTTATGATCAGTGTTGTGTATAAAGGATCTACAACCATTATGTTGTTAACAACAGTTGACCCTAGATATACCTCTCTTGTTTCCTCTTGATTTTTACCCTTATCATCATCACTAGAAAAAAGAACGAGTTGCTTTTGTGCATCTACAACAGTGACAAACGACACCACCCTATCTCTATGTTCAGGGAATCTAAGAAGTTCCCCTACGAGCACTGATATTCTGACTTGGCTTAAGACTTGGGCCATGTCAATAGGATTGTAATTTGGCAATGGGGTATCACATGAAATAGTAATATCACGTGCACCAGGAATATAGGGTTTCAATTGACTGGATGAAATATCCATACCTTTCAATTCCTTCACTTTCTCCTTACTTTTTTCAGGGTCTTTCAGTATGCGGGGCTGATCTCGTTTGTTATCATTCTTCGTGTTTTACGACTTAGAAAAGGATGCAGCAGCTTGCTACGCCACTTGTACAGGGTCTTTCTACACATTTCTATTTTGGTGACGATGGTTGTGCTGGAGCTTTCTTCTTTTTCGGATATTCCTTTTGGGAATATTGTTGTCTCTCTTCTCCACACTCGTCTAATGTTTCTCTTTCTCACCATCCAATCCATCTTTTCTTGATTCTACAGCAAGAGAGTTTTGTATAGGTGCTTGCCTATTCCTCAGCTGATAACCTCCTTGGACCTACATAATGGCTACATCAGTCAAGGCCTTCATGTCTTCTTGTGAAGGCTTGGACTGCTTATATTTCTTTTGCATGAGATCTCTCAAATGCCCAAAATCATGAGCTAGCAGTTGATATCTCTTTGGACCTACATCATAATCATATTGGAAAATATGATCATCCTCTTCATAGCTGTCATATTCAACACCCTCTCCCATCCATTCATATTCCTCGGTATCAAACTAATTTATCTCATCCTCATAGTACACGACTGCACCTTCTTCGTTTGGAAATTTTTCTTCTCTACTCATTGAGTGAGCAACTGCACAATTAACTGAGTCATGCGGGAGATAGCATGCATTACACCAAGGTGAAGACTCTTGATAATTTATGTGATCTTTTCTCAATGGATCTGGGATATCCTTCTTAGGTTGCTTAAAACTGACCTGCCTAGGGGCTGCCTACCTGTCATGTTGTTGTGGCCTTTTAGACCAATCTGTATTGTAGGGCCTATTATAAAGCCTTTGACCTTCATTGAAATGAGTTGCAGCACACTGCGGAGGCAATCCTTTCTCATTCTGTGCTATCTTATAGGACATGTCTTTCATGACTCCCATGAGTTTGTCTAGTTTGTCTTCTATTGTGAGGGGTTTGCTCAAGGCTACCCTGTCTGGCTAGGAGATCTTCACATCAGACCACTTCACATGCTTGTCGGAGGCTCTCATGTTACTTTCAATATTAATGGCTACAACATAGGCTTCCCTTAGTGTTTGAGGACTCTTGTCCCTCAAGCAATAACCAAGTTTTGAATCAAAGGCACCGCAGTACAACACCAAACACATTGATTCATTAGGCCTGAGATTAGTATGTACCTTTCTCATTGTCATGATAAATCTACGGTTAAAGTCTGCAACCGTTTCGTTGATTTCCTTCTTGATGGTAGTGACTCATGGATGGCAAACTTAGGGTCAATCCTATCCCCATACTGCAGTCTAAACACCCTCACAAATTCCTCCCATCAGTCAATGCTATTATCAGGGACAACCTTATACCATTCCTTGGCACTTTCCTCCAATGAGTGAACAAACAACTTCATCATCACATCTTCGTCCTCAATCTCGTACTCATTTGTGACATTGATGAAGTGCCTCAAATGCTCCTCACCGATGACTGCATTGTTACCTTGGAATCTTGGAATTTTCCCCCTTATCTCGTTTGGAATTTGGTTAGGGAAATCTAGAATACCAAAGAAATCCAACTATTTGACTGTAAACCCACAAGAAATGCCAAAGGGAAGAGCGAGTGGAAGAGTCAAGAACTGAAGCATTTTTCAGACACATACAAGCCATTTAACTGATGAATAACAAAACCACTAAACCACTACTTGTCATCAATGGCAATTAAACCACTGCTTTTCAGGAAAAACTGCCACTAACTGAGACCGTCACTTGTTGAGACTAAATCACACCGGTGGTCTATGGCACAGGGTTTGCCGAATTTTTGGCTTGAAGTTCAAAAATCAGCGAATTTCTAAACATAAATATTCACTCAAATTTGCCAAAAAATTCATAGGGATATGGCGGGTTATTTTTTTAATAAAATATGTTTCTAAAAAGCATTTTATTAGTTTTTTTTTCTGTTTTTTCATTTTAAAAAGGCGGCAAGGGAACTTCGGTGTGCGACTTCCTTTCGCCCTCACTGCCGAGAGTTTCTTGAATGCCGTCGTGTAGAAGAGTTTCTGATTTGTGGAGGAATCGAGGACAACTCAAAAAATCTCCAACCGCAACGAAATTTCGAAGGATCTCCAAACTCCAGCACCAAAAATCCTCGTGACTTAGAAAACCCTGGCTAATGACAAAGCAATAAATTATGATTATATGATTATAACTTATATAATAATTTAGGTATCTATATAATTTATATTATAATTAGGTATTTGTATAATCATAAATTATGTTTATTAAAAATTATGATAATATATATTATATTTAATATTTAAATATAATATATATTAATAATATTATTATTATTAATATTTATATATTATAATATGATATTATTAATTATTATAGTATTAATATTTATTATATTATAAATATTATAATATATATTACTTATATTTTTTAAAAATCAAATTTATATAAGGCTAATTTAATCATAAATATTATAATATATATTACTTATATTTTTTAAAAAAATCAAATTTATATAAGGCTAATTTAATCACGATTTTTATTTCAATTTTTTTCTCCTTGCCGAATTTCATCCAAATTTTATCGTTGCCGAACACAAACACGAACGCGAACCTTGTGACATAGCCGGTGGTTATAAAACCACAGTCTATGGGAAATTGACGGTTTGCCACAAATTACCTGAAACCTTCATTTCTTCTCCAATTTTCTCTCTCCTCTATTCCAATTTCTACATGTTTCCAGAAGTTGCATTATACCTTGCCATGAAATCTAGAAAAAAAAATATCTTTTTACAAATTACACCTCCCAATACAGAGGCTTTTGGTGCCCAAAAGCTATGAAGACTCAACAAGAGAGGGAAGATGAACCCCTCAACCAATGACATAATTGCCACCTTGCCTTGCACCATAGAAGAAAGATCAACCAAAATTTGGAATTATTTTGTCTCCAACTATCCATATGATGTGATACATAAAGGGGCTGCCAAACACAACACCACATACATCCAAAGGAGCAACATCTACAACCACTTCATTAACAAACTTGGAATTAACAGAAAACTCTGTTCTGCATTGTCTACTAACAAACAAATTAGCACCTTCCTTGATCCAACCCAAAGCATAAGGCTTGGGGTGTTGATTAGTTTCCAGGCCAATTTTGTCAACCAAATCTTGAAAAATTAAGTTAGCTCAAGAACAAGGATCAAAAAGTGCATCTACCTTAACACCCTTAACTTGAATCTTGATGTTAAACAATGCTTCTTGAGTCAACAAACTTTCTTAGTAGTGTAATTAATTCTAGAGTCAACCTCAAAAGTACAATCAATCTCTTTACCCTTCTTAATTACTATACACTCTTTTTGTATGGTATGCATAGAGAAATTCTTACCCTTCTTACCTTGCTTGTGAGGGTTTTTCTCCAGATACAACTTCCTACAAGAGGATTCAACGACCATCTTTGCCACAATGATCACAATGGAGTGTAGGTTTCTTCTTGGCACTTGTGGAATTCATCTTCTTTGTCTTGGCTTTAGCTCCACTTATCCTTGGAGTGGATCGAGGTCTACCTACTTCAAGATAGTGAGCGTGGGCACATGCCTCATCTATGCCCACTAGTTTGGAAAGCAACATGGGCCTACAAAGACGACTATGAAGGCCTCCGATATACTTCATCAAGACCTCCTCATCTTGCACATCTTTAACCATTTGGACAGCCCTTCTTCAAAACTTACTAGTGTACTCTTACTTTGTTCCTCTTTTTGTTTCAAAAATAGATATTTCATTCAATTCTCTCTATGACAAATAGGACAAAATTGTTTCTTAATCAAATTCTTAAATTGATCTCATGAATTGATTGGAGCTTGCTTTCTCAAAGCTATGAAATACAACAAACTCTCAAACCAAGTAAAAGCATGCTTTGCTAATCTTAACCTAGCAAAGGAAATATTTTGTTCCAAAGTAAGAGAACGCAAGTATACCTCCAATTGTGCCAACCAATAGTCAAGCTTCTCCACATCCACATCTCCTTCCCATGGTGTAATCTCAATCTTAGCTTCCGCTTTGAAAAGAAATTTGCTTGGAAGGCTCTTTCCCATTTCAAGGCTCATCTTCCTCCTTAGAGTACACTTTGCCTTTGCCCTTGGTATATTCCACAGAGCATAACTTCTCCATGAATGTCTCTATTAGGTTTGTCATAGACTCCATTGATTGAGAAAGGCTTGCAATGTCAGCTTCCATCTTAGAGAGACTTGCTTCAGCATCTGAATACCCTTCTCCACCTTCCATGCTTCTTCTTAACTCTCTTCTCGACCTATGGAATTTGATGTCTCTCTGATAAGGTAATAAATCTCCTCCACATGATCTTGTTGGCATGAACATGCAAAATCACACACAACACCCTCCACAAAGGACAGAAATCACTTGATACCACTTAATCTGTAAACTCCAACATATATTCCATTCAATAGTTCATCACTCACAAAATTTAGTAAACAAATAAGTACTAACTAGTCAATTACAAGAAATGGAAACTAGGAAAATGTAAATTAGAGAAAACACCAAACAGAAATAGGAAACAAGAGAATTTACCCTAGAGAAATCCACGTATGGAAGAAAACTCAAGCACATTGTGAGCTACCACTGACTTGTGTGATATCCCAAACATGGAACCTTCTCGTTCTTGTGAAATTTTGATACTGATGATTACTATGTTCATTTTTATATGATGTTGATATCATTGTGCATCTAATAATTGATGTTGATATTGTTGATTATAGTTTATTTGCCATTGAATGGATGCTGCTGATAGAAAAATTGTGTATGTGCAGGTCCAGGAATCCAAAATCACATTCCAGGAGTGTGATGGCACTTTCATGGGGGACTACAATGAGAAGAAATCACCACTTGGCATAATGTCTGTTGGTTGCAGATTTGACACTTGTGTGATGTGGATTTTGGTATGACTGCTCTTTAGGGCGTGCTGTTATGTGTTTAAACTTTATACTGTGTAGCATTTGTGTTGATGCTAGTGTTGTGCTGCAATCTATGGTCTTGATTTTGGTTGATCTGGATTTCATTGTTAGTGTTGATATATTCTAAACTTAAGTCTTTATTTATGAAAGATAACATGGACCTAAGACTTTGCTAGGGGTATAAACCTATCCTAACATCTAAAGTTGGAGTTTGAAAGATTAAACAGGCCTATAATCCTAAAGTCTAAATTTGTGGGAAAGGGAGATTGATAGTTTAATAGAATGAAATAAATGAAAACGGGGAGTTGATGGGATAGCCATGACCCATCCCATACTCCATAAGATATGAATTTATTACAGGTACGAGCCTTAAATAAAAGGCAATAATTAGTAATAATTGGTTTTAACTTTTAATGAGTCTTGCCATCCAAATTAGACTTAACCAGGGTTAAACTAACCTAACCCTAGGCTGCGACGCAGTAAGAAAATGGAAGTTGAGTAAGTTCTTGTCATTCTTGGCTTTGGCACTTAAAAAAGAGTTTTGGGTCTGTAAACTCTTCCTTTGCACTAAAAATGGAGATCTTGCTCCATGCAGCAGGTAGTTTGTTCTATTTTTTTGGCATGGTCTTTCTGCATAAGTCTAGCATTGAGATCTATAAGTATGGTAAGCTATTACAGGTCGTGGGGTGAAAGAAAACATTAAAATTGTTTGGGGGAGTTACATGTTGCAACAGTTTATCAAGAATCTTGGAGAGTATCCGCATCTTCATCTCCATTATTGCAAATTACAATTCTTCTGGTATGTTGCTAAACCTCTTTTGGTTTGGAAAGAGAATCTTTAAAGGTATTACAGTCTGTTAATCTCTGTAATAGAACTTATATTTGAATCTTGTTCTTCTTGGGTTATCTATGTTGTGAAAATTCTTACCAAGGTTATGAAATATAGATGACTTCACTGTTTAACCTGATTGTACTTAATATTCTTTAATGAATGAATATTCCTTTAAAAGTTATGGAGGACAAAGAGAGACTGATCACAAAAATTAATATTGTAGATCCCTGTACAAGGGAGATGCTTCTTCCGGTATGAAGCGGGAGAGACTTTTAAATACTCTACATGTGACTACATTATAGCATAGCATGATCAGACATCCTGGTCCTGCTACATAACCTCTGATGACTGATCGTGTACGCTATAAGGTAATAGATGTGGGAACTATTTAGGGATGCCAGTAGCATTGAGGACAATTCTTGAGTGTCTCTGAACATTCAATTTGGCACCTCAATGCTATGATGTCATAACTAGAAGGGGTCCCCTAAGCCTACACAAGTATAATTAAAGGTAATTTTTTGTTAATCTTAAATTGGTATAAGCATAAATTATCTAGTTATCAGAGTACTTGATTAGATTATCTTAAATTATGAAATAAGGAATATTAAACTGGAGTGATTTTGTTGGAAAAGTACATATGTTTATTGTGATGTCTCGATATTAAGGCATTGTTTACATTAAAGATTTAAACATCATGATAAAGATGGAGAAGTCGCTTTTGTCAAATATGATGTTTGTCATCGTCAATTTAATCATGTATATAATAATATATAATATATAAATATAATAATAAATACTAAATGAAATATTATTATAATATAATAATATAAATATGTTACATCCCCTTCTTCTGAACAATGAAATGTTAGTTATTGTAATGTACTACCCCTATATTTTTTTTTTTTCAAAATATAGAACAATGATAAACAGTGTTAGCACAACTAAACTCCTCCACACTTCTGATCACCAAGATCCCAACTAGGCGAGGTGAGAGCATACTGTGCTTTAGATTACAAATTAAAACATTGTGCAAAGAAGTAGACATTCATCTGCATATGCAGGCATCCACAAACTGTGGGAATTCACCACTTTCCAGTGGGTAGAGAACAAGAAAGGAAAATTACAATGCCATCCACTTATTCAGTGGGAATACTCCACTTATGCAGTGGGTAGAAACAATAAAGAAATGTTCATTTATCCCCACTGGCGGAAAACCATCCAGGGGCCATTAGGTGATTGCATAAATACATTACAATGAAATCAATGCACTAGAATCAGGATGATTGAATAGGCATAATTTTGTCATCTATTTTGAAAACCTTGGAAAAAGAGATCATCCTCTGCATAGCATCCACTGAAATACACATAATTAACCATCCAATGCTATTAAACTGAGATTCATTGCTGTTCATGACTGAGAAGACATAAAGTTCTGCTGCTCAACTGTGACATCAAAAACAGTCTCCTGATGCACTGTACGGTAGTCTAGAGTGGGCAAAACTCTTCATGGAAAAATTAATTCAACCCAGATCAGAACCAAACTGCCCCAAACTACTATAAACCTGTCAACATTGATTTCTAAGCAAGAAAGACAGTCATAAGGTAAGCAAACAACTCCTGATTTCTTACATTCCCAGTACAAGCTTGTACGGCCTTGAACCTCAAGAACTCTTCAAAGATTGTCCAGCACTTCAAGAAAGGTGGTTAAATACCATTGCAATCATGTAGCAAACAACTCCATCTAATTTTGAAACCAAACAACAATCACCAAGCTCAAAACAAGACAACTCTAAAACTGTACGGCTGCATCTACAGGTACGGCAGCTCATAAAATATCCAAACACTCCCCAAACTCCAAATAAACATCCTTGATGATGATGCCTGATCAAGACAAAGATATTCCTTGCATTTAATGCCACAAACAAGTTTGTATAACATTCCCAACAATATGCAACCATTCAAAGAGGTACGGCAGATAGTATGGCACAGCCATGTACGGACAGCAACAAACATTATCTAACACAACAAAACTTCATTCAATCTTCATGAAAACTCCATAATATTATGAGAATCATTAGCACAATCAAACCCAAATATGATCAAAACTTAATCACACAAGCATCGAATCAAATAACAAGAATCCATGAAGCTCAAATGCAAACTCTGTATGAGCTTGCTCCAATCTTCCAGCTTCAGCACAATGGTGATTCCTGCATTGAAATCACACTCAACCTCCGGAGGGTTTTCGTCCTCAAGAGCATTCCACAAGAGGGTTTTCGTCCTCAAGAGAATATGGAAGAACACTCAGGTTCAATTCGGCAGAATAACAATACAAATCCAAGCATGCCTAAACAATGAGCCCAACTCCTCTTTTTATAACTTTTTGAGGGAAATAAAATATTATTTCCTTTATCCCTTCATATTTCTCCTCAAACAATAAAAAAATAATTCCTTAAGTGTGCACAACTTAAAGTCACCACTTTTAATTAAAAGCTCTTTTTAGCTCCAAAAACCCCTTTATCAAAATAAATGAAATATCTGATTCGCAAGGCCCCAAAATGATGCATCCATGATTTAAAACTTTTCTTCCTCTTTCCAACGAGCTATAACCTTAGATTTTTATTAATTATTTTCACCCCTAGGAGCATAAGTGAAAATAATAATTAAAATAGCTCATTAAATATTAAATTTTGCGGAAAATCCCAAACGGCCTCCGAAAGCAAAATAAACTGAACCAATATGCTCTGTAAGGTTTGGGATGTGCAACGATGCCTTTCAAGTGACTTTCCAAAAATAGAAAACTCCTCCAAGAATCTTGGAGAGCAAACCAGAAGCCCGATCAAACTTTAGAAACCATCAATGTTACTCGGAACATTGACTGAGCTCAAAACCATGACAAAATTATCCATTTACAAAAGGAAAACCCAATTAACTGTTCTGCAGACTGAACTAAGACCACTCCGAGAACATTGGAGTTCTTCTCAAACATGTTGGATAGCCTCCAAAAGACTAGGAACAAGCACAAATGCCCATAATAATCAATGTGCCAAAAATGGAACATTACAGTTACGTTGTTAGTTGAGTACAACTACTTTCATGTGAATATGAAAATTATTCGTTGGATAATGTGTATAGTTATGTGAGAATGGTTTTCTTTTATATGCGAATATTTTTTTAATTATATGTGAAAATGGATGTATGGATATAATATAAATTATTGATCATATCGAGGAAATGATTTAACCTTCATTATTTGTCGAAGTGGATGCAGGACAATCAAGTGACAAGGAAAAAGGGATATCAACAGGGAGAGGGTGATTATAGGAATCGAAAAACAATAATAATGTCTAAGCCTAAGTCATCATAGCCTTGGCCAAGGCACATGTATATAAGTATAAATATATTTCTAGCTGGTGAGAATTATTTTTCCTTATGTCTATTAAATAAAATATATTATATCTTACCTTTGGTGGAGTGCTTGGAGTGTGTGAGCTGGAGTCTTGAACAAAACTTCCCCCACTCCGCCCGAATGCAAGAAGGAATGCTTCTTCTTGCATGCGGTCGAGGTAGGAGGAGCGCTCTTATATGTTGGCGTTCATTCTTTCTTGGGATTCATTCTCTACACTATCTTGGATAGAAAGTAACATTCGCACCATTCTCAAAAACATTCGCAAGAATGGAAAGCTAGGCGTTGTTTAGTATTTTGGCTTCCGCTGAAGTGCCATTGTCTCGGCAATACTGAAAACCTGACTCGAATAGTCTTGAGCATTGTTATTGCATTCTTCTGAAGTATCATCGACTTAGCAATTCAGTCATTCGAATCATACCTTCCTTGGTGTAACAACTGCATTCTTGCTTACTCTGTCAAGCAGCCATAAGAACCAGTCGCTCGTTCGAACTTGATTTGCAACTACACTTTCTTCAGTTTCGATTTCTGAAAGATTTGTTCAGGCAAGATCATATTTCCTTTATCATATTCTGATTTATAATGCAGTAGAAACACATTATTGGATGACCGAATTTATCGAATCATTCCATCTTCTATAATCTGGGTTCTGTGTTTCTTGATCGGTCTTCTGAAAATCCATATATGTATTCCATTCTTCAAGTCTTTCGAATCTACAGAATTATTGTCTTTCTTGATACTTTATATATAAATATATATATATAGCTTTTACATCTGATCATATATTTATAGTTGTACTGAGATATATGACTGCGGTCACTAAATGAAAGGTTATTTTCTGTCTATATGCTATTATTCTACATTTATTGTGTATCTGTGGATATGTCAAGTGGATCATGCATGGTATTCTTTCAAACCTGCAATCAAAAGAAAACATATGAAATAATATCAATGCCGAGCAAGGGTGAATGCTGACGACACAATAGTGTCAGATAAATATTAGAAATCCTTGGCCAAGGTTACGATGCAGTATTGGCATCTGTCAGCGAACAAGTACCAGATATACCACTGATCAGAGTGATCTTTCCAATAGGAGGTACCTTAGGAAAAGATCGATCAGCAGGTATAGGTTCTTGACACCAGGCTCAAAGGCATATTGTTGTTATTGATTCCTTGTTAATCACCCTCGTGAAGGGTCGGGTTTCTTCAATTGAAGAAGCACGGGAGACCAGTTGGTCTTGGTTGGGTGGATAAAGCCCTTGTTGATATTTCTTTTTCCAGAATCCAGAGAAGGATCTACAAACAAATCAGCAAGAAACTATTCAAGTTGTACTTTCCTTATCCTCTCTTCCTATTTTAATATTTGAGTTTGCTGAAAAGAAAGATAGTTAATTAAAGTTAGTTAGATTATTACTTTGGCTTACATGTATGCTGATTAAAAAAGATTATTTCAGCTGAAAATGAAAGTTCGTTGAAATTCTAATTATTGTATTCGTTACTTCTTTCATAAAAGTTAGTTAATCTTTTTGCTGAAAATTTTGTTATTAGATAAATTTCTATTCTATTAAATTAGAGTGGGTGTTACAAAATATATATAAGGGCCAGCGAAATCTCATAATGAAGAGGAAAAGGTGTAATAAAGGACCGATTCATTAAAAAAGACTATTCCATATAAAAGTGCAGATTAAAGGAATACGATGGATTACCTTACCTAGAAATTAATATTGTTGGAAAAGGGATCCCGATGAATATTCTAGAGGTGCGATCAAATTAGTAATAGATGATTATCATAAAGACAGCGATCACTAGAATGAAAGGGCAGATTAATAAAAGGCAGCGATGAGTATATTTTAGGAAACAATGATTCACAAGTCTAAAAGGCAGCGATCAAGCATAGAGTAGGTGTTAGCAAAAGACACCTCCATTATGAAGTGTTAACTCATTTTGCAATAGATGTATTGATTCTAAAGGTCACCTTCCTTCATATGAGAATATTAGGAGAGGAGATCGTTGCAGCAGAAAAGGGTAAGGGAAAAAAAAGGATATATATTCGGATTTAAGAGCAGAGTTAGGAGGAGTGTAAAAAGCAGATATACAAGAAGAATATGCAGAATAACATATATATATATATATATATATATATATATATTCTGACTTTCTTAGGAAAGAATAATATATTTTTCTAAGTATAAGGAAGATAAGCAGATATCTGATTTGAATAGGAAAATAAAGGAAATATAGATGGAAATAAGGATGATATGCATTCCAAATCTGAAATATATAAGTAGCTGCAGATAGCATAGAAGGAAGGAATTAAATCCTTAAGAGTTCTAAAGGATGCAAAGGCAAGAATTATCCTCCTGGTATGATGTATCTAATCCTATGTTTTTTATGATAAATGCCACATGATAAATAATGACAAATGCATATAATTGAAAGGTTATCATTAGTATCATAAGCATTGTGAAACTTGCTATGAAAAATAGATTATATTCACAACACATTTGATATGATTGTTTGCAACTATGAGTTTGATTTGTTTATTATGCATTAATGTGGATTCTTGTATGAATGTTATGATGAGGAAAATGTAGTGCAAGAGGGATAACGGTGATGGGGCACTCTTCTAGGTACGCCACCCCTCTAGGGGGGATTGAATAATCCCATTGGGGTCAAGGGGGTACAAGAGTACAAAGGGTACTGCCCTTGGGCTTAGAAGAGATGGCTTCTGGGGCACCCTTGTGTGATCTCATTCTCCTATCATAGACATGCAAATTCAAAGGAACAATCATAGAGAAAGGGAAAGGAAATGACAAGATGAGGGGGAACAGGATAACGGATACCTCATTAGGTAGACCACCTCATATGGATGGCATGCGCCACATGAGGCCAAGGTGGATGGTATATCCACTCTTGGGCCTAAGGTAGAGGATTCGGGACACCCCATCGAAGTCACGTTCCTCAACTCTCCTATGGTTGAGCCTCCTAGTTAGTTAGATTTAGTTGGATTAATAATGCCATTATGAGTTTGTTAATCATGTTAACTTGACTGTGAGAAGTATTATTGTAAGTGTTTTCTAACTTGTTTGCAGGAATTAAATCAAGCCAATGTACACTCTAAATCTTTGTTTGCTTGGAAATTGATAATTTATTAATTTAGGGTAAAATTAGTATTGTTCCCATAAGGGACATTATATTTATTACTGAATACCAAGGCATGATATGTTGATCAAATGAAATTAAATTTGTAGCATGTATGATTATTACAATTTAGAATTGGAACGATTATTAAGAAGGTTATGGATAAATGGTGTGCAATACAACCTTCAAACCGATACTTAGAAAGCCAAAAAAGTAATCAGGTTCTTAGAGTGCATTGCAACTTAATCTCTCAATTCCAATGGCAATTACAGTATTAGGACTCTTGGCACTTGACCTAACTGAATCACAAGGATTTCAGACTCTAGTGCTCTAAGACAGCTTTCTATACAGCCTCATCCCCTTACAATGGTGCATTGTGCTAACACAATGATCTAGGGAACTCCCTATGGACTCCAATTACTTCCGGTCTTCTCAATTGATGATTCTGAATGTTCGACACAATCATTAATAGGGGTAGAAACCCACAATAAATACCAAAGGGCAAAGAGAGTGGAAGAGTCAAGAATTGAAGCATTTTTTGGACAAGTACAGGTCATTTCACTAACACGTGACGAAATTGCCACTTGTTATAAGTGGCAATTGTTGTACCCATACAAAATTTTCCATATTGCGTCATCTTTCAAGTCAATGATGTCATCCTCCACATTGTGAGTCATTGACAAATTCTTACCTCCCATGTTCACAGATGTCGTACTTTCAAGCTCCAATGTGTCTTTGCAAAGCTAGCAACAAGCACTTTCCAACACATCAAACAAGACAAAGGGTGAAACATGAACATGAAAGAAGATGCAAAAATGGTTTAAGGCATGAAAATGGACATCCTAGTGCATTGGAGCGCTCCAACACACTAAGTGTCCCAATAAAGTGAAAAACACAAAAAGTGGCCTTCAAGTGCATTGGAGCATGCTAGTGTGAAGGATGTTTCAAAAGTTTGTGTTAAGTACAAAGAAATTGACTACTTAAGCATGAGGAGTGCTCTGATGTAAAGGGTGTTTCAAGTTGTTTTAAAGTTGAAAAGTGCAACCTAGATAAAAAAAAGCAAGCCATAATAAGCAATGTTTCTCCAAGTTTTCGGGACAAGGGAATGTGGGGACATGGGATGGGATTTCAAGGATGGCAAAAAAATTCCTAAATTTTGGGGACAGTAAGGGGACAGCTAAATGTGTGTGTGTGTATACATTTAAATTTAAATTATAATTATTTATAATAATATACATGTTATATATAATTATTAATTTTTATATATATTCTATACATAAAATAAATACATATATATTATATATTATATATTTTGTATATGTAATATATAGTATATATAGATATAATTTATAATATATAAATGTATATTATATAATATAATATATGACAATTGACTTTAGCTAATATAATATATAACTTTAAAAAAACACAATGCTTACTATTCCTCACCCAAGTGCCAAAGCAAACACCTAATTTACAGAATATGACTATTATGTCATCTTAAATTAAGACTTAAAATATCTATAATGACCAAAGGCTGTCCATTCAAATTCATATAACAATCAAGCTATATCATACCGATAAAATGCCAAGACAAAGACAACTCATAAGCATCATGTAACATCAAGACTCTACACATGTTAGTCAACAACCAAGCAAGTTCACAAGCACAACATAAATTGACATTGAATGAAATCACAAACAAGTCATGTTTTACAGCGGCGTGCAAGGCATCGCAATGAGCATGGTTTTTCATAATTTAGCAGCTCCACAAGGACATCCATTCCAACAAATGCTCCACTGCCTCCTCGTCTACTCCATCTTCTAAGTCAATTTTTATGTTAAACTTCAAACTGAAAGGCAGAAATTTTGTGTAGCGGACGTCAAGGATGCCCTAGTGTCCCCTCGACGTCCTCCTATGGGGAACATCCAAGGAGACATCCCCCATGTTGAGTGGATGTTGCCAAAAAACAAATTAAAAAGGGGACGGGGTGGGGACGTTTTGTCCCCATCACTAGGACATCCCTCATCCCTAGAACATCGTTAAATCCCTGAGGATCCATCCCTAGGGAACATTGATATAAGCAAAGGCCAAGTCTTGACAAAGCATAATAATGGCCACTTCATACTTAGAGTTCTAGTGTTTTAGTTTTTTTTTACAAGGGAGCTTCCCCTTCCAATTTGAAGAAAGGCATATCCTTACACACTATTTCATCTTGTCTTATCCTAAAAGGGTCAAATTAAAACCTAGCAACTTTTGGTACCCACTATGGGGCATGAGAAAAATCAGTTGTTCATCTATTGTAGCAAATGACCATCCATGATGGAAATGCTCCTGTGCTTCAGCCTAACTTGAATTGGATTGAACAAGATCAAGAGGATATTTTGGACAGCTTAAGGCATTTTGTTTTTAATTACATGAATAACACCACACATTTGCAAGCAGCTACTGCAATTTTAGACAAAGAAGAAATAAAAGTAGATATTGCATCAGGAATATCGGTCCCACCTCATTCTAGTAATCCTAATTGGAATTAAAGAATTCTAGTGGAAGAGATTTATGCAAGGTCGTGACGTAAGGTGGGTGAGACATCCATATTAAGAATTTCTGACATCTTAAGGATACAATTACTCTCCACCTTCAAAAAGAAGAAGAGCGTCCATTTCATCTTCTACAGCACCAATCAATCTAGGTCCAGTTTTTAGCAAAGAGCCACTTCAAACTATGGCTGATCAACAGAACAACAACAATAATCCTCCTCTTGTCCCTTGGGAAACACTGTTGGTCTATTGGCCCTAGCAGCACATCACAAATTTCCTCGTGGATCAAGGAAGGGCCTTCTAAAGTTCTTTGGTGATGGCAACCAGCATCCTACTGAACCTATTTTAGCATTCACCACAACATGCGACATATTTGATGTTGTACATGAAGATGTTGCAGTCTGCTTATTTGTAGAAACTTTGGTGGGTGGTGTTGCAAACTAGTTAAATCATATTTTAGCTGCATCAATCACAAATTGGAATATTTTACATTTTCAGATGCGATTCAAGCCTGCAAGAGATGAAAATATTTTACTTGCTCGGCACTCAAGTAACAAGAAAGATGACAATTAACCTATAGGAGAGTTTATTGCATGTTTTAACTACCTAGTGAACCAGATCAGCAACTTGAATCAATGATACACGAGGACGCATCCCCGAGTCATTTCGAGTGTACTCGCAGCTCCGAAAGTCCCCATCACTTTTTTGGGATGCAGGTACAACATGGAAATGTCCCTGAGGCCATCCCTAGGCCCTTATCTAGACCAAAAATAGTTGGGAGACACGAGGGGACAATAGGGGACATCTATGAATGTCCCCTGTCATCTTAGGGATGCACAAGCATCACCTAATGTCCCCACCATTCTAAACCCCCTCCAGGCAAGGTTTTAACCAAAAAACAAAAAATAAAAATAAGAATAGAAGGGGTGGGGGGGCCACAAGGTCATTCGAAAAAAATTGTTTTTGTTCTCAAAAAATAGAAAAATTCTGATATTGTTTGTTCTCTTTTCTAATTTATTTGAAAATTTGCATGGTAGTGAAAAAAATTTCTAAGCGCCTGCCTATAAAGCTTTGAAATATTGTCACTGCCTGAACATCAGAGATCACAATCTGTTTGAATGGTTTGATCCCCATAACAGATCAAGCTCTCAAACACGGCACAATCAGGGAAATATGTGTATAGAACAATAGAAGAGGATCGGATTTTGTCCATATTGTAGTTATGTGAAGTGTCATATTCTATTTTTGCTTGAACATAGGTAAATTTATGAACGTCCAGAAATACAGCATTCAAAGAACAAGTCCAAAAGTTTGTCATAAAGAATCTGAACAACAATAAAAAACTGAAAGCAATTTGAGGTCGTTTTTGAAACATAACATCAAGGACAAAGCCATCATTGGTGGTCTCTTTCCTTTATTAGCAAAAATTCTCTTCTTATCAGCCATTGAAAATTGTTGTTGAAGTTTTGTTGATTTGTGTGCCGACTCTCGTGTGAACTTTCAATTCAGCTCTAATGTTATGTAACATGGTTCTATAATGAATATGATGAATGCCTTATAATATGAATAATTTCAATTTCCTATATTTTTTAAATTCCCCTATTTTTTAATTGTCATCCCTTGCTGTCCCCCTCAAAAAGGCATCTCATGTAATATCCCCAATGGGATCTGCCCTAAAATTCTGATTTTTGTTTTCTGATTTCTGCCCTAGTTTTCTGCACTTTTAGTTTGTTCTGAAACCCTAGAATTCTGTTCTGCTTTTCTGATTTCAATTAAACAGGGACAGCGAACATATATACAACCAAATGCTCAAATAATAAAGCAATCATGAACCCTTATGATTATATCTTCAAGCATGAACTTATCCAACCATACATAACATCAAATTGCAAACATATACATGGAATAAATCTGATTTCTGGATTATACAGCCTGCTGCTACAAATCAGAACTTCTGATTATGAAGTTACATCAAATGAATAGGCTCAAACATGCCCAATTTCAACTCAGAATTCTGCTCTTATAAATCAGACCTAACAATAGGTGTTTACATACCAAAATGATGTAGAATGAATGCCCAAACACAAACCCTGGCTGGGCGAGTTACATCAACTAGGTGGTGCTCCCTTGAGGATGCCGAATCACATGCAAATGATGAAGAATGCTGCTCCAAAATCCTCTACAAGGTTGGTGCTGGGCCGCTGCTAGGAATTAGGGTTAAGAAACCCTACACAATGACAAAATCGCCTCCCAAAAGCCATTTGCCCTTCTCAAAGATGGTGATCCAATTTAGGGCAATGCCTAATGCAAAATGAACACCAAAATGCCACCAAAAGGAATGCTGCTCCAATCTGATCCAAAAATCTGAATATGCAAATCAGCTCCAAATCTCCGTAGATCTCCAATAAGTGCAAGTAGGTTTCCGTGATGAAACCTCCACAAAGATGAGCTAGGTTTTCGTCCAACTCACCAAGAATCACAAGGGTTTTCGTCCTTGGATTCAAGCCCAACAAACATTGCAGCCAAAGGAGATAAACTCAAAGTGAGATTAGGAATGAATGATATGCTCAAATGATCACAAAACACCTTATATTTATACATGATTTCATCTTCTTCTCAAGCTGGCCAATCACCCTTCAAAATCATATTTTATTCATTTTTTTCCTTCCCAAATTGGGCTGACCTCTTCAAGGCAAGATAGGCGCTCAAAATACAAATTAAAGATTTGTCTTTTGTGTTATTTTCTCCCTAAGCCGACCTCCCTTTGGGTGCCCACACATGAGAGATATCATTATTGTATTTTATGCTATTTTTCAACTTTCCATCCTCCAAGGGCAATCCACTTAGGCATAGGATATAACATAAAATATTCTTATTTTTTCCATAGGCATCTTCCATATTTTCTCTATTTCCCATTCTCCAATTGGGTCGCTCCACCTTAGGGCAAATTATTTGACTAGTGTTGACTTCATCAAAATTACCACAAAATTATGCCAAGTCATCCTCCATAATCCATTTGCCCTACAAAATTGGCTAAGTATGAAAACTCGCCGAAAACTCGCCAAATAGGTCATTCCCTGAGCCCTTTGGCTTAGCCTACGGGACTGGAAATAGGCTAGCCACTCCACTAAATGGTCACTCCGAAAAATGGGGACATTACATCTCATCCCCTATTGTCCCCACAAAAAAGGGCCTCTCGTCCCCTACAATCCTAGAAACAACTATCCTCCATACAGTGGTAACTGTAGATCTCATCTGCATGTTCCACCAATAAGACCAGCTTTGGAAGCACCTCCTTCAGTTTTACTCTTATTGTAGATTCCATGAGACTGATGGTCATGATGGAAGAAAACAACCAGAAATGTAAAGGCTTATATAACTATTGATAGTTAGAAATGCAGGTCAAGGGATTTTGAGTAACCCTCGAGGTCTTCAAGATGAGCCCAATGGCAACTCTGTGATGGGATATATTGAATATGAACCTGAATTTGTTGAGGTAGGCAATGATCTACTTAGCCAGGCACTTAACATCTAACGTGTTTGCAAAATTAGGAAGCTGCAAAAGAGCATGAAAAAGCAATAAGTCAAAGGATGAGAAAGTATGGATGGAGCCATGTATGAAGCAACAATACTTTCAAGAGAGTATCCCTTCCCATACACTGCAAAGCCCCAAAAAAGAGATGGAGATTTTGCCTACTCCAGCTTTGCTCAATCTCACAAATAAGGATGAAAGGGCATTGAGTGAATGTCATATTTTTATATCAAATACAAGAGAAACTACACAGGTATATCACATGTTCTCTAATAAGGACAAGAGAACACAAATAGCTGAAGATCAAAGGTATGCCCCAATTCCTACTACCATGCAAGGAGGCCCCAGCTGCATAAAGATTGTTCATAAGTCTGCTCTTTCTTTTCATTCAAGGAGCTATTTGGAGTTCCTTCTCATGTCAATTCTGAAGAATCTCAATCTACTCAAGCTTCTCAATCTATATCTCTTCTAGAGATGGAATGTGAAATGCAAGCAGTTTAAGTTTTCCCTTAAAATCTTGATATGGGTTTGCAGTCGGATAATGAATATGACCTTTCTTTGAGTTTGACTCAACTCTAAACCTGGTACCGTCTATGCATGTCAAAGAAGACGTGTATTGAAAGTTCGTCAATTTTCAATGAAACTAAGCTCAAATGTTTTATCATGAAAGATGAAGAATGACAAGTTTGTGATGAGGAGCAAAAATATGAGGTTGTCACCATCCAACAAGATTTACAATAGAATTGTGCTTTAGCATGATGTAAACAACAAATATTGATGGATCTTGTCAATGTTAGATTCTTTTTCAATCACTTTGAGCCACAAAGCAGTGTCCTCTTCCCGAATGTCATCCTAAGCATCAATTTACAGCGAGTCTTGCTCACAGTTTTGAAGGTTGTTAGCTACCACAGTTGGCTTCGCAGCTTGTAAGGGGGAGAATGCAGCATATCAAAGGAGTTTGACAATTTTAGATCTCAAAAGGGTATACATCGATAACTAATTATTGCTCACACTCAACAACAAAATGGAGTTGCAGAAAAAAAAAATTGAATCATTAATGAGATAATGAAATGCATGTTGGAAGGCATGAACATTGACAGATGCTATTGGACTTGAGCAATGAATACAATAATCTATTTACTCAACTAAGCACCAATTAAATCTTTGAGCAGTGTTACTCCTAAAGAAGCATGGTCAAAATGAAAGCCAAGTTAATCACCTCAAAATATTTGGGAGCACATCCTACATCTTTATTCTGAGGAAGCAAAAGAAGCTTGATGAAAGAAATGTGAAGTGTATCTGCCTTAGGTAGAGTAGTAAATCTAAAACCTATCGCTAGTTGATCCTACAACCACATACAAAGCCATTGACAATTCTTCCTGAAGAAGATGACGAGCAAAATGGTAAGAAATACTTCAAAAAGGAATCAAGGAAGAAGTAGAGGAAGCAGATAGTGATCCGAAGAAAAGTTAGTTCCAATGAAAAGACAATCCAAAGGAGAAGGGAGTGTTCAAAAATTATAAACACCACCTATTGAAACTTCTACAACTCATCACTCAACAAGAGTACAAAGAGCACCTTGGAAGGTGCAAAAAGATCTGGAGCAATAAAAAAGGCATCCCAAGAATAAGTAACTCTAGCATTGATGAGTTCAGTGATTCATTCCTCGTAACCCAATTCTCTCAACAAGGCTTTTCATTCAAAAGAATGGACTAAGTAATGCAAATAGAATATGATGCACTCATGCATAATCAAACTTAGGAGCTTGCCAATCTGCCATCTAGGAAGAAACCCTCTAGATCCAAATAGGTGTTTCAAACAAAATAGAAGGAAGATGGCACCATTGATAAACACAAAACTCATTTGGTTGCAAAAGGTTACATCAAAAAGAAGGAATTGACTATGAAAAGACTTTTGTGCCAACAACAAACATAAAAAGCCATTAGACTTGTGTTCTCGCTTACAACACAATGTGGATAGTCCATTCATCAAACGGATGTGAAAAGCGCATTTCTAAAAGAGTTATATAGGAGAAAGTGTACATGAAACAACCCAAAGGATCCAAACTTCAAGGCAATGAACACAAAGTGTGTCAATGATAAAGTCATTATACAAGTTGAAGCAAGCACCTCATACACCAAAATTAATGAACACATATGCACAATTTTTGTTAAAGCCTTTTGGATTACAACTTCTACATATGAAGAGAACATGGAGAGATTGTCATCCTGACTGTATATGTTGATGATCTTGTCATCACCCACACTAGTGAAGCATTGGTTTCAACTATGATAAAGGATTTGCATGGTCTTTCAAGATGACAAGACCTCAGATCACTGCACTATTGCCCTAGGTTGGAGGTATGGCAAACAAAACAAAGCATGCCAAGGAGTTGATTGAAAATTTCAGGATGACCCATTGCAAAACAATTGCAAGACCCATGGAACTTCAGTTACAACTTTTCAAATATGATACATCAGAAAGGTAAATGAATCCCTCTATAGACAATCGATTGTGACCTTTATATATTTGCAAATACTCAATCAGATCTAAGATATTATGTGTATTTATCTCTTGAGGTGCTTGGCAGAGCCTAAACAAACACACTGGAAGGCAAGGCTACAAAAAGAGCGTTGAGATATGCGCTTGATACTTTAAGCTTTGGACTAGAGTACAAGAAGAATGACAACTTATGCTTAACTAGTTACTCACATTCCAACTGGAGAAAGACAACTACTGGGTATGTTTATGACATGGGCTCAAGAACAGTTTCTTGGTAAGTAAGAAGTACTTCCACTGAAACAGAGTACTAGGAAGCACAAAAAGCCGTGTACATATAGCAAGTCGGCTTTGTAGATTCTTGGGTGATATGGGTTTCCCTTCTGAGTAACCAAAACAATGTACTGCAATAATCAAAGTGCTTTACAGATGGTGTAGAATCTTATCATGAATGGGTGATCCAAATACATTGAGGTTCATTGCCACCTAGTCATAGAGAAGGTGAAAAATAATGAACTACAGATGCAGTTCATCCCCACCCAAGATCAAATTGTGGATAGATTTAGAAAGTCATTGTCTTCTATCAAATTTGTAGATTCCAGACTGGACTCTGTGTAACCAACAACGTACAAAATTAGATATTCACAGGGTTGCTAAAATAATTAGAATATCTAATTAATAGTTAGTTAGCGGTCAGTTGGGTACAGGTTGTTAGTTTTAAACCACCACAGAACTTGTGACTACTATAAATTAACCCCTTTCTTAGAATTCGAAGTAAAGTATTCTCAATTATCAAGATAACTGTCTCTAATTCTCCATCGCTTATGTTTCTAGCTTTTGTCCATCATCTTATGAGAAGATAAGATAGAGCATGTGAAGCTTGTATACTTACCCATGGAGGATAGGGAGCATGAGGCATGGCTCTAGGCTCGACCAGCAATGGGTCTTCTTTCTGGTCTTCCAAAAGAGCTACTCCCAGATACCCTTTCCAAATGCTCCAACGTGCCCCATCACTGTCCAATTGTTTGCTGGCATTTACATGGGCTTCGCAATCCTGTAGGTGAGGCGGCTTAGGCACTTCTCCAACCGCCTTAGCAACGGTTACACTCTCTTTCTTTGGATTGAGATAATATGCTTCCCACAAAGACTGTAATAACTCTATTTTCTTGTCTTCAAGTTTGCCTTGCTTATATTCTGGCCTTGTCAGTGGAGATCCACTCCTCTTCCACAAAATTGACTCTGCAAGTGTGATTTGGGTAAGGAAAGAAAGCAGAAATTGAGGCGGAATGCATAGTGCAGAGAAATAAAGAAAGAAAGCAGCAATTTAGTACCATTGTGTCTGTCTTTGTGTAAGTGTAATGAAAAGGTAGAGGTGGTGAAAGCAAATAAGAGGTAAGAGAGACAGACTCCGCAGAAGAAGGCCAAGGCAGGTACATTGCAGCAACAACTGTCCTTAACCCTCTCCCTATCTCTCTCCCTCCCTGAATTCATTCGCTCTGTTCCGTTGGTTCTACATTTTTGAGACCCCAGTCGCTCCATCATCCTCTTCTTCTATTCAGTTGATTTTATAAGTGGGAAACAAGAACATGCCAATTTAACAGTAGGAGGTGGCAGGGATAGAATGATACTTCATTATAGAGTGTGCAGTCTACAATGATACCATATTCGGTATGGAAGCAACATGAAACTGAACAATCTAACTGCTTTATTTGAAGAAACGAGGTTTAACAAAAGCTGTTAGTTTTCTGATCAAGATCCATAACTTGAAAAGAAAAAAATGCCTCAAAGCTGAGGCTCTTGGTGTCTGGACATCATTAAAATCTTTCTTTCATTTGTTCCCTACTTTATACGTTGCCGGAATTTGCTTTTGAGGTAATTTTGGCCGGAATATATCTAATACTACCAGATATTATGCTCCTTCGGTATCCCCGCATTCCCACTTAAGACCCGTTACTTTCTCTTACTGTTCCCTTATACCCATCATCTTGAAAAACCTACTCCCCCGGCCTAGCTCACGGCTTAGCTAACAGCAGCATATAAGCAATAATCAATGAATACTTTAAACAAAGTAGGTGAAACATTAAATACAATTTATCAACATGTGAAAAAGAAGCATTCGAAATGGAAATGGACTTTTTATAGTCTACCATGTTGGCTAAGCTGATTTTGGGTCTAAGGTGGCTTATAACATATAAGACTACCTCATACTCCTAATATGTAGGAGGCACCCAAGTGTGCTTCTAATATTGTGGACTTAACTTTGAGTAATGGAGTATTCTATGTAGATTGTACTCTTATAATTTTATTTTTTAATTTAAATTTGGAATTGATAAGTTTTAATGGATGGTTGATTGTTATGTTCTATGTATTTTTGGAATTAATTTGTTTTAATGTTTAGAACTTATATCTCACTTTAACATCTAAATTAATGATTTGAATTGTGATTGAACACACACCAAGCAACCATGCAATGTGTTTAGTCGATGCTAATGATTTAGATATTGATGTAAGTTGATGCAATGATGTGCTATGATATTCTCTAGAATTATTAATAATTTGAATAGTGATTGAAGACACACAAAGCAACCATACAATGTGCCTAGTCTATTGCTAGTGATTTAGATGTTGATGTAGGTTGATGCAATAATGTGCTATGATATTCTCTTGAATCAATAAGATGGTTGTATCTTAATTCTATATCTCTCTTCCATGCTTAAAAGTGAATTTTGTCATTTTATACAATACTCTAGCACATAAATTAACATTTTTCATACTTAAGTCAACAAATAATGACAAGTAGAAAAGGAGTCAGTTTGTGCCTAGGTTTTAAATTTTAATTTTGGAATAAGAAGGTCATTTCAATGCATCAAATTTGACCCAAGTAAATGAAAAGCTAAAACACAAATCGAGTTAATTTCTAGAAATATAGGGACAACCTAGTCAAAGCAAATCCAAAATGAAGGGAAAAAGTGTAAGGTTTGCAATGTTCACCCTTACATTTTCATTATTAATGTACACTAATGATAAATTAAGCTCAAATTAATATTACATTAAAATTTGTCTCCAACACCTCGTTCATGGGCTAGCCATGTCAAACTCCTCATCTACAGACAAATCCAAAATCAGAGTTCTAGAAACTAAATTTCGATGGGGCCTCTAGAGGCAGCCCAAGTCCTAGTCATCCTCCTCGAATTGCAGTTGCTCAAATGCTACCCCCAGCACAAGGTGGACATCGAAGGAAACTCACAAATAATTCTCTAATGTCTGAGGAAGAGAGTATCATTGAATTGAAAATTTCAAAATATTATGAAAGCGGTATTACATTGCTACCAAGAAGGTAACACAATGGTCAACTTTGTATCCAACTATGGAGTCAACCAAATTGAAGAAATCATCACATCCAATCATATTGAAATATGGACAAGCTTTGGTTGTGTGTGGATTAAAGAGAGTGAGGCAAACCTCACCCAGAACTGATGCTAGATTATACGAGCTCCCGCTAGCGGTGTTCTTGTAATTATTTCATGGCACTTGGCTTTATTTCATATATCTTTGGGAATGCATCTCACATTTCATCCCTTCTTTGTTGTGTTGCATCTCCTTAACTATAGAATCCATGGATGAGATCATTCTGGGAGCCACAATTAGGTAGATGGCTTTCCTTGGGAAGATCACCCCATCAAGGCTGAAGAAGGTCTTATTTAAGGAAAAAGGTGTTTGGGATGCCATTAAAGAAATTCTTGGGTAGGAATTCATATAGAATGCAGTCTATCATAGGGCTAACTCAGAGATTGCATCAAAAATTGTTCACAATTGTAATGTGTCGTACCTATTGGTTTATTTTTAAATCTTTATTTGTGTGATTTATATTAGATTTTTTGTGTTCTTTCAGATAGACAGAAGATGCAAAAGGGGGTTTTATGTTTTCCTGCAGATGTAGTGCCGGAGCATACAATATTTTGCATATAACAGAAACCCAGAAAATATACAATGAATCTGAAGAAAGTAATGACAACCCAGATAGTCGAATAGCCAAGAAACAATTACTATTACATACCCAAATGAAAATATGCGACTTGGTATGACCATCGGAAATGGACCAGCAAGTGGGTATGGCTAGAAATGCCTCAAATCTCCATAGAATGATAAAGGAAATCCATACAAATGTTATCAGCAATATAGAAGGTCTGAAATGTCTCCCAAGGGCTAAATATGCAGCTACAATGTAAGAGAATTACCCTTCCTTGAGACCCACAAACCCCCTCCAAATGGTACTGTTGGCTGTAGGTGATATCAGCCCCTCAATACACATGAACTCCCCAAACTCCTGTTGTAAATGTACTGCAGTCTTCCTCAAGGTTGGACAACCAAGCTAGAAGGGAACTAGCACCCAAAAACTTCAACAAGAAATGCCAACAGAGGGTACGGCCTGCTCCAGGTAGTATGGCCAGCAAGGGATAACACACAGTAGCAGCAAACTCTCTTCCTCTCCACTGAAATCTGCCTCTAAACTCTTATTATCAGCATTAATATTGATTGATAAAGATATATCAACTCAGCTCAAGAACAACTTCGAATATCTCCATTGCAAGTACATTTGTGAATACCAAATACATCCACCGTCAATGGCACCGTTGGGTGATCTTTCACACCTGTGGGATACCGTTACTCAGGGAGGTTTCCATCTCCAAGAGCCTCTGGTTTGAATCCTCAAACCCCAAACAATATGAAACCCTAGCAAAGCTCAAAATCAGAAATACCATAAACATAGCATAAAAATGAAAATGAACTCCAAAAGCTCCTTATATTCTCCCTCCAAGATGGGCGTTGGAATTCAAGAGGGAACTTTGTCATTTAAAACAACTTTCACTTTCCTAGGGAAGGGCGCCCAAGGTCATATCTTGCATTAAATCCTTATTTTCCATAAACTCACTTTCCCGGCAAATTATAATAAAGTCCATATGAATATAAATTAATAAATCTTCAGACTTTAAAATAAATATGAAGACGACATCAAAATTTAATGATCTTGAGCTCGTCGGAAAGATCTCAACGAAACGCATCTAATCCAACTCTGAAAATCTTGAACCAACATAGTACCCAAACTTACTAAAAATAGTAAGTAACGACCAAGAGCCCACTGAGCCAACCACGAGGGTGCCAACTGGATCCATTGAACATGAACCATAACCCAAACACCGACAAAGACCTCCAGAGCCCAACTAACCACAGTTCCCTATCCAAACTGCTAGCCCACAGGAACTCCATGATGGACTAACCAAGTGTCTAGAAGGGGACATTACAGTCCGCCCTCCCTAAGATTGCTTGCCTCAAGCAATCTTAGCTCAGGATGCTCCAGAATCCGCTCGTTCTCCCATGTAGCATCCTCAACCGGCAGGTTTTTCCATTTGACCAGGTACTCTCTGATAATCCTTCTCCTCAAATTACGATCCCTGGTGTCGATGATTATTTCGGGTACTAATATCAACTTCCCCTCTTCATCAAGAGGAGGCAACTCAACTGAAGGTGTCACATTGTGCCCCAGTGCCTTCTTGAGGCGAGAAACATGGAACACATTATGTACCCTGCTCCCTGCTGGTAACTCCAACTCATAAGCCACCTCACCAATCCTCCTGGTGACCCTGAAAGGTCCATAATATCGTGGCTTCAACTTCTCTACTCCACTCTTCTTGAGAGTAGATTGCCTATAAGGCTGCAGCATGAGGTAAACCATGTCACCGACCTCAAATGATCGCTCAGTCCTCTGTTGATCTGCATACTGCTTCTACTGATTCTGAGCCATCTATATATTTTCCTTCAATGCCCTCATGATATCCTGACTCTCCTGAAGGAAGTCTTTGGCCTTTGGCACCCTGCTATCACTAAACAGTACATCAACAAAGCTCAGTGCCTCATAACCATACAACGCCATGAAGGGTGACATCTGAATGGACATGTGGTAAGTGGAATTGTAGCAGTACTCCCCCATGTGAAGCCACTTAACCCATGCCTTCAGCTACCGTAAGACATAATTCTGGAGGTATCCTTCCACCCACTTATTCACTATCTCTGTCTGACCATCAGTCTGGGGTGATAACTTGTGCTGGATGTGAGCTCTATCCCTGACAACCTGAAGAGTTCCTGCCAAAAATTACTGAGGAACCTATTGTCCCTATCACTAACGATACTCCTAGGCAACCCATGAAGTCGAAATACCTCACGAAAGAATAACTCTGCAACATGAGTTGTAGTGCAAGTGGTAGGAATAGCAAAGAAGTGTGCATACTTCGTCAATTGATCCACCACCACATAAATACAATCCCTACCTTGGACTCTAGGTAAACCTGTGATAAAGTCCATAGAAATGCTATCCCACTTCCTATCAAGAATAGGCAGGGGCTGCAATAAACCTCCCGGAAGTGAGTGCTCTTGCTTGTTCTGCTAACATATTGGGCACTCTCTCACATACTGCATCACCTCAGTCTTGAGGCCTTTCCAGGTGAACCTCTCTCTGACCTGTCTATAAGTTTTGAAGTATCCTGGATGCCCTGCCATAGGCAAGTCGTGAAATACCCTCAAAACTTTTTGCTTCATCTGCGAACCTGATACCAAGAAGATCTTGTCCTTGTAAATGATTAAATCATTTACCACTGTGTACCTGTCATCTTTGATGGTACCATTAATCACTCCAGTAGCCCACTCATTCTTGGCATACTCTGCTGAAATCAATTCTCTCTAATCATCAGCAATAGCACCAAGTGCACACAAATGAGGCCTCCTAGATAAAGCGTCAGCAACAACGTTCTTCTTTCCCTTGACATAAACAATGTCAAAGTCGTAAGCCTATAACTTGCTAACCCACTTCTGTTGCCTCTCATTCAAATCCTTCTACCCAAGGAAATGCTTCAAACTGTTGTGATCTGTCTTTACCACAAATTTGCTTCCCACCAGGTACTGTCTGAATTTAGCCAATGCATGCATGATGGCCAACATCTCCTTGTCATATATGTTGTAACTCCTCTCCACACCCCTCAACTTCTTACTCTCAAATGCAATGGGGTGCTTCTCCTGCATGATTACTGCACCAATGCCTACACCCGAGGCATCACATTGTAGCTCGAAGGGCTTGCTAAAATCAAGGATGGCTAACACAGGGCAAGTACTCATGATCTGTTTGAACCTGTCAAAACACTCTTGTGCCTTATCTGACCAACTGAAAGCATCCTTACGAGTCAAATCAGTAAGGGGAGCAGCTGATTGAGAGAACCCCTTCACAAACCGGTGGTAATATCCATAGAGGCCAAGAAATCCCTTAAGATATGAGAGATTCTTCAGTGGTGACCAATCCACAATTGCCCAAAATTTTTCCGGGTCTACCTTCACACTACCAGCACTGATGATATGACCCAAGTATAGCAACTCGGTCATCCCAAACTCACACTTTGACATTTTGGCATACAATGACTCACTCTCCAAGATGCTCGGGAACAATGTCAATGTGTTTCAGATGCTCTTCCCATGTCCTGTTGTAAATCAATATATCATCAAAGAAAATCAGCACAAATCTCCTCAACTGCTTTTTGAGCACCTTGTTCATACAGGACTGAAAGGTAGCTGGTGCATTGGTCAAACCGAATGGCAAGAACTCAAAATGCCCATAATGACACCTAAATGTTGTCTTCTCCACATCCTCATCTCTAACCCATATCTGATGGTAACCGGATCTCAAATCAATCTTGGAGAAATAACAGGCCCCGTGTAACTCGTCAATCAGCTCATCGATTATGGGAATCGAGTACCTATTCTTGATTGTTTTCTTATTGAGTTCCCTATAATCAATACACATTCTGAGAGTCCCATCCTTCTTCTTCACTAATACCACGGATGATGCAAACGGACTCTTACTAGGCCTGATATGACCCATCTCGAGAAGCTCTTTGATAGCCTTCTTGATCTCATCCTTATACCTCTTTGGGTGCCTGTAAGGTGTCATGATTACTGGCTTAGCACCCTCCTCCAACTCGATCACATGCTCAAAACCTCTATCAGGAGGCTTGCCTGGTGGAATATCGCTAAACACTTTAGTGTGTTTAGTAAGTATAGACTGTATGTCAGGAGGATACGCATGCTTCTGTTGATCTACTGTAGGCATCACCATAACCTCCTCTGCCCACTCCACCTGATCATGACGAAACAATCACTCCATCCGCTTGAGAGAAACAACTCTCAACCCACCATCTGAAATGCCTCTAAGCACATTCCTAACTCCATCCACCTCAAACTTCATTTCCATCGTCCGTAAGTTGAGTGTGAACTCCTCAATATCATTCAACCACTTCATACCCAACACAACATCCATCTCACCCATGCCGAGAACATAGAACGTTGATTGGCAAGTGTATTTGTTTAGCTGGATTGATAGATTGGGTATCCTCCTAGTGCAGGTAAGTACAAAACCATCTGCAACCTTCACCTTAAAGCCCTCAAATTCCTTAGTTTTCAGCCCTCTCTTGGCGACCAAGCCCTCGTCTATGAAGTTATGAGTGGCACCTGTGTTAAGTAAAGCAATACATTGCTGCCCACCCAGTACTCCTCTTATCCTGAATGATCCTTCCTTCTAGATACTCGTGATACATGTTGTAGGTAGAGCTATATCATCTTCTCTATCTGATGCTTCCCCTCAGCCCTCTGATTAGGCACCCTCGGCCTCTGAATTGTAATCTGAATGGGGTTCCCCATCAACAGACTCATCGGCTGAAAAGTACTCTAACTGTTTGGCCTTCCCTTGGGCAGCACACTTGTGCTTAGGGTCCCAAGGCTTATGACACTGAAAGAAGAGCTTCTTCCTCCTCAAGTCATTTAGCTGATCATTGTCCAATCTGGAAGAATTCTTATGTTGATGTCCTGCATCTCTCTGGAATGGTCTCCTATCTCTCTCCTTATCTTTCCTTGGCGGAAACCCTTTGGATTGAAACTTATTCCTCCATACTAATGACTCCATGTCTCGGGCCTTCTTCATGGCCTCTTGGAGTGTAGTAAGGTCAAAACCCTTCACCCAACCATGAAGTTGATCTGACAATCCATCAATGAAAAGAACAACCAATCTACGCTCAGTAATATCTGGAACCATAACAGATATGTCTTGGAAATCAGCAATGTAGGAGTCTACCGATTCGCTCTGTCTCAACTGAGTCAACTCCTTGAACTGTAATTCTAGGTCCTTTTTATCGAACCTGTCGATTAGTCTAGTTGTAAACTCCACATACGAAGTGACTTGATCGTGACCTAGTGTGACCTTCCCGTTACTCCACCATTTGTGAGCAATCCCCTCCAAGTGCAAAGTTGCATATGTAATAGCATCCTCCTCTGGCATGGGACTAATTTGCAAGTAGCTGTCTAATTTCTGGACCCAAGCTCTCGCGGTGGTCTTACCTAATCCGTTGAAGTAAGGAAGTGTCATCTTACTTACTTTCCTCTGCATTTCTTGATTCTGTGATCTACCTCCCCTCCGAGGTTTACACCTAATCCTCATTTTAGGATATTCTGCAAATGTCATCTCGTTTCTGAAATCCTCACTGGATGCTCTCCAATCCCTCAAAATCTCATCCTGTAACTCCGCTTAAGTGGGATCCTATTCAAGAACTTGGTTCCTGGGAGCAAATAGCAGGATGCCAGGTCTATCTCCTGTAGTGAACTACGAAGCCCTTCGGTGGTTAACCGAAGCCTCATCCTCATCATCTCTATCCCTGCGTCTATCATCATGATTCTTGTCCCCATTATTCTATTCTCCCCGGTTCTTGTCGCCATTGTGCCTATCATTCCCATCATTCATGTTCCTTTCTCCTCCATCATGTTTGTTTCTATCACCGTCATGGTACTTGTTCCTATCTCCTCTATTGCACCTATTTCTGTCACCTCTGTGGTACCTATTCCTGTCACCTCCGTTATCCATGTTCTTGTCATGGTGATTGTCCATGTCATTACCCAACTGTTCGATGGCATGTGTCAACTCGGCCTATGCTTCTACCATCTCTCGACGAGACTCCCTCATCTCTCGAGTGAGTGCAATCAAAATATCACGCGCACTAAGTTCCGGTTCTTCCCTATCACCCATCTCTCCAATAGGACCTATAATTGGTGGAAGCTCTCTAGAAAATGGGTTTGTTTGTGATACCTGAGAATCATCCTCAGTAGCTACTACCACTATTTCGGGTTCTGACTCAAAAGGATTTATTGTAGGTATTGGATTCTCTGGAATAACCAACTACAGAACCTGTGTTCCTTGCCTTGCCCTTGTGTTTCTGAAAGGATATCTATATGTAGGTCGCATGTCTCATTTTTACTTCTGCATGTCAAAACTGAACTCACAGAATGGCAAGATCTTTAGCTCTGATACCACTGTAAAGTGCCGTACATGTTGGTTTATTTTTAAATCTTTATTTGTGTGATTTATATTAGATTTTTTGTGTTCTTTCAGATAGACAGAAGATGCAGAAGGGGGTTTTATGTTTTCCTACAGATGTAGTGCCGGAGCATATAATATTTTGCATATAATAGAAACCTAGAAAATATACAATGAATCTAAAGAAAGTAATGACAACCCAGATAGTAGAATAGCCAGGAAACAATTACTATTACATACCCAAATGAAAATATGCAACTTGGTATGATCGCCGGAAATGGACCAGCAAGTGGGTATGGCTAGAAATGCCTCAAATCTCCATAGAATGATAAAGGAAATCCATACAAATGTTATCAGCAATATAGAAGGTCTAAAATGTCTCCCAAGGGCTAAATATGTAGCTACAATGTAAGAGAATTACCCTTCCTTGAGACCCACGAACCCCCTCCAAATGGTACTGCTAGCTGTAGGTGATATTAGCCCCTCAATACACATGAACTCCCCAAACTCCTGCTGTAAATGTACTGCAGTCTTCCTTAAGGTTGGACGACCAAGCTAGAAGGGAACCAACACCCAAAAACTTCAACAAGAAATGCCAATAGAGGGTACGGCCTGCTCCAGGTAGTACCGCCAGCAAGGGATAACACACAGTAGCAACAAACTCTCTTCCTCTCCACTAAAATCTACCTCTAAACTCTTATTATCAACATATAATATTGATTGATAAAGATTTATCAACTCAGCTCAAGAACAACTTCGAATATCTCCATTCCAAGTACATTTGTGAATGTCGAATACATCCATCGTCAATGGCACCATTGGGTGATCTTTCACACCTGTGGGATACCGTTACTCAGGGAGGTTTCCGTCTGCAAGAGCCTCTAGTTCGAATCCTCAAACCCCAAACAATATGAAACCCTAGCAGAGCTCAAAATCAGAAATATCATAAACATAGCATAAAAATGAAAATGAACTCCAAAAGCTCCTTATATTTTCCCTCCAAGATGGGTGTTGGAATTCAAGAGGGGACTTTGTCATTTAAAACAACTTTCACTTTCCTAGGGAAGGGCGCCCAAGGTCATATCTTGCATTAAATCCTTATTTTCCATAAACTCACTTTCCCGGCAAATTATAATAAATTCCATATGAATATAAATTAATAAATCTTCAGACTTTAAAATAAATATGAAGACGACATCAGAATTTAATGATCTTGAGCTCGTCGGAAAGATCTCGACGAAATGCATCTGATCCAACTCTGAAAATCTTGAACTGACACAGTACCCAAACTTACTAAAAAATAGTAAGTAACGACCAAGAGCCCACTGAGCCAACCACGAGGGTGCCAACTGGATCCACTGAACACGAACCATAACCCAAACACCAACAAAGACCTCCAGAGCCCAACTAACCATAGCTCCCTATCCAAACTGCTAGCCCACGGGAACTCCATGATGGACTAACCAAGTGTCTAGAAGGGGACATTACAACAATATTCTTAAGATTTTGAGCAATAAGGAAATGATGAAAGCACTAGGCAAGTTATACACAAGGAAAAAATTATGCACTGGTCTAGAGGTTGCAATCGACAAAGCAAATGCGGAAAGGCTCGCTTCACTACCATGTTCAAGTTTTGAGTTTCATGGCCTTGTGTTGGTTCATATGGTGCGAGTTGTGGAGACACACATGGAGGTTGTTGTCAAAGAGCTAACCACCATCCAACACTTCCTGCAAGAGGGTTGTTAGATTGAAGGATATTAACCTACAATGGACATGGCTGACCTTCTTTGTCTTGTAAAAGACTCTCCCTCTCAAGAGCGATTCTTGATTTCCAAAGTCAAGAAAGCCATCAACTTCCTCACCCGCAAAGCAACTCTAGTGAAAATGGAGGATGATTCCTTTGGCCTCGAAGGTGGACATTGAGGATCTCAGGTTGACTCTTACTCAAATGTCTCAGTCATGTTTATGATCTCTATTTTTTTTATTGTATATTTTGTCCTTTAATTATACTTTATTTTGTTACATGAGGCTTTCAAGAAGATAACAATTGTTAATCGATAGGAACTTGGCTCTAGTCATAGCCATTGATATTAGGCAATTTAGACAAGGAATAGGTTACAGGTGTCGAATCACATAATCAAAAAATATAGTATGGTCATATACAATGGCCTATTTTGGTCATGTTTGCAACTAAATATATCAAATTAAATGTGTTTTGAATTGGTTCTCATAGTCAAAAATGTTGAACCTATTCATATGAGGCATGTATCTTTCTTTTCTGCAAGTTAATAAAAAAAGTGAGAGGGCCAATACCCTCACTTTATCTATCAAAAAAAGTCTCCAATGAGCCTAAATGTGGATAAATACTTTATTTTTTAAAATAGGGAGTTATAGAGATTTGTGAGTTGTTGTGAGCATGACTTTTAAAATATTTTTAAAATAATTTACGAGTTGGTGTGAGCATGGTTTGAAATGTTTTTTTAATAATTTGAGTTGTTATTTATCAATTCATAGTTATAAATTAATTTAGGATTTGATTGTTATTTGAATGAGATCACTAATTTAATTGTAGGGTGTGTTTTATTTCCTTACATTTTGGTGAACAACATTCCAAACCCTCCTTGTGTCGTACCTTAGGGTTTGATCTTCTTCATGTTTTCTAATATTCTTACCTAAAACTTTTTTATTCTATAGTTTCCTTTTCAGATATGAATCTTGTGTGCATTTATTATATTTTATCTTTGACCAACTATATACTAGGGTGCATGTAAAATGTCTTCCTAGATCTCATCTTCCCACATGATGTAGCCCTAGGCTAAGTCCTTCCCTTTCCATGCATCATGTGTAGTCTACAGTTGTTATGAATATGACTACATCCATTTATCTTAATGAAGAAGAACCTTTTGACTAGTATGCGCATCTTGAACATGTCAAAAACCAAAAGAAAGTAGATATGGATAATAAGTTGGAAATACTTAAAAAGGACCTAGCCAAACTCGACAATGATGAAAATCCTTTAGCTCTGATATATGCACCCCAAAATTTACTCATGAATAAAACTTATGGCATGTACATGCTCAAAGGTATAGGTCAAATTGCTAATGGAATTAAGGTTGTTAGTGATTCTCTTCATCCCTCACATTCTCAAGCCTATTTTCATATCTTACCTTCTAACCTCACTCTCCCACCTTTCTTATTTAGCATCCCACTTCCTCCACTTCCACTCCCCTCTCCTTTCCAACTCTTGATCAATCACATTCATCCCATACTCCCTCTACTTTTACACCCATCCTCACAACTACCTCTTATATACTTTACACTACCATTGCTCCTTCGTAATTATTAATCAAATCCACCCCTTTTGTTCCTTCATGTCAAAGTTTTGATAAAAGTAACCGGGAAGGGCCCGAACCCATATACAAAGGCCAAACAAGGCGAAAAGGACAAGTTTTACAAGAGGTAAAACAACCAAACAACAACAAAATAGAAAAAAAAGAGGAATAGCCCAACAGGACCAGCAAAACCAAAAAAGACCAACAACCGGCCAGACTACTGTTTGGCCATAGACTTGAGACTACTTATGGCTTGTCATTTCCTGTTGAGGAATTCCAGCTTCTCCTCGAAGGTGTTCTCCTCCTCCTCATGTCCCTGCCAGATCTGAATCTCGTGTTTGTCCTTCACCTCGGTCTGGGTCTCTTGAATCTGGCGACTCACCCTATTTGCCTTTGCTGATGTTGTCCTTGGCTTTAGGTTTGCTAGTCTACCATGCCTTCCCATGTTTCTGAGCCTGTTGATTGACCTTGCCACCATTGTCCTCCCTAAAAGCTTTCCTTTTCTTAAGTTCCTCTTTTAGCACATAGAGCATGGTGTCTGAGTTCTTGACGGTCTCTGTACTGTAATTAACCAGCTCAGTAACTTTCTTGTCCAGATTGGCCTGACTATCTTTTATCTACACAATTTCTTCCTCCATTTTCTCCCACTTCTCAAACTTGTTGGCCATCCTCTCCACTTGTTCCCATAGGTCATCTCTGCTCTCCTTAGGCCACTCCATTGTTTCCAACTAGGTAATGACCTCCAACTGTTGTATCTTCTTCTTGGCATGATGCAGCTGTGTAAGCTGCAACTTCAGCACTTAGTTCTATAGGTCAAGTGCCTGATACAGAGTAGCCACACTATCCACCATCTTGTTGCAAGAGTTACAATCACTATAAAAATCCTCCTGGATGTTGTCTGTAGTCACCTTTTCTTCTTGAGGGGGGGTCAACAGTGTTACCAGAGGTATTACGTTTGCTTCCTTTCAGAATACCTTTACCTTTATTTGTGTGAACATCAGCATCTATCTCTTTATCAAGAACAATGACACCTTTCTAAGAATTATCTTCCCTAATTCCCTTCCCTTTGTTTCTACTAGGTTGAGAACTCACAACCCCAGTATTCTGAGAAACCCCCGCACCTATAGGCTTCTTATGACTTCTGAGTTGGGGCTTTCTTACAAGTGCATTGGCAAAAGGTTTTATGGAAGGAGCAGGCTTAAGAATATCCCTGCTACGCAGTTTCATCTTATCCACTTTCACAGTGAGGGTTTGGGAGGTATTGTCCGTCTGGGCCTTGGACACTTTCTTGCCAATCATAATATGAGGGGACTTGACAATATGATCCTTGGAAGAGGAAGTCTCTCTATCCTACCTAGTCAACTTCTTAGATCCAGAGCCCTTACCCACTTTTCTCTTTCCCTCAAAAGATCCCTCACCTCTCAAAAGGATTCTGCCATCTATGTTCTTGCTAGAAATATCGTGGATGTTTTCAATAATCTAGGGATTGTAAATTCTAGGTCTAAACCCAAAAGCATAAAGGGCATAAATAAGGCTCTGATGTAGGGGAAGAACTTTATCCCCAAGCAAAACTTTTTGAGCAAAATCTTCAAGAGAAGTATAAATCCAGTAAGGTAAATTGATTTTAACATCATGATGGAAATGATTCAGTAAAGGGAAGAGATAAGCATGGGACCTCTTGTACCCCCTATCCAAAGTGACGTATCTCATCAGAACTTCCACTACCTTCTTCCAGATGCCTGACAGTTCCTCTCTGTTGAAGCCATTTTGCAGCCTACACACGCTCTCACCCTCTTACAGGAATTTAATCATATCCTCATTGTAATTCCCTTTGACCCTCTTGGCAATTCTAGCCCCCTCCAACTTGAGACCTGTGGCTTTAGCAATTAGTTCTTCCGAGACCCTAAACGTGATACCCTTGATGTAAACCACTCCAAGTTTCCAAGTGTCTGCAAATTCTCTGGACAGAATGGTGTCATAACCATTCATGGACTCAATGTAGGTTGTAAAGTTTCCTCTCTGTAAAATCTCCCACAATTCCCCATTCTCCCTGATCTTGTCATGCTGAGTAGGTTAAGTCTAAGTGAGGTCTCCACCCATCTTGTTGTTTTCGCAAACTTGATTTCTGCAACTCGTTCTACAAATGAAAGTATGGAGAATAGTCGAGAACAATATGTCGCTAACCAACACGACGATGGTAATGGAGCATATCTGCAAATGATTGTGATTAGTCATTTGGGTGATCTGGTTCGTGTGAGTAGTCCCTCACTCCTCCAGGGCATACTTAGCATTAATATTGGAGGCTTTAGTCATTATGAATGAGTTCAGAAATATTCCTTAGGATGTCCTCTCCCATTTTCCATTTTAACAAATCATTAATGGTGCAACCTACGTTAGCAAGCCCGTCAACTTTAGAATTACCTTCTCTAAATATGTGTTTCACCTCCACATTATCCATGTGCCTAATTTCCTCTTTGCAAATGTTCATAATGTCCTTGATATTCCAATTAGGAGTGGCCTTATTCTTTATCATATCTAGGAGATTTTTGCCTTCACGTCAAAGTTATTAATTATTTAGGAGAGTTAATTAAATTATGCATACATTAGAATGAATAATATAATATAAACATACAAAGAAAGAATTAAATAGAGCAATAAAATATGAACATAAATTTATGGTGGGGAAAACCATACTGTAAAAACTCCACAACACATCATTATTAAGAAAACTCCACAACACACCCTTTCAAGAAGTTACCATACCTTTTACAAATAACATTAATATTAATTAATAAATTAATATCAAAAGATAGATCTTTTTATATTGATTAATTTACTAATTTATTAAATATTCTTTGTAATATGCTAAATGCATATTTATATTATAAGGTTTTAAACCTTATATTAGAGCTTTAGAAATGTTTATTTTATGCCTATTTATCAATGTATAGATCTCTAATAAACATTATGCTCTAACACTCCCCCTTAATGCTTAATGTTTATTGGGGCATATGCTATCAATTTCTTTGGAAAAGAAAAATGAAATTCCTCAATAACATGAGATTTCTTTGACAAACATACAATAAGGATAAAATATATAGCAAGAAAGATGAAAATTATGTATTCCAAACTACATGATAAACTTCTTGTCATAATTTAGATCTCATTTTTATTAATGATGCTTACAAAGAGGTCTTATAAGTTTCTTATTGGAGCCTGAGCCTCCTCAAAGCAACATCCCCTAGGTTCTTTACATAATACTCATAGGTCTTACATACAATACTTTGCATTACAAGTGAAAGAAGAAAAAAAGAAGAGATTACATAATACCCATAGGTCTTACATATAATACAATAGTTGACCACTAGGACGTGACATTGTCATGCACACTCCGGGCCCTTGATGGAAACTCCTTGAGGCACAGCATTGTTTTGAATTTAGACACTACATAAAGGTTTTGTAAATGTTTCTATTGGGATTCAATCCTAAGTCTCCATGACCATTAGTGGTTGTTGGGATTGAGCCTAAGCCTCCATGGCCATAATATGGAATATAATTGTCATTTGATCAATAGTTTGACAGAAGTGGAGAGTAGTTTCAACATTAAGAAGTTTTTCTCAAATGAAGTGTGCATGGACTTCAATGTGCTTTGTTTATTTAGAACATTTTCTCAAATAAAGTGCATATGGACTTCAATGCACTTTTTTCTTTGATATTGAACATGATTCCTGGCAAGAGTGATACAACTTTAGCTATCAAATAATAAGGTGGTACTCTTATTGGTACCCATATGAAGCTCATCTAATTATCTTTTTAGCCACATTGATTCATTTGTTACTTCTATTGCACTTTTTTATCCAACCTTTGTGGATAAAAGAGCCACAATAGGCTATTTTTTACTACTCCATGTGATAGCACCTACATATTTGAATACGTAGATTGAGGTGGATTTTCCTATCAATAGAAGCACTAACATAGTCAATATCATGATAACTAATTAAATTGATAATTTTGGAGAAGGAATAATAAAGACCATAATTAATTATACACTTTTAATATACCTTCATATTCTTTTGCCATTTTCCAGTTATCCACATATGGAACTTGCATAAATTTAGATGCAATACCTACAAGATAGATTATAATAGGCCTATAAATAGTAAGGTAAATCAAACTTTACTTAATCATTTATACAAAGTAGGTTTGATCTTTTCACATAATGGTTTAGGATCCAATTTGATATTTACTTTACTAGGTATATTAGCGGTAGGTTCATAGTTCATCATATTATAAATTTTAAAGTAAATCATGTGTGTATCTAGCTTGCGATACTACAATAGAGTGGCAATCCTTAAATATAGACATTCTTAATAAATGATTAAAAAAATCCAAGTCATCTTCTTTAAAGGATTGAGTTTTACTTTAATAGAAAAGCATTAAGGCATTATATTTTCACAAACATAAGTAGTTTTAAAATTTCCATGTTTCTTCAAGAAGTAAACAATCATCTTACTAAACATAAACAACCAAAGAGCCTTCTAAACATTTCTCTTAGTAATGGGCGACCTATCATTTCTAGGCTTACTCCTTGAACAGTTCCTTAAGGTGACAACCACCCATTACAAATAGGTGCATTATACCCAAGAATTTCAAGGAATTTTGAAGATCATAAAAAATATTAAATGCATGTTTGATGTTCTCCTTAGATAATCATTCATGTGAAAGCATCAAGACATTCACATATCCTAACCTTGTGGTGTCATAGTCACTAGGAAATACTAATATTAGAAGATGACAATGTAGTCACATCATTGTTGCAACTGATATGTATGTTGCAATCAAATAATAAATTAATTATAAAGCAATATCTTATCTTGAATCCCTCTCCCTTTTTTGATAACTTGTTCATGTAATCACTAAAAATATTCACGAGCCAACATGGTAGTCCGATGATGATTTGGTGGCCTAACTCATGACCCTAGAAGGCATGAATTACACTTATCTCAACATTTTCACACTTGATGATGTGTCCTATAGCCTATTTAGCCCTTTCACCCTCTTTTCAAACCTCTGAACTAAG
Organism: Cunninghamia lanceolata; assembly: GCA_027924645.1. Lineage (NCBI taxonomy): Eukaryota > Viridiplantae > Streptophyta > Pinopsida > Cupressales > Cupressaceae > Cunninghamia > Cunninghamia lanceolata. The sequence goes on along the minus strand of BSBN01001622.1, from coordinate 193,255 downwards.
TTCCAGGAACTTGCGCTTGTCAAATAACCTTTTGTAGATCCCCAACTAGAGAGTCACCTTGGCAACCTATCCTTAAGTTGCAAGGTCACCTAGGTGACCCACCCTATAAAAAGGGGTGACCTTATCATCTTTTGGCATGTGTGATTTCTTTTTGTTCTACCTAGTTTACTTCCAATCAATCCCCAATGATATCTCAATAAATCTCTTGTCTACTCCACCATCAGCCTCTGTGATCTTCCAATCAACTTTATAGTTAGCTCCTAATCAACCCTGCCTTTGATGTTGCTTCGCAATCTATAAATACCCCTCTCCTCTCTTGTTTTATGAGAAACTAATTTTCTTATTTGCATTGTAGCCCCCATAGAATTTTTATGCTCACATAAGACCTTGAGAGTCTTTTCCCTTTTTTGTTATTCAAAGCTTCAAATCTTCAATCAATCTCAATTTCCATAAAATAGCTACTTTTTCTTGTCATTAAGTGGAGGACCCAATTGTTGTAGAGCTTCAAATCTTCAATCAATCTCAATTTCCATAACATAGCTACTTTTTCCTGTCATCAAGTGGAGGACCCAATTGTTGTAGAGAAGGAGATAGATGATACTAGATTTCTAAGGACACAAGCATGTCATCAATGCCCATCATTCATTTATAGGTTCTTTTTCTTTGAAAAGGTAGTTTAGAGTAGTAATTAGCAAATTCTCTTGCCCTTGAGGAATTAGATTTCTTATTTTCTCTTGGTTAGTTTAGATTTTATTGCTTTGCTAGTTTTATATTCCATTTTATATTTTCAAAGAATAGATGCATTTTGCTTTCATTATAATAATTTACATCTAAAATCAAACCACAGAAAAACTAAAATAATAGAATATTACATTCAGGAAAAAGCCATTATAGAAGTGCATCCATAATAGATTTCAGTTTCAAGAAAGTAGTAATTAAATCATACTTAAAATTAGGAAAAACACAAAAATAAAGTTGCATTCATTTAGGATAATTGAATTTATAAACTCATCAAACTTCAAAAACATCAAACAAAGAAGTAAGCACTCGATTTCATCACAAGGCACACATTGTTCGTTCAAAACACAAACAAAATAGAGGCAAGTCTTTCAACTTCCTCAACTTAGCATTTGCACTCAATGTACCCTAGAGTGAGAGAAGATTGGATTAAAACAATCTTAGAAGAGATCAAGAAAAATCTACCAACACAAAAAATCCCTACAAAAGAACATGCCCAAGAACAAAACAAATCTTGAGGCAAATTAAGCAACAAAACGTGTTGGGACTCCTATTTTCCATGCCTCAAAATTGCAAAATCTTGTCAAATTTGTCAACATTTTCCCAAGGAGTTCTTGTGTACTCGCCCTATTTTTTGTGTCTAGTGATGTTCCCTGAAATCCCTAAATATTTGGCTGAGTCTTAAATATGTGAGATCCTCCAAATCCTAGAATTTGCAGTCTAACTCCTATGGATCCGATACCACTCTCAAACATCCTGACAGTATATACATAAAATATAACTTAAAGTATAAGAAAGTAAATGTAAAATTATACTTAAATGTTGTATTTTATGTATATACTTGCCTGAACTCTACAAAAAAATCCTAAGTTTTCTTATCCCTGCCGGAAGTTTGGACCCCCTCAAGAATTGTGGAACTTTGACCCCCTTGAGGATGTAGAAGTTTTGCCACTCTTGGACATTGCAGGACTTTCCCATGGGTTGGGACATATCCCTATACCCCTCAATTCCCCACCCCTCTTCTGCTCTACTTTCTCCTTGTCCTTCTCTCTGGTGGAACTTCCATGTGGTTTAGGATATCCTAAACCCCCTTCCTAGCCCACTTTTCCAGTGTTCCACATTTCTTTTGCCAGACTCTTGTCCTCCTCTTTTGCACTAATCTCGTACCCATTAGGATGCATCGTAATATCCTTAAAATTTATTCTTCCCTTCATGTCTTAAAACCTTCACCTCCACATCTTCTTTCCAGCACATGTTGACCTTCATCAAATTCCTACTTTGAACCTTGACACTCCAAAAGTTTCACTTGCTTTATTTCCCTATCTCTTGCAAAGGTTTTGCCTAGGTTTGGACATGTCTAAAACACCCCAAAAGTCCCACTTCTAGTACCCCCTCAGATTCCTGTAATTCTTCAAAAAGGCATAAAAATGAAAAGCGACAATCTCCTATGACTTCCATATTGTAATGCCCCGCCATGAAACTCTAGAGAACAACACAATCTCACTATACAAACAGGACAATTTTTTTTTTTATTATGCAAGAAATAACAAGGTAACATTTAACATATCTATACTAAGTAATGTTCTCTCAGGGTTCCATGGCTGCATTACTGACAACAATAATTCATTATGTAACTATTGCATAAAAAGAATAACCATATATATTTCCATGACATCAGATAAATAATCATCCAGATCAAGTACAACTACAATTTTTCCATACACATGAGGATACAACATAATATTGTTTACATCATCAACTTTCGATTACATTGGATTACAAACATTATGAATAATCTGATACACATGATAGTACATGAGCATAAATAACTGTCTTTATAGACTGGTACAAGATCTGAATCTGCTACAGGAGATGCAACCTTCTTGCACACGAATAATGGCAAGGAAAAACTAGTGGAGATAAAGCACATCCACCCAACCATGTGGAACCCTAAGGTCCACCCCCCGTGCTAGGAGATAACATAAGGTCCCAAAACATCAAACAATCAGGTAGACAATTGCCTAATAGGAACAAGGACTAAACGTGACACCATTACAACACATGACAATATCACAAGCAACTCAACACCACTTCCAGAGGCAACACACGACAAATGGGGAGAGTACAACTAGGGAATGCTAGGCTGTAGTAGGGAGAGTGTCATCGCACGGTCCTAACATGGGTTATCCTGACAGCCTCTTACTAGGCGTCTGCCCCCATCTATGGTTATCCTGACAGCCTCTCACTAGGCGCCGGCCCCATAGGGTGACTCATGCAGAATCAACCTTCCTTTTGTGAGGACAAGGAAGTTGATCTTGCCAACCAGGCCTTCTCTACCCATCCTTAGTCTAAACAAGCACTACATGCATGGGAGAGGAAATCCAATTATCTTGTTAATGTGTAATTTACCCTTTTCCCCCCAGTTCATTTTTAGGTTTTCACTTAATTAACAACTTTCAATGGGTTATCCTGACAGCCACTTTGGGCGCCAGCCCCACATTGAAAGCCACTCCCCTACCTGCATCTAGAAACCCTAACCATCAAGCAAGACAATCACTATCATACTGATAAGTATACATAAACAATGCAAGGCATTTACCTTCTTGCATATTAAACATAATTACAAGGACCAACATTTACATCATTGTCCCAAAACTTTCAGATGATCAATCACAATACCCATAGCAACACATATCCAGAGCAAGGTGTGGATCATCTCACTCTCAAATCTCAGCTATGAACCAAAATAGTTTCTCATTACGATTACAAGATCTCCCCATTACCATACTAAACACAAGCTCGATATCAACACATACGTGAAGGAGATTTAAACCCATCATAATATATTCACAACACAGTATGTACATCATCTCACAATATCGTTTACTAAGACCCACATACATAGACAAGAGACATCATGTTCTTATAACATCTTCATTTCAAGACACCTATCAACACAATACATACAATCAAATCATATTACCTTATGCCTCTGGAACCTAAACTTGACAATTTACAAATAGACCAACTCACATAAAATTTTTTGCTTACCATAAGCGATTTCAACTAATCAACTCATTGACCACATAAATTCTTCTTACTAGAGCAATTCAATCCCTTAGTTATCCAGTTACCTATAAGTTTTACTTATAAGTCCAGATTTTCAAATACATTGTTATTTAACCTAATTCCAACCTTTCACTCCAATTTCAACTTAACAAAATCATTATAAAAGATCTTTACAAAATCAAATCAAACTAGATTAAATTTCATCTACACTAATTATTTTGTCATATCCATTTACATTTAATCGTATTAGTAACTAGATTCAAGTTATATCTCCACAAGAATTCATAAAACCTAGGTCTAGTTTAATTACTATTAATTCTATCTATTATATTAAATCAATCATCAATTACGTATAACCGTCAAGCTAAACAAATGCATAGGTAATATCAATTACAACATTTATAAATCCAAACCTGTTTATCAAATTTCTAAAAACCATTATAATAAAATTAATGCCAAATTACAGTATCATATCAAAACATTTGTATTAATCTATAACCACTACATTTCTTTTATTTCGTAATTCAATAATCTAATCATCTATATCTATATATATATTCTAATAAAATTGCATATCTTAACTATGTTTTTGATTCATATTTAATTTTTAATTAATAATTGATTATCGTATATATATACAAATATACATATGGTATAGATATATTTATATGCATCTTTATGTACTTGTGTGTAGGTTATTCCTACTCTCAAGGTAAAATTTGGTCAATAATAGAACATTTATTTACCACTTTTGTTGAAGATGAGGTGTAAAAATTACTATTGATTGTTTGACCATTAAAATGAATGATACTAAAGTAGAGTGTGTTGGGACGAGAATCTAATTGCTACTTCAACATGAAATATTTTGAAGACCAAGTTTTTGCTCAAGAATGTTAGATGACACTGAGTGCTATCCCTCAGATTTTACTATGATTGGAGGAAATCACTGCTCTTTAATTTTTATTTTTTTTTTTAGATTAAAAAAACAAAACAGAAGTATTTAGAAGCATTGGATAAGAAAGATAATCCTGATACTTTGGAAATTCTTATAAGGTATCTCCATGTCTTCAAAACCTTCAATAAGGTCATCTATGATGCGATCACCCAATAAAGGAAAATGAGCAGTTTTCTAGACATAAGACAGTCTCACATAAACCTCGAAAGATTTTTAGTTTCCTATTTGTATGCTAGTTGGTCATAAACTTAGAAATGCTATGGAAAATTTATAGAGAATGGACTTTGAAATTATAGACCAAGATGTATTACCAATGAGATAGTCCCAAAGATTGTGTTGCCTATTTCATGTGTTAGAGATTATACTTAGCAATTACTATGGGATTAGGTAGTTCAAAGTTAAGTGAAATTGTTGAATTGGAATGGAGAATTGGTAGAAATTAGAGCCATGGAATAATTGTTCAATAGATGCACAAGAGGAACATTGTTGAATAAATAGTACCTCATATGGTTGCACTCCTAAATCGTCCTTCACATAGTCAACCATTGTCTATTTAAGAAACAACCACTTTCTTATTAGCACAGAACATTACTGATGGAAACAATGGTTGTAAAATATACGCAAAATGGATTTGTTTTAGACAAGTGCATCTGGCAGATTGAAAGCCAATTTCCACACCTTCTGCCATCGCCGGAGGTCATTTTAGAATAGTGAAAGGCATTCATCAATGCATAAAGGAAAAGGAAACTCTTCCAGATATTATATTTGGAAATGCTCAAAATAAAATGTAGAAGCATTGGCAAGGCGCATATACTGTTTGACAGAATGCAGCAAGAGATGTCTTCTCACCAAATACAATGGTTGCAGGATTTACACAAAAATGGATTTATTGAGGAGGCTTAGAAACTTTCCAGCAAACGCGTCTGGTAGTTAAGTAACAAGAGTTGAACATATTTTAATCACATTGTATCCCTAATTGCAATACACCTAAAGTTGATCATTATTTGAGCAATTCGTGTTAGGAGTCATGATGTGCAGGGCGATTCAAAATCTAGTTATGGTGTTCAGAGGGCTGTAGGGGTTGGACTGGCTACTGTTAGTGGATCATTGAATTGGTGTAGATCAGATAGGCACAAAGTTGTGGACAGGAGGTCCACCAATGCCCATACCAAAAATCTTTCAAAGTCCAGAGTTGAAACTTCATTGCACCTACAGATTTACTAAATAATTTGTGAAATCACGTCATTACCTTACAATAAAATTAACAGCTAGCTCATGCACAATTATTTTGGTTGATGGTACTGTAGATCATTTGAGTGATACACTGGTGTGCAGAAAACTATAAATAGAAAATGCAATTCTTAAATTTCTCTAAGCTGGTTGATCGTCTATGAAAGTTAGAGACTTAGAAATGGCTTTTATCAAAGCATGTAGAACAAACGAATTATATTAGATGTGATAGTGCAACAGTTGGTAACATGTATGCAAAAATACGCAGAGTGGATTTATTGTTAGGGCTTTAGGAATTTTAAAGCAATTGCATTTGGCAGGAGTTTATATATCTACATACATATATTATATATCAGACGTGGTTGGAATAAGGGCGACAGGAGTACAACACAAGGGTTCTGAAATAGAAATCAACAAAGGTAAAGCAAAGATCTATATATGTACTAGTCTATGTGCACTAATAGATGCACAAGACAAATCCAAAGGGGGCAATTTGCTTTGTTCGATTAATGCTAGATAAAGAATCACAGAACACAACATGTAAATTCCCATAGAAGGGGTGTAGATTCAATTTCACATAAGAATTTAACTCAGCATTCAAGAATACAAAAGGAGTATAAGGGCATGTCAGATTCGAGATATTCAATTGAATCTAAAGCAAATGGAAGATTTGTGACAAGTCTCAAAATTATAGATAGATTGGAGGTCAAGAGTAATTTCAAGTCTTCTTTTAAAGAATCTAATACCAAATCTTGAATAAATTCCATCAATGGAGGAAAACACAAATAATCTAATTCCATTAAAATTTCATATGCAATAGGAATAAATCACATACAGTTGCATACCTGAAGTTTGTTGAGCTTTTACCAGAATTTCCTTTACTCTCCAAATGCAAAAAACCCCCTTCCCTTCTCTTTCCCCCCTGAATTTCTAATAGCAACCTCTCCAATATGCCCACCAACTTCCCCAACTACCCTCAACTAAATCAATTTAATAATAGTAAAAATAATTCACATTCAAACAACTTTAAATAATTATCTTGAACTAGGTAATTATCAATTACCATTTTAATCTTATTAAATATTAATAATAATAATGAGAATATTATATAACCTTATTAAATATTATAGTGGATCAAATATTAGTATGACTATATAATGAAATCTAGTCATACAACATAACCCACTGAGTAGGGTAGCTGTTAAAAGCCAAATCAAACATGTTCACAAGCCAGGCCAAAACACACTTAACCAACAAGCTCCATCAAATATAAATCAATTGCAAGACCTGACATACTGACCGAATTGATAGGTTAAACTAGACATGTCATGCATCCTGATCGAGGATGATAACTTGGGATGTGAGACTTTAAGTTATCTCTGAAACAACTTATCCATTGGGTTCAGGGCATGCTCAGACCTGTTAATTTAGGTGGAGTCGATGCCAGATACCTACATCCTGCAACAAATGACACAGTCAAGCATGTATAGATGCACAAAAGCTGACACTAGGTGAAAAAGGAATCACAACATTGCAGGGCACTCGCAAGCAAGTGATGCAACATCGTCCTCTCCACATCATATCAATCTAGATTATATAACATGTAATCATAACCAAATCGAATCTATCTCTTTATCTGAACAGAACCCCACACTTAACATAAAGGTGCATGAAATCATAAGTGTCAGAAGTACCATCATAACAAATAAATCTAATGAAATCAGTCACATGAGATCCATTCTAATATATAACAATTGTAGTAAGATTGACATCGTAATCATTGGAATGCAAAACAATATCAAAGCCTGCATTATCAGTGCCGAAATAGAGATTATCAATAAAACACATTAACTATCATATAAAACCACACATGGATGAAGTATCTATCTATATTGTACAACATCAATTGTTTACCTTACCTTGAATATTCCTGTTATTTTACCTTCACCTTCATGCGCCTTGACTAGTTCACCTGTACATCCAAGGTGAAAACGGAGGGGCACTACACATATGGCTGCAAAACTATACCAAATAGCCATTAATGTGAAATGGGTGGTTGAAAATGATGTTTTTAATGCAATTGGTGGGGTTGTTAGGGTTTTTCCACCCATTTAATCTTCAGATCTGAGTTGTGAAGGCTATAAATACAAGATTGAAACTCATTTCAAAGGGTTGGTTCTCTGGTGGTAGCTGGAGGTTGTGCAGGTTTAGTCATGTTTCTAGGGCTCCAACTGAAAGAAGAAAAATGGAGGGAGATATTATATTCCCCAAAATAATCAAAGTGTTAACATCATTGATTATCGAGGACATGATATTTCCACAGTCCATGACATGAATTGTAAAGCTTCTGGTTAAAATTGTGTGTAGCTTTTTTTACATCGACATTTCAGGTCACACTTAGTGATCCATCATCAAGAAGAGAAAGAGAATGATTATCATCATTGATTATCCTCCAAACAACAATAATTATCATTATAGAGATAATCAACAACAACGAAACCACTAGTATAATGATAATAGGTATGAGCAATATCACTGACTATATGAGCCCAATCATTTTTTCTCATTCACAATACAAGATGGCATAACACTGAGTCATGTAGAGAGTATAATAGATTCATTTTGAAATTATTAGAGGTCCAACAACGTTTGTTTAATAAAATGTTCCTCAAGCCTCAAGAGATGACAACTAATAATAATAACATTCGACAAGCACCCATAGCCCTCAAAATGCAAACATGAAGATCTTTTAGGATCCTTTCCTAGATCACCACAACAAGAAAAATCCAAGCACTTTAGGATCAACCACACTTCTCATGCCAACAAGCCTAATACGCCTAGCTAGTTAGGGCTAAAAGGTGAAACTAAGATGCTAGGATTAGTGGAGATAGTACATGATGAAATAAACTTAGGGATTGAATGAGAGACAAAATCCCATGGGAAGGAAATCTCAACAATTTATCCTATACCACCTCCTATCAAACCATATGCTTTTGTGGAAGATCTTAAAAGAACCTATGTGAAAATCTCATTCATTGATCTTCTCATAAATTCATCATCACATCATGCATCTCTCCTACAAGCAAGGTTTGAAATACCTTAAATCTATAATGTCACCCCTAGACAAACAGATAAACCAGGTGGATCTGGACATGAACCCACTAAATGCAAAACTCCATGATCTTGGCTTATTCTTTGATCTTGTTGTCACCCTTATAAAAATTTGTAAAAAAAACCTAAGTTGTGTGTTGCATTATAGTTTTGCTCCTTCTCCATGCCTTGGTTGAGTCCTAGAGTTGCCAAAAATCCAAAGAAAATCCAAGTTTGGCCCTTCCTTAGTCATTTTTGGGCTTTCCTGGGTTTTTGGGTTTTACTAGAATGGAGGGATGTTTTGGGCCCAAGAATTTCCTCAAACCATGACCTACTCTCCTTTTGGTCCCTGGTTCCTCCTAAAACTTGGACCTTGCAGCAAATTCATTTGTGGTTCCTATGGTGGTGGGGATGATGTCAGCATGACGTCAACTTTGTGGAGTCAAACAAATTCTAAGCATCAGTCTTTTCATTTGCATCTTTGTCCTTTGCAGGTTTTTGGGTTTGCCTAGGACCTTGGAACTTTATCCTCATGTCCCTAGGTTCCCCGCTTTCCTAATTTCTCGCATTTTCCTCTTGGTCTTGGAGTTCCAAGTTTCCCCAAAACTCCATGCTCCCTGCCTTCCTCTGCCTTTTTAGGTTTTTAGGAACCCGGGGGTTCTTTAACCTTTGCACCTAGTTCCAAGATCCCCCAATTCCCTGCTCCCTTTGCCCTTTGGTCTTGAGGTTCCAATTTCCCCCAAAACCTTGGTCCCCAATCCATATCCATTTCTCAGCCTGATATTGATCCCGGTCCCTCTCCCCTTCTCGATCTTGCATCCCTTATAGACCTCTTTTCCCAGTCTTCCCTTTCCTTTTGTTCAGAGTTCCTAAGTCCCCTAGAACCTCGCTCTTTTGGCCTCCTGCGTCCCTTCAAGACCCTAGATCTCAACCTTCTCTACACTCCCTATGATATGGTTCTTGGTCCCTCCCGGGCCTTGAATCCCAACCTTCCTCTTTCACATGTCTGTAGGTCTTCCTATTCCTCGAAAACCTAAAACCTTGTGGCTTCTTCAAGAAAGCACCTACTATTCCCATGACTCCCTTGGATGACCCAGGATGTCATTAATGATCCAAAACTAACCTAGTTGAAGGATTGAAGAACTCCATGTGCCCAAGAATTCAGGTGGACCCCTCAAGGATGGATTTTTATCACTTAGGCATGGGTGAAATGTCCAAATGGGTACATTTTCAGGTGTATGGCCATGTGAAGGTGATGCAACTAGTATGGGTGAGTTGGGATCTTGTTGACCATTTGAGATCCATGACTAGGATGCGCATTGGGATGAGGATTCCACATATATACTAGTAGAAAATAATGTTTTGGGGGATGGAAAATCTAGTTGCAGAGCAGAACTAGGAAAAAGAAGAAAGTTTGTAAAAAAATAGGGTTTCTCCCACTAACGGGATATAGAGCTATCTTATTGTAATATTTATTGGATTTTCTCTCAAGGGAAATGAGAGGACATTATAATATTCAAAGAATGAACTCAATGTGCCAATTGAACATTATCTCAAATGTCTCCATAGACATTCTATAAGTTTTTGGTATTCTGGCAATTTACCCTAATCACAGTTGTTGATTCGAATGTTCTCCATGATTAGTTGATCATTGTAGATTATAAATAACCTTTGTAATGATTTTAAAAGGTACCTGTTATCACTTAGAATTGTACCCTACTTGGAGGTTGTCCAAGCATTCTAATGACACAATGGGAATAATCTTAAGGTGTGGGACCTTGCAATTTTGAGATCAGACCTCCAGAGAAGGTTGGTTCCTCTTTCTAAGTTAAGGCTTAGAGAAATAGACTAAACCTACACTAATGATCACTAGGGAAAAGGGAGAGAGGGAAATAGAAAGGAAAAGGGTGATACATCAAGATTTAGTGTGTTGGATTGCACTGACATGACACAGTAATGATCTCAAAGTTGAAGGGAAATCACACAGACTCATGCAGGTTTGAACACAGGTTAGGGCAAAAAGATAAAACTATGGAAGGGACCGTTTTATCCATAAAAAATAGTTTAAATCTATCCAATAAACATAGTGCAAGAACGATGAGAAATGCAATATTCAATTTATATTGATCATAGAGGTCAAATAACCATTACAAAGCATCTAACAATTTGCAACAAAAATAGATACAAAATAATTAATTACATTCATTGGTGAACCAAACTAGAAGACATCCTAGCTACAGGGACAATGCATCAGATTCTACTGGTTCTTGTAATCGCATTAAAAGACCTGTGACAACAAAAAGTTTGGAAGCATAACAACCCAGAACAATAACCAACCACCCAAAATATCTTTGAAACATGCATATATAGCTTTTGAAATCACACTGTAGTAGCCATAGAAGAGAGGAATAATAGTGAACAAGAAGGAACCATCACCTATGCTACAATAAAATCATTCTAACGTCCTTGGAGCGTGCCCACATGGCTCTGCTTGAGAAATCCGCTGAAACAGGAGGTTTGCCCATGCCGTGAGTACATGAAATTCAATGTAGATGAGGAATAGTGGCATGGGGAGATGGGAAAACCATCTCCCACACAAAATTAGGCTCTGAAGATGCATTAATGGTGACCAAGAGGGTTGTTGAGCTGTCAAATACTGTCTTGCACAATGAAAAACTAAAGCCGTAAGAGTTTCAAAGTTTGGGGCTCCGGCCTTTCATCTTATCATTTGCAGAAGGAGAAGGTGGAAGGCGAAAACTCTGAGCTCTGACATTTATACTTAGAAGGTTTTACCTTGTGAAGGCCATCACATCACTCAAAACTGCCACGTTGGATCTCGCGGGCTCGATGAAGGTGCTTGGGAGCTTTGGCAAAGCATTAAGTCTCGACAAAAAGCTACTAAGCTGTCGCATGTCAACCTAGCGCTACCTGTAGAGTCTCTTTTGTTTTAGGTTTAAGATGCTACGAAAACTCGCCATGCATCCCATCATTAGGCTTAGACTCTTTGAAGGAAGAACCAACAGAAGGCACCACTTGTCAGCGTGGCGCACATTTGAGGAGCCTATCTTTAAAAAATTTAGAGGAGGAGCGCCAACCCACCACGTGTCCATATGAGTCTCTGCGGAGATTGGGCTGCAGGCCTTCATTGTTTATCCTTCTAGGACGGAAGGAGGAAGAGGGAAAGTCTGACCCCCGAAAGTCTGAAACACTTAGCATTACAAAAGAATAGACGGAGCTTAGACCCCGACCTCTTCGCCTTCTGAGGAAGAAGGGAGAAGAGGAGAACTTCGAACTCCGACGTTGAAATACTTAGAACATTTTTTGCAAGGAGAAAAGAGGGCGAAGTTCAAGACGTTGGCTTTTGGCACGATGAAGAGGTGAAGCCCAAACTCTAGCATCCCGACAAGGCACAAAAACATAAGGAAAACTCTAAATTTTATGGGACTTAACCATTTTTTGATGTTTTTCCTTGCATCCTCAGAAGCTAAAACACTAGGATCTCATGGATCTTAGACTATTTGGCCAAAAGGGAAAAATAGGATAACATTTTGGTGACTATGCAGGGGTATTTGTCTGCCTAAACACTAGGATCCAGAGGCCTATCCATCTATTAAGCATAGAGTCAAAGGGCCGACAACAAGAATAGGGGTTGGTCAATATAACTGAGCATGCCTCCGAGAACAAAACAAACAAACCAAGCATGCATTCTCCTAATGAGATTGCGGCAGAGTGCAAGGGAACTTATTGAAAGGAAACCTAAAACAGAAACAAAACTAACCTACACCTAAACTAACCAACCAGAACTGACCTTAAACAAAGCCATTAACTGGTTCTTTAAAATAATTGCTCTTTCTCAACAATTTACAATGTTTTTCATGATCATGGGAAGTTAGCAAGAGATGGGGGAAGAGTTGACATATGACAAATTGATGGAGCACTCCCCCAAGAATGGGGATAAACTCACTTATCCACCTGAATTGATTGTTGATGGTGCTGCCAAGAGGTGAATAAATGGGATGATCCCACTCATTTTAATACTCAGCTTCATGCTTAGAGGTAAGCATGACAAGTGGTGACCCTTCTTAATGTGTCTCCAGCTGGGCTAGATGCCCGATAGGACATCCCCTTGAAATGACATGCAAATCAACAGAGTTGATCTTGTGCCTCTGCTCTGATTTCTTCTCTTCTTGTTGGTCTGAATGCTCTGGCTTGTGGTTAAATTGGAAATATGGATGGAAATATGGCTGCCTTCACCCTATGAACAAGATGCTCATGATTTTCTGGATCAAGCTCAAGAAATGAGCCGTGCACATGCTCAATGGAGAAATCTTTTCCACCAAGAAGCTGATATCCTTGCTGGATAATAAAGAACAAATCTTTAGTTTATTTTTGCCCATGTTTAATCTCTATATCGCTATCATTTTCAATAAAATGTGGGAGCTGCTCAAACATATTAACATCATTAGCCTTTGTATCTTTTAGCATAGAGCAACATCTTTGCTCTTCTTTGTGGTCTGGGACCTCACTGTCATGTTCGGCCTCACATTCCAGCAACCTGCCATCATTTTCAATGTCCCCACACTGCTGTGTATCGAGAACTGTAGCTAATGTCGGCATTTGCATACCTTTTTATCTTCAATATCACTAGGTAGTTCATGAAATAAAGTGGCATCATCCACTTTTGGAGTAAATTCTGTAACAACCTCTTCCACAACGCCCTCATCCTTCAGTTGCAGCTGCATTGGATTTTTCTTGAGCTATATTTGCAACTGGAACTCTTCACCATGCCTTCTCTACATTTGGGTTTCATTCCTCTTGTGCATAGCATGGGAAAATTCTTCAAATGAGCCAAAGTCTAGAGGACTCAACCTTGCGCTAGAATCAACACCATCCTTATGTTCAGTGCACTATTGCTCCATCAGATTTGGCTTAACTTCTTCTTGCAGCAGGCCTGAGTTTTTTGTTTCACTAGTGCATGGGGTTTCACTAATAGCTGGTTGCTTCACGACCATCTCAAATATTTCTTTTTGTGGCTCATAAAACCTAGCATCCCACCAAAAAATTGGTTTATCCTCCACTTTGGGGCTAGGGCAAGAGGGCTGACATGAAATGGGGGCTGGAAGGGCTTCTTGAGAGGGTTATTCCTGATGAATAATAGGCTAGATTTATGTAGGAACAAGATCCCTTGAAGGTTGGGGGCCTCTGAAACTTGAAATTTTAAAATTGGAAAGTGGTTTTAGGGGCCCAAAGGGGTTATCTTTCCTGAAGCTTGGGATCTTAAATTTGGGAGTTGCTTCTGCAGCAAGCTGAACATGTGCGGAAGGGAGAGGATGCCTAAAACTAGGAATGGAGGTGGTTGTTTGAGCTTCCTGCCTCTCTACATCGATGAGCATTTGCCTTAACTGTTCCTCAGATAAGGTTACAAAATGCATTTTAATTTGCTCCTGGTAAGCCTTTTCCTCTACCTCCATCTATTGATGTTGAAGATGAGCCTTTTAAGCAAGATCCTCTTGTTGTCTGTTATACTCCTTAACTCTCTAAATTTCATCCAACTCCCGTTGGAAACCTCGGAGTATCTCCATCACATCATCTATGTTTCTGATATTAAAATCAAAAGGTTCTTGCGGTAGGTTATACCCCATATCTCTCTTGATGTTATCCAAATGTTCCCTAAGCTCTAGCAGCTTAAGGTAGTCTTCTTGGGGTTGATAATAGGCATTATTTGGTTGATAAGAAGAATGAGCACGGGTGGGTGGGAGGCAAGCATTATGAGGATGCAGATATTCTATTATTGTAGGGTTGTATGGCATAAAACTAGAGGTGTTTTGGGGTTGATATTGCTGGTATGGTGGCCAATATCCTGTGCTTTGATTAGGAGGAGGGTAATAACCATAATTCCCATAAATATTTGACATTTTAAAGCATTGAAGCTAGACAATCATAAGATGTCTAAATTAGAGCAAATAGGTATGCAACAAGAGAGAAACTAGATACATACTAAGAAAGAGTCGCCAGGTGATTTGAGATGCTTCTGAAAGCAAGCTAGATCAAGAATACCACCGAAATCCTCATCCTTGATGAATCTTTAAGCACTTGGGCTACTTATACCAATGGATTTGTTTAGTAGAGTCACAAGGTGTTTGTGAAGATTGCCCTGAATGGCTAAATGAATTGAAGAACACACCAAATCCTTCTACTGATTATAAAGTTCATTAAACTTGTCCCACCAGGCGTGCCAGAAACTATTATCACTTAGAATTGTACCTTGCTTGGAGGTTGTCCAAGCATTCTAATGACACAATGGGAATGATCTCAAGGTGTGGGACCTTGCAATTTTGAGATCAGACCTCCAAAGAAGGCTGGTTCCTCTTTCTAAGCTTAAGGCTTAGAGAAATAGACTAAACCTACACTAATGATCACCAGGGAAAAGGGAGAGAGGGAAACAGAAAGGAAAAAGGTGATACACCAAGATTTAGTGTGTTGGATTGCACTTACATGACATAATAATGATCTCAAAGCTGAAGGGAAATCACACAGACTCGTGCATGTTTGAACAAAGGTTAGGGCAGAAAGACAAAACTATGGAAGGGACTGTTTTATCCACAAAACATAGTTTAGACCTATCCAATAAACACAATGCAAGAATAATGAGAGAGGTAATATTTAGTTTATATTGATCATAGAAGTCAAATAACCATTACAAAGCAGAAGAATTTGCAGCAAAAATAGATACAAAATAATCGATTACATTCATTGGTGAACAAAACTAGAAGACATCAAAGGCCTAGCTACAGGCACAATGCATCAAATTCTACTAGTTCTTATAATCACATTACAAGACCTGTGAAAACAAAAAGTTTGGTAGCATAACAGCCCAGAACAATAAATAACCACCCAAAACATCTTTGAAACGTGCATATATAGCTTTTGAAATCACACTCTAGCATCCATGAAAGAGAGCAAGAATAGTCAACAAGAAGGAACCATCACCCATGATGCAATAAACTCGTTCTGACGTCCTTGGCACATGCCCACATGGCTCTGCCTGGGAAATCTACTAAAATAGGAGGTCCGCCCATGCCGTGAGTACATGAAATTTAATGCAGATGAGGAATAGTGGCATTCTGAAGATGCATTAATGGTGAGCAAGAGGGTCACTGAGTCGTTAAATCACGTCTTGTACAATGAAAAATTGAAGCTGTTAGAGTTTCAGAGTTCGGGGCTCCGACCTTCCGTCTTATCGCTTGCAGAAGGAAGAAGGTGGAAGGTGAAAACTTCAAGCTCTGACATTTATGCTTAGAAGGTTTTGCCTTGCGAAGGCCATCACATCACCCGAAACTGCCATGTTGGATCTCGCAGGCTTAATGAAGGTGCTTGGGAGCTTTGGTGAAGCACTGAGTCTTGGAAAAAATCCACTAAGTTGTCAGGTGTCAACCTGGCGCTGCCTATAGAGTCTCTTTTGTTTTAGGTTTAAGACGCTGTGAAAACTCGCCACACATCCTATCATGAGGCTTAGACTCTTTGAAGGAAGAACCTGAAAGAAGGCACCACTTGTTAGCAAGGCACACATTTGAGGAGCATGTCTTTGAAAATTTTAGAGGAGGAGCGCCAACCCGCCACGTGTCCATATGAGTCTCTGCAGAGATTGGGCCTCGGGCCTTCGTCGTTTAACCTTCTAGGAGGGAAGAAGGAAGAGGGAAAGTCTGACCCCTGAAAGTCTGAAACACTTAGCACTACAAAAGAAGAGTTGGAGCTCGGACCTCGACCTCTCCGCCTTCTAAGGAAGAAGGGACAAGAGGAGAACATTGAACTTCGATGCCGAAATACTTAGAACATTTTTTGAAAGGAGAAAAGAGGGTAGAGTTCGGGACTTTGGATTTTGGCACGGTGAAGAGGTGAAGCCCGAACTCTGACATCCCAACAAGGTAGAAAAATAAGGAAAACTCTAAATTTTCTGGGACTTAACCATTTTTTGATGTTTTTCCTTGCATCCTCAGAAGTTGAAACACCAGGATCTCATGGATCTTAGACTATTTGGCCAAGGGGGAAAAGTAGGATAACAATACCTTTTCATGGGAATGTATGAAATTTGTGGGTTGTTTATGGATCTTTAAGGAATGCTTGTGATTATGTTCTGCAATCCTCTAGATGCATGTTTGTCTATATAAATCTTGGCTTATACAATAGATTATCAATTATAGTCTTTGTTGATACCTTGATTAGGTAGCAAACTTGATTACAGTGGTGTCCCCTTTGATTGAATGTCTAGAATATGTTGCCCTGGCTAGATATAGGCACTAGTTTGTTGTCTGTCAACCTTCCTTTTCCTTCAACACACTCAAACACAACAAACTTACAGTCTTTATCTTTTGTGTTGTTTTGTTTTACTCACAACCATGTCTACATGAATGCATGATAATTAGGGGTTATTACAATACCATTTTAGATTCCCTATTTGGTTGTGCATCTGCTTAATGAAGGTGTTATAGCCTTGTGTCCTCCTCAAACCAGCTTTCAGGTACTTGGTGACAAAATTTGGAGTTTCCCAGGCATTAGGTATGGTTTGAGGCAAGTTTTAGATTCACATTGTTATCAGTCATTGTTATCATACACCTTAGGGAACACCCCTTGGTATAGTAGAGACAAAATAAGAAGAAGGTCTTACCCACCTTATCCATGTTGGCCTTAATTTCGTCATTCTAAACATAAGTTGTAGCTTTTGCCCTAAGTTTGACACCCTTGACACTCAGAAATTTCTTGGCTTTAGGGATTTGACGAATCTCAACTTTGAGCACCAATAGATCTAAAGAAGATGCCCTTAGAAGCCAAATTGATAAAAAGAGGAGATTTGGCCTTATATTTACATGTCTGGATCTATGATACTTGCATAAAAGAATTCTAATAGATGACGGGGTGACAATAAACATTGTACCTTTCTCTCTTCTTGGAAGAGTGGGATATGATCACACCAACATAATGGCATGTAGAGATACCTTATGAGGCTACAATAACCCTAAAATGACTACCATTGAAAAGATAAAGATCCTAGTTTCCCTAGGACCCAAAATGATCCCAATGGTGTTTTATGTCATTGACAAGGACATGAGTTTTAATTTTTTGTTAAGAAGACCCTAGATACATAGGATGAGGTTGATTATTTCAATCTTATTCTAGAAGGTTTTCTTCTTGCACCTAGGAAAAATTTATGTTACAAAAGGAAACCCTTAGCCATTCAAGATGCTAAAAGTTAACACAACAAAAAGAGGATAGACATCCCAATCGATTATGAGTTTTCTACCAACAAGATTGCTATAATGTAGCCTACTCCTCAGATCTTGCACTTAAAAAAGAATGATGATCAAGCCAAAACCACTATTGACTGAGGCATCAAATTTGTAGAAAAATGGGAATCATCAAAATAGGGGTCAATCATCCTAATTGAAACAACTACCAAAATCATGGAATTATTGGAAAAGGATAACCCCATACAATTCCCCTACAATATTTGCACCATCAACATGGTCCCAAAGATAATCATGTTTGTCGATGTAGAAGAAGATGAAATGATTGAGTCAACTAGGCTTATTCAAACACATCTGGCAAGAAATGAGGTTCTTCCTATTCTAAGATGGAATGTCACTCTAAATTAAATTTTGTTAAAAACTGCCGACCTAGCAAAAACAAATCCAAATGCCTTTGTTGATGCTAAAGAAGATTTGTTAGAAGGCTATACTCCATTGATGTTGCCTAGAGAAACCTCTTCAAGTGAGTCATATACACCATTGCCAAGTGACTCATATATGCCTCTGACACCAATGAGTGAATCTTATACTCCTTGGACTCTGCCTATGCGACAAGGAAAAATAAACTCTAAGGATCACTTTTATACCAACTCAATAGATGAGTCTACAAATGAACCTAAGGTTTCTTCCAACGCGTTTAAAGGACACAACTCACATGACCCACCTTCACCTACATTTTCTATACAATCCAATGATACGTGGGAACCACCTCAATGTGCAAATTAAAATGGTTGAAAGGTTCCCAGATGAGGACAATGTAAGTTAAGGAGAATTTTAAAAATAGAAGGCGTGCATAACTTTTGGAGTAGAAGACTCTACCATTCTAGAGTTACACAGAAAATACATAGGATGCTTCATGGACTTAGAACTAGAACCAAATGGAAAGATAAATATAAGTTTTGTTCCTCTAGAGGAGAAAAGGGAGCCACATACTCCCTTCAAATTATTCAATTCTTACAAACAATCCAAGAGCGTGCTGAAGTCAAGATCTATATGCAATATGAGTTTGACCTTCTTACCAAATTGTTGGCTAGTGATGGAACCTTGTATTAGACCCCATGCCACCAATAAATGTTTCAAACTTTAGCTCATCTCACATTAGCCCAATCTTCACAAGCAAGTACAAGTGTACTCATGGAGCAACAAACTACAACAGTACCTTATAGACTAGGTGAATTCATCCTCAAAAAATGAAGCATGAAAAATAAAAGACATAAAAATATTCAAAAGTTCCAATAAGATTGGAAAGGACCATACATGGTTAAAGAAGATGTTTGGTAATGATGATTATCTCTTATACACCATGGAAGGTGATGATTCAGTGAAATAGTTAACGCAGCCTTTCATCTAAAAAAGTATTATATTTGAAAGTCCAAAAAATTAAAATAATTTTAAAAATCTAAAAAAAGCAAAAAGCATAATTTAAAAAAAAAATGAAACATGCATTTCATTCTATCCATCATTGCATTTGTTAGTGGTTTGCTCTTTTTAAATTTTCATCCTAGTAAGGAGTCTTAAGGTTTATAGTATAGGTTGTTCCTACTAAGCCTTAGATTCCCTAAAATCATCATTACTATTCTGCGGGTTACATTCCCAACAATTTCAAATAAAGTGAAAAATTACGCTTTATACTGATCCTAGTCTTAGCCATCATCTAGTCGAGTCTAAGACAAGCAAGTTTTCAAACCTAAATTTGTCTAATAGAAGCTAACATACAAATCTCCCGTAATCCTCCTTAGCAAGAGGGAAGTCTTATGAGTCAATTGTCCTTTTGGTGGTGCTTAGCCCCTTACTCACCTGGCCAAAAAATGTTAGGGGGGTCAAAACTGTAAATTAATCAAAAAAGCAAAAAAAAAATGAAAAGAGAAAGAAACAAATAACACACACACACAAGTTAAGTAAAGTCAAAAGTCTAGTTATTTTCTAGGGTCATCTTTCAATAAAAGTATTTTCCTTTAGGTCTAACCTGTTGACCATCTTCTAATCTAATCCAAGAGGATACTTATAAATTTGTTTGCTTGTCTACGTCGAAAGCTAGTCGAAGTGGTCAATCTAGATAAGAATTAGTGTTTAACTTCCTATGAAGCTTAATCTAAAAATTATTCCATCACCTTCCCCATTCCCACATGACCCCCTAATAAATCCTATCTTGAGAGTTTTAGTAGGTCACCCTATGCTAAGTCAACCCACAATCCCCCGGGTTAAAAATCATACAAAAGAGAAACCATGGTGTTAGTTCCATATGCATATCATACAAATACAAGCAATAAATCATGTGATAGAAAAATGACATTCATAGTAAAGGAAGTAGATGTAGTGTATGAAATGCAATTTACTAAAGAAAAGTGTGCTCTTCCTTATCAAATGATCTCAATGACTACACTAGGAACAACTAGCTCGCCTAAATAAATTTAATCTATTGCTATCTTAGTAGAACATGTTTTACTAGCTACATTTATGTGTTTCACCCTTGATAAAATTATATTTTCTAATTAAGTTAAAACACTATGCTAATTGATAGAAATTAAATTTTATATAATATCAGAACTTCAGATTCAACTGGAAATGAACAAAAATGTAAATAGGAGGACAAGAGGAATGTTACACCCCATGTGTTTCTATCTACTTACTATTTACCTAGTTTGGTTAATTTGTTTAGAAAGTGAGTGATTATGGATTTTTGTAGCTATATATGTGTTTGTATCCATTTAGTATAGATTGGATATTTTGTGAAAATTAAAATATTTATGAATCTTGCATCTATGTGTGTTATCTATTTTGAATGCAATATGATGAGAAAAATAATAATGCAATGTCTGTATTAAATGTGGTTATTGTTAATAAATGATTATGTTTTGATCAGTTAACTACTCTTGCAATGATCTAAGTGGATGCAGGAACAGGTTGTCCCTCCAGAAAAGGAGGGGAGGTATCACTCAGGAGAAGGACTTGGTCTGGTAAACGTAAAAGAGAAGCCTAAACTGAGCAACACACACTCACATCCTATTTGACTTAGGTTGAGTCAAGTCAGTGTGGGTAGTGGTAAGTGAGCTGAGTTATGTATCTTGAGTCTTGATTGGTTGTTCAAACCTGCATGATGTTTTGTGTTTGGCTTCTTTGAGTTTATTAATGCTCGTGCAAGTCCACGATACATTCTTATATGCGAGTCGATATGAGCATGAACATTTGTAGGTAGACGTACCTATGTATATTCTTGAGCATATTACTCATAGATATGGAGATGTCGTTTGGCTTATGCTTGAATTATCGTCTCTTTTGTGATAAGTCTATGAAGATTTTCGACTTTATATGCATTTCTCGATTATGAGTTATATTTGATTTTTCAATGATAAATTTATACATATGCGAATATATATAAATGTATATTTATCGTCTCTTTATTGATGCATTTAATATAAATATTATTATTATTTTCTCTTAATTGTAGAAATATAATTTTATCATTTTACGAAATTTAATTTTTTTAAATATTATTTTATGGTAAATAAAACCATAAATTTATATATATAATAGATTAAATAAAAAATATATAATAATAATATAAGGGTAGTTTTCTTTTAAAAGGTAATCATAATAAATAATATAATAAAATAAGTAATAATAATTAAAAGTTTTTAATAAAAAGAAATTATCTTATAAAAAGTATAATATTAAGGATAAAGTTATAAGAGCCTTTTAAGGGGATACGTATCTTAAGTCATGTTTTAATTCTTAAAGATACGCAGCCCCGCTTTAAACCTTATTTAGTATTATTTTTTATTCTTTTAAATATTGAAAGTTTTTAGGCACGTGGGCCCTTAAAACTTGTGATTAGTTAATAATTTTAATTTTTAATTTTTAATTTTATTTGTAATTTTTATCTAACACCTTTTTTTTAGAAGGTTGTTTGGATTTATGAACTAAATTTAGTTTTTGATAAGTATTTCTCCATAATGTCAACATTGTTGAGTTGGTTAAGCATGTCGACATTATATCAAAAATTTTCATTTGGTTGTGGTATAAAAGGGGGTACTCTCCCTCATTTTCAATTGTGCCATTTTCTAATCAAGAGCTTTTCCTTTTCAAATTTGAGTTTTGCATTTGTGTCAAAAATTTGTCGTTTTGTTAAGTGGTTTTAATTGGAAGAGTGATCTAGAGTATTGGTAGGTTGTTAGTAGAAGAGTATCTGATCCAGTTGGAACTATATTCTCAGGCATGGGAATTATTTCTCCTTTATGATTTTCATGTTTTCAAAATATTATATGATGTATTATTGTTAAGTGATTGCAATATTGAATTATTGTTGTTCATGTCTTTTGATTGTATAATAGTTTATGTATATATATATATTTCTAGATAGTAAACTTGTATTGTGAATGTGAGATAGTGTCTATGGTTTGGTTTTTGCCTAGATAGTTTTGTGAATCAATCATTGATTGGTATTTATATAGGAAAATTGTACAAGGGGAAAGATAGTGAGAATAGGATTCAAGTGGTATTACTTCGATAAATGTATCCTAGTAAAGCATGTAATAGGTTAACCTTGGAATATGTGATACATGGAAGAGGTAGATAACCTAGTATAGAGATTATCGTCTTTCCCAGATGAGATAGAAGGGTGGGTGAATATGAGACAAAGAAAACTTTGGCCAAAGTGGTGTAAATAGCCAATGTTTACACTGTCTAGCTTCACTGTGTTCTAGGTTTGCATTACTAAGTAGAGATGTCATATTTTGATGGTTGTAGCCATAGTATGATAGTACTAGTTAATGTAGGACACAACACCTGCTCAAATTAGGCTTAACTTTGAGGTTGCTATACCAATCCCTTTGTTGAAGGGTAGGGCCATTTACCTGTTTGGTAAATGTGCGGGGGACCGCAGATAGTCCGTGGTTGGAGGTAAATCACCTAAGTGATGCTTCCTCTCATGTAGTTGGTGGCTGGGAGTATTGAAGACAGACAAGTATACAAACATGTGATTCTATTTATTAGTTAAGCTCTTGAAGCTTCTTTGTAATTTATGAAAAAGGTTGTAAAATTTGAATATTGAATTCTTTTATTGAGAAATGTAATTTGGTTATGCAATAGAAGTTTGAAATTATATGTTTCAAATGTGCATTATATCAAATGTTCAGAGGAAGAATTTTATTATTCCTGTTATGAATTCACGACTTTATTTACTTTCAAGTTAAAATTGGTAAATCTTAGTTGGTAGAACTAGTGGCATGTTACAAGGAACCTGTGACAAAAGGCTGAAGCTCACAAGTCAGGATACCAATGAATCATGTAGACGTCTATGCATTATGCTATAGTCTACACAGCACAAAAAAGAAAACTTGAAGTCTATTCTCAACTATTACACCTAATATGCACAAGAATAATCAACAAAAAGCCAAAAGATCTCCAGGTGACAATAGAAGCTAAATATGAAGAAATATTATCTATAAACTCAAAGGAAATAAATGAAATGAGGAAATACAAAGGGGAAGTCCATAAAACTAGTCTGCTATTGGAAACCTTCTCCTTCAAACCTGCAAGATGCAAGGAAATAAGAAAAGTGTTGGGTTTGTTTGGGAGCTTACCTTCAGGTCAAGCCCCCATGTAGATTTGTCAACCTCCACAAACAACCAATATTGAAGAATATAAAACAATATTGTGTGCTCTTTTGCTAAGTGTATCTAGGAAGAATAACAACAATGACAATGGCAAAGTTATTTATGTTAAAGCTAAATCTACTCAAGCTAAAGTAAACTAGTGAGGAATGGAGAACTGAAAGGAAAATGAGAGAACCCACAAAATGCTTCACACACACAAGTGGATTAATACCGAGAATAACCAAAAGAGGGCCAAATGAAACAAATCACTTTAAGAACATGAAGATGAATGCTATTCGACCAACAACAAAGCACTAGCAAGAACCTAGTAGGAGCTAGTGGTTCCACAAAACCCTATGAAGATGCCAAAACTTTAAGATTGATCACATGAACTTGAAGAACATAACACAACTTCACTCTACGCTATAAAAATCCAAGGAAGAATTCCAAGAATGCTAAAAAAATGCTCAAGGATATGAAAGTATTATAGAATGAACATTGGAGTTGCTAAGAGAGAGAGAGACTGGATTTGTAAAACTTAGATTCAAATTACTAAGGTTGGAGGGAAGAAGAGAGAGGATGGGTCAAAACGAACAGTTTGAACATGGCAAAGGTGTTACACAAGCTCATGCATGCAGGAAAAGGTGGCAAGGAATGCTCATAAATGGTTACTGGGTGGCAAATGGTCATGGTATGCTAGTGTGTCACGCAAGCGTCTACATGTTGCATTAGTGTCCAAGTGGATTTAGCTTCTAAACCTTTGGAAAAACTCAAAACAACAACAAGAGCATAACATTTAAACATAATTTCACAATGATAAGAACAAAGGAGAGAACATAACCTAAAAATGATATTTGTGGGTGGGAAAGGCCAAGGCAAAGGCTATAGGGGGGTGGACACTAAAATGAGCAAAAAATGTAGCATGAAATTGTAAGGGTATGCATTTTTTGACATTACATTTAGCCCCCACTTTAGCGAGATTATAACCTTGGGTGATATGCTATGTTAAATTACATAAAATAAATAACATTATAAAAGTTACCTAAAAAGGATTCTAAGAGGCTGCAGAGGGTTCTTCAAGTGAAGGAGTTAAGCCCCCAAGCTGAAAACCTACAAAACCATAGTATTAGACAATAAAAACCTACACAAGAGGCAATGTTAGAACCATATTCATAAAATCTACAAAAAAGAAGGATCAAATCAGATGTAATTTTCCAAAACAATAATGTTAGCAAATCACATAATCTAGTGCACATCAAACACAAACATAAACAAACATACACAAATAACACACAAGAAGAGAGAAAGAGAAGACAAAGAAGGTATTTCTAGCATTGTACTACTAGAAGGATGCCAAGTATGGTTCTAGGGCTAGCGCATTGCAAGGGCTAGGAACCACACAATACCTTTTCTGAATCATAAGCACTAGCAAACTGCATTGCTAGGTGACTCACAAAAATTATAAAAGCGTAGATAAAATGGAGCATAGTTGGCTAGCATTGTGTCTCTAGTTGGCTTACATATCAAAGCAATATTAGTGATTACATGGACTATCATAGCTAGGTAATCCTGATAGGAGTGGTCAATTCAAGCAAGTGCATCTACTTGGGACAACAAGCTACCAATGTGGTAGGGAGTGAACACCTCAAGGAGCATACCATCAATGTGGTGTGTACGAATGTGAAGAGTGCAAAGTATGCCCCCACCTTAAAATAATTGCATAAACCAAGAGTATGCAATTGATTTTAAGGTAGAATAAGGGGAAGAAGGTGAAAGAATTTTAAGAAATATATATGGAAGATATGTCCCCATTCCAAAGTCACCCTTGACAAGAGGTGCTCCCAAGGAGAGGCAACCAAAGCAATGCCGCAATCGTGATATAAAAAAATTTGTGTAGACATGGAATGACACCGAGCAATGCAAAAACATGTCACATAAAAATCAAGCATCATCACAAGAAACACAAAGGGGTCTACATGCTTGGGGCCAATATAAATATATAGGAGTCAAAGATCATTAAGGGACAAGGATGGAATCATCATCATCCCCCAAGCACGTAGAACTACGTACATAAAGGAATGATGTCACATGAAAATAAAAGAAAATTTTTTTCTGGGTCAACGTGAAAGGAAGATAAATCTTCCAATGCTTTGCATTGTCCCTAAAATGCTAAAAAATCTAATTAGATGACAAATAGAGGAATGTAGATACATATAGAAGAATGAGAATATTTTTGTGCCCCTTGTATCCACGTACCTACAAGGGTATTGTGGGTTCTCTAGGAGGAACTAATAAACATATATCAAGCATTATTATAGGGAAAACAAAATAGACAAACAAACACACAAACACATGAAATGAAGGTATTACCCTCATGGGTTGGGCTCCATCAAATCATCCAAGTCTCAGTCTTCTTCATCATAGTGGGACAGAGGACGAACTGATAAAGGGACCACCTTAAGAGTTATACTAGGAGAATCTCCTACAATGGAATGCAGAAGATCAATTGTGAGAGTGGCATCCTCATCAGAATTAGCATGGACTATTGTCAATGATATGGTGAAGATTGAGGATAATGGTGAAATATTCGTGAAGGATTCAAATAGGCACTCCCCTAGAGAGGAGTCATGTGAATCATTGTCAGAATATTGCACAAGACGTGGCTACTCACTGTTGTTAGCAAAAATGTTAGTAAGAGCCATGGGTGGAGGAAGAACTAATGAAGAAGGGCTTAGAGGGGGTCGAGATGTTATCATATGCTTGGGTTTGCAAAATGATAGTGTAAGGTAATGCTTTGGTTTGCATTTTGGTAGTGCATGGGGAATGTCTATATCAATGGTGGTGGGGCAGAGGACATTTGAGAAGATCTGATAGTAGGTGTGTTGGAATGGAACAAGCGATGAGAGGGTGGTGCTAGAAAATGACCTAGATTACTACACCATGATATATCTCCAATTCCAATTGACACCCTAGAGTTCATTTACTATAAGTTGTCATCTAACAAAGTTACAATGCAAATAGTACCACTAAAGATACTCCTATATGTGTATGGACTCTCATAGTGGGTCAATCCAACATGGATCCCCACTCATGGTTGATGACACTTAACAACCATAAGATTCCCCTTGCTAGCACATGGATACTCATCAATGTACACAATACATTTTACTAGCATATATTTATCACTTTGCAGAGTAGCCCTACCAATATGGATAGACAAACCATGGTATCCCATTATAATCATGCCATAGGACCATCATATTTAAATATCTATTAGGAAACAATGATTGATGTGATATATATATATGTATAAACATGCTTATGCTCTCTATTCTCTACCCACTAAGTCCTTATGTGATACGATGTGTACATAGTTATAATGGTTAGTTTTCTTGGGAACATGAACTTCTAGATCCACTTGCATTAACAATATACATTCAATCGTTATTTTAGCTTAAGGGTTGATCATTCCCACTCTCGGTTCATACACACCCACCCACACACAAAATCCTCAATAAATCACAGTCAAGTGACAATATTAAAATTCTAACTTGAGGGAAAGTTGGATAAAAATCTCAATTTAAAACCCATCTAATAATCTGGAAGATTCCACTATGGGAAGTACTCACTATTTTATAACAAAGATAACCATGAAAATTAGAAAATAGACTTTTAGGACCTTTAAACAAGATGTTTCAAATCTATAAGTGAAAGGTTCAACCTTGAGCTAATCAAATTCAATCTTAAGCCACTTAGTTTTGATCCTAAGTCACTTAGGTTTGATCCCAATCTAATTGGAAATGATCCATGCACAGATTTGAAGTGACATAATATCTTCTAAAAATGAGTGCTTAGATCCTTGCACCAAGCTTTTCACTAGGCTTCAAGGTAACCAAAGATTTCCACATGACCTTTATCAAATTGGGAGTAAGCAAAAGAAAAATTCAAGGTGACTTGACACAACTCCCAAGGTACCAAACTTAAATTAACCAAACCTAGACCTTTCAATTTTCCCAAATAACACCCATATAAAAATATATCCAATAGATAATCAAATCCAAGCACTTAAATTGATACACTATATCTTCTTGAGTCAAACAATCATATTAATGAATTAGACATGACCCAAAGTCACAAAACTAAAATCAACTAATTCAATATGTTAACACTTAGCACTTCATTCCCATCATAAGTTTACTAATCCAATTCCAAATTAGTATTTTTAATCTTTTATACTTTTTAATTTACAAACTAGGTTTAGGGTTTCTCTTTCCTAAACTTCTTCTATTACTAGATTTTACTTCCAAATCTAATTTTGTGAGTTTAATCATTGAAATCAATTTTCTTTTAATTCTAACAACACAACAATATTCAAAACCAATTTAATTGTTCATTCATGAAACTAGTTCACTAGCTTTTTAGTTTTGTCAACCTACACATTTTTTTTCACAAGAATCCACTATAGGTTTCATTACTTATAAATCTAAAATATTTCACTTCTAATTAGTGTTTTCAACCATTAAAATGCACATGCATTCATAATCAATATTCCTAAAAATTTAGACTGTGCTTGTATAGCTCTCCAATTTATGTTGAACCTTGTTGAATCTTTCTATTCCTTAACCTTTAATCTCTATTGAATTTCTCCTTCCTTCAATGTGTAGAAGTTTTATCCTCTTCTCTAATATGTGAATAATGAATGTGATGAATTATAAGTGATTTTAATATTTAGCCAACACCCTTCTTATTCTTGGTTGAATTATATTCTCATGCAATTCTCCACATGTTATCTAAATTATCTAATAATAAAGTTATCTTAAAAAAGTTATTTTCTTTGATTATTCTTTAAATCTCATCCTTTTATTTTCTAAAACTATCTTTATTCTATTTTCTAAATAAAATATTCTATTTTATCCTAAAAAATCTTCAATTAAAGATGTAGGATAATTTAATTATTAATTATTAATCATTTAATAATTATCTATTTTCTACAATTAGATTTGGACTATCTTCTATTTTATATTAATATTCTATTTATTTTTAAATAAAATTAATTTAATTAGATAATTAATATTTATCTATTAATTAATATTCCTCCAAATTCCTATGAATAAATTTGCCTTTATCTATTTATCTTCTTCTTCTATTTGAGTTATTTAATTAAATTTAACATTATCTCCACTTAACATGTACCTGAAACATCATAAACACCAATATACCATTAGCAATGTAGCATATATGATAAAACATATAATAAAATATAAATAATCTACACAAATATTCCATTACACATTCAAACACTCTAAATGTAAACATACAAATAACCATAATGTCAATCACATCTAGTATTAATTGGCTAACAAGCAAGATTCCCAAGTCCAATTTCACATGAGGACAAGACACTACAAACCAGATAAGTTGTCAATTATGGATATTACACAAGGAGCCCTTAGGAATAATGTTAGACCTATCACTGAAACAATTAGTAATTCTTCTCAAGTAAACACACTCGTCTAATTCATTTATCTAAGCAATATTTAGCTCTTCCCAAGAATATTTCAAATTATCCAACTTTTGAATCTAAAACAACAAAGACAATAATTTCCTTCACCAATTACTCATCATATGCAAACAAAATCAACTATCATAGATGTCACATCCCTAATTTTGAGTTGAAATTACTATTTACTTTTACGTAAATAGAAGTGAATTGGTGGAAAAATGATTTGATGTTATGATTTAATGTCATTGAAAAACATTGATTTTATGTATATCAGTATATGTAATTAGGACAATGCATATAGTCGAATGATTTAGTAAATTATATTATGAGAATTTATTTAGTAAATTCATAAGGTTTATGATTGGACTAACGATGCACTGATTATGATCTAGTGATGGCAAGATGTTTGCAGGAAAACAAGTTTTGATCACTCTCTGAGAAAGAGAGAGAGTATCTTCTGAGGAGGGGAGAATAGACCTTGGGTTGTAAATGGTCATTTGCCAACTGAGTATGGTTTACCACAATTAGTTAACTCTGGTCGATTCAGGTAAGTTGCATTTAAGTGGTTAATTTGTTGATTGGATTGACAGGTTGTCGATGTCTTTTAGAACCCTTTTGAGCTATTATTACGTCAATTTAGTTGTTTTGTGAATTTGACGTCGTCAAGATTGAACAATAGTCATTCGATGACTAAGACGACTTTTTGTCGAACATGCCATTCATGATGTCATAATTGAGTTTTGTTTACGTCTTTTATAGTGAAGTATGGTTAACGTGTTTCTTGTTTATTGTTTTAACGTTGAAAATCTTGTTCATTGTCAAAACAAAATTGACGTGATTTATTTTTATATGTGAAGGGGAGATGAACTCAACCCAATCACGCTTTGTGCATAAAATCACGTCACTTTATTATAAATCGTGTTGATAATAATATCTAAGTTTGTTTTTAGACTATTATATTATGTGAATATTTAGAAAGGTTGGTTTGAGGTTGTTAGTCAAGATAACAACCTACGTTATAGAAGAGTCTTCCTTTTTAATCCAACTCGAGAGCATTGAATGTCTTCTTGAGAGGTCGTTATTAAGTCGATGTTTGTTTGAGGGAGTGGTACTTTAATACCCATGTTCCCTCTCCTTGCATGCTCATACTAGAGTAATAAGAGGCTTATATCTTGGAGATACCTGTGACCTTAAGGAAGTTTAATAACTATTTTGAAGTAAGTCTTTTCAAGTGGAGGAGTCGTGGGCAGTTAGCCTAACGAGTTTGAGTAAAGAGATCCATAGTTTGTGGGCAGTTTGGGTTTTTAACAACCTTGAGTGGAGTCGTGTCATGGGGAAAGCATGATAGATTTATTATCGGGGCTCTTGGTTGGACTAGGGGGACCACCATCATCATTTTTATGCCTGGGTGGGGAAGCTTTAGGAGGAAGCGAAATAGAGTTTTCCACAGCCTTAGTGGAGAGTTTTCTTTACAACAGAAGTGGGTGTTTAAATGCATGGAAGCCTTGAGTCTTTGACAGGGTGATTGTTATCACATAGGAGAGAACGTCTTGGTCAAAGGGAAGGAAGTGATGATGAATAGAGGGATATAAACACAGTGCTCGGGAAACATCCAGTGGGGTATAGCCTGAGAAAAACTATGTTAATGCATAGAGTTTTATGTTCGTTCTAAGATAAAGCAAGGAATAAGAGCTTAGCTGAGGACAAGCTTAGATGGGTAGCACGGAGAAAGAATCTGGTGAAGAAACAAAGATATCTAAGTTTTGATCTAGGCGACCGATAACAAGCATTGTGAGAGATCAACGAGCTTTGTGAGAACACATCGAGCTCGAAATCGCATAGCTAGCTCAGGGAAATCATTAAAAACTTAGGAGTAGAGGTATGGTTACCTCTTGTTATCACTTACCTCTTTCTTACTGTGATATTGTTTTCTTTAGATACAGAAAACTTGGAAAGTTCCTTGATATTTTACTATATCTATTTTGCATCTACGTCTGCATGAAACTGATAATTCTTTTTACTTACAAGAATCGAAGTAAACCTTTTTAGGGTTTGATAAATAGTCATGTCCTTTTGGTGTTTTAAACCACAAACATTTGTTAAGATCTGTTCGGTTTACCAGTGGCAATTAAGTCATATTCTATGCTATGCCTTTAGAAGGCCGACAACAGATTAATGAGTTTGAGGTTGACATGTTATGCAAATTATGGTTAAGTATGAAGTGTAGAATAGTATAGCCGACTTAAGGTCAGTTGTATGGTGTCTTCTATTTTTTTGAAACTGTAGTGTTCAACGATAAATGTGTTAAACTATTCTTTTAGTGTGCATTGTACCCAAGAAGGCCGATGGTATCATATTTTGACATGGTCAAATAATGAGCTATTATTATTATGTGGCCAAGTTTATATATATGAGAATATATCTCTGCAAAAGACCGAGGCAACGCTGAGACATGAAGGCATAGGACTCAGTAATAAATTACTGCATATAATTTATCCTTCAAAATTTGAACCTATCGAAACCTTGTTTTAGAAGGGTTGAAATTAGTAAGCGTAGGTATAGATAGGAAGATAGATCAATAAAGATCAATTTAGGGGAGTAATATTAAAAGATGTCTATTGATAAATTTCTCCACTCTATTCTTTCAAGAATGCATTAGATGCTTCTTTCAAGAGAGATAAAATGACTTTTCCTATCCCTTTCTTCATGTCTTCTTAAATGAAGACATTATAGTTTTAGAGGAATATCTAGGTTGAAGACTTTGATAGTTCAATGGATGTATTCTTGCATTTAGAAGCATATATATTTTCTATTTATATGAATTGAGATTTTGGTGAGATAATAATCTTACGTTAATGATGTGACAATGTGCATCATGGATATAGAATTTCTTATGCCAAATTGAGTTTAGCATGTCATTTTGTAAAACAAATCCTGGAGAATAGGTGAACCAAGAATGTGGAAATTTAGATAGCTTTTTGATCAACAACTATTACCTATGTTTTGTTAGAGTAAACTAGGCAATGCAAGGATATAGATCTCATAGCTTTGTTCAATATAACTTATTGCAGAGCTACTTGTGCACAGAAGGCAAAAGTTATCCAAATGTTGCATGTCTTTGTTTTGATATATTTCAAGTAGGATATGTTGAGAGATTTAAACCTTAATGCCATATGATTACTTTGAATGTTGTTGTTAAATATTTATGGGACATGTACGCAAAAGATGTTATATATGTGCCCATAGTCTATGGTGAAATTGGAAGTCAACAGACTTAGGGAGACCAAGAGGTCGGAAGTATTTCTTAGCTTATATGTTTCAAACCTTTTTAGGGTTGATAGATTGAACCTAGTCAAAAGACTAGTTTTGAGAAAATATATTATTCTTTCAGATATTAAATGGGTGAGGATTTACTTCGATTACTATGCGTATTCATGTTACATGAAATATGAATTCGAGCGATGCCAAGTGGTCTAGAAAAGACTAGAGGTATTGGTTCTCATGTTTTGTTATATTTATGTTATTATGTTCATGAAACAAAGACATTTGATATTTCCATGCATTGGGTTGGAGAAGTTAAACCCTAGAATCATAACTTGAAGGATTTAGGAAACCTATAACTCTTATGTCGGATATGACATTGTATATATATAATGATCAACAGGGAATGGTCGAGAAGACCATATTGATCAACAGTAAAAATGTCGAGAAAACCATAGAGAAAGAAAGGAAGAGTCTTTTTAATACCTTATCAAATTTAAGTAATTCTATGATAATGTCAAAACTCATTTTAATGCATCAAGATGTCTGATATTTGAAATAGGGAGTAGAATGACAGAAAGTCCTAAACCCTAGAAATTGCAAGTATGCAATGAGATCTACTCTTTAAAAGGTTAGATGTCCCTAAATCTTAATATTGCTCATATATCCTAGATTAAGGATTGTTCTAAGTCAGATTGACTGTAATGGATTATAGTACAGACAAATTGTGTCTAGAGTTACTAAACGAAGGGGTAGGTACCCTAACTATGTTTCTTAATTCATACTTGTAAGAAAGGAAATAATTTCCTAGATAGCATTTGAAAACTTGTCGAAGTCAGGAAGACTGAGTTAGAATTGATAAAACTAGATTTTCAAACATAGTTGATCAAATCAAACTGCAAGATGTGATAGTAACCATGTCGAGTTGTGGTGGGTGAACATTACGACCACATTCATTGCAAACGTCTATTTATAATGAAACTTTGGCCAAAGTAATGCATTTGTTTCTGCATGCATTATCAGTTCACCATATCTAGATGCATAACCTATTGGAATGATCATACTTAGCTAGAGGGTATCTAGGGTTGTATGATCGATAGAGTTATGTAAGATACAACACTACGTACTCAAATGGCAAATTACCATTGATCACTTTTGGTCTATACTCTTCGTGAAGGGTAGGGCCACTTCCTATGTGGAAGTTGTGTGGGAGACCGCCGGTCTATACTTGGAGGAAAAGCACTGGGAAGATGCTCTCTCTCTCTCTCTCTCCAGTAGAAGACTCTCCAAGTCTTGTAAAGACAGTTATCAATATTCCAGATGCAGTGTACTCCATGTTATGGATTCGATAGTCAAGTTTATGAGGTAAAACTATTCTTTATGCCAAGTGCACTTATGTATTGTAAATGAAAATGACAGGATGTCTGTTTTGTAAACATTGTACTTGAGAAATATAATATGGTATTGTATTTTGTAGTGAGAAATCTTGTAATTGTAGTTACTTGATTATATGTTGATTAAAAGAAAAATTTTCTCTATCTCATTTTTACCTTGTTAAATTACTTTATGGTAAATTTTTGGATTTTACTATGTTTATAGAACGTGGATGCTACAATAGAGAAGAAAAATCAAAATCTCAAGCTTTAATGAAAGCTCTTCAAGATTATATTCTCTAAATTTTCACAATTATAAGAGTTTTAAGCTCTAATTATAAGCAACAAACTATTCACAATAAAATAGTAAGACCATCATTAGTTCAAAAGCATTACTAAAATAACTTTCAATCAAATCAACATCACAAAATTATATAAAATTTCCCAACAATAAATAGAAGCAACCAAATCTATTTACCCTACAAGTGTATTATTCAACACTAAAATAATTAGCCGATAGGCTTTTATATGTGAGCATTATAGTGCTCGGAATTGTCTCAGGCCGCCGGTAAATTTTCTAAACTCGTCGGTTTTCCTATCGGTTTATTCCTTGAACCTCCTATGGATGCAAGTGCTAGTAAATAACCAATTCCCAAAGTATTGGTCAAGACTCAACAATAAAACCTTCTATTCTTGATGAATAAAGGAATGATCAATGCAATGATAAATATCATATAATAATTACGTCGATAAGGCGTTCTACAGTGGTAGGCGGATCAAATATATTTTAGGGCAAGACATTATAATTTAATATTTATATTAAATATTATATAATATAATATAATATATATATATATATATATTATTAATCTATTATTATATATATTTATATTATATTTTATATTAAATTATTTATATATATATATATATAATAGAAATATATTATTAAATAAATACATTTAATATATTAATAAATATAAATTTATTAATATAATATTAAATATTTAATATATATATATATATATATATTTTATATTATAATAATAATATTTTGATATATTAATATTTATTACGCCGAGAGGCGTTCTACACTCACAGTAAGGGCTGAAAGATTCAGATTTCCAAGTAAACAAAATTCATAAAATGTGTAAATAAATAAATTTGTGGAAGCCAAATGGATAGAAAAATAGAAAAACTTGGGCAGTTATGGAGTAAATTTTATCACGTTAAACAAAAAAAATAAAAAATAAATAAATTGGTGGAGCCAAATGGATATAAAAATAGAAAAAATTGGGCAGTTATAGAGTGAAATCTTTATTACGTTTGAAGAATATGAAAAGTCTCAAAGATATCTCTAGGCGTAAATATATTTTTTAAAATATAAATATACTAGTAATAAAATCAACACCACCATAAGTATAAGTATCACACCAAGTAATAGTGTCCAAGAATAAAATGCCCATCAAATAAGGAATCAATTATTCATAAATATTAATAAGTCGCAATCAAGATTTTAATAACCATCACTACAATAAACAATGTGATAAAAATAAGAATCTCAACAACAAATAAAGATCTCAAAAGATTATGTTGGTGACAATGAAACATATGATATAAATAAACTAGTATAAATATCTTAAATATATCTATCAAAAAATACCCAAATTTTTTATTATTTTATAACTTTAAATCATTTTATTTTATCAACATTAAAAAATGGAAGAAAACTTTATTACAATAAAAAAAATAAAAAAATAAAAAAAATAATATACTGAATATTTATATTCCAAGTTATCCGCACAGAAATTAAAAAATATTAAAATTTAATCCTTCCTCGTTTACACTCCACATGCATATTGGTCTAAGTTTGGTATCTATATGAAATTGTGCTCGTGAAAGCTTTAATGAAGACACGTGATATAATATATTTATTTTACAATGCACATGCAACACTGCCCAGTATTAATTTTAGGAAATGGAGGTTTTAAATGTTTTTAGTTGTTTCTACGGGCTTGGAAGCTGCAAAGTTTTTAAATGGTTTGGATTAACGTCGTACTCAAATTTACATGAAATAAGTGATTTTTTTTGGACTCGTCTTCGCTAAATATAGTTATTATTAATTGTACCTACTATCAATTAATTGTGTGTTATTTTCCCTTTGTAATAGTTTTTGTTAACCTGCTCACATTCCACTTCACCCCTTGTTATCACTTAGTTGTGTAATAATTCTTAAATAGTTTTAAACGAGCATAGATATCTTAAATACATTTATTAAAAGACGCCGAGGCCTCTATATTGAAATTGTTATTATAGATAGACACCTCAAGACTAATATCTCTTGGCTTCTTTTAGATAGTATTTAAAATATCTATGCTAGTTATATTTTTTTAAACGAATTAATTCTCATAGTAAAAATCTAAAACAAAGGTCATTAAACTAAATATTATTTTTTTATGGCTTTTAAAAATTGAAGAACCCTAACCCTAGCTCTCATTAAATTTACCCTCCATTAATTTTCTTTGTGGTTTTCAAAGATTTATTTATGCAAGAAAAATATTAAATAAATTATAATTTATAGGTTTTAATTGTAATTTTCTTTTTATTTTAATGAGTAGCTTGTAAATAGAATAAGAGTAAATAATATGCAATGTCTAGGCTAACTTTCTATAAATATATTTTGCAAGAAAAAAATAAAAAAAGATGGCTACATAGTGCCCTTTATGTTCATTGATTTAATAAAACTATGTAGGCTATTTTATTTTTATGTATACGTCACACAATCATCCCCTTCATGCCATTGGATAACTCCTCTCGATGTAATTATTTTTATATGTGGACTCTTTAATAGTTTTTTTAACAGGCTCACCCTTGTTGCCACTTAGTTATGCCTCTCAATGTAATTAAAATAAAATGTATTTGTAAATAAAATAACTTTTAAGTAAATAAAATAATTTTCTTGGTGTTTTTTTAAATAAATGCATTTAAAATATCCATACTAGTTTAATGAACATATTAATTGACATAAAGAAATTACAAAAGAAAAAAAATTGTTATAACAATATTTCAAAAGCACTATGCCCTACTTGTTATTTTAAAAAACTGCTCTCTACTTCATTTAAATTTAAATTTAAGATATTCAATTTATATTATATTTAATATGCAATATTTAAAATAAAAAGAATGCTCTATGGAATTAGAACATCTATACAAATAATCTTATAAAGAGAAGAAATATTTGAAATATTACATATTTAAAAAATACAAAAATAAAACTAAAATAAAAAAAATTCTATCCCATTTACATAAAAAAAATCTATTATTACAATTAAAAGGTAGTTATGTGGCACTTGTTTACTTAAGAGTTATTTTATTTTAATTTTGGAACTATTTTTTTATAGTTGAATACACATAAGGGCGCTAGAACCCATATAAAATAAATAAATAAAAACTAACTTGAGCTGCTCATAAACTGAGGGCTAGAAATATGCCATCCACCTATTACATCGTCGAACCCACAACCCTGCTAGTGTATTATTCAGCGTTGGATCCTCTGACCGCAATGTTTATGAGGAGGGCATATCCTCCCATAGCAAGTTTGTCGGTGCTTATGCTGAAGCAGTGAAGGTAAATATTGAGATGAAGCAAGTAGGATATGGTCCACTGCAAAACATGGGAAATCATGTTGTTTCCAACCAAATGCAACAGATTAATGAAGCTTTGACGAATCATACTCCTCTAATGAATCCTTTACCTGTGCCATCGATCAGTTTATTCCAACCACACGAGAACAATCAACTAGTGCTACATCCTGGACCTACTTTTATTGAGGTCCGACCAAATGGAAACGGTAATTCTTTCTTCCTTCCTGCTTAGGACAATGTAGTAGCTAAAGTTCAGGAAGAGAAAGAGGATTTGAGAGAGATCATAGCTCAGTTAAAAAGACTGACAACTGAAGTGACACAACTAAGAAATTAGAATTTCTATGCTCAGAATAAAAACCAAAATCAACAAAATAGAAGTTACAGTGCACCTAGACCTCTGAGAGTTTGGAACATGAGGCCAAACAATGGAAGTATTCCATCACCTTTGGATAATCGTGTTCTCGCAGAGCTGAAACAGACAACTAGAGTCAACTTAGCCAAAGTTGCACTGAATAATTGGTGCAGGATACATAATACAAGTGCACATGCCGAACTAGATTATCCACAGTTCAAAATTTCTGCAAGTATCTTTCCAGTAGAAGTGCATAATATTGAAAGAGAATCAAATGCTCTAGAAGGAAATGAGATCATTCCCCTTGGATATGAATCAACTATGATGCTCGAGAGTTTCATCTTTCTAGAAGAGAGAATGAAGATAGTTTTGTTGGAAACTTGGCAAACATCATTATAAGAGAGACATTGCTGGCATGATGATGAATGATTGAGCATGATGTTTGAAGGTGTTGTCATTGATGGCAACAAGAAAAGGAATGAGATTGTGACAAAGACTTTGGTCCGGTGAAGAAGACTTAGTCATTTTGGCTAAGTGTTGGCAGTACACAAGAAATAGTGACAGAGAGGCAGTGTAATGGCTGGCATTGGTCCGTAGTTGAAGATCAAATCATGCGGTTCTAGTATGTTGTTTGTAGTCCTTAAGTGATCTTATATCCAAAATTTTAGCTCTTGCTAAAGTACCAGAATCATATCTTCAAACAACCTAAGTCTGACAAAGCAAAACACAGTGCTATTCAGAGCAGAATACTCAGTTGATTTGGTTCACATTCCTCTAGTGTTGCATATCTTGATATGCGGTCTTGAGGTGTTCTAAAAACTTGTATGAAGTGTCTAAATCTAGAGTTGCAGGTTCTAAAGTCCACCAGAAAGATAGTTATAAGCTACTGAGTATCGCTACATAGCTTGACAGTGTTTGACTGTGACAGGGCATGTGTTCTTGGGGTCTACTTTTTGCCGCAAAGGAATATTTTGCTTTGTAGTTCTGAAAGTATGATCTGTGATGTCTAAGGAGTCTTTGATATGATTTTGAGCAAGTCTTGTGGTCCGCAGTAAAAATATGTAGTTTGATAGATGAACTAAACCAGTGGGAGTCTGTGTTGGAGGCTGACATGATAAGTTTGAATTGAATGTGGTAAGTTCTATTATTTAGAACTTAATCCTAAGTGGTGGAATAGTTAAGGCTAGCATATTTGAATGTAATTTAAGTGTTGTTTGGGTCCGCTATGAATTTTGGTGAATGAATATGTCTGACAAGTTACATAAGGCATGACTACACGCTACACCTTATTAGGCCGACCTAATACGAAGACTTCATGTGATGCAGATATGTATATGGGATTGAATTTGGTGTTTGAGGGATGTGATGTGAATGTGAATACATATATGAGCGACATGAAAAGTAAGGTGTTTTTGTGGAGGCGATAAGAGCAGAAGAAGAGAGATCTTGTTCACATGTAAAAGCAAAGCAGTGAAACAGAGTAGTCAGAGATGAAGAGTTTTGAGACAATATTTATGTGCTTCATTGGAACTATAACCATGCACGTGTAGATGCAATCTGAGCAGTTCAACCTAGCAGTGGGCCATTCTTCCTTCTTCTTTCTTTCTCTAGGTAGTGAGCCTTTCTTGTAGTAAGCATTTCTTAAGGCAGTGAGCCTTCTTGTAATTTGGTATTGTTATTACACAATTATTGATAGCTAACACTCATCGTGGTTTTTCCCTGTTTAGGGTTTTCCACGTAAAAATATTGGTGTTTATGTGTGATGGTTTGTGGTTGCTTCTTCTGTGCTTAATTTGCTTTGTTGTTATCAAATGTGGCGAATGGATTAATGATTTAATAAGTAAAAAGTTTAATAGAATACTGATTCACCCCCCTCTCAATATTTTGGGTGTTTAACAATTGGTATCAGAGCCTGGTTCCTTGGAAGAAGTCCAACAACTTGAGGAAGATCTTGGAGATTGAACACATGGCAGGTAAAAAGTATCCTACTCCTCCTGAAGAAATTGATTCAATTGAAACTGGAGAAGAAGAATTCATGCTTGTAAATGAAGAAGAACTCAAGATTGCCCTTGAAGATCTTAAAAAGGTTGAATTAGAAAACAGAGATCTAAAAGATAATGTCAAGGAAGCAGATGAGTGCATCAAGAAATTGAGGGAGCAAGTCAAAAGGTTCAAAGATAAATGTAAGGAGGTCAGTGAACAATTGATTCTGCAAATGAAACCTTGAATGATCTGAAAGTGGAAGTTGTAAAAAGAGC
This sequence comes from Cunninghamia lanceolata, assembly GCA_027924645.1. Lineage (NCBI taxonomy): Eukaryota > Viridiplantae > Streptophyta > Pinopsida > Cupressales > Cupressaceae > Cunninghamia > Cunninghamia lanceolata. Next base: position 152,889 of record BSBN01001622.1, on the reverse strand, counting down.
AAAAGTAGAAGAATATCTAAATCAGTTGGTGAAAAGTAAATCTGAAGACTGTACAAAGATTGAACAAGAAGTTTTGGATCTGAAAGCTGATCTGAAATATTGTCACATCTCAGACTTTGATGCTTTCTGAACTTACTTTATGTGGAACTAAATTATGGGTAATTGTGTGTGGTTGGATAAATATTATGTTATTTTGAAAGATGAAATAAGTAAATGATTATTTTATTTTAGAAAAGATGAAATGAAATGAATATTATTTTATTCAAGTTATTTTGGACTAATAAATTATGGTGCTTCGGCTATGCTTCGACTATTTGGACACTAACCTATTAATGAGAAATCTAAGTTTTCATGAGTTGCAGGTTGTCGAAGACAAGGGTGTGGTTAAGGTAGAGGAGGTTAGCAGCCTGGCAGGGTTAAGATGGAATGGTCTCTCTCACACACACAACACTTAGAATCATATAGATGCATTAGAATTGCATTAATTAATTATATTTTACAGTTTCTTATTTTAATGTGTTATAGTTGGATTATTTAATTAATTGGCATTTAATATTATATGCTCATAGAAAAATAAAAGAAATAGTTTTATTTTGTTTATTGATTTTTTATTCAAAATTAGAATTAATATTATTTATTGTTTTTGAGATAATTGTGATGCAAATCAATAATAAATCATGAGCTTTATTTGATAATATGAGATAAAATATAGAAAAAGAAAAGTAAGATTTAGAAAACAAAACAATGAGAAAGAAAACAACAAGAATTAGAAAAATAGAAAAAAGAAGACTTAAATTTAGAAAATAAAGCACAAAAACAAAGCAAAATAAAAATAGAAAAGAGAAAGAAAAGAATAAAAGAGAATGAACTCTCATTCTCACAACAAAAACAACAACAACAACATTCATTCACAACTTCCAAATTTGAGAAAAAAAAAATAGAAACAGTGAAGAGAAGATTGGGGTTTAGCAAGGAATCAAAAGAGGAAATGAGAAAAAAAAATAGAAACAGTAAAGAGAAGATTGGGGTTTAGCAAGGAATCAAAAGAGGAAAAGAAGATCGAGGAAAGGATAAGAGCCAATCCAGTTTTCAAGTGTTGTGAAAGATAAAATTACCAGGTTCCATTTCTATTTAGTTCATTTTGTTGTAGTTGGAATAATTTATTTGTGAGATTTTTATTGTAATTTGTCTTGCCAAACTATAAACCACTTTGTGAATTTGGCATTATATTGTTATTAGTATATCTAAATAAGTTATTGTTGCTATTCTAAAACTATATATATAAATGTTAACATAATATTACTGCATATTTTATTATTTATAAATTTATATACAGAAACTATATATATATGATGTATTGAAAAATTGCCTGTAATATATAAATTTCAGTAGTGAAATTGTGAAGTAAATAATATACAAATCGCATGTTTTTAAAAGTTTATTGCAGTGCTTAATCGCTATGTATATGCTATATATTAAATGTTTTATAAAAAAAAAGGGAATCGGCACTAAGGCCGTGGGTTCACCCAAAGAGGAGCGTGGGGAGGATGCCGACCCTCCCAACAGGCATAAAAGCTTGTGGGGAAGGCCGACGCCATCCCCATAGTAGCTATAGTTTACAATTTCTATTTTATAATCTCTAAATTGTATTTGTTGTTCTATGGGCCATTGGCCCTCTCTACACATCCTCTGTCATAACATTTTATCACTATTTAAACTTGCTATTGATAGTTATATTCGCTGTCTGCAATTTTCTATAAGGTTTTATTTATGACTATATATATAGTTTTATATAATTAGATATAATAATCTATTTCTGTTATATAATTAGATATAATAATCTATTTCTGTTATACAATTTCTATATATTTATTTTTCCAGGCAAATATATATATAAGTTTTTGTATATAAATTCCTACTGAATATATAAGTATTTTTAATTGGAAAAATGTTGTAACTATTGGAAATAGTTTTGTTAAATAAATTATATGGAATTCATGTAAAAGCTTGTTTTATTGTGAAATACGTGTCCAAATTGTAGAATTTGGCAAAACCAATGGAATGAGAATGAAACTGTATTCACTTTGTCATGTTCGACATTTGGGTTATTTAGTTGGATTATTTAATTGATGTGAGTTATTCATTTTCGTAGAAATGAAATAAATTGCATTTGCATTTTAACTAATTTAGAATAAACTTTTATCTAATTGTCATTAGTCGTGGTGAATTCATTAACTGCATTAGGTTTGTAATATATATTATCAATAAATAATTAGTGAGAAATAACAATAATTACTTAATTAAGTAAATAGATATTTGAATATCTCCTGGGAAAGATTCTTCGAATGCATCATTGTATCTAATTCAGGTCTCATGAGGGAAGCGGCAGTTTCATAAGGGCAACTAATTTATGGGCATTAATTGTTTTTTTCTATTTTAAGTTTGAAATGTATACTCTTCAAAAGGTACCCTATGGTTTTAAGAAGGGTTGTGGAGAAGGTGTAATAAAGGGCCTAAATCTTGGTTGTTATGGGGGGGAGAGGTGCTACAAATTAGTTAAAAAAAAATCAACGATTTGGGGGAGATCTTTTATTATAGGAAGAAAGAAATGGAGTTTGGAAGAAAAGAATGGAAGAAAGAAATGGAATTTAGAAGAAAAGAATGGTGAAAGATGCATTTTGGAGGAAAAGGTATGTCTGTATTTGTTTTACATAAAACTTTTGGTTCATTTTTATTACTCGCTTATCAGTGCCTTATTCCAGGAAGTTTTAACCAATATTATAAGTAAAGTATTTCCCAAACTTATATCCATGATTGATTTAATGGAATAAAAATTTACGACTAAATCCTTTTGAATAACCCATTTTGTGCATGTCCTGCAAACATTAAACTCCAGTAAATGACATCTCTTCACGATATTTTATCATGCCTTGTCTGTGCCCTATCTTAGTTGTAATTTGTGCTTTTCCTGATATCTTCAGATGATTGATTTTTGGGGCATCTTGTCAAACATTCTCCATGCTTGGTTTGTGCCTCCTCATTAAGTGTCTGCATGAAGATATCTAAATCTATAGGCCACTAATTCAAACCTCTGATGGAATTTTTCTTCCTATCACGTCTGCCAAAGGTTTGTGTTTGAAAAGATCTCAAAGCCATTTTGTGTATTTTCCTGCAATCATTGCATCCCATGAAAATGGCATCCCTGTGAGTGCCACTCATACCTCATATCATAAGATTTATTTTCTGATTTTGTAATCATTGCATCCCATGAAAATGGCATCCCTGTGAGTGCCACTCATACCTCATATCATAAGATTTATTTTTCTGATTTTGCAATCATTGTATCCCATGAAAATGGCATCCTTGTGAGTGCCACTCATACCTCATATCATAAGATTTATTTTTTGATTTTGCAATCATTGCATCCCATGAAAATGGCATCCTTGTGAGTGCCACTCATACCTCATATCATAAGATTTATTTTCTGATTTTGCAATCATTGCATCCCATGAAAATGGCATCCCTATGAGTGCCACTCATACCTCATATCATAAGATTTATTTTCTAATTTTTTTTAACATGTTAAGCTCCTCTGTAGAGATCCTACATCAAGAAATGATTTTTTTTCTTTACATGCAAGTAAGATATCTTTAAATGGATTTCTATTCATGCATTTTGAAATCTTCCAATGGAGACCATACATGGATTTCTATTCATGCATTTTGAAATCTTCCAATGGAGAGCGTACAACTATTTGACAACATTATTATTTAAATCTCTCATTAATATTTAGAAGTCTCTTTTAAACCTTACAACCCAAGCCCCTTATTTATATGCATATAATTACCTTATTAGAAAGTTTCAAAAATTGTATCAACTTATTCCTTTTATGTTGAAGTCACCCTTATTAAATGTCCTTTAGTTATTTGATTTAGTATCTTTCTTAATTTTGAGTTGTAGTTTGAGAGAAACTATAAAATAGAATATTATCATATGGAGGGCAAGTAAATATATATATTTAAGGAATAATGTATATGAATGTTAATAGCTAAACTATGATTTAGAAAGTAACTTAGAAGATAATGTAAGTGATATGTTAGCTTGAGTATTAATTAAAATGGATAAGAATTAAGCCTTAATTTAATTTAAGGAATTAGGGAGCATAATATCATTTCAATTTAATTTCTTTGTCACATTATTTAATTGAATAATGTTAGAATATAAATGTTTGCATATCATTATATTATAAATTGACCTCTAGATGTTGTAATTATCTCCTTAGATATATATAGGCTTGAAGGTAAAATTTAGTACTTAATTACTTATGTATAGTTATAATAAAATGTAAGTTTTAAAAGGGAAAAAGAACCAAGATGTTATACCTATCTATTTTATTTTGGTTAGATGGTTGGAAATTATACAAGTACTATAGATCAGCCCTGGAATTTGACGGTCACCCTTGCCTGTCATATAAAATTTTTATGACGGTTTGATCATTTAACTACCTTTCAATTGATGTTTTAAGAAAATTATAAGTTTTCAAAAAAAATGTTGAGTGAATTTTTTTATATTCAAAGAATGTAGGTTACAAAAAAAGCAGTCTAAAGACTACAAAAAAGAGCAATAATCAATAACACATTCATAAACAAAACTACAAACAGTAAAAAAACAACAACAATCAACAACACAGTCATAAACAAAACTACAAACAGTAAGACCAACAACTGCCAACCATTTCAACAACTAACTTGTCCAGTTGTATCACTACTAAGAACATTTCCAATTTGGCTTTAACGTAGGCATCTTGATGTATTGATAAAAAGGTGACCTTGGTGAATTGAATGACAATGGAAGAAGTAGCAGCAATTATTTTTTACCCATGTAATTGTAAATCAGCTCAAAATTACACCTCTTCTTAATCTTTGTAATTGTAATTTACAAAGTTATACTTATTCCATATATAATAAACAATTCAAAACATATTAACAAATTTATAGACAAAGCAAATATTTGTTTCTAAATTAATTTTAAAAAATAAAAACAATAAATAACAAGTATACACAAAGCAAAGATTTGTTTCTAAATTGATTTTCGAGAATAAAAACAATAAAACAAAGAAAAGATTGTTTATAAATTGATTTTTAAAATTGATTGAAATAAACATTCTTTGAAAATATTCTAATTTAATATATATTTCTCTATCAATTAAAAAAATGTTGAAGATAAACGTTGTAAAACAAACATCATTTATATTTCTATAACAAATTATTATAAAATAATATATATTATAAATAAGAATATTATATTATATTACCCTATAATAAAATTTTACAGTTTACAAATAACTTGAAGTGTCATATATACAGTTATGTAAAAATTTAGCAAGTCAAGTTATACGTCTAATATACTTTAAAGTTGTAAAATACGGTCTAAAATACCAAATTATTATAAAATAATATATATTATAAATAAGAATATTATATTATATTACCCTATAATAAAATTTTACAGTTTACAAATAACTTGAAGTGTCATATATACAGTTATGTAAAAATTTAGCAAGTCAAGTTATACGTCTAATATACTTTGAAGTTGTAAAATACGGTCTAAAATACCAAAACCGGCCAAATAGACCATCAAATTCCAGCTATAGATGATGCATTGTGCAATTTAAATATTAGGTAGTAGCATTATTTATAGATAAGTAATAATAGAAAGATTAAGATATAGCTATTTTCTCGGGTATGATTATTCATGTAAAGATCTTTTACTAAGAATAGAATAGAAGTTAATTATTTTCTTAGTTATGACCTTAGTTAAGAAAATGAAATGAATCTGGGTCCTTCATTATTAGTTTATTTCACTTAGATTAATTTAAATTTTCTTGGTTAAATAATTTGGGTAGAACTTATATAATGGAGGAAGAAATATTAACCTTATTAGTAATTATATCTATTTATTTAACTTCTTGAATCAAATAAATATATTTGTTAGCATGAATAATTGATATCTTTTCAATGTTCAAAGTTACTAATATTGAAATTTGGAAATTAGTTTAGAAGATTTGTTTACTAATATGAGTGTGAAAATAAATTAGAAAGTAAATGTCTTGAATATTTTCGTGATCTTAAATTAATGTACTTAGAAATTATGTGACTAATGCTAATAGAAGGCTTGAACTTATAAGTGTTTGTATTGTAATGCTTGGTAAATTACAATTGTTAGAATAGTATTGTTGGTTGATGTTTTATATCTATTCTAAGAATCTTGAGTTTAATAAGAAATGATAACATTACTTTATCTTTTCTTGATAAAATTCTTCCATTAAATGTTGTAGTATCATTGTTGGAATTTAGAAAAATAAAGTTACAAGATCTTTGTTTTCACTTATAATTTAGATAGAAGGTTTTAGATTATTTATTTTATCTTTAATATTTCTTAATGACAAGTGGCATTGTATTAGAAATGTTCTTTTCTTAGAAAATAAATTCTCACTCCTTAAGAATCAAATCAGTTATAATTATTCTCTTTGATTTGTTATTATTTCAATTCATCTTTTTAAGTAAAGAAAGATATGTAAAGAATATATCATGTTTGTTCAAATAGAAAGATTATGTCCAATAAGTATATGAATTTATTTGAAATATCTTCAAAAGAATTTATTTTAGATAGGAAGAATATTCTTGCATATGTAAACAAATTTATTTTGTGGTAAGAATTTGTTTTGTTAATAAATATAAATAAAATTCTTAGTTGATAATGTCCATGCTTTCTTCTTGCATTGAAATAAACTTGTAACTAATGATGTTTATCCTTAGTGCATTTGATCTAATAGGAACAATAGTATGTGTGAATGATTTTTAGTAGGATTATATTATCGTTACTATTATCTTAATAATATCTATATATTATTTTTAGTGTTTTATTTTTTTAGATTTATTTTATCTTTGCGGATAGAGTATGGCATTAGGATCTCTACTCTCATGAAAATATATTCATTTAAAGACTTTACCCATTAGACTATTGTTATAGATAGAAAATCAAATCGTATTACATATGATTTAGTAATGTGTTTCATTTGTTTTAGTAATAAAAGGCCACAAGATTGAATTACTCAAAATTGTATTAGCATTCTAATATTTTCTTACTATGCTCAATTACTAAATTAGCTTGGAGAAATAAGTATTGTTTAAATTGAGAAGAAGATCTATTGTTAACCTTGCATGATTAGTATAGTGGTAACTTGTTTACTAGCTTGAAGAAGATCATTTATGTATAGAAAAGTTTATGAGATTGTTATGAGATAGGTAAACCCCAATTTTCTACTATCCTCATGTATGGTTCAAAATGTGAATGTGTATCCAAGTTTGAGAAGGCGTCGATGTCATATGAATAATATTCTAGAAGTTTTGAATTGTATGATACCGTCATGTGGTTACAAGTTCAAGTCCCAAACTACGAAGTCTCTGCACTACGCGTATGTAGGCAAGGCCATCATGAGCCCCCGAGACATTAGGTCGGCCCCTTAGGGCCTTAGGATTGTCATTATATGCAATTGATATTGTGTAATTAATAATCATGTAGAACTAATGTTTCTTTAGATGTGCAGTTGAGATCTATATGTCGTGTAGGACTCTGAAGCTAAGGATGTACCTTTCCACTTGGCGAATCGATGACTATCTGACAGTATTGGTAAATGTGTATCAATGTGTATAAATTTATTGAAACATTTGTATCTTACATTGCATTTTCGATGAATGTCGATATACTCTAATTTTTTGACTTGAGGTTTACTAAGATAAATTTTGTAAATTGTTATTCTATCATCCTGTTAATATCATTATTGCTATGTTGTAAGATTTCTTGGGTAGGTAATACAAATTGTGCGTGTGTGTGCATTCATTAGTGCATTTGAATTTAGAACAAACCTTGGTTGTTAGTTAGATCATGATAGTAATTAGTAATGTAGTCATGTAATTAATCATAATTTGAACGAGTTATGTATGTTGTTGAATATTGCTAAATTTTGATAATGTAGTTATGTTATCCCTAGAGATGTGAGTTTAACTAGTAGGTTTAATTGGTGGTTGTTTTTAGAATATGTTAGATTTTGTTAACATTACTTTGATTATGTTGAAAAAAAAATTCTGCCTTTTCATTGCTTAGTTGAACTTAACTCTCTAGGGTTGCATGACGGGGCATTACATGTTTTCAAATAATTATTCCATATCAAACCTAGAAAATCTCTTTTCATGAAATATCAATATAAACCACCAAAATTTGAAAACTTAGACAGCATGCAAACCAGAGTAGAGAATTGGTTGATGTAAACTATATTTGTTTTCTGGAATGGACATTTTGATGATGAATATTTAATCTTAGACAAGCTATTCTTTGTATTTATTTAGTAAAGTAATGTATTTTCGGGACAGGATGTGGAATGTGGGCTCCCAGAGACAGTAGTTTTACTTTTTCTAAAACTACCACTTTTTGTTATTGCTTGGCCAAGGTATTGTACCATTGAAATAGATGGAATTAGAAAAAAGCCTAGATTCATGTAAATGTCTCTGCCACATCCTGCATGCAAGAGTTATGTCATTCTAGATTAGGAATACATACAGGCATCAGGCACACATTGAGATATTCCCTCTTGCTTATACCATTCCAGGTTGCTAGGCTCCTCGTGCAGGGTCGGTGTTTTCTTCAAGATAGGAAGAAACCCGGGGAAGTCTCGTACTTCGTGGTTGGGTGGAAAAAGCACCTTAACCACACTCTTGGCCTTAGCTTGCAGAAGGCTAGTGGGGTCACGATGGTCGAGATCAGAGATTCTTATACTGTATGATTCCTTATGGATATTTATTTTGTTGTATTACTCTTGTATGGCTAGCATAGCCAATTTGTAAAATGTAATATTACTTTCATTGTTGTATTGATGCAATATCTTACTTGTAACATTTGAAAAGATGTATTGTAACACCCTGTTTGGTGTATGTAATTGGAAATGTAACACTTTCTAGTGTATGGAATTGTACTTCATTATTTGGAAAATTTACTATATCATGCAACCGTGGATATTTGAATATTATAAATTTTTAATTTCCTCAATTGGAATGAGCATTGTTTTTGTAATACTATTTTAAGTATGTAAGTTTTCCGCACTTTACAAATAGGCATGGATTCAGGAAGATAAATTCAGAGTGAGTGCTACCCAACTTGATAGAATACTTGCAAGTCAGAAGAGTCCTGATAATAAAGAAGGCTTGGGATTTGAGAAAGGTGAAAGTTCTAAAACTGATCAAGAAAAGAATACTAAGATCAAGAAGGACAAATGGAAACAGATTCAGAATTAAAGGAACAGACCTAGAAGACCACCGGTTAGACAACCAAATGCTCAAAGGTACCCCTCTTTCAATGGTTATTGTAATACATGCAAAAAATTTGGTCATAAGGCTACTCAATGTAGGAGCATAGTGAATTGAAATGTTCCATCATTATCTGGTCAGTGTTGTTAGGATTAAGGTGCCATCAACCTTGTAAATCCTATGTAATTAATTACTCCTAATATTGTTTGTAAATCACCCATATGGGATGAAAGGTTTCACCAGCAGTGGTCTTGTTTTAGCTACATGTTTATATTCGGTCCTCAACGCTAATTCATCCGTGATGGGGGGTCGCAGGGGGTTTCCACCCTGCGAGGGGTCTGGGGGGGTCATCCCCCCGGTGGGGGGTCTGGGGGCTGCGTGCCCCAGTGGGGATTTGGGCGCAACGCCCCCGAAACCACATGTTATTTATATTTTATCATTGTAAATCTAGGTTGTTCATCATTAGATCATAGATCTGATGGTTGATATTATGTCATTTTTCTTGCCCTAGAAGGCAACCCCCTTTTATAAGGATATTGTAGTACGTTTTTATTAGAGTTGAGAGTAAAAAGCGTCACTGGATTGAAGATTGGACAAGAGAGAGGAAATGCATGTATTGTAATCTCATATTTGAAGATAATACAACTTGGAGCCTCTTTTCTTGGAGTGTTTTTACCCGAAAGGGTTTTCTCCATGTTATGTGTTGTGTTATGTGTTCAGTTCTTAGTGCATGTTATTTCTGTATAGTGGGTTTTAATTTTTGTTGCAATCTCCATTGATTCTACATTGTTTAAAACACATAAATAAGGTTTGAATCAGATTTCGTTGTGTGGTTTGCACCTTCATTTCTAACAAGTGTTTCACTTGCAATAAAGTAGGTCATAAAACTAATGAATGCAGAAGTCAGATAAGGAATGGTTACAACAATGGAAGGAATGTTCAAACTTTCAAAGGTAACTGCTTTATATGCAAGAGGTTTGGTCATAGAGCTAGTGAATGCAGAAGTCAGATAAGGAACAACTATAATAATGGAAGGAATGCTCAATCTTTCAACGGGAATTGTTTTGCATGCAATAAATTTGGACACAAGGCTAACCAATGCAGATCAAGGATGAATGAAAGGAACAATGGACATAGAAATGTCATAGGTTACAATTGCAATAGGCCTGGACATATTGCAAGGTTCTATAGAAGCAAGAATATGAAGGATAATCAGGCAGAAATGACGAAATAGGTACAAAATGCAAATCTGACAGAGATCAAGAAGGAGATGAACAAGATTTGGGTTAACAAGGAAGCACATGAGGTCAAGGATGGGTCCATACCAAATTCTAGTGTAGGTACTTCCTCTAGGAAATAAGTTGGGAGCACTGGCTAAGGGGTAGCTTAAATACAAAATCCTATTCCCCCAGCAAGAAGTGTGATGCTGATATTCAGCACGAAGATATGAGATGTAAGACAAAATGACAGATCTTTTGGAGAAGATTTCAGTAGAAAAGAACCTAACGTGGTGGATTGAGGAGCAATTTGGATCAACTGTGGTTGGCAGAGTAAGGGTTTGATGGCTTTTTGAGATAAGCATTTATGACGATTGAATCTTGATGAAAAGAGGATATAAGGAATACATTTGAAATAAAAATCACTTTGCATTCAAACTCTCAAGTGACTAAAGAGGTCTGAGAAGTGAGCTAAGGTGAATCCAAGTGTTCAGCGATTGGTGCAAAGAAACCCTAACCAGAAACAAAAAGTATTTACATGTATCTCTCTCTTGAAAATTTATGTGCTGAGATGTCTACCCCTCAAGTAGTTGAGATAACAGAGAGGCCCCACCCCAAATTCAAAAAGTATCCTTTTAAATCATTAGAGACTGATCCAGATGGCACATTTTCTAAAATTCTGCATGGTGTTATGCATACGGAAGACGTTAGGGCATATATACATGCAAAACTAGATGAATATGATCATGGAAAATTAGGGGATATTTATCTAAAGGAACTAACTGATGACAAATTTGAGTTAAAAGAAGAATATAGTGCCCTGGTTGAGAAGAAATTGGATACCTGGTTGGATTTTCCTGTGGTCCTGGATGATGCCTGGGTTAGGTATGTCTTGAGCAGGATTCATGATGAGTTATTTTGGCTTGATGTGCCTTATATGATAACAAAGAATGCCATCAAAGTAGTTACTGGCATGTGTTCCACCAGAAAGGTTCCAGCATTGAAGTCTATGAAGAACAATGTAGTAATGCAGTTGACAGGGGCAAAATTTGATAAAAGAGCATTAACTGTAAATGATATTGTGGATCCAACGGTGAGATTTGCATCAATGGTCATTGGTTACAAGGTCTATTTCTCCAATAGGGAGAACTCTGTCTCTGCAACATCCATATATAGAGCATATGATATGGTTAAGAATAATATAGACTATGACCTATGTGAGTTGCTCTGGCAACAACTTATGGAGAATCTGAAGAAGACAAAAGATACAAAATACCCCTTCAAGTATGGAACTCTAATCATCTGTCTATTCTTCTATTTTCTGAAGGAGTTACCCAAAATGGATAATATTGGTTAGCTTGGTCATTCACTGGTAGCAGTACAAATTAGAAATCATTTGCAGAGTTTGGGAAATGCTGACAAACAAAATGCAACCTTATGGGGATACTTTAAGAATTTTCAAAAGAAAATGCAGGCTAGGGCCAAGATCCTTGAAAAGATAGTGAAGAAATATGATAAAGACATTGTATTCATGGTGGACAAGGATAAATGCTTTATAGAGGCTGTAGAACCAAGAACTATATGTGTTACATCCCCAATTTACAAATTAGACTTAATCAATAACTTGGCATGATAATCAAGAGGATTAGTCATAGTTAATTGATTTGATATTGTGGAAATATCTGATTTAACTTTTGATTATGAAGTAGAAACAAATGTTAAATAAAAAATAAATTATTTTCAATTACGAGATTTGATTATGATGCATTGATTGCAATCTTGTGGTCCTGAGTGTGATAGGAGAACCGAACGTCCTTCGAAGAAGGAAGGAGAGTATCATCCTAGAGGAAGGAGTTAGACATTGTGATAATATAAGTTAACTAGCCATATGAGTAATTGAATCCTATGTCCTCAACCATTTGTAAGTTGACACGTGTCATGTCTCTTAACTTATGTTTCTATGTTCTTGGTTTATTATTGGTCGATGAAGTTATCTCGTCAAGTCGTGATGATTGGATAATGTTTTGGGAACATCATCCCTAGCCGAGAGATAATAATATTTTGAGACAACGAGGTCTCTCTTAATTATTGTTCTCGGGGTCATTATGTTATTTCTAGTCTTTTGACTAATGGGAATAGTCAATTTCGGGGGAGTATCACTCGACCCCGACAATCGACGTAAATAATTTGAATTCTTTTATGTATTCTAAACCTTGCGATAATTCTTATCAAGGATGAAACCTCTTAATTAGTTGTTACCCATAATGATATTATTGCTATTATCTTATTTTCATAAGTATAGTCGGTGGAATATTCTTAAGTGGTTAGTTGATCATGAAGATGGATGGGAGCTTTGAGCTCAACCATCCCATCATGTGCTTGGATCAGGCCACCTTTTTAGGGGCACTACCGAGTGTAACATAGTTGTTAGCCCTTATGGACATGTAGGAATTAGTTATCTTGTTGATGGGAACTAGTCTCTCCTTATCGAAGCAGAGAGAAAGAAGAAAGGAGACGACAGAGAAAGGAAAAATAGAGGTTGGCTTTCTGGGAAGTATCAAGTGATCTAACTGTTCGAGGGAGAATAGTGACAAAACAAAATGAGGAGCGGCAGAAAGAATCGCAGAACTGGGTCTGTATTCGGTCTTTTGCTCAACATAGGTAATTGAGATTCATGAAGTCTCTTGTTATTCAATGGAAATATGAGGCACACATACTACAAGGCAATGCCATGCATGTTGATTATTTTCTTGAGTCGTGGTACTAGGCAAGTCGGCCGAGCCATTCTTGTGTTTCTTTTTAAATAACTCATATGCTGTGGTTTGGGGTGTCGTTTGGCTAAACCTGTTAAAGACAATCATTGAGTTGCATTTATACTTGAAGCCTCTCAGCTGAGTTTGTTAGTCATAATAACTGCTAATACTATGCTCAAGGTGGGGAACCGAGCTGAAACCATATTTAAACTTCTTGAAACTTGCTTATGGCTGAGAGTCGAGCTAAGAAACTAAATACATATTCTTGAATATACGCTCAGTTGAGCCTTGTAAAGATTAACTCTTTCTTGATGAGCCTTGAGTCTTTCAACTCGGCCGCTTTGTGATGCATAATATATTATGATAACTGGAGCTCAAAGCCACAATGGCTGAGCATGTAATCTTTTCATTTGTGTATAACCCACGTCGTATGATGACAAGGGTCGAGCCTTATGAGCACTCGAAGGGAGTTAAATATGACTCCATGTGTTTTTGATAATGTATACAGTCTTATGACTGTCTTGATGGCCGCATAGGCATAATTTCTTGTATACAGTCTTACGACTGTATTGATGGCCGCATAGGCATAATTTCCTTGTATACAGTCTTACAATTGTATTGATGGTCGTATAGGCATCATTACTTAGTATATAGTCTTACGACTATATTGATAGCCATTTAGGCATCATTGCTTGGCATACAGTCTCTTGACTTTATAATCATTGTGAAAACTTTTGATATCTTAAAAAAATATCCATCGACTGTAAGGATTGCCGGGAAGACAAATATATATATCGGTGTACATTTGTCACCCAAACAAAACCCAGTCGGACTTACTTGAGTAGCCGACAACGAATTACATGTAGTACTACTAATACTATAATGTATGTTAAATGAACCTTCAAATATGAAAGAATATGATCATAGTCTCTATATGAGATAGTTGAGAATAAGTTTATAACATATTATAAACTAAATCTATTTGGGACTGAATTGTGACTTAACGAATAACATTAAGAGTTATAAATTCTTTTACTTAATATAACTATAGGGTTAGAGAATAACCCATGAGCTCAATTGTTAATAAAAGAGCTATTTATCCATAAGGAACTAATATTTTTACTAAGGCAAGGTATGCCTTAAGTATCATGAAATCGACTTCATCATATGTGATGAGTGCTATTGATATATAAACACGGGAGACCAAGACAGTCATGAAGTTTGGAATTGAAATGAATTGAATGAAATGAGGTGACACGGAGTCACTAGTTTCACTTTTCTTAAGTAACCTATTTGGTTATATTTAACTTGATGGGAGTTGAATGTTCAAAGTTTGGATTATAAACCGAATGGATCCTGTTGATGCTCAAAATTGCGCTGTTTCCAACACCAACATGGGAAACTCTGAAAACGTGGGAATGCTCTTCAGAGTAACCTCCAAATTTTAAAGAAGCTAGCTCTTCTTTTATCTCAAAAGTGTTTGGGGAAAAGGATAGAATTAAACAGAATCACGAATGCAACTAAAAAGGGAAACTAAAACTATGGCGATGCGCCGGAATGTGATTTTGTTTCTCAATACTTAAGCACGGTGAAACTATTTTAAGATTCAGTCACATTAAAGAGCAAACAATGCATGATTAATGTAACAGATGAAAACAAATAGAAACAAAAGCCCACAACTTAGAAGATTTTGTAATAACACAGAAAATATCAGCAAAGGCACAGAACTCTGTCTTTATTAATGTTCCAGTTACATAAAAGGCACAGAATCATGCACAGTTATACAAACTTTCTGAATCAAGAAAATAGAACAAAGGCAAATGATATTACTGGCCACTACAAAAGATCCTCAAACTTCTCTAACAATCTGTGATGCAAAAAAATCTCTATATCTCCAATGTTGTATATCTCATCTATATCCCCTTAGCACGGTGATCTGAACTCATATTTATAGCATAGAACTGGCCCAAAGATTGCCCGCATGATCAAATCTCAACGGCCTAACCGAACTGGCGGTTAACTAAAAGTGTCTGACAGAGGATCTCTTTCGAATCAGAAATGGTTAGCCACTATGCAAATTCATTGGCTGCAACAGATACATGTAACCCCACTTACTTGAATCAGGGAGGGACATGTGGCAGCCTCTGATAGTCTTTGCGACTATAAACCCTTGAAATAGCTGGCATTCATATGCGCCTCTTTCTTGAAACTCCTTCATCTTTCCAGATCAATAAGAAACAAACACTTGGCATCCTCCGCGTGACTTACTTAAGAAACTGTTTCTTTCTCAGGAAACACCGGAACTTGACACTTGGTAGCGTCCGCGGCCCTTTCAAAAAAACACATGGTGTTTTCTGCTTTATTTTGAGTCCTTACTGTGGCTTATACTAAGAGTCCTCGGGCTTCGCCATCTGTCACGGTCCGCCAAACTTTGAAACTCAAGAAACATTAAAAATGGGACCCACCATATAGTCCGCGCCTGAGCAGCCTCAAAAGAAAAAGGGACAGGTGGCGCTTTCCGCTGATATGAGAAACTGTGTACGTGGTGGCTTCCGCTGCTCTTAGAGACACTGTAGATATTTTTAGGGACTTCTACGGAAGATGACACTTGGCGCTTTTCGCCGCAACTGAAAGAAACTTTTGAAACATTACGGGGTCTTGCGGAAGATGACACTTGGCGGCTTCTGCTGCTCTTTGAGAAACTTTAGGACTTAAACATAAACCTCCTCGGACGTTGCCACTTGGCGCTCTCCGCGCAACTCTACGAAACTTTATAGAAATATCAGGGACTCATAAGAATCGCGCGGATGGTGACAGATGTCGCACTCCGCTGAAAACTACAAAAATATCAATGGGGCCCACCAACAGTCTTTACTTAGCGATGAAAACAAAAAGGGAAGCCGCGGAAGATAACACTTGGAGCATTCCGTTGAAACTGAAATGAGACACGCGGCACCTTCCGTGTTACTTTAGGAAACTTTAGAGACACCCTCCGCTTCTGCCACTTGGCGCCTTCCGCGCTCACCAAAACTTCAAAAAAGGGACCCACTACATAATAAGGAACATTCAACAGGAACGTTTGAAGCTTTTAAGAAACTAGAATGGGTGCCGACACTTGGCGACTTTTGCCTTAATGCAAAAAGATACGTGGCATTCTCCGCGGCCACTCTAGGAAACTCTAAAATGTATTACAGCTGCTGACACGTGGTGGTTTCCGCTGCACTCTAGGACTTTGGCAAAATTTTCAAAAATGGAAAACCCTCGCGCCCGTGCTCTGTGCTCGTGCTGTGTGTCGAAACCCTTGCTGCAAAAACTGAAGCGCACAGAAACAAGACTGGAACCCGCACAGCCTAAACTCAAAAATCAAAATGTAGAGTATTTTACTCTACAGTTCTTGGCGACCCCGAGGACTTTTGAGCCTGCTCAAAAAGAATCCCAAAAAAAATGTATCTATACAGCAAAACTTACAAATTTTGCAAAGCCGTCTGATATACAGACCACTCAGTATCAGATAAACCCTGTTTATTCTGCAAGTCCTGGAAGGCCAAATCCAGGTTGATCATATCTTTATGCGAAAAGCTTTGCAAAACGTGGACTGCTGCTTTCAACTGGAAATCAAGCTGGGCCATAGGAATTAAAACAGCTTCCACTTCTGATACAGATGAGGCATCTGTTAAGCCCTGGAAAATTGATTGATCATTCTGTCTGGCTAGCAACAGAGGCTTGATTTCATCAACCATTAGTATTGTGTTGCTATCAGGAAAAGGAGAAGGAAGGCCCAATTGCACCAGGTCTTCAATGTGTTTCTTCATATCCTTCACTCCCTCCTTTACCACATCCAGGAGCTCCTGGTAGGTAATTGCAGCAGAGTTGCAACTCAGAACCTCATTCACCCGTTTGGCAGCAATCATCTTGTCATTGATCCCTGCTGCCGACAATGTTTCATCAAATGTGTCATAAAGTTTCCCCAGCAGCAATTGAGAATTAGAAACTCTCATGAAAACAATGGACAGAGTGGCCTAAACTGAGGTCTCCACCTTTTCACATAGTTGCTGTGCATGTAGCAGGAAGGTTAAAGAGGGTCTAAGCTAGATAATCTCCTCAGAGATTCTTGCCCATACTAATGCATATAACTCCTTGACCAAATTTAACACTCCTGCATTTTGTGGCCTATTTGCCAACTCAAGGGTCAATTGTTTTGCTATTTTTTGCTCGGCCTGAAGTTGAGCCTGAATAGCAGCAACATTATTCTGTTCTTTCAATAGTTGCTGTTGCAACTGTGTGGCCTGTTGAGAGGAATCCTGATGCCTCTTTTGTAATGTGGCCTTTTCCTGCTTCAGGGTAGCCAGAATAGATTTCACCTGGGTCAGCTCTTCCTTCAATGAAGCATTTTGGCTCTGTGTAGCCTGATGGATCTGACATGAAATAGTATTTTGCAACTGTTTATTAAGATCCTCTATCTCATCATTCTTTGATTTGAGCTCAGCAGCCAGAGCCTCACTATGTGTCTTTTCCTGAGTTAGATTAGCCTCCACCTTCTGCAACTTCCTGGATAACTTCAGATAGTCAGTGGCTACAGTAGAAGTGGTTTCATTTAGCAGCTCTACCCTGTCTTGTGGCCTGAAGAGTGACATATCCATTGCCACTGCACTCATTGTAAAATCTTGGGGCTGCATCTGCTCATTTGGTTTTGCTACATTTGGTGACAAATGAGTCACAGTTAGCTGTTGCTGAATTGGGTCAAATAGTGACCTCATATGTGGGACAGCCTGGGCTTTATTGTCCTTCTTTCTCTTCTTGTCCATCCGAGCTTCCCTAGCCTTCTTGGCAGTGTCTGCTTGAGCTTGGAAGGTAGGGGGAGAGGCAATGTACCCGCCCGCAAAAGGATGACCTTGTGGCAGGCCATAAGGAATAGCCAAATGTTGGCTAGGAGGAATCTGAGGAGGTACTCTCCTGGGAAAAGTGGGAGAAAAGGGAGGTAATGAAGTGGCCTGTAATGACATGGCCTGTGTAGTGACAGGTGGGGAAAATTAAGAAATTGGCACAGCAGAGGTGGCAGGGGATAATACTTGGCCAGCTGGGATTGCCACCCCTATTGAAGAAGAAAAAGATGGAGAAGAAGAAGGAGAAGAAGCACGTACCTGAGGGGCAATTGAGACACTTGGTGGTGGTTGCAACAAAGGTTCTACCTCCTCATCCGAATCAGGCTGAAGTTTCAGCCTCTTATGTTTCCTTGGCCTCTCTTCTTCTTGCTGTGTTTCTTTCTCTTCAACATTTACCACTGTTGCCAGTGGTGTTTGCACAAAACCAGAAGCCCCACTCATTGAAACTGATGGGGTCCCTCTAGGTGGTGATGACACCACACTCTTTTGCTTTTCTATAGTGCTGAGGGATTGAGGCCAGGTGGTTACTGTAGGTGCAGATGATGTTTGTCCTGGGACCTGCACTATGTGGGTGGATTCAGGTTCCTCTTTAGATTCCTCACCCTTTTTTCTGATCTTGCTTGTATCAGGGCTAGAGACAGGAGAAGGATGCCATTCGTCCCAAATGGACTCCCATTTCTCATCTGTATCTACTTTTCCAAAAGAATGGGTTATTTCATAAATCTCCTGCCTATACTTCCAATAGGCTTCTATCTTCTCAGCCTTCCATTCCCTATCTCTTAATAAATTTTTCTTTAATCCAGTGCCCATTTTGAGCTTAGGGTCATAGGCCTTCTCCTTTTTATAAAATACCTCCCATGGCCTGGGTCCCTCAAATGGCAAATCTGTCAATTCTACATATAGATCAGGGGTGTCTTCCTTAGGGTTTCTTCTGTCGTCCCAAAAGGGACAACCCTCGTGCACAATCTTGGCACCAATCTTATTATTCCTGACCCACGAGGCTATGAAACTGATTGGATCATATCTCCATTTATCTTCAATCAAAAGGAAACCCAAGACAGCTAACTTTCTCAGCAATAAATGCTCAGCATCTCTGACCAATAGGGTCATGTTCTTCTTCACCCAAGGAAGGTCATACATCTTCTTCTTCTTCTTCCCAGCCCCATATTCATTATCAACCACAGATACTTGTCGGGTGACCTCTAAAAAGGCTAGCCTAGGAGTCAAAACCTTGGGTAGCAACATTGGTTCCCCATTATAACCATGGACCCTGATAATAGTATGGTGAGACCCAAAGAAATAATCACAGGGAATGGGGGAATTTGCCATGAGGCCTCTGACACTTAACGTCAATCTATTCTCAACAGGCTCTGGGCTTAGGTGAATAAAAGCAGGGGCGACAAAAAGTTCCCAAAACTCGTAAGGGTCAGACGATTCAGACAAAACATGGGTCCATGCGGACACAGGGATGGTTCTATTGGGATCAAAACTTGGGTCATACATGTCTAAATGCATGTACTGAGAAAAGATGGCATAGTTTTGGTATAACATAAGGTGAAACAGATAAGAGGAATACTTGAAAACCCCTGTTGATTTGAAATTTGCGAGTTGTTCGGCCATTGAGTAGGCAATCTGCTTAGAGAAATCTAGCCGAAACTCCTTAGACCTATCCATAGTCTTCATTCTGAATAGAATGGCCAGCTGCCAATCATAAATAGTTATATCTTCCTTCATTTTGAAGATAAATGCTATCATAGATAGCGCTTCTTGGCTGGCTTGTGTGAATTGTGCCCTTCCTATGGGCAGCGCTAGCATTTGGGTATTGTCGTCTCCCAACTGCATCTCTGCATTAAGAAACCTCAGTTGAAACTTGACATTTGCCCACGTCTTCTACATTTTGGCAACTGTGGGAAACGTGGCTGTGCTGTCATAGTGTAGGGCCAACATATCTCTGATGGCCTTTGGTGTAATTTGCACCATGAAGGGTCCCTTTTGAATGGTGCTTGAAGGTGCATGAAACAATTCAGCGCATACCTCAATCAGGTCTGGGCATAAATGCATGCTTGGGACAATGAATTTCGCCAATTGGGAGGTCCAAATTCACATGCTGAATGTTTCAAACTGTTTAGCTTTGGCCTTCAGGAGGCATCTTTGGTGTGCTCCCTCTCGCAGAGCTTTGCAAGACTTTTGTAGGGCTGGTTCCGCAATACCATCTGCAAAATCTAGCACCTTAGCTGGGTTAACTGCTTAGCCAACTTCTGGAACCCTAGTCCTTGGATAGGTTCTTAAAGGTTGCGCAGGGGCCGAAGCGTATGATTTGTTGGCGAGGAGCCTGTCAACAAACTCGTAAATCCCAAGCCCCTGCTGAGAAGACTGTGCTTCCACCATTTCTGTGCTTGCTGAAAACTGTATCACTTTCTGTAACTTTCAAAAGCTGTTGAACTTACTGCAAATGAGTATGGAGGCTTGTAACAAGGATAGAAGCTTTGCAACAGGGAAGACACACTTAGGAAGCAGGTTTTGCGATGAAAATGCAGCAACAGGGAAGACACTTAGCAGAAATAGCAACAAATGAAACTCAGTTTAATCCTTAACTCGTGTTGTTGGGATATTTTAATGACACATCAAGTGTCATAAATGGCATTTAAAACAGAAACCGTTATAAAATCTTAAGCGATTTGAGTGGGACAGAGTGTCAGACATGTCATAAAAAGCGGCTGCGCTGGGTACCTTTTAGGAATTTTGGGGATTCGAGAGGTTCAATGACTGCAAAAGTTTCAAGACTTTTAAGAGACTTAAGCTGTGGCCACATGTTTATAAAACACTTATTCAAACAAAAAGCGGGAAAAACAAAGCGGGAAAACAAAGCAACGACAAAAGGAAACTATCTAACTATAATACACAGGAACGACACTGTCTAATTGAAATGCTTCAAGTAGATCCCGTTGACAGGAATCTCCTCAGTTTCACCCTCCATCGTTTCAAGCTTGAAAGAATTCTGCTGTTTACAGGAACGGATTTTATAGGGGCCAGTCCATAATGACTCAAACTTACTGTGTCGACACGGCTTGGTAGCTCTCTCATCCCATTTCAGAACAACTGATCCAACTTCAAAATGAGGGTTTGAAGTTTTCTTATCAAAACAGTCTTTTATTATTTTCTGATGTTTCAATAATGATTCATGTGCTGAATCCCTTTTTTCTTGAACCTCCAGGAGCTCAGCAAGTCTGACCTACATGGGGCCATTTTCCTCAATCTCAATTTGTTTCAATAATTGGAGAGCAGGAATCTCCAAGCTCAAGGGCATCACAGCAGGTTTACCATAGACCAATTCATATGGGGAAATTTTTGTCACTTACTTTGGTGTAATTTTGTCTGCCCACAGTGCTATATTAAGCACTTTATGCCACTCTTTGTGATGATCAACCCCAATTCTTTTAATAAGTCTGATCAGATTCTTGTTGGTTGATTCTGCTAAACCATTACCCTGAGGATAATAATTGGAAGAGGTCTTTAGGTAGATTCCATACTTTAGTGCAAAATCAGATATCTTTGCCTCCAAAAATGCCTTAGCATTATCTGAAATTACAGTATGAGGAGGCCCAAAGCGAGTAGTGATACCCTCCAGAAAGTCTAGAATCACTTTCTCTGTTGCTTCTTTCAGTGGGACTACCTCACTCCATCTGGTAAAATAATCTGTGGCAGTTAGGATCCATTTGTGCCCCATACTTGACACTGGATTGATCATTCCAATGAAGTCTAGACCCCATTGGGCAAATGGTTCATCAACAATTATAGGACTAAGGGGCATTGCTGCATTCCTTCTCTTCCCTACATAGTACTGGCAAGATTGGCATTCTTTAACCAGTTGATAATAGTCTGTGAATAAAGTGGGCCAGAAGTAACCTGCCTGACTTATTTTTATAGCTGTGGTTCTTGCAGAAAAATGTCCACCTGACACTCCATGGTGCATCTCATGTAGTATTCTTTGGGCTTCATCCTTTTCTATGCATCTTAAAAGTATGCCATCAGTGTTTCTTCTGAAAAGAACTTGGTCAATTAAAACAAAATGAACTCCCTGTTGCCTATAGTACCTCTTCTTATCATGAGAGAGCTCCTTTGGGAAAATTCAATGTTTCATAAACTGGATCCTATTTGTGACCTAAGAATTCTGATCAACTTCTTGTATCCTCAATACATTTTCTTCCTCTGTTTCTTTAGTTATCATTTTTTCCATATCTTGAACCATATACTGGCACAAACCCTTGCCTCTGACAAGTTTAGTTGGTCTGACCTCCACATCATATTCAAGAATCTTTGTTATCTAGTTTGCTCTTTTCTCAATGATTTCTCCTTCCATAATATATTCTCTGACACTTGGATGAGCCACTAGTATCAGAATCTTATTACCTGTGACCATGTGTCTGAATTTCTTGAGGGCTTTTACCATAGCATATGCCTGTTTCTCTACAAAGTTATACCTGGCTTCATACTCCCTAAGAGTCCTTGAGAAAAAGGCTATTGGATGCTCTCCCTCTTGTTGATCATCTTTCTGTGTTAGGACAGCAGCAACACTGAATTCTCCTCCATAAACATACATTATAAAAGATTTAGAGAAGTCAGGGTTCCTTAATACTGGGGCTGTTGAAATTGCTTTCTTGACCTCTTCAAAAGCTTGTCTTCCTTCTGCAGTCCATTTGAAAACCAGGTCTTTCTTCAGTAGCAGTGTAATTGGTCTTATTAGGCCTGTAAAGTCTGATATGAATCTACTGACAAAGTTAATCTTTCCCAAGAAGGACTGAACTGCTTTCTTATTGACAGGCAGAGACAGGTTCATTATAGTAGTGACTCTTTCTGGATCTATAGAGACTCCTTCTTTAGAAACTATATGCCCTAATAGTTTACCTTGAGGTACTGCAAAAATGCATTTCTTAGGATTTAGAGATATTCCAAACTCTTGGCATTTCTTAAAAACTGCTTCTAAATGGTCAAAATGATCAGCAACATTTTTAGAGAAAACAATGAGGTCATCTAGGTAGATTAGAATGATTTTATTGATAATCTCTCCAAATGCTACATCCATTGCTCTTCGAAATGTGGCTCCAGCATTTGAAAGACCAAAAGGCATCTTTGCATAGGCGAATGTTCCCCATTTTGTGGTGAAAGCAGTCTTATGCTGGTCCTCATCAGCCAACCAAATCTGATTGTACCCAGAGAAACCATCTAGCAGAGAAAATCTCTCTGATCCAGCCACAATTTGTAAAATTTGTTCCATAGAGGGCAAGGGATAGTGATCCTTCAAGGAAGCCCTATTTAGATCCCTGAAATCCACACAGAGCCTTATGTCTCCATTCTTTTTCCTGACTGGTACCAGGTTAGACACCCAAGTTGAGTGTTTGATTGGGAAAATGATCTTTGACTCTAATAGTTTCTGCAACTCATCCACCATAAGAGGTTCAATCCTAGGGTTCACTGGTCTCTGCTTCTGTCTAACCGGTTTAGATCCTTCAGTCAGCTCTATAGTGTGTTGAATGATACTTCTATCATAACCATGGAGATCTTCATAGGTCCAGGCTATGACCCTATCATATTTCTCACATAAATCAATTAACCTTTTTCTTTCCTGTTGAGTGACAGAATTTCCAACTTTCAGTCTTCTTCCCTCACTAACCTGAATCTCAGAGTAGTCCTCTTTGTTTGCTTGGAATCTTTTCTTTTCTAGGCTAGCATCTTCAGGATCAAACAAGTTTTCCAGTGTAATTAGTCCCTTAGGGAGCTTGTTTGATTTTAGTTGAATGATTTGATCACCATATGCTTCTTCAATTTTTGGTTGTAACTAATCAGCAAATTCTCCTGACTGTTGCAAAAATGAGAGTACTTGAAAATCATTCTCAAAAACTTGCCAATTTTCATCATTGTCTGGGATGGTTGGCCTCACAATAACTTTGACTGACTCATTATTGACCATTAGATTAGTTATTGGATCAAACTGTGAACCAATTTGTGCCATCCTATCTGCCTCAGAATTTTGGGCTCTAGGGACTACTTCTATATTGAAGGCTTCAAAATTTTTTATCAAGTCCCAAATTCTGTGCCTATAAGATCTCATCCTTACATTTTTGGCTATTGCCTTCTCTCTTATTTGTTTCACCACTAGTTCTGAATCTCCTTTGACTATCAGTTTCTTTACTCCTTTCTTTTTTGCCAATATAAGTCCATGCACTAAAGATTCATACTCAGCATCATTATTGGTACAAGCAAAATGAAAGCGAATGGCTCTTAAAATCTTTTCACCATTAGGGGCAGTAAGACAAATCCCTGCTCCAGCTCCATTTTTGCTTCTAGCCCCATCAAAATTTAAGGTCCAGATTCCTGAGTCATTTATAGATTCTTGGGTCTGAGAGGGCTCTTTCCTTAAGACATTAGGGATCTCCTGGTCTTCCTCAAATATAACATAAGTGCCCAACCCTGTTGAGTCATAGTTCCCAAAAGGATCACTCTGCATCATGGTTAACAACTGATTATCCTCTACTTGCTGATCATATTCAGTCCAATCCCCTATTTCTTCAACAAAGACCCTCTCCTCTTTATTTAACATGGCATGGGCTATTTCTAACTTTGGGGTTGGTTCATTAGTGATATGGTCTTTTGACAATGGTTCTGATAGTACCTTCATCTTAGTCCCATATTTGGTCCTTATGATGAGGTGAGACCAATCAAGTGACATATAACCTCCTATCTTAGCTGTGAAATCTTTGGATAGGCATAAGCCAAAAACAGGAGGAATATCTATGACTACAACATCTTGATTAACAATTATATTGGGACAAGTATACAGCTGTAGTGGAAGTTGTTTAATTTTCCCTATTGTTTGCATAGACTTCCC
This sequence comes from Cunninghamia lanceolata, assembly GCA_027924645.1. Classification (NCBI taxonomy): domain Eukaryota; kingdom Viridiplantae; phylum Streptophyta; class Pinopsida; order Cupressales; family Cupressaceae; genus Cunninghamia; species Cunninghamia lanceolata. Next base: position 127,788 of record BSBN01001622.1, on the reverse strand, counting down.
ATCTAACTGCATAACTCCTTTTGCAAGTGGTTCATATTTTATCTTCAAAGCATCTGCTATTTGCTTTGGCATCACTATGGTACTAGCCCCAGAGTCTATCATTGCATTGTGTAATAGCTTCTTCCCAACTATCAAAGTCAAATAAAAGGGATCTGGCTTGGATTTACTTACCTCTGGTGCATTATTCAGAAGAGCTGTTGTCTGCAGAGAAACAGTGTCCTTGAGATTTTCTTTATCAGTAGGTCCTCCTTTGGCAAAAGTCTGTTTAGGCACAACTTGGCCCTGTAAAGCTTCTTGCAATAGTGTCTTTTGCTCATGAATGGCTAACATGTCCCATATTGACACATGTGCTGGAGTCCTTTTCAACTGATCTACCACATTCACAGGTCCTAGTGCTTGTGTTCTGGGATAATAAGGGTATCTTGCTTTTTCTTGAACTTGTCCAGAAACTACTTGATTCTGCACTGGCTGAGGTATTTCTTGTCCAGTAACTATATTTTGATGATCTTGAAATGGTGGAACTCCCATAATTTCATTATTTGTGACTCCAGGCTGTTCCATCCTCCTCCTCTTGGCTCTAGTATAGTAATCTGATTGTACCAATGGCTTCTTAGAAGTTGAAGCTTCATTCAAGAATACTGACTCTTCATCTTCAATCCATGAGAAAAGAGCATGCTCAGGGGCTATTTCTTCTTCTTGCTGTAAGGACATCCTTTGCATCTGAGCCACTAGGACTGAATTTTGCATGCCAGGGGATTGATAGGGCTGAGTGTCAGAAGTATTTGCAAATTGTCCATCCACTCTTCTTTGCTCTGCTATCTTTTGCTGTAGATTACCCCTAGGACAATCTCTGGGCATATGTGCATTATTACAATGAAAACACCAGGCATTGGTGCCATCTACATAATTATTCTGCCCTGGGACAATCTCTTTGTTTGGATTGGGAGGAACAGTCTGCAAGGGTGTAGGGACTGCGACCAGTTGGTTTGATGGTTGAGGGTTAGTTTGCTTTTGGGGGCCCTGATACTGGTTTGGCTGTGGAGGAGGTCTATTCCCTTGATAGCCTTGATATTGGGGTCTGGGATAAGGATTCTACTGTCTCTTTAGGTTAATTATTTCATTTGAAAATGTTCTTAGGATGTTCTTGACATCATCCATCTCTGAAGACTGGGTAGGGGCAGCAGCTTTAGTAGGTTGTTGGGGAAACGTATACATGGACACAAGTGGGGTTATGGGGTTAGGAGCTTCTTGAGGCAATGGTAGGGTAATCTCTGGAAACATAGGCATGGGAGGCCTTGGGGGCAATTTTCCAGCATCTATCAAATTATTTTCGGCTTTGACTGCATAGTCATAGGCTTCTGGCAGGGTCTGGCCTCCAAGTGATTGAATCATTACTGCTATATCTGAATTTAGGGCTTTAAGATAAAACACTATGGCCATACCTGGTAATGGTCTTGCTGTAGCGGGAATCCTTTCCCAAGTCTTCTGAAATCTAGAATTGAAATCAGTCATTGCCTCTTGTGGTGCCCTCTTGATGGTGATCAGTTGTTGTAACAGAGAAGATTTATCACCCTTTTCTTTGAATCTTGCAAAGAAAGCGTCTCCAAGCTGATCCCATGTAGAAATTGAATTTGGGGTCAAAGATCTATACCAGTCCAGAGCCTTCCCCTTAAAAGAAGCTGCTAAGAGTCTTATAGCCACATTTTGCTGTGTGATCACATGTATTGCACAGACATCAGACACATCTTGTAGATGTTCTTCAGGTGTTTTGAAATCCTCCCCATTGAATTTGGGCAGAGCCTTCAGGGCATTTGCTGGAATAGGATCCCAAGTGGCTGGAGGTACTGGAAGAATCAGAGCACTGCCAGTATTCCAATTTGCATAATTCCTTGGGGCTACAGGTGCTCCCATGTTTGCGCTTGAGGCTGCTGTAAACTGATTGACCCTTCTTCTTGAATTATTTATCAATGGTGATAAAAGAATACCTGGGTTCACAGCTGATTGAGCTCTTGTCACAGGTCCACAGCTCTGACTCCTCGTGACTCTCCGGCTCATGCAGTCTTGAAAGAAACTTCAAGAAATGGTCCCACCGGGTGTGCCAAAAACTGTTGATGCTCAGAATTGTGTTGTTTCCAACACCAACATGGGAAACTCTGAAAACGTGGGAATGCTCTTCAGAGTAACCTCCAGATTTTAAAGAAGCTGGCTCTTCTTTTATCTCAAAAGTGTTTGGGGAAAAGGATAGAATTAAACAGAATCACGAATGCAACTAATAAGGGAAACTAAAACTATGGCGATGCGCTGGAATGTGATTTTGTTTCTGAATACTTAAGCACAGTGAAACTATTTTAAGATTCAGTCACATTAAAGAGCAAACAATGCATGATTAATGTAACAGATGAAAACAAATAGAAACAAAGGCCCACAACTTAGAAGATTTTGTAATAACAGAGAAAATATCAACAAAGGCACAGAACTCTGTCTTTATTAATGTTCCAGTTACATAAAAGGCACAGAATCATGCACAGTTATACAAACTTTCTGAATCAAGAAAACAGAACAAAGGCAAATGATATTACTGGCCACTACAAAAGATCCTCAAACTTCTCTAACAATCTGTGATGTAGAAAAATCTCTATATCTCCAATGTTGTATATCTCATCTATATCCCCTTAGCACGGTGATCTGAACTCATATTTATAGCATAGAACTGGCCCAAAGATTGCCCGCATGATCAAATCTCAATGGCCTAACCGAACTGGCGGTTAACTGAAAGTGTCTGACAGAGGATCTCTTTCGAATCAGAAATGGTTAGCCACTCTACAAATTCATTGGCTGCAACAGATACATGTAACCCCACTTACTTGAATCAGAGAGGGACGCGTGGCAGCCTTTGATAGTCTTTGCGACTATAAACCCTTGAAACAGCTAGCATTCATACGCGCCTCTTTCTTGAAACTCCTTCATCTTTCCAGATCAATAAGAAACAAACACTTGGCATCCTCCACGTGACTTACTTAAGAAACTATTTCTTTCTCAGGAAACACCAGAACTTGACACTTGGCAGCGTCCGCGGCCCTTTTAAAAAAAACACATGGTGTTTTCCGCTTTATTTTGAGTCCTTACTGTGGCTTATACTAAGAGTCCTCGGGCTTCGCCATCTGTCATGGTCTGCCAAACTTTGAAACTCAAGAAACATTAAAAATGGGACCCACCATACAGTCCGCGCCTGAGCAGCCTCAAAAGAAAAAGGGACAGGTGGCACTTTTCGCTGATATGAGAAACTGTGTACGTGGCGGCTTCCGCTGCTCTTAGAGACACTGTAGATATTTGTAGGGACTTCTGCGGAGGATGACACTTGGTGCTTTCCGCCGCAACTGAAGAAACTTTTGAAACATTACGAGGTCTTGCGGAAGATGACACTTGGCGGCTTCTGCTGCTCTTTGAGAAAATTTAGGACTTAAACATAAACCTCCTCGGACGTTGCCACTTGGCGCTCTCCGCACAACTCTAATAAACTTTATAGAAATATCAGGGACTCATAAGAATCGCGCAGATGGTGACAAATGTCGCACTCCATTGAAAACTATAAAAATATCAACGGGGCCCACCAACAGTCTTTACTTAGCGATGAAAACAAAAAGGGAAGCCGCGGAAGATAACACTTGGAGCATTCCGCTGAAACTGAAATGAGACACGCGGCACCTTCCGTGTTACTTTAGGAAACTTTAGAGACACCCTCCGCTTCCGCCACTTGGCGCCTTCCGCGCTCACCAAAACTTCAAAAAAGGGACCCGCTACATAATAAGGAACATTCAACAGGAACGTTTGAAGCTTTTAAGAAACTGGAACGGGTGCCGACACTTGGCGACTTCTGCCTTAATGCAAAAAGATACGTGGCATTCTCCGCGGCCACTCTAGGAAACTCTAAAATGTATTACAGCTGCTGACATGTGGTGGTTTCCGCTGCACTCTGGGACTTTGGCAAAATTTTCAAAAATGGAAAACCCTCGCGCCCGCGCTCTGTGCTCGCGCTGTGTGTCGAAACCCTTGCTGCAAAAACTAAAGCACATAGAAACAAGACTGGAACCCGCACAACCTAAACTCAAAAATCAAAATGTAGAGTATTTTACTGTACAGATCCCACACTCATATTAGACCTATACGACAAGGTCGATTAGAACTAATTGTAAGACATGACAGCTTATAAGTCGATTTAGGGTGGTGGGCATACGACAACGTTCATTGCATAACTTCTTGTATGAAAAATTTGGCCAAAGTAATGCATCCATCTTTGCATGCATTGTCGGTCCACAGTGATCTAGATGGCCTAGTGTCTCCAGTAGTGTCATACTAGTTAGAGTGGATCTATAGTGTATGACCGTGAGACATTAGGAAGGACACAACACCAGTTACTCAGATGGCTAACCAATTGGTTCCAATGTCTAACATTTCAGTGAAGGGTAGGGCCTCTTCCAGTTAGGAAGATGAGCGGGGGACCACAAGTCCATGGTTGGAGGAAAAGCACAAGGATGATGCTCTCCTTCCCAAGCATAAGACAAGCCAAGGCTTATGAAGACAAATGTCATTGGTTCCAGATACAGAGTTTACATTTTGACCAGTTGGTCTATTGTAATGTAAAGATTTGATTAAAATGCCTAGAATATATAATGTAATTGATTAGTGATGGTTATTCACTAAAGATTGTAATGATTTATTATATTGTAATCTTTGTTATATCTTGATTTGATTAACATGCTTAAATGATGGAAAAGAACATGTTTCTTTTGTTTCAAAATTTTGAATATCTCTATCAATTCTTAATTAATGACTTGATTAAGTTACATGTTTAAGTTAAATCTTATGATTATGGGAAGTGATGTTACATATGGTATCAGAGCTACCAAGTTCAACACATGGACCTAATGAGTTCACTATTTGATGATTAAAGAATCCAACATTAAGTGTAATAATGATTGGATGTTCTATGCCAAAATGGTAAAAATTAGAACTACACCTTGCAAGAAGGTAACGAAACATGGATGTTACCTACGCCATCAAAAGATTTTGAAGGCACGAGCCTTTCTGAAGGAGAAACTTGAACTGATTGGATGCTTGCTAGGTGCATGGTTATTTGATGAGGAAACTTTCATTGATGCAGTAAAATGCATCAAGCAGGAGTTACAGAAAGTCAAACAGATGGCTACCCTTAACTCTAGTGGAACATCAATGTCACCCTCTACTCCTATAGTACCAGCTAAGAAAAATGATCATAACGAATGTATTATAATTAAGGATGTGAAGGAATACCAGTGTGTATCCTCACCTCCTGAGACTGAAAAGAAAATCTGATAATGGGAAGTTGTCCCAATTGTAAATGATTTGTAGGAGCAAATGTAAATACAATTTTGTAATTTTGTGGATTATATGTAATCCAATGGGAAAATAATGCAATGGAAAAGTTTTGACAGTCTTTCCTTTCTTGTTAAAGATTACATGAATGTGAATAGATTTGTGAAATAATTGAATTAAATGGCATGGAAAACTAATCCGTGTTTAATCAGCAAACTTCAGGAAGAAGTAAATTGCAATAAGGGTTTGAGTTGGAACCAGAATGGAGGATAGCTGAGATGAAGGAGCACCTTCAGGGCAATCTGAGTCTAAATTAGACCAAATCTTGACTTTGTTGAAAGAAACTAAGGCGAGGGTAGAAACCCTCGAACATAAAGTGGGAGGCCAATCAAAAGATAGGTGAGATAATTATGATGGGGGTGATGGCGAGGAATGCCATAATGACACCACCCACAGTCATCACGGAGAAAATAACTCTGCGGTTAAAGAGGATGGGGATAAAAGGAGCCTTATGGCTATGGAACTATCTCATGACATGAAAAAGGTCATACCACCTAAATTTGATGGATTCGTAAGTGGAGATGCCGCAGGGATTATGGAGATGGAGAAGTATTTTGAAATTAGAAATTACAATGAGGTTACTAAAGCTGTCTAGGGAGCATTTCAGTTAGCAGGAGAAGCATCCACATGGTGGATGAACAAAAGGATGGAGTTAGGCTTGAGGTCTACAAGCCTTACTTGGGCAGATTTGTAGAACTATTTAGGCAAATATGGTTGCCTCAACTATTCTATGATTAGAAACTCAGACTTCTAAAACTTGAAACAAGTTGATATGACTGTAAATGAATATTGGGAGAAATTCACCTGATTACTAAAATATGTGCCATAGTATCAACATGATGAGAAGTTCTGGGTCCAGAAATTTATCATGGGATTGAACACCTAGATTGGGGGCGAGGTTAATGTTCATGGCCCTACAACCATGGAATAGGTCTATGAGAAGGCTGTGAGGCAAGAATAGAACCTGAAGGCTATATCAGCCTATAGAGAAAGGAACAAGAAGAGATACAATTGGTCTCTCTCAATCTTCTCAACCCTCAAAGAAGAAGGGAAAGAAACAAGATTATACTAAGAAGACTGATAAAGGGGCTAAAAATAAACAAAATGAATCCAAGGGAGATAAAAAGGGGAATAACCACTCCAAGAAGAATGGGAACAATTCTGGCAAGCCTCAGGAGAGGTGAGGACCAGTTGGAGGATGCTTCACTTGTGGCGGAGATCACTACACCAATCAATGTCCCAACAAATCACAAGGAGTGCAGTCAAGAGGAAATCATCTACCTTCCCAGCAAGTGGCATTCCAGCAACGTATCCATGCGACCTTGGATAACCGTCAAGATGAGTATCAATTAACTCCAAAAGAGGCAACATGTATTTTATTTGGAGTTCCAATTTCAGTTTTAATTGATATAGGTGCCACAGAATGTTTCATTTCTCCCAAAATTGTAAATAAGATTCCTAGAAAAGCAAGATTCATGGCAAATACTTGGTCTGTAGAGTATGCAAATCACACCAAGGCTTAGGTAGAGCAATGCTTGTTTGAAGCTCGGGTTGAACTTCCAAACTTTTCCACTAAAGTAAACCTATATGTAGCCCCACTTGGCTCGTATGATGTCATCCTCATAATGAATTGGCTATGGAGACATTGAGCCAAATTGGACTATTATGCTAAGATAATAGATTGTTAGGATGATCTAGGAAACCAAGTCCATATTCAAGGAAACCCTGGAGAAACTAAATTGAGGCAAATCTCCACCTTACAAATGAAAAGAGCACAGAGAAAAGGATGCCAACTTTTTGCTGTTAAGATGGATAAAATAGATGAAACAAAGGAAACCTACCTTCAAGATGATTTGACTTTTTATGAATCCCTAAAACTTAATGAAGTAGGAATGAAGGAGTCCATAGGTCAGGAAAGAGTAGATATGGACATGTATCCTCTCCTCAGAGAATTTGAGGATGTTTTTTCGAATGATCTTCCAGGGTTACCACCTAAGAGAGATTTTGATTTTTCCATTGAAATTATACCTGGGTCAAAACCTATTTCTAAATCCCCTTATAGGATGACCACAACTGAACTAATGGAGTTAAAGGCTCAACTGCAAGAGCTACCGGATAAATGGTTGATTAGACCCAGTGTGTCACCATGGGGAGCACCTATCATTTTTGTGAAGAAGAAAGATGACACCTTGTAGTTGTGTATAGATTACCGCATGTTAAACAAAGCAACCATCAAGAACAAGTACCCTCTACCCTGTATCGATGATATTTTTGATCATATGAGAGTTGCAACAGTATTTTCCAAGATCAATCTTTGATCGAGATATCACTAGTTAAGGGTAAAGGATGAAGACAACCTTTAGAACCAGATATGGACATTATAAATTCATTTTCCCACCTTTTGGGTTGACAAATGCCCCTGCAACATTTATGAATCTTATGAACAATGTGTTCAGAGACTACTTGGACAAGTTTGTCTTGGTATTTCTTGATGATATTTTAATCTACTCTAAGAATGAAGAGGAACATATGCAGCATTTGAGAATCGTTCTTCAGAGATTAAGAGAGCATAAACTATATGGTAAGCTCTCTAAGTGTACCTTCTTTCAGAAAGAAGTACATTATTTGAGTCATATAATTTCAGCTAAAGTAATAGCTGTAGACCCAGCTAAGATTAAGGCTATATCTGAATGGCCTGAACCGAAAAATGTTCACGAGGTCTGAAGTTTTATGGGCCTTGCTGGTTGTTATAGGAAGTTTGTGAAAAATTTCTCTAAAATTGCTTATCCTATAACTTCCTTGCAAAGGAAGGGCAAGAAGTTTGAATGGTCAAAAAAGTGCCAGGAGGCCTTTGACCTATTGAAGGGAAAATTGACTTCAGCTCCGATTTTAAAAGTGCCTAACCCAGATGGTCAATTTGTAGTCATTACTGATGCCTCAGGGGAAGGCTTAGGTGGTGTACTAGTCCAAGATGGACATGTTATTGCATATGAATCGTGCAAACTGAAAAACTATGAACAAAACTATGCCCCTCATGATTTAGAATTGGCAACAGTTATGCATGTACTTCAAATGTGGAGACATTATTTTCTTGGAAAACCTTTTGAGTTGAAAACAGATCACTAGGGACTTAAATATCTGTTCACTCAACCCCATCTTAATGCTCGTCAAAGAAGATGGTTGGAATTTATCTTGGATTATGATTTCAAGATTAAATATATCCAGGGAAAAGAAAATCGAGTTGCAGATGCTTTAAGTAGGAGAAGGCATATCTCCTCTATGATTTCCATACATTCTGATTTTAGAAATCAGGTGTTACAACAATCTAAGGGAGATGAGTTTTACGAGCAAGTAAAACAAGCCCTTGAGAAAGATTCACAGAATCCAAAATATGAAGGATTCAACCTTGAATCAAATGGGTTATTAATGTTTAAAGGAAGGATGTATGTACCTAACTCGATAGAGTTAAGGAATATGGTTTGGAAATAGGTTCATTCTGCACCATATTCTGGACATCCTGGAGTAATTAAATTACTCGCTGATGTAAAACCTCTATACTTTTGGAAAGGAATGAAGAGGGATGCTGCAAACTTTGTAGCTACTTGCATTGAATGCCAAAGGGTGAAGGCGGAACACCAACAACCAGCGAGATTATTATACCCTCATGAAATTCCTATGTGGAAATGGTAGATTATAAGCATGGACTTTGTGCAGGGACTTCCTATGTCAAGGAATAAGCACAATGTTATCTTGGTTGTGGTGGACAGACTCACCAAAGTGGCCCATTTTATCCTAGGAAACTTGACTGGTGGGGCTCCCATCATTGCTCAAAAATTCATTCAAGAGATTTCTAGACTTCACGGCATTCTTGAGAAGATTATCTCAGATAGGGATGCACAAATAACTTCCAAATTTTGGCAAACTTTGTTCTCTTCACTTGGAACACAACTGAATATAAGCTCTGCTTATCATCCTAAAATGGATGGTCAAACTGAAAGGGTGAATCGAGTATTGTAGGACTTATTAAGGATGTATTGCATGGATCAACAATACAAGTGGGATGTTTATCTTCCTCTAGTGGAATTTGCTTACAATAACTCTTATAATTCAACTATTAAGATGGCACCATTTGAGGCATTATATGGATAGAAGTGCAGAACCCCTATAAGCTGGGATAAGCTTGAAGATAGGGTTAGCCTTGGTCTAGATCAAATGCTATCTAAAATGGAAGAACAAGTCCATCTGATTAAAAAGAGACTAGCAGAAGCCAATGACAGATAAAAGAGTTATGCATATGCTAAATGTGTTGAAAGACATTTCATTGTGGGAGATAGAGTTCTCCTTAGGGTAAAAACCCTAGAAAAGTTCCATCAAATTTGGAAAAATATCCAAACTGGCACCAAGATATGTGGGGTCGTTTGAAGTTCTAGAAGAAGTCAACCCAATGGCATTTAGAATTGCTCTACCACCAGCACTTACCATGATGCATAATGTGTTTCATATTTCTTACTTGAAAAAGTTTAATTCTGCTGATAATCAGATTCCTATGCTTGATTGGAATATGTTACAGATGAAAGACCCAGGAGTGGTGGTGATCAAGCCCATCAAGGTGCTCGAAACGCGTAAGCTACACTTACATAACAATGAAATAACATAGTGCAACATCCAGTGGGACCAATATTCGATGGAAAATGCCACTTGGGAAAATTATGATGACTTCTATGCTAGATTTCCTCATCTTTTCTGAAACATTTGATTATATGTTTTGAAAACTTTTCATATTATGTTGGTTTGTTTTAAAGACAACTAATGATCGGGGACAATGATTCTTATGGGGGAAATATGTTACATCCCCAATTTACAAATTAAACTTAATCCATAACTTGGCATGATAATCAAGAGGATTAGTCCTAGTTAATTGATTTGATATTGTAGAAATATCTGATTTAACTTTTGATTATGAAGTAGAAACAAATGTTAAATAGTTTTAAATGATTTTCAATTATGAGATTTGATAATGATGCACTGATTGCAATCTTGTGGTCCTGAGTGTGACAGTAGAACCAAATGTCCTTCGAAGAAGGAAGGAGAGTATCATCCTGGAGGAAGGAGTTAGACATTGTGATAATATAAGTTGACTAGCCATCTGAGTAATTGACTCCTATGTCCTCAACCATTTGTAAGTTGACATGTGTCATGTCTCTTAACTTATGTTTCTATGTTCCTGGTTTATTCTTGGTCGATGAAGTTATCTTGTCAAGTCGTGATGACCAGATAATGTTTTGGGAACATCATCCCTAGCTGAGAGATAATAATATTTTGAGACAAATAGGTCTCTCTTAATTATTGTTCTTGGGGTCGTTATGTTATTTCTAGTCTTTCAACTAATGGGAATAGTCAATTTCGGGGGAGTATCACTCGACCTGACAATTGACGTAAATAATGTGAATTCTTTTTATGTACTCTAAACCTTGTGATAATCCTTATCAAGGATGAGACCTCTTAATTGATTGTTACCCATAATGATATTATTGTTATTATCTTATTTTGATAAGTATAGTCGGTGGAATATTCTTAAGTGGTTAGTCTATCATGAAGATGGATGGGAGATTCGATCTCAACTATCCCATCATGTACTTGGATCGGGCCACCTTTTTAGAGGCATTGCCAAGTGTAAGGTAGTTATTAGCCTTTATCGGTATGTAGGAATCAATTATCTTGTTGATGGGAACTAGTCTCTCCTTATCGAAGCAGAGAAAAAGAAGAAAGGAGACGACAGAGAAAGGAAAAATAGAGGTTGGCTTTCTAGGAAGTATCAGGTGGTATAATTGTTCGAGGGAGAATAGTGACAAAATGAAATAGGGAGCGGCGGAAAAAATCCTAGAATTGGGTCTGCATTTGGCCTTTCTCTCAACACAGGTAATTGAGATTCATGAAGTCTCTTGTTATTCAATGGAAATATGAGGCACACATACTACAAGGCGATACCATGCATGTTGATTATTTTCTTGAGTCGTGGTACTAGGCCAGTCGACCGAGTCATTCATGTGTTTCTTTTTAAATAAATCATATGCTCTGGTTTGGGGTGCCGTTTAGCCGAACCCGTTAAGGACAATCATTGAGTTGCATTTATACTCGAAGCCTCTTGGCTGAGTTTGTTAGTCATAATAACTGTTAAGACTATGCTCAAGGTGGGGAGCAGAGTTGAAACCATATTTAAACTTCTTGAACTTGCTTACGACTGAGAGCCGAGCTAAGAAACTAAATACATATTCTTGAATATACACTTAGTCAAGCCTTGTAAAGATTGACTCTTTCTTGATGAGCCTTGAGTCTTTCGACTCAACCGCTTTGTGATGCATAATATATTATGATAACTGGAGCTCAAAGCCATAGTGGCTGAGCATGTAATATTTTCATTTGTGTATAACCCACGTCGTATGATGACAAGGGTCGAGCCTTATGAGCGCTCAAAGGGAGTTAAATATGACTCCATGTGTTTTTGATAATATATATAGTCTTACGACTGTGTTGATGGCCACATATGCATCATTTCTTGTATATAGTCTTATGACTGTATTGATGGTCGCATAGGCATCATTTCCTTGTATACAGTCTTACAACTTTATTGATGGTCGTATAGGCGTCATTACTTAGTATACAGTCTTACAACTATATTGATAGCCATCTAGGCATCATTGCTTGGCATACAGTCTCTCGACTGTTATAATCATTGTGAAAACTTTTGATATCTTAAAACACAGTCCATCGACTGTAAGGATTTCCGGGAAGGCAAATATATATCGGTGTACATTTATCACCCAAACAAAACCCAGTCGGGCTTACTTGAGTAGCCGACAATGAATTATATGTAGTACTACTAATACTATTATGTATGTTAAATGAACCTTCAAATATGAAGGAATATGATCATAGTCTCTATATGAGACAATTGAGAATAAGTTTATAACAGATTATAAACTAAATCTATTTGAGACTGAATTATGACTTAATGAATAACGTTAAGAGTTATAAATTCTTTTACTTAATATAAGTATAGGGTTAGAGAATAACCCATGAGCTCAATTGTTAATAAAGAGCTATTGATGTATAAGGAACTAATGTTTTAGTTCTTACTAAGGCAACATATGCCTTAAGTATCATGAAATCAACTTCATCATATGTGATGAGTGTTATTGATATATAAACACAGGAGACAAGACGGTCATGAAGTTTGGAATTGAAATGAATTGAACGAAACAAGGTGACGTGGAGTCACTAGTTTTGCTTTTCTTAAATAACCTATTTGGTTATATTTAACTTGATGGGAGTCAAATGTTCAAAGTTTGGACTGTAAATCGAATGGATCCCACACTCATATTAGACCTATAGGACAAGGTCGATAAGAACTGACTGTAGGACATGACAACTTATAAGTCGAGTTAGGGTGGTGGGCATATGACAACGTTCATTGCGTAATGTCTTGTATGAAAACTTTGGCCAAAGTAATGCATTCGTCTCTTAATGCATTGTTGGTCCACAGTGATCTCCAGTAGTGTCATACTAGTTAGATTGGATCTATAGTGTATGACCGTGAGACATTAGGAAGGACACAATACCAGTTACTCAGATGGCTAACCAATTGGTTCTAATGTCTAACCTTTCTATGAAGGGTAGGGCCTCTTCCAGTTAGGAAGATGAGCGGGCGACCACAGGTCCGTGGTTGGAGGAAAAGCACCAGGATGATGCTCTCCTTCCCAAGCATGAGACAAGTCTAGGCTTATGAAGATAGATGTCATTGGTTCCAGATACAGTGTTTACATTTTGACTAGTTGGTCTATTATAATGTAAAGATTTGATTAAACTGCCTAGAGCATATAATGTAATTGATTAGTGATGGTTATTCACTAAAGATTGTAATGATTTATTAGATTGTAAGCTTTGTTATATCTTGATTTGATTAACATGCTTAAATGATGGTAAAGAACATGTTTCTTTTGTTTCAAAATTTGGAATATCTCTATCAATTCTTAATTAATGACTTGATTAAGTTACATGTTTAAGTTAAATCTTATGATTATGGGAAGTGATGTTACAATATGGGTCCCAACCATGGGATATGAAGTCACAGAGGAAGTTTTGATTGGATTGGCTGATTTGATGTTAAGCAAATCCAAAGACCCTAAGGAGGAACATTTGAAAAATTATCTCTCAAAGTGTTTATGGAACAAAAAGAACCAGAAATCAAGAAGAATGAAAGAAAAATGACAGATAAGTTTGTTAAAAGCCAAGGATTTATAGATGAACAAATAAGTGAAGCACGAGCCAAGGTAGAAGCATCAAAGGCTACAAGTACTCTAGTAGAACGAACATCAAGTGCTTTGGAGAAGAAAGAGGAGAAATCTGAGAAAGAAAATCATGCATCTAGGTCTAGGAGAAGAACAAGAGCCTCATCCTCAGCAATAGCTACCTCCAAGAGCTCTAGACCGGAGAAAGAAAAGATAGAGCTTGCAGAACAAGTGGCAAAGAAGAAGCTAGAAGAGAAGAAGAAAAGAAAGAAAGTAAAGGATATAGAGTATATGTAAGCCTTGGAGGAGAAGAAGAAGAAGAAGAGGAAACAAAAACAAACGAGGAAGTTAAAGAAAAAAGGGCAAAACAAGATGCAACCACAATTGAGAAGCCCTCCAGAAAGGCTAAGGATAAGAAGAAGAAGAAAGAAGAAAATAATGAGAACAGGGAAGAAGAAGCGACTATATCCTTGGAAGCCATAGTCAATGCATTTGCTCAGCATGGAACCCTGAAACCTATTGCTGATATGTATGATAAAAGATCAGATGCAGATAAGGTAATCATTGAAACAATAGTTGTAAGATATTTAAATACGTTTTGCAAAACATTGATTGAAGTTATAGACGAGTTACCAGATAGTTTGGCCAGCATAATGATAGCAAGAAAAAAAGGGGCCTTGGCCAAAGATGCTGAAATAAAGGAATATGTCTCTTATTAAAATTGTGCCCAAACATCACAAGAGAAGAGAAGGTTAAATCCACTAAGAAGCTCAGTGATGAATTTAGAACCATGAAGAAAGTCAATGCTCTGATGTCTGGTGACACTGAGAAACTGGTCAAGGAGACAGGAAATAACACTAAAAGTGTTACATGAGATACAAATTTCAACTATTGTTGGCACTGATGAAGAATAAAATATTGGTGTAGATAATGCAGTTTTGGAGATAAATGTGGAACAAAACATGGAACAAAGTATAGTTAATCCTCCAGTGGGCACAGGGAATGAAGAAGAAGTGAATGTAGAACAGAGTATAGATCAAGGTGGAACACCTCCTCTGGTAAACTTTGAGCAAGTTGAAGAGATGAAAGAGATTGAGGAAGAAAAGAAGTCTGAGGAAGAAAAGGTAACACCAAAAGAAAATTCCTTTGAAGAACAAAGTGAGCAGAGGAAAGAAGACATTGAACAAATAATTGTAAATCCTGCTCTGGTAGTAGAAGAAAACAAACAAGAGCATAGTTAAGAACCTCCTCAGGAGAGACAAGATGCTGAGGCATCTCAAGTTGAAGAGAACAGAGACATTGCTGACTCTTTGAGAGAGTTTTTGGAGAAGCAGAAGGAAGCTCAAAATTTGACTACACCTGAGCTATTGCAAGGACCTATCAACCTTGCTACAATGTCCCCTTTGCAGAAACTAAGACTTGGGACAATCTTTCAACTACTGTACAAGAAGAAATATTGAAGTCTCATATAGAGGATAGTGAGCTGATTGAAGATACATCATCAATTTTTGAAAAGTTGATGCCTAGAATAAGGAGAGATACATCCTTGGCCCCTACTACACAAATGAAAAAGCTAATGGAATCAATCAACTCTCACTTTGAGTCCCTTGAAAAGGATGTAGAAAATAAAGTAAGGATAGAGATTGATGACAAAAGGTTAGTTGATCTTACTGACAAATTTGCTCAAGATAAAATTTTGTTAGATAAAAGTGTAGAGTATGCACAGTTGGCCCTTAAAGAAGCTAGTGAACTGTATCAATTTTGTCTTACATGGATAGATATGACTAAGGACATAAAAGATAAAATAGATAGATGGGAAGCTCAAATAATGAAGATATCCAGAACTTATGCCCTGACAAAAGATGCTATTGACACTCAGAGGGCACAAGTTGAGACTATCCATTCTACTATACATAAGTTGTAGACCCAGAGGGAGGTCATAAAACATAGAATGAGCTAGCTCCATGAGGTAGCAAGTTTCAAGATTGCATCCCTAACCAAGCTAGTAGCAACAACAGATAAGACTAGAGAAATCACTGAGGCCCCTGCTATTGTGAAGAAAGCAGAAGAGTTGGTGTCCCAGATTAATGGGCACATACTAATTTTGAGCGATGCTAAGACCAGTTGGGATGAAGAAGTGGTGTAGCTGAAGAAGATCTACAAAGATGTTCTCCCTAAACAATAGTAAGATATTTTGATTTCACTTATATATTTGCGGAAAGTAGGAAAAACAATTTTGAAATTTTGGCAACTTGTACATATCATTGTATCATACACCTTTGCCATTAATGTCAAAGGGGGAGAAGAAATGGAGCATGTGAAAAACATTTGAAAACTAAGAAGAGAAGCATGAAGCTAGGTGGAGCAATGTGTAAAGAGAAAGGGGGAGTTGTAATAGTTTTTCACATCAAGTGTTGCCATCCATGCCAAAGGGGAAGATTATTGGCAACTTGGCAAACATCATTATAAGAGAGACACTGCTGGCATGATGATGAATGATTGAGCATGATGTTTGAAGGTTTTGTCATTGATGTCAACAAGAAAAGGAATTAGATTGTGACAAAGATTTTGGTTCGGTGAAGAAGACTTAGTCATTTTGGCTAAGTGTTGGCAGTACACAAGAAATAGTGATAAAGAGGCAATGTAATGGCTAGCATTGGTCTGTAGTTGAAGATCAAATCATGCGGTTCTAGTATGTTGGTTGCAATCCTTAAGTGATCTTATATCCAAAATTTTAGCTCTTGATAAGTACCGAAAGCATATCTTCAAATAGCCTAAGTCCGGTAGAGTAGAACACAGGCTATTCAGAGCAGAATACTTAGTTGATTTTGTCCGCATTCTTCTGGTGTTGTATATCTTGATATGTGGCCTTGAGGTGTTGTAAACACTTGTATGAAGTGTCTAAATCTAGAGTTGTAGGTTCTAAAGTCTACCGGAAAGATAGTTATAAGCTATTAAGTATCGCTACATGGCTTGAAAGAGTCTGACTGTGACAGGGCATGTGTTCTTGGGGTCTGCTTTTTGCCGCAAAAGAATATCCTGCTTTGCAGTTCTGAAGGTATGATCTGTGATGTTTGAGGAGTCTTTGATATGATTTTGAGCAAGTCTTGTGGTCCGCAGTAAAATATGTAGTCTGACAGATGAACTGAACCAGTGGGAGTTTGTGTTGGAGGTCGACATGATAAGTTTGAATTGAATGCGGTAAGTTCTATTGTTTAGAACTTAATCCTAAGTGGTGGAATAGTTGAGGCCGGCATATGTGAATGTAATTCAAGTGTTGTTTGGGTTTGCTATGAATTTTGTGAATGAATCTGGCCGACAAGTTGCATAAGGCATGACTAGGCGCTACACCTTATTAGGCCGACCTAATATGAAGACTTCATGTGTTGCGGATATATATATGGGATCAAATTTCGTGTTTGAGGGATGTGATGTGAATGTGAATACATATATGAGCACCATGAAAAGTAAGGTGTTCTTGTGGAGGTGATAAGAGCAGAAGAAGAGAGATCTTGTTCGCATGTAAAAGCAGAGCAGTGAAACAAAGTGGTCAGAGATGAAGAGTTTTGAGACAATATTTATGTGCCTAATTGGAATTGTAACCATGCATGTATAGATGCAATTTGAGCAATTCAACCTGGCAGTGAGCCATTCTTCCTTCTTCTTTCTTTCTCTAAGCAGTGAGTCTATTTTAACAGTGAGCCTTTCTTGCAGTGAGCATTTCTTTGGATAGTGAGCCTTCTTGTAATTTGGTATTGTTATTACATAATTATTGTGAGCTAACACTCACCATAGTTTTTCACTGTTTAGGGTTTTCCACGTAAAAATATTGGTGTTTATGTGTGATGGTTTATGGTTGCTTCTTCTATGCTTAATTTGCTTTGTTGTTATCAAATGTGGCAAATGGATTAATGATTTAATAAGTAAAAGGTTTAATAAAATACTAATTCACCCCCGCTCTTAGTATTCTTGGCATTCAACAAGTTCATGAGAGTTACACCCTTGTATGTGAAGAGTCAGCTCTAACACTGGAGGTTTATACTTTCCCTTTCAAGGAGGATAACGAACCAGAATAGGAAGTTGATGAGATCCATAACTTTCAACAATTTTAAAGAGGTCATAGTTATAACTTGTAGAACAATAATAATCGACTGTCAGGATCTTTGACAAGTTCCATTCCACTAAGCAACCTCAATACACCTCTGGATGTGTCATCGAGTAACAATCCTCCACTCCCGAAGGTAAGTCAATAGCATGCAGGTTCATTTTCCACTATAATCAGAGGTATGTTTGAATTCTCTGAATTGAATAAATTAGTTAATTATTTAGCAGAGGAGATCACGAAGATGAAAATAAGCTCGTCTTTGTCTAAATTTCTTAAAACCCCTATCATCAAGAAAGCCTTCCTCAAATCCTTAGAAGAACCCACACTGAAGGAAAGTGCTCCTAGTCATGTCCAAGGTAAAGAACCTCATAATAAAGACACCCCTCCTAGGCCAAAGGATAAAGGTCAAGTGCATGCCATTGATGCACAAATCGTAGTTTACAAAGGAAAAATAGATTCCTCTCCATTTCTCTTAACTCTAAGGATTTTTGGTAAAAACTTGCATAATTGTCTAGTGGACTCTAGAGCATCAACTAATGTCATGCCCTTGTCAATTTGCTGAATTTTAGGCCTCTCTCCTGCCAAGAACTTGAAGAAAGTTACTCAACTGGATAAGTCTGAGGTTAATGTTATAAGCGAGTTAACCCATATCCACATGTAATTAGCCTCTGATCCTAGAGTGCAACACTTCACTGATATCTAGGTAGTCGATATACTAGATACATACAACATGTTACTAAGAAGAGCCTGGTCAAAGACTCTTAATGGATACATGGCAAGAGATTTCTCCCACATGTGGTTATCGTGGAGAGGAATTCCTAATCAAATCCACATAGAATTTGAACCAATAGTGAAACATATGATTACAGAATACCATCAAAATAATGAAGTACTCTATACAGAAGTAGAACCAGGAGTGTATTGTATCACAACTCTAGATGTTTGAGTTGAAGAAATATTGATGTGCAACCAAGCACAAGACAATACAAGAAGTCAAATTACACCAGGTACAAACATTTGATTGAATCAGATTATGACTCATCAGATGAGGAGAGTAGTCATTTACTTGATTTCGAGTCATATGTCCAAAGAAGCACGTGAGTGCAAGTGATAGGAAATTCCCCAAAAAGAAGTACTAATGGACGAATTGTTGCAAGGTGTGACCCTTGGTCTCCTTGTTCAGAGCTATGCTGCGGTGGTTTGCGACAAGGGCTTAACCACCTCCCATGCTTGTTAAGTCAAGTGGTTGTATCAGGAATTAAAAGGTCAATCTTTTGGTGCAACGACAGCTAACAATTGGTATCAGAGCCGAGGTCATGGGTTCAAACCCCGCGCTTGTGCTGGGGGGATTGTTGCAAGGTGTGACCCTTGGTCTCCTTGTTCAGCGCTATGCTGCGGTGGTTTGCGACAAGGGCTTGACCACCTCTCATGCTTGTTAAGTCAAGTGGTTGTATCGGGCATTAAAAGGTCGATCTTTTGGTGCAATGGCAGCTAATACGATTGGTGTAGGCTACACGATGCTTCACATTCCAAAGTTACATGTGTGTTATGCTTAATTATGATTGACAAGAATGAATGCACATTCCCAGAAAAGAATCATGACATGAGCAAAAGGTGAAACGTGATAGAAATGTTGCAAATTGAAAGTTCTGATAAAGAAGGACCTAATGTCCAAAGTTAAGTTATTGTTGAATTAAATAGAGATCTAGACATACTTTGAGAAGAAATAGATATGCCAGAATTGGTCCAATTAGATGTCATCCAACAATCAGGTGATAAGACTCTGTCAGATGGACAAGACAATAAGTGCAATCAAACATCTGCATTAAATTAGATAATGAACTGGATAAGGGTTCATGTATAATCATTGCTCTTGATAGAACAAAAAGAGAGTGATTAAGTCAGTTAGAATCATATGTTGTTAATAAACACAATCCTCCAAAGCATGTCAAAAGAAAGAAAGATTTTGAAAAGGACACGAGAAATGATCATCCATGGATATTGAAATTCGATGGATCTAAGTCCAAATAGAGTTGGAGTCGGGGTTGATTTGGTAAGTTCGCAAGGTAAGCCATTCCTAGCGGCATATAGATTGCAATTTCACTGCATTAATAATGTTGCAGAGTATGAAGCTTTAATCCATGGATTGCTCCCACTAGTAGAATTTGGACAAATAAATGACTACGTGACTAAAAATTTTAGTCACGACAACTAAAAATGACTAAATTCTAATCATTTTTTGCAACGCAGTTATAAATGTCTAAATAATTAGTCACACAAATAAAAATTAGACAATATGATATTAAAGTGGGTAATTAAAAAAAATATGGGTGCCAAAAGTGAATAGGATGGGTGCGAAAAGTGAAAAAGGATGGGCGCCAAAAGTGAAAAGGAGTTTTTTCACCTTGTGAGATCCATGCATCACAAATGGCTAGGGTTTCCTGGTTTTGGCGTGAAAGGAGCTTCAATGTTGATATACGTTGCAAAAGTTCAAGAGAGATTCTTGGACTATGTTGCTGGTTGAGAAGGAGGCATGGATATTGGGAGCTTGATGGAAGTTATTAGTTTCAGAGGTCTAGGGATTTCAGGCATTCATCAATACTAATGAGTGGTTATCAGGCATCCATGGAAGTTGTTCACGGTTATCAGTGGGCATTTGGGATGGGTGAGGTCTATTGCTTTTGATCATACTAATGAGTGGTTCTATACTGGTTCAGCTGATCGAACAATAAAGATTTGGGAAACAACCACAAGAAAACTGAAGATTACATTAACTAGACATATTGAGCAGATAAAGAGGTTTGGCTGTAAGTTCTTGAAACCCTTACATATTCTCTACTGGAGATGATAATCAAGTCAAATGCTTGGATCTTGAGTATAACAAGGTTATCTGTTCTTATCATGGGCATAAGAGTGGTGTTTATTGTCTGGCACTTCACCCAACATTGGATATTCTCTATAGTGAGGGTTGTGATTCTGTGTGCAGAGTATGGGATATACGCACTACAGCCCAAATATATGCACTTAGTGGTCATCAAGATACTATGTGTTCAGTTTTCACACAAGGAATGGATCCACAAGTGGTGACTGGCTCCCATGATACTATGATCAAGTTATGGGACCTTGCTGCAGGGAAATCAATGTCCACTCTTACATATCACAAGAAATCTATTCGAGCACTCGCAGTGCACCCTTCTGAGCACAATTTTACATCAGTATCTTCTCATAATATCAACAAGTTCAAACTCCCCAAGGGAGAATTTTTGCACAATATGCTGTCACATCCAGAGACAACCATAAATGCAATGGATGTAAATGAGGATAATGTGCTTGGCTCTACAGGCGACAATGGGAGCTTATGGTTCTATTATTGGAAGAGTGGTCACAATTTTTAGCAGGCTAAAACAATTGTGCAGCCTGGATCACTGGATAGCAAAGCTGGAATATATGCACTCTCATATGACATGACTGGATCTAGGCTTGTTACCTGTGAAGCTGACAAAACTATCAAAATGTGGAAAAAAGATGATACAACCACTGCTGAATGTAGGTGCTTTTAGCATTCATCAATTATTTGTAGTTTGTTTTAATTTTGGTGTAGCTTAAGTTTTATAAATGGAAAGTATTCTCTGTATTTTGCTTCATTCTGAAGTTATATAGAGGTCTTGTCACCTGCAAGATGTGCCAAGAGCGAAGTCTAGGTTGTAGTTGAAGTGAAGCATAGTACTTGCACTTTTTCCACACAAAGCTGTATTATGTATGGTTTTATCATGCACGAAATAGGGCTTTTCATGCACATGAATGAATTTCAATTTTGCATCTTACTATTTTGTAACCTGATCTTGTAAAATTTTCCCTTCACATATATGAAAACTCACCCATAGTCCAAATTACAGATCGGAAGATTCTTGGACCACGTTGCTGAGGTCCAGGGATTTTAGGGCATGTTGCATGTGGAGTGTTGGATTTCACAGTATGACAGGTATGCCCTACTTTTCCCAAAGTTTAAATCTCTAATAAGAAATGCAAATAATATATTTGTTAAGAGTTCAAAACCTTTCATGTCATTTAGGGCAGTCCCCACATGCTACAAACACAATTGCACTGTCTTATGAACATTCCCATGTATTATATGCACAAAAATGCAAAGATAAATTGAAAGAATTGATAAATAACTACACATGTATATGTATCTGTTAAGGTGAACACACATATGTATGTGTGTATAGCTTTTAGGGTTTCAGGTAAGGTTAAGTTTCAACTATGGAACCAGTTGCTATGATAAATTAGTCATGAGACATGAAGACCTTTGCATCCTAGTTTTAAAAAGGTATATATAAGTTTATAACAGGCTTGATGGTTTGCGCTTTTCCCAATAAGTCTAGTAGTCAGCACTAAATGAATCCAGCTTGCACATAAGGCTAGGAAACATTAGTGGACAATAAATAGATATTTAGTTGATAATTATGTACATCCTTGAATCAAGCTAGTTCTGTAGGCCTACAATGAGTGTGCAACTGATGGTGGGGGTTACATAGGCCACTAACTGATGTTATCATCTTTAAAAATGCCTTTCATTTCATTTCAGGTACACCTAGAAAATATATCTCTTGGAATTGATTCTACCACTAAAAAAATTTCATATATCTAGTTAGTAAAAAATGTAACAAACCAAGAGCTATAGGAGATAGTCTTACTGTAAAGGAGTAACTAACTTGCTGATGTCAGAAAGAAAGAATCTGATCATGGGATGATTAAGAGATCCTGTTAACATCTCAACATAAACTTCGTACTGGATACATGCATCATAAAAAGAGCTTGTCATACTCATTCCTTAATATACTTGAAAGCATATATAAGAGAGGTATAAGACTCTACTCAGAAAAAATGATTCAGAATACGGTATCCTCATCCCATCAAACCCAAATCATGATAGGATCTCTCCTTCTAGGGTCTATTGTACAGCTTGAAGCCACAATGTCCTTCCTCAATCAACTATTTTGGCAACAACCTACTTTTCTTATTGAAAAGTGGAAGCGTACCCACTCCTTTGTAAAAAAAGATAAAAATGACCTTAACAAGCTAGTTCACGTGATAATTTTTTATAAGCAAAATATCTATCAATAAGGACAAAATTTGTTACAAGATTGCAGAAATAAATTCCTCTTCACTGTAATTTTGAGAATGTTAAACAAGCTCTTGAGATATAACTAGTGAAGAAGTTGTTTTAGGTAAGTGTCACATGGTACAATTTTTTTTTGTTTCACCTGAACCAATCACTGATTCTGCTTCTCAATTTCTTCATCCCTAGAAGCAGTTGATTTGAGTTACAATCCTGTTACCTTTTGAGTCGCCCTTATTTATTCATTCATTGGTAATATTTCCTGAACAAGAGCCGGTTTACCATGTTATATTTTTGGTCATGCCTTTGTTTTGTAAATCGACTCTTGGTCCTTCGATTTTTATCCGTTTGTTGTCTTTATAGACAAGGTTACTTAAGGTTTGAACCTTTGAACCCGAACCATTCTCAAAGTTCAAAGTTCAAATGGTTCAACATGTCTAAAGTGTCTCATAAAGCAAGCTGTCGTTTTGTATGTCTTATGCGTCTTTGAATTTTCGGGTTGAACTTGAACCTTCCACTCGTACTCTATAGCGGGGTTCAAGTTTCAATGGTTCAATGGTCTTAAGGTTCAACACTCACTGTCTTCTTATAAGTCGGGTCACGCAGTTACCTTGTGTAATTATTGAACTTGAACCTTCTGCTCGTACTCTGTAGCGGGGTTCATTGGTTCAAGGTTCGACAGTTCACTGTTTCATAGTTGAAAGCCTTTTACCAAAGCCGCGTAACTTTTTGTTGGTCTACATAACCCTTGCGTCTTTGAACTTTCGTATTGAACCATATCTTTACAAGTTCAACGGTTCATGAGTTAAGTTCCTGTTTCCGTAAGTCAATCCTTTGCTTATCTATATGGTCCAATTGGCATGTTTGAACCACCTCATTGAACCACCACATTGAACCATGTCCTAAAGGTTCAATGGTTCAATAGTTCAAAGATTTGGTGATTTTGGTCCCGTTTGTTCCAGTGGCTTTCTAAGTCAAATTTGGCGGGAAAGTTGGAGGAATTTATGTCAGAAACTCATTATGAAACCGAGAGCCCTAATTTAGCGGAGGCTACGGATAATCATTATACTTCATGATGGCGCGTGAATAATACTTGCTATTAATGAAGAGATCAGAGTTCACGTCTTTTCAAATATTTTTGGCACGTATCGTTCCAAGCGATAATTATTCAATCTGGTTAGTGCCATTATTAACCAAGGACAAGCCAAGTTTAGCAAGTAAACATACTGTGCAACGCGGAAGAGGATAGCGCCAGAAGTGTAAGGCTCTTGTTATTCAAGTTTTCACAGTGAATTCAGATATCTCGAAGGTGAGTTCTATTTCCCATATGCTATTCCTAGTTCTTATGCTGGAAAGAAGAATCCCTGGAATTTCTGTTGTTTTCAAAATTCCAAGTATTTTATTGTAATCCTCCGACTATGTCTTTGAAATCTACGTGTTTGGGAGATAAACATGGTCTTGGTCTTACTTATTCTCACTCGGAATTTAGAGATACTGCACTGGTTCAATATGATTTAGAAGAATTTAAAGAAGGAACTTGAAACCCTGCCCAAACCCCGACAATGAAGAAAGTTGTAGATAGCGGTCTAGTTGAAGCTGCAGCTTTTCCTCAGGCTATACTGTGCCCAGAATTGGTTCAAGAATGTATGAATAGGTACGACCCCCATGACAGATGTATCAGAAATGCAAGCGGTGATGTGTTATTGCATGTCAACCGACAAACCCTCATGTCTATGATGAAGATACCGCCTAAAGAGGCATATTCCAGTCTTGATATTACTTCCTCCTATGGGTATTTCTCAGAGAAGAAATTGACTTATAAAAGTGTAATAGCGAGGAACTGGCTGCTGAAATTTCAAAAGGGTGGTTCAAGGTTACCCAGGCCACTTACCAGAGATCATTTTATAAAAGAAGTAAGGGATATTGTGGTATTGTTACACAGACTGAAAGGCAGTCAGCATGCCTATTATTGGGAGGACTGGATGTACTTTTTCATACAAGTCATCCTTCAAGAGGAACAATATTTGGATTGGGCTGAAATAGTAGCTGATTGTCTACATTAGGGTTTAAGTAATTGTCTGGGTGACAGAGATTTCTATATGTCTTCATACTTGTTCTATTGTTTGGCATCTACGAGAGAGTGGTTTGACCTACCTCATGCACCCTTGGCTGAGAATAGTAAAGTCTATGAATATTATTCACAGTTGCAGAGAAGGAATTGCTATGAAAATTATAAAAGGGTTAATGATGTCTTCACTAGGAAAATGACCTATGAACTGGCAGGCAATCCGGGTAAGAGAATGTCCAGTGAAGCAATGCAACTGGTCAGTATCTATGGTAGCTTCTTCATTCAATTTTTTGAGTTCACTTATATCAGAGTTGGAGGATTCGAGGGTGAACCTGTAGAGTTACCGAGATATGTGCTTGACCGTTTCGTGCTGATGGAGGTATGTAGACAATTAGCACATGTTGATAAGAAATTTCCATCAAAAAAGGGTTGTGGTATTTCTTTTCTTGTCGAACTTGGGTATTATTCATGCCGATCAAAATCTGATGCCTTGAATTTAGAGGTGAACCTTAAGAGGTTCAATTTTCAGTTCTTCACTGCCAGGTCTCAATTTGACAGTAAAAGATTTGTTAGAGAGAACCTAGATCTTGGAACAGGGCATTCACACCTTCCTAAACTGGAGGATTACTGGAAAGACTGTCCAGATGAATTTGAGGTCAGAAGAAGGCTGTGGTGTAGGTTTTCTTTGGGGCAGATAATTACACTTAATTTAAACATGGATATTTCTGGTATTTCTGATGATGGGGAACAGTTGGTTGACCCACAATTTGAAAGAGTAGAACAATTACCTATTCCAGAAGTTGATTGGAGTAAAAAGGAGGAAGATAGAATTGAAATTAAAACCCTTCTAGTGATAAGGACAACCAAGAAATGGTTGAGAGAAAAGAGACAGGAAGGGCTGTAGGATAAAAATGCTCAACAATTCTCGTCAATGGTTGAATCATCACTTCCCATAGACTCCTCTAATCAACCTATTGCTATATGTGGTGCAGGTGCTTCCAAGCCATCAACTGAGAGAAGCCCTGCCACTAAGAGATCCAGAAGTGTCCTCACAGATATTCTGCCATCTCGTGCTACCAGATTGAGGACTAAAGGGAAAAGAAAGAAACAGGTTTTTGAAACGATAATTGTTGATTTAAATTCAGAGGAAGATCCAGAAGAACCTATGGGTGACAAGGAGCCAAGTCCACAGAGAACAGAGGAGGTTGACACCAGGTCACAGACAGGGACCGTTCTGGAGAACCCTGAGATATTAATGATTTCAAATGTATCCTCTGATGCAGTGAACCTTGAGAAGACAATCTCAGCCCCTGCACCAAAGTGGCTAGAGAGTTCCATCTCTGACAAGAAAAAAGTGATTCCTTTTGTTGTCCCTTTGGAGGACATGGTAAGTAAATGTTTGGGGAAAACCCCCAAGTCCAAGAAACTCAAGACTACATCTAGAATAAACATTGACCGAAACACTCGTAATTGGAGTGCTGAAATTGCTAAACTAGTGACTGAGGAAGAAGTGTAGGATCCAACAGTGCATGATTTCACTGTGGAGAGAGTGGATCTCGGTGTTGCTTCTAGAGCTGCGGATGTCCACCACCTTGAAGCTTCTACTAAAAGGATGGTCAGTCGAACATGGAAAGATGAAAGGGAAAAGAGGGAGTTGAAACAAACTCTGCGCTCAATGGCAGAGTACATTGAGGCTATTAACAGCCCTAACCCACAGCCGATCTCATAGCTCCCCTTGTCTTTTGATCCGAAATCACCTATCAACCAAAAGATGCTAGATCAGGTTCATAGAAGCAAAATGGTGACAAAAACATTTGACAGTTGGTTGGATAACATTAAGCAGAAAGGAATCGAATACATCCGTGAACTCAAGGGCATATATGATCTAACTGCTGCCACCATTGAAGATCTTAAAGCACAGGCTGCTGTTTGGGCTAAAGATGAGGGCAAGTGGGTGAGTGTAATAAACCAAATAGATGAAGTTTAGAAATATGGACTGGAGAAGTTTTTAACAGAAAAGAACTTGGTTGGTTTGGACGAGGATTTGTTATATGTGAACAAGAAGACCATTGAATGGAGGAATTCCATATCCTGACAAGGACATTTTGAACTTGCAAAGTTGATTAAAGAAATAATAGAATTCACTCAATCGCTGCAACGTGACTTGCAATGTATTGATGTTCAGTACATAAAGGATGATGGAAAACCAGTGGAAGATGTTGACGCAGTGGTACAGTCATTCAAAGATAAAATCAGCTTTGTCAGAGAAAATGACAATATTTTGATTGAGGATTTTTCCTGGATTTCTAAAGTCGAGTCATTACTCTATCTCTGTATAGACGGGCTCCCAGAACACAAAGAAAAATTTGGGAAAATGCGAAGGGAAAAGGAAGTTTGGAGATCAAGAATGAAGCATATAAGCATTCCTAATTCCTGAAGATTCATGAGTTCGTTGCTGCTTTTCAGGAATGGAAGACCCAACGTGCTTCCCAGGCCACCGACAACAAATCCGGAGATACAAACCCGTCGTCCCAGTCATGACTTCATTGGCCTGTTTTCTTTATTTCAGTTCCTCTGTTATGTTATTTTCAACAAATCTTGATTTTTTAAAAATCAGTTGTTTAAAACTAAATCCCGTACGGGTCAGAGTTATGTTAACTCTGGGTTTTATTTACTCAAGGACATGATTAAGACATTCGTATATATAGGTTTTTAAAAATCTTTCAAGGGATATAGAGATAGAAGTTTAGGAAAGAAAGAAGAGGAAATTTTAGCAGAACTGTTCATAGTTTTACATTATGTGATGATTGTCTGAGTAATTTTCATCTGTGAATAAGAAGAAGAAACAATTACTGCTTATTTGGATCTGTGTGTCTGAATGTGTGGAATTAGATTTTCTGTGTGAAATCTCCTTTCATCTGGTAATTGCTCTTTATTTGGACAACTCGTCATATGTGTTTTATTATTTATTGGTTCAGCAAGTTCGTGTGAATGTATTCATATATTTGAAGGTACCAAAAATAGAATCTATGCATTCTATTGCTCATCGTTACTGTGTAAATTTATCGCGTTCATAACATGGTTATGTATGAATGTTAGTCTGCCTTAAGCATTTTCTGGTTTAAAAGTGCATGTGGATAGTTGAATAGGTTAAATTCATTGAAAATCTTAAAGGGAGCTGTACCTAAATTCAGAGGGGAACTAATTTAAAAGGTTCACCCATTTGTTGCTTAACTCATTTGTTCTTCAAAAGAGGGGTATAGAGTCAGAATAAATTATTTTCAGAATAAGGACAAATCTGTTAACCAACAAATCCAAAAAGTTTAATGTCTACCTTTCTTCATTCGCTTCCTAAACTATATGGAATTTATTGTCCTATGCTCTACATAAATATGTTTGATGAATTTATATTTACATTCAATATTGTTCTATATTACTGCAATCTATACTATTGCATATAAATTTTTCCTCCTTAATGTAAGCTTAGGTAACTTGGTGTCACCATTCCCTTTTGAACATGATTAACAAGTTTGGTTCTGCACTAGTATCAAAGGGTGGCTACTTCTGGTAAGAATGCCACCAAACTTACCATTTGAGGTTCTTGATTTACTTCCTGTACTATTGAATTCACTATAAAAAGATCATCAACAGGTTCCTATGATAGGATTATATGAGGGGCCTAGTCTTATCACCCATTCCTGAACCAGTTGACCAATTTGCTTCACCCTTCTTATCAACTGGTGAAGCAACTTCCCCTAGTGACAATGCCACCACCAAATCTAACGCCTCAAATTTGGTATCCAAAATTGGAAGTATGGACGTTGTCATAAAAACTCCTTTATGACTAGACTCTCCACATGGAATTGAAGCTCCACTGCTAGAAGGCATTGCATGACTTGCATCATGATTGTCCCAAATAATCATCAAGTCTTCTTCTTTGCCACTATCATTGACATCATCATCTAGACAAATGGTATTTTTTGATAGCATTACCACATCCCTGAGAATTGATTCTTGCTCATCTGATACTAAGTATAACAGATCTTTCTTTGGGGACTGAACAAAATTACATGTTTGTGAAAATCTTCTACTACGCCTGCAAACTGTTTTCCCATCTGAAGTGGCAGGCGTACAATTTGATTTAGCTAGTTTATGCTTATTGCTTCTAGTGGTAGCCTTCTCTTTCTTCCATTGCATTTGTTTTATTCTTTGTTGTCCATGTTTTTCTTGTTCATGCTCAATTTTTCTACTGACAAATCGCTGGCAAGATCTTCCCTTGAGACTTCCATCTTCTTATCAGAGTTGTCTGTACGGAAGGCAAGGTTATCATTCGGTTGTCTTCCATTCATTCTCTTGTAAGGAGTACACTCTTTGACAACCCTAAATATATGGACTCTAATCTTAACTTTATTTTTGTTATTGTCTGTCCGCTCAAAGATGCAAGCATCTCCTTCCTCCAGATTATTACCTCATGAAAAATGTCCCCAACCTCCACTCAGGGCAGCTCTCTCCAGATGTCCTAGGTATTGTACATGCCATTCCTTACTATTAGGATCCACAAGAGTTAGTTGGGTTCTCTCTTTGTGTAATTGTAGACTATCAGCACATGATTTTGAAATTCTCTACACATCCAAAACATCTCACAAACTGAATTACATTAATCCATTAAATTCCATTTAAACCCTCCTTGTTAGAGCAAAGTAGAAGCTGCATTATATTAGCCCAATGAAAAAACAAGAGGTATTCATTGGAAAAAGCAATGTGTGAATATTACAAGAGATGAAAGATAAACTAAGAGATAGAGAAAGGGAGAACTTACAAGCCAAAATCCGCTGTAGACATAAGACTATGTCATAATTATTAAACAGAAGGGTCTATTTGATGTGAAAGAAATAGCAGCTTCAAGCACCTAGTTCCTTTCTGCTTCGGTAACAGGACGCCTACAAGAAATATAACAAGGTTTTCGATAATTCCTTTTTTCAGTCTGTATCTGGTGTGTCTTGGGAGGATGACCTGCATTCAGATTTCAAATTAAAATTTTTAGGGCACAGTTTTACTAAAATTTCTATGGAAATATCTGCAATAAAAGCTCACTAAAACTTGGGGGACTTAAACACTCTATTCAAGTGCCTGCATAATAAGCTTTTACTTACCATGACATTTTATCCCTTGCATTACAGAGATTGCTTGTGCTCGATCATTCTTTTCCTTGTCAGAAACCATAACAATCGACAACTGATTGTTCATGGGTTGATCAGAAATCTCAACAGCAGAACTAGCATTAGTAGTAGCAGGACATTCACAATGATGGTAGGTGTTCTAAGGATTTTAAAAAGTGCTATTTTTCTCACACCCACTCCTTCCAAATATCCTAACTTTGAAATATGACTTGTAGATATATTTGAACACCAAAAAATCTCCAAACTCTATTTTGTGATGATGCACAAATTTCTCCCAATCTTGTACAAATTCCATTGAAACATTGAAACTCATGTGGATTTTTCCTTTCCCGCATTACTACACTTTACTTGCTTGGTCTCTGTGGGAGCGCGGGGAATGTCCCCACAGTACCACATGATCTTCAGGATTTCTCTACGGGAGTGCAGAGAATGTCACCGCATTACCGCATGATCTTCAAGATTTCTCTGCGGGGATGCGGGAGTCACCCGCCTTCCTGCACATTTCTTAGGGTATGCCCACGGTAAAGCGGTGAACATTGCATCCTGTCTTCCTAAACTTTGGCCATTGCAAGCCTCTATCGAATTCCACTCGATGCACATTGAAACTTTGCCATTTTCGTTATATCGAAGGGACTCATAAATTACAGATCAATACATACGAAAAGAATGCACTTCATATAAAGGTAGTGATGGTACAAGAATAAGACCATTCATGAGCTATACTTGTATATAGATAATGATTGCACACCTCTATATAGGTATGGTCTGCCTCCAAGAAGACAAGGATTTAGTAGATTTCAATTGAATCTGAATGCATCAAACAAAACTTCAATTCATAGAATTTAAATTGAAGTTCATTGAATGCTCTGGGTAGTCATATTTATTTTCATGGCTTCATCTTTTGTTTCAATGCATCGATACTTATATGACAGAAGCAATATACAGAAATTAATTTTATCTTCAAAGCATAGGCATTACGATCTACTTTTACCATTCCATATATAAGGTTTTCTCTCCTTTTGTAGTTGCTCTGCTTGACATAGATTGATGTTAAATTGTGCCCTCTAATGCTTTCTAATTTGTAATTTCCCTAGATGATCATTATATTGAAATTAAATAATATCTATGCTTACATTATCTTGCAGTATGGCCTTTAGCTGCTATTGGCATTGAACCAAAATTTAGTATTCCTAAATTTGCCAAACTGAATGAAGTTATGATTGCAAATGGATTCGTTGGAAGTGTCCTATCTGATTACTTTTGGTATGCAGCTTATAAAGTAATGCTTATTTGGATACATTAAGTTTGGCCTTTGATTCTAGAACTATGTTGGAATCATATTTTCACTAATAATTGTAGGGCATTATCTGTGTATGGACAACACCTCTTGTTGCAACTCTTGGCATGTCCCTCACCATTCCTCTTGCAATGACAGCTGACATGGTGATTCATAGGCACCACTATTCGGCAATCTACATGCTTGGTTCAACTCAGGTATATCACCATATCATTTTTTCTTAATGGCTCTTATGAGTATACACTTTGTGCTTGAACATGCATTTCCCTGATAAGTTCTAATCTTGTTTGAAATTTGCTTGGCATCATTTATAGGTATCTGCAGGATTTGTGATTGCAAATCTATTAGATAAATATTCACGACAAATGGGTCTGTGATATTATAATGCATTGAGGATTATTTGTATTCTTATTCAAGAAACAAAATATTCTTTCCGTTAGTTTGTAAAGTATCAAATTGGGCAAATTGTAACTGAGACAACACATGAACCAGGGTTGACATTTTTGTTGTCCAAGTCTGACGACATTCTTGGGCTTGGTTTCTAGGAAATTTTTGTTGATAATGTTGTTCCAGTCTGGATAGTGTTGATATCCTTCATTTTATAATGTCAACTTCATACTATGATCTGAGTGTATCACCTTTCTTAAACTTTGAACAAGGTTCTGAAATCAAGGGTTCAATATGCATATTTTAGGCCTATGTTGAACACTCTGTTTAAAGCATTTGTTGACAAGGCTACAATTTTTTAATTGACTTATCTTTCTGCTGTGTTTGGACTTACTTTTGTAAACTTGCAATATACAATGCACTTTTATTCTTTCTGAATTGAGACTAATAGTAATTTTGTTGGTTGTATTGAGGCACAACTTCATTCATGGCAAAAAAGGCAGCACCCTATTGCTCATATCAGATGGCATGTTGCATATAAAGGAGGAAAGATTCTAGGGTTATTATTGACTGCATTGAAGGAGAGAGCTTCATAAATGGGACATAATCAACACTCTCCTTGGATTCTACACGTTACAACTTGTTCTAGGAAGATTGCCCAGGTTGTAGAAGTTTTAAGAGATGAAAGGGGCATGTGCTCGCATTGAAGGGCTCCAAGCATGCGTTTTCATCATTGCAGAAGTTTTTTGGAGAAGTTTCTTTCTTGTCATTTCTGTGCATTGTAACTCGGATTTTCAGTCTTGTGATTGAAAATAAAAATTGTAACACTCTATTTCTAAGCATTTTTCAAGAAAGATAGATATTTCAGACTTGTGCAAGTTGTAAGAACACCTTTCTTTTAATAAAGTTTGGCGATTTTGCCTTCTCAATGGTTGTCTTTATATTGTGTGCAATTGATGATTGATATGTATTTCTGTGTTTTATGTTTAAATCCTCAAATATTAGTCAATTAAAATGACTAAATATACTACTAATTGACATCAATTAATAATTAAATTGACTAAATCTACTACCAATTGACAGAAATCAATGAACAGTGAATAAATATGACTAAATATATGACCAGTGTTAAATCAGTTAATAAAAATGACTAAATCTACTACCAAATTGATCAAAATGATGATTAAAATTAATGACTAAATACACTACCAATGGACAAATCAGTGAATAAAAATGATTAAATAAGTGACTAGTTAACAACAATCAATGACTAAATTAACTAAATATATCAGTGAATAAAAAATGACTAAATAAGTGACCAGATTACAACAATCAATGACTAAATATACTACCAAATCGATTAATCAAAACAACCAATAAATGACTAAAAATGGTTTAGTCATCAATTTGGTCGCGTTATAAATGATTGGCAATAAACTACTAATGGTCACGTGACCATGTTTGGTCATTTATAAGTAGTTTTTAGTAGTTTTTCAGTCATATATTGTTGTTTCTGTACTAGTGTCCTGGCATTAAAGAAGAAGGTAAAGATACTTCACGTGTTTGGAGCTTTAGAGCTAATAATTAAACAAGTTCGGAAGCAGTACACATGCAATTACAAAAGATTGTCAAGTTACATACATCAGGTATGGGACCTGATCGAAGGTTTTAACGCCTTCAATATCACTCACGTACAGAGGAAATTTAATCATCGAGTAGACAAATTAGCTACAATTGCTAGCACATTGGAGCCACCAACCCTATCAGGATTGAAAAGGTTCTCCATAGAATTAGTTTCCATTCCATCCATCCTAGATAATGTCACTAACTTTCAAGTTTTTGACAATGACAGGCATATCCTTGATTTTATCACTAATCAAGATGTTTTTGAAGATCAAGTGATTGACGAACAAAACTAGGAGGATTCTGAGTTGGATGAAGAGTTCATTATTGATCTGCAAGACAACAAAATTCCCAAATAGATGATTGAGCTAGAAAGATTGTTTGATCTGGACAAAATGAGAAAGAAAAAAGACATCCCCAAGATAGATGGAGGTGCTTACGAGCCCACCAATCCAAGCAAAGGACCAGAACCTAGGAAGGTGCTGATAGGAAAGGTATGTACCTCAAAAGAATGAGGAGGTATCACTCAATACTTAAAGGAAATTACTTGCATGTGATACCATGGTCATACAACGAACTAAAGACATACGACACATCAATCATCACGCATACCATCTCGTTGAAACCAGATGTAAAGCCGTTCAAGCAGAAACATAGGTTAGTTAATGTGTTGCTGGAACCTTTCATTTTTGAAGAAGTCAAGAAGTTATTGGTTGCACGCATAATCTTCCTTGTCAAACATTCAACATGGGTCGCGAACTTAGTACCTATAAAGAAGAAAAATAAAGATATATGACTATGCGTGGATTTTCAAAATTTGAATAAGGTGTCCGATAAGGACAATTATCCTCTGCCTTCATTGGATGAAGTGCTACAAATGGTAAATGGAGCTCAAATGATGTCATTTCTAGACAGATTTTCTGGATATAACCAAGTGATGGTGGACAAAATAGACATATTAAAAACGGAGTTCACCACCAAATGGGATTTACACCTACAATAGGATGCTATTCAGATTAATTAAAGCTGACGCAACATTTCAATGTCCCATGGACATCACTTTCAGAGGACTGGTCGGCAAGTGTATCATCATCTATATGGATGATCTGACAATTTTCTCTAATAACAGAGAAGGTCATGTGGATTTGAGGAAAGTATTGCAGAGATGCGAACAATAAATAATTTCTCTCAATCCCAAAAAGTATATCTTTAAAGTCACAATTGGAAAGTTATTAGGACATGTCATATCTGAAAATGGTATATCCATTGATCATGACCGAGTTAGCACCATCATGAAACTCCAATTGTGAGGAAGTAAGAAAGAATTAAAGTCATACTTTGGCAAGATCAACTTTGTCAGAAAGTTTATAACTGGTTTTGCTGAAATCGTAAGACCACTAAATGCAATGCTGAAGATAGATGCATAAATAGAGTGGACACTTGAAGCTGGGGCTACATTCGAAGATATCAAGAAAGCCATTGCTAATGCCCCTATCTTGAATAGTCCAGATTATACTAGATCATCTCACATCTACTCATTTGCATCCGATCATACCTATGATGTAGTGTTAACACAAAGAAATGACACAAAGGAGGAAAAGCCTATTGCATTCATGAGCAACCCATTTAAAGATGTGGAGTTAAAGTACCTAGACGTTGAGAGACAAGCTCTAGCATTGGTCAGAGTAGTCAAGAAGTTTAGACACTACATACTAAGAAGTCATGTGATCGCGGTAGTGCCTGACTCAACAATCAAAATGTCGCTGATGCAGAATGAACCAGGACAACGTCGAGATAAGTGGATAACTATCATACAAGAGTATGATCTAGATATCACTCCAATGAAATTGGTGCAAGGACAAGATTTGATGTAGATGATCGTAGAGATAGAGCCTAGCCTAATAAGTCAACAATATGTAGTTAATACATTTGAACAAGCTAAGTGGTATGCATATATCACCCATTATTTGATTACAAGAAGATGTCCATAAAATCTGAAGGCATCACAAAGAAGAGCCTTGATATTCAAAGCTCAAGGATACATGATAAAAGGGGAGTCATTTTCAAGAAAAAAATATGAAGGGATATATTTGACGTGCGTAAACTGAGGAGAAGCAGATAAAGTTCTGCAAGAATTACATGATGAATTCAGAACAACCCATGGGTCAGATCTGGCCTCTACACACTGAATCTTAAGAGCGGGATATTACTAGCCAACCATATTCAAAGATACAAGACAACATATAAAATACTGTCATACATGTCAAGTTGCGGCAAACAAAGAGCGATATGTAGCACAATCATTGCAACAAGTAATGGAAGTGCATCCCTTCATACAATGGCAGTTGGACTTTATCGAGATGATCAATCCTCCATCATGAGCTAGACACAGGTATGTTCTAACCATTACTAATTATTGTACTATATGGACTAAAGCAATGTGCAGCAAGTTGTGCACTACTGATGTCGTAATCAAGTTCCTAGAAGAGAACATCGTCACTAGATTTGGTGTTCCATATGCTCTGGTATGTAACAATGGCCCTGCTTTTGTGTCCTTAAAGTTTTCTAATTGGGCATTTGAATATGGTATCACCTTAAAATTTTCATCTAACTATTATCCCCAAGGTAACGGTTTAGCTGAATCCACCAATAAGAATCTGTTGGATATTATTAGGAATATGGTAGAGAAAAATCCTAAGGAATGGAACACTATACTGAAATATGCCTTATGGGTAGACATGACAAGAGTGAAATCAACTCTAGGAAATTCACCTTATCAGTTAGTCTATGGAGTTGATCCTATCTTGCCCATAAACTTAAAAATCCCTACTTGGCAATTCACCCAAGAATATCTAGGTTTAGAAAACAAGATGGAAGTTAGGTTACTATAGCTTCTATACCTAGATGAAAAGAGAAATAGAGCTATAGACCAAATTTCTCTAAACATTAGGCTATGGTCAAACATTGGTTTGAAAAAAGAGCCAAGATCAGAACATTCAGAATATCAGACCTCCTCTTGTCATGGGATAAAGCTCATGAAAAGAAGGGAGACCATGGGAAATTTGATAAACTTTGGACAAGTCCTTTCTAGATTACAGAAATTTTGGGTGACAGTTGTGCATGAGGAAAATTGATTAAATCAAAAGTAAAAAAATTAAAAACCAATAACATAAAGAGAACTGATCTAAATAAAAGCCATGACTAATAAATCAATAAAACATGAAAAGCTTTTACCAAGATTTGTATTGTTCCCTTTGGATAAATGTGGATTGCTCAATTACCGTGGCGAAACCATGGTTGTAACAAGCAAGTAGTGTGCTCAAAGATCAATGTCAAAAGATCGTAAAGTTGCTCAATTGATGCGATGTATGCTCAAAGCGCTGTTAAGTATGCCTGAGAATAAGTGATCGAAGAGGATTTGTGAAGGAGATGAGGGGGGGTTTATATAGGTTTCAATAGAGATCGATCAACGGTCCAGATAATTTAGAAGAATCAACGGAGGAGATAAGTTGAGGAACGTGCAACGAATAAGAAGAAGACAAGTGTCACACAAAAGCTGTTTTATTTGAGCTAAACACTTTCTTTTCTAAAGATAAGACATGCTTTTCATAAATTAGAAAGCTTTTTTCTAATTTAAGAAAAATTGATAAAAACAAGGTTGAGTGAAGAGATAACTCAACTTAAGATTTGCTTTTGCATGATTTGAGAGAAATTAAATTTAATTTTGTGTGCATGGAGAAGAAGACTTATTTTTAGAAGATCTGAAAGATATTTGTAGATAAGAAAGCAAATTAAATAAATAGATTTATTTAATTGTTTGTGCATGATTTGGAAGAATAAATAAAATATTTGATTTATTTTATTTTTGGAGATTGAGAGAATTTAAATAAATTTGATTTGATTTATTTAAATTTGGAAGAATGAATTTGATTTAATTAAATAATTGGGGAATGATTTAATTATAGATAAGAGGGAATTTGTGATGAATTAATTAAATAATGAGATTTATTTAATTAATGGAGACTTGAGATTTGGAAAGAAGATAATGATTTAATTAAATAATATAAATTATTTAATGGAGACTTGAAATTTGAAAGAGGATAATGATTTAATTAAATTACTTAATGGAGACTTGAAATTTGAAAAAGGATAATGATTTAATTAAATAATATAAATTATTTAATTAATGGAAGAATAAGGTTGATTTTGCTGAAATTAATTAAATAAAGGGGATTTATTTAATTAATGTTGAATTTTGAAGTTTTGGAAGAATTTGATGAAATTAATTAAATAATTAGATTATTTAATTAATGTTGAAATGCAGGTGATGCTATAGATTAGACGAAATGCAAGTGATTCGAAGACATGGTCATTTTAGGGTGTCTACATTTTGCCCCTCTTTGATGCATCAGTTTATAGCGTTGCTTCAAAGAAATCGATAGTTGAAGACATGATACAATTTTTGATGCCCTAGTGTAGGTAGCTACCCCAGCGTAGCTGGCGTAGGGTGCCCCCTCGAGAGGAAAGATAGGGAAGCGACAAAAGAACTATGTTGACGCTCGACTAGAAGATTTGTTGGAGATAGGTGAGGTTGAATCGAAGAAAGTGGAGATAGAAAAGAACATAAGAGAAAGACGGGTGATTGATCTTTGCTGGAAAACTATATAAGGCCATGGATGAATGGATGGGTAGATGGATGAGCTTGTTGCAATGGTTTCACAGTTGTATATAAAGAGCAATCGTTATTTTTGATATAGCACGTGGATAGTTCGCCACCAAGGTATAAAAGACCAAGGTGCAGTAATATCCGAGTGCGTGGACGTTGACTCTACAAGCAAGCGGTTTAAACTTAGATCCCTTAGACATAATATAACCTTGTTGTACATGTGAATGAGCCAAAGTCTTGAACATAAAATAAACTTCGATACATGTAAATGCAAGAAGAATATTAATATGTAAGATGGTAGGTCGTAACACACACAAGATAGATAGAATGCTAAGGAAGATGCTAAAGATCATTCCTCAAACACGACACACAAAAGCAATGACTATGCCCCCAATCCGTACTGCATCGCAACATACCCAGATTATAGATAAATCAAAGTAGCCTTGAATATGTAATGGATAAAGGAACAAAAGATAAACCATAACACAAATTGATTGACTTACAAAGTAAACATACAACCAACATATTCTCTTGCCAAAGAGGTTGCTCAGGATAGATTGGATAGGAAAGATAACAGCCTTATTGTAGGAACTCTGTGTCCGTTAAAGGGTGCTATCTACCTAAAAAGACAATGTCTCGCTGTAGGAAATGCCACATGTTGCAGGAGACGCGTGTGTTGGTGTCGACAATGGAACACTTCACAGAAGACAAGCTTGTTGATCTAGGGCTTTGGTTAAGCGGGACTTAGCTGATGTTGGCAATCGGTATGCAGAACAGTAGATGACTCTGGAAGTAAGTTGCTTTGCTACAGGTTTGCTAAGGACTTTTGCTTTGAAAGGATGCGCTAGCTTGTTGCTTGAGTTAGTCAAGTCGAAGCGAATGGATTTTGGTAAATGGAAGACTTAGAAAGATGGAGTGCAACTGGATTGAGATGGGTGGAGAATGATGAATCTTATGTGCCTGAGTACTGGATACATCCTTCGTATTCCAGACTGCCTACATACCCTTTATCCACGAGATTAAGGCACATTACGATGAAAGATGAAAGTGATAATGTGTAGTTCTGGGTGAAGTGATGAGATGGATTAAGGTGTTTGAGCTTGGGTTGGAGAAATGATGAGATCTTATGTACCTGAGTACTGGAAACTTCCTTCGTATTCTAGACTGCCTACATACCCATATCCATGGGATCAAGGTACCTTAAGATTGAGAAGAGATAATATGTAGTTCTGGTTGATGTGATGATGGGGGAAAAGTGTTGAGAAGATAACAACCTTATCGTAGGAGCAATGTGTCCGTTAAAGGATGGTATCAGCGGAAAGGAGAAAAGATTGAAGAGCGCGCTGCGAACCACGAACAAGGAACCAATCCTAGACCTAAGTTAAGGAAAGAGTTGCCCCCATTCCGGTAGAGGAATTTGTATAGGTGACAGATACAGAAAGCATGACCTAGGACAAGACAGTGTTAACTGTAGACACAGATCACGACGTGGGGTGACGATGATGGACATTGACAAATTTCTAAGCTATACTAGATGGGGAGATGGAAATGCAAACAAGGTCAATGGTTTTATTATGGATGGATGGATGAAATGTGTTGTAATAACCAGAAATGAACAAGACTCGATAGACGATGGGTGCTAACTCTACACATAGCACCTGTTTGCCAGGTTTTCACTATAGTACTTATCCAAGGCGCCTGTTTACCAGGTTTTCACCATAGGACAGATTATTTGTTTTTTTTTTTGGAATACTCTGAGGATCAGGCATAGAACTTCTTGAGATGGACACTGTTAAGTGGCCCATCCAGAGGAATGCCGTCAGGTGTAGCTAGAGTATAAGCTCCTGATCCGTATGCTGCTGTCACAATAAAGGGACCTAACCAGTTAGGCTTAAACTTTCCCTTCTTTTCTCGATCTGCTTGATTTCTCTGATTCTCTTTAAGGACAAGATCACCAACTTGAAACTATCTTTCTTTGATCTTTTTGTTGTAATTATGCCGGAGGCGGTTTTGATAGACATGGAGGTGATTTAGCGCTGCAAGACGCCTCTCATCTAGTAGCTCTAGCTCAGCTAGTCTGGAAGTGCGATACTGCTCTCCATTAATCAGGTCCTGCATAGATACTCTGAGGGATGGGATCTCAACCTCTATAGGTAGGATGGCTTCAGAGCCATAGACCAAGGCATAAGGTGTGGCACCAATTGGTGTTCTGATACTAGTGTGGTAGGCCCATAGGGCAGGATTGAGTTGCAAGTGCCAATCACGACTAGCTTCATTGACCATTTTCTTTAGGATTTTGAGAATAGTTTTATTGGAAGCCTCAACTTGGCCATTACTCTGCGGATAGTAGGGAGTTGAAAAGTGATGTTGTATATTGTATTGTGTGAATATGGCACGGACATCTTGGTTCTTAAATGGTCTCCCATTATCAGTGACAATGGTTTGTGGAATACCATATCGGCAAATGAGGTAGTTAAAGATAAACTTGGCTATTTGCTTATTGGTGATATAGGTCATGGGAATGGATTCAACCCACTTTGTGAAGTATTCAGTGGCAGTAATGATGAACTTATGGCCATTGGAGGATGATGGGTGGATTTGTCCTACGAGGTTGAGACCCCATTGAGAAAAAGGCCATGGAGTTGTCACCGGCTGTAGTTCATGAGCTGGTGCGTGAATCAGATCTCCATGTTGCTGACATTATAGACACTTCTTAGCAAACTGTGTAGCATCTTGCTCTATTGTAGGCCAGTAATAACCTGTTCTGAGTATCTTCTTAGCAAGATTAGGACTGGTAGAATGTGTGCCACAGACACCTTCGTGTATGTCTCGTAAGGTAGCTTTAGCTTCTTCCGCGTTAAGACATCGTAAGAGGATACCATCGAGACTCCGGTGATATAGTGTATCACCCAGAATGATGTAACGGGAGGATCGAAGGATAAAGGTTTTGCATTGGGTGGATGATAGGTAAGGGGGAAAGGTATTGTGTTTAAGGTATTCATAGATGTCTTCGTACCATGGGGAATTGGGACCAACAAGTTCGCAGATGATTTCAATAACGGGAACATCAACGGCTGGTATCAACAATTGCTCGATCAAGAATTCACATTTCTGTGTGTTAGCAGGCATGTTTATCAGTGACCCTACAGAAGCCATAGAATCTGCAGCCTTATTATGCTCTCTTGGAATTTGCTCAAATGTGATGCAAGAAAAGTGTGGTTTGTAGGCATCCACTAGTTGCTTGTAGGGGACCAACTTTTCATCTTTTGTTTGCTACTCATCTGTGACTTGTCGAATGACTAGTTGTGAGTCTCCATATACCTGTAATTCTGTGATGTCCCATTGGATTGCTGTATTGAGACCTATGAGGAGTGCTTCATACTTGGCAATGTTGTTGGTGCAAGGGAATGCAAGCCGATATGAGTTTGGAATATAGTCATTTTGAGGTGTGACAAATAAGATGCCGGCCCCTAATCCATGTTGTGTGTAGGAACCATCAAAGTATAATTTCCACATTATTAAGTTGGAAAGAGTGAAGAGATTCTCATCTAGAAAGTCTGCTACCATAGGGTGTGTATCTATCATGGGTGCTTTTGCTAGTTGATCTGCGAGGGCTTGTCCTTTGATTGCTTTACGGTCCGTATACTCAATGTCGAACTCATTAAGGATCATGACCCATTTAGCTAGTCTACCTGTGAGAGCTGCTTTTTCTAGTAGATACTTCAAAGGATCAATTTTGGCTATAAGATTTGTGTGTTGGTTTAACATGTAATGCCGCAACTTTTGGGAAGCAAACACTACTACTAAACAAGCTCTTTCCATCGGTGAATAATTGAGTTCATATCCCACCAAGGTTCTACTGATATAGTAAATTGCATGCTCTTTTCCAGATTCATCATTTTGTGCTAGAAGAGCCCCGAGGGCTGAAGTTGTAGTTGAGAGGTATAATATCAATGGTTTATTAGCAATTGGTGGAACCAATACAGGAGGTGTAGCCAGATACTCTTTGTGCTGATCAAATGCTGCTTGACACTTATAATCCTATCGAAATGTGACATCCTTTCGGAGCAAGTGTTGAAATGGTTGACATTTATCTGCTAGCTGTGAGATGAAACGCCTAATGGACTGCAACCTTCCCTGCATGCTCCTTAATGCTTTGAGGTTCTTTGGTGGAGGCATCTCCACTATAGCTTTTACCTTTTCAGGGTCTACTTTGATACCTCTATGAGATACAATGTATCCCAATAGTTTCCCTGATGTTACACCGAAGACACATTTCTTTGGATTGAGTCTTACTTAGTATTTCTTGAGCCTGTCAAAGATCTATCCTAGAACTTGTATGTGATCTGCCCTAGAAGATTTAGCTAGTATGTCGTCCACATAGTCTTCCATGATATGATGAAAGAGGTCGTGGAATATCACTG
The DNA here is from genome assembly GCA_027924645.1 of Cunninghamia lanceolata. NCBI lineage: Eukaryota > Viridiplantae > Streptophyta > Pinopsida > Cupressales > Cupressaceae > Cunninghamia > Cunninghamia lanceolata. The sequence goes on along the minus strand of BSBN01001622.1, from coordinate 85,216 downwards.
TCATTGCTCTCTGATAAGTTGCTCCCGCATTCTTTAGACCAAACGGCATGACATACCAACAATAATTACCCCATGGACAAGTAAAGGTTATTTTATCTTGATCTTCTTCTGCTATCCTTATCTGATTGTATCCTGAGAATCCATCCATGAGAGAAAGCATTTCATGACCTGCTGTCAAGTCTACTATAATATCAATGTTTGGTAATAGAAAATCATCTTTGGGACATCCTTTGTTAAGATCTCTAAAATCATTACACATGCGGATGCGCCCATTGGGTTTAGACACAGGTACAATGTTGGAGACCCAATCTGAATAGTCAATAGGTCGTATGAACTTTGCATCTAACAACTTCTGTATTTCCACTTTTACCAAGAGAGCTATCTGTGGGTGCATCTTTCTTAACATTTGCTTGATTGGTTTAACTTTTGGATCCACTGTGAGGTAGTGAACCACTAGCTTAGGGTCTAACCCTGGCATGTCAGCATAGGTCCATGCAAAGTTGATGGTTCTCTATAAGAAGAATGTGTTAAGATTCTTGTGCTCTGTGTCTGATAATGATGCTGCTAGGAATGTGGTCTTTGGATTTTGCTCTATGCCAAGGTTTATCTCTGTAGAATCTTCCACTAGGAGAGCTGACTTCTCTTGATACTTAGATGGTAGGGGAAGGTCAAATCCTCCATCCTTAGGTGCCACAGTTGGGTTTTCACCTTTGGATATGTCCTTTGTTTTTACTATTTTGTGATCAGGAGGTGCCACAGTGTGGTTTTCACCTAGAGATCTTTCTTTATTTTTACTTTTGCGACTGGAGGATTTGGCATTCTCACCAAAATAAGCTGTTGGCTCTAGTTCCATTACAAAACCTGCTTTATGATCACCCAGAGGGATACCATCCCGAAGTCCCATGAACTCAGCTAGAGCTTCATCATTCTAAAATACATCTATAACGGGGGACCCTTGTTGGTTCCAATCGATAAGTTCAGGGTAGACAAGTGTTACATTCTGGGTGTTTGTGGTGGAGGTTAAGGATACGGATGATAGCGTAAAAATGGAGGATTCTGCAAATAGGTTGGTCATATGGAGGGAAGAGTCATCGATGATATACTTAGTAGATGTCAAATCGGCGGGAAAAGTTTCAGCTACCTTGTCGAGTATACTCTCGATGTCCAAGGCGCACGGTACCATTCTACCAAATCCTAATCCCTTGTTGTCTAATTTCTTTGTCACAATAATGGGTTCCATAGTGCCTTGATTCTGTTTCCCAAGGCCACCTTTGCCTTTATAGCCCATGTTTTTGACTATCCTTAAGCCATTGCCATATTGCTTGACTGGTATTGTAACTGGTTCTTTCTCTTTATAGAGCCAAGAAGAAATGTCCTCAATAGTTTCCTCTTCCAATAATTGTCCCTGTTGGAATTGGGTTAAGGATGCTGGGGGAGGAATAGCTACTTTTTTAGTTGCTTTGGCGATGGGCGGTTGGCCGTAGGATTTAGGGGATAAAGGCATCCACTCTACACAACAAGATTTTGAGATATCATATGTTCCAAAGCCTATATCACAGATGCGAGCTGTGATTTTAGGCAGAGGATTAGGGTTACTTGTAGAGGCTTGCTTCAAAGTTTCAAGATCAACATACAGTGGGGATTCAAGGGCTTTGTCATTTTTAGGCACTTGGTTGCAATTCTTATAACTTCCTTGCAAGACACGGCATAATTCAAAAGGATTGGGGTCTCCTGGGATAGTGATCTCCGTACCATTGAATGGGAACTTTAGAGACTGATGGTATGTTGAGGGAACAACTTTCATTGCATGGATCCATGGGCGGCCTAGGATAATGTTGTAAGGCAGCTCAATGTCAAGGACTTGGCACCTGGTTTCAAGCATGACAGGGCCGAGTTGTATAGGCAAGTGGATAACACCTTCTGAGCAGCGTTCAACATCATCATATCCCTTGATTGTGATACTTTGATCAGTATTGACATGATCCTCAGAGTATCCCAATTGCTTAAGTAACTTTAAAGAACAAATGTTGAGACCAGCACCACCATCTATGAGTATGCGTTTGATTTTGTGCTTGTGGATGAGAACCTCAATATGAAGGGCATCATTGTGACATGGGTCGTGGGATGGGAGGTCTTTCTTAGAGAAGACCACATTGTAGGGTGAAGCAATGTTACCTACTATAGCTTGGAAATCAGTGACCACGATGTTGTTAGGAACTTAAGACTCTTGGAGGGCTTTTTCTAGCACCACTTTATGTGCGGGTGATGACCGTAGAATGTCCAAGATAGAGATCTGTGCTGGTGTTTTCCCTAGATGTTCGACAAGATTATAATTGGATTGAGTTGGGAGACTAGGTGTAGGACCATGAATGGTGACATGACCACGACGAGTTGTAACAGCGCAATCTGTAGAGTTGCCTTTGATAGTGAGGGTAGACACTCGACTCTCTTCAAAACAACCCACAATGGAGTCAAAGGAAGTGGAAGCATGATTGACACCCTTACCTTTATCTTGAGGAGGAGGTGGGCCATGGTGAGGGAATGGTTCCTTATACATGTTGAGGTCGTTGTTCGTGTGTTGAGTTGGTGGTTCATCTTCAAAAGTGATTTGGTTGCCGTCGATAAGATTTTGGATGAGGTGCTTGAGTTTCATGCACGACGCGGTTCTATGCCCTTTGCTCCTATGGAATTCACAATATTCATTATCTCTGTAACGTGTAGTTTTGTAAACAGGTTCGCCATAAGGGGGAGCATCCAGCAAGGTGAGGAGCCCTTTGTGGAAAAGTTGTTGTAGGACCGATTCTACAGGCACTCCCAAGGGAGTGAATTGACGCCATGGAGGGTAATCTTGTTGAGGTCGCTCCTGTTGGCATTATTGCTAGTTTGGATAAGATTGTCTTTGTTGTTGCTGCTATTGAAGTGGAGCTTGACTTGGCTTGGAAAGTTGCAGTGGCATTTGCAGCGTTTGGACATGTTTAGAATCTACCACTCCATCGTTGACTACGTTTTTATTCTTGTTCCAAAACTTTGGTTTATCATTTGTTTGTTGATGAGGAGCATTATCTTTGGTTTCTTTGAAGATTTTGACCACACCCTTAGTAATGAGGGCCTTCTCAATATTGATTCCCTTGTAGGTAATTTCGTCGAAGGTTGTAGCACTAAGAATTTGCAAGTGGAAACCCAATTCTTGGTTGAGATTCTGCACAAATATGCTAACAAGCTGTTTCTCAGGAATTTTGAATGAGAATTTGCTAGCCATTTGTCTCCATCATTAGAGGAAAGAAATGAAAGTTTCTCCATTTTTCTGTTTGTTGTTGCATAGATCAGTCATGGAAATCTCATGCTCTGTGTTGTAGGAAAAATGGGTGGCAAATTTCTCCGCTAGCTTGTTAAAAGACTTGATACCTGTGGGGAGGTGTGAGAACCATTCTATGGCTTGACCTCCAAGACTGTGAGGAAAGAGACGCATAAGGTACGTGTCATTATGTGAGACCTTGAAGCAAGCAAGATAGAATTCCCTAAGATGGTCTTTTGGGTCACCTTTTCCTTTGTATTTATCAAACTTGGGAATAGTGAAATTTTGAGGAAAAGGGATCATGGGTAATGACCGATCAAAAGGATAAGGACACACTTCCTCCAAAGAGAAGGTCTTCTTGGTGTGGCCAAACGTAAGATCTGATAGCTGTTGTTGAATTTCTGCAAGTTTTAGCTCCATCGATGTGGGAGGGGTTGGAAACATCTCCTGTTGTCCTAGAAGTGGTTGTTGTTGCCCATACGGAAGATTGTAGTGTAAGCCATGGGTATTGGTATTATAAGGGTCGTAAGATTGGTTGGGGTCATATACATTGTATGCTGGGTTGAGATTGGTTTGGAATTGGATGTTTTGATTTGGAAGAGGTGGAGGTGGCGCTAGGTAAGAATGTTGGCTTTGAGATGGTTGAAGGAAAGAATTAGGTGGAGGAAAGCTAAAGTTCGTTGGGTTAGGTTGCGATTGCAGAACATAGCTTTGGGTAACTTGATTTTGGGAGTGTTGAGGGTGGATTGGCAAGGTGCTGAAGAAGTTTAGCGCTGATGAACGTTGTGGTGGGGGAACGTAGGTAGAATTGATTTGTGATGGTTGAGGTTGATTAATGATGAATGTAGAAGAATGTTGTGGTTGGGATTGCACGACTCTAATGGGTTGAGAGACATGAGGGTTGGATGACATAGGAGGTGGTAGTTGTTGAGACCCTTGTTGCATGGCTACATAGTTGTTTCCCGGATTGTAATTTGGTGGGAAACCTATTCGTGATGGGGTAACCAAAATTCCACTTGCGATTGGTGTGGACAATTTAGGAGTTTGTTGGATGTTTGATTGAGCTAGAGCGGCCTGTTTGGCTAGTTCTATTTGACGTTGTAGAGTCTCTTGTTGGAGTTTGTAGATTTCCATAGGAGTCGGAAGTGGTGATACGGCCCTCTTTCCTTTTGGGTTTTGATAAAGGGGATTCTCAATCGTTACCCCTTGTAAGCCTTGTTCAGGTAAAGGCGTGGTCACTGTGGACATGGTTTGCACCGCTTGTATGGTGTCTTGGGTATTGTTAGGCTTGCTAATCGTGGATAGATCAAAACCTTTGGGTAATTTGGCTCCTTGCTTTGCTAGCAAGTGAAAGAAATGGTCTTGGTTCTCACTAAGGATTTTATCAAAGGTGGCTATAGCTTTAGGATTTTGTATGAATTCATTAAGATCTTGCTCATCTTCTTGAGAGGATTGACCTATTTCAAAGTGTCACTCTTCTTGAGATGGGGGTTGATTTGCGATATAACCTTGTGGCACAAAATCCTGAGGCATTCCAGTGGTGTATTGAGGTATACTTACCAAAGGGACCCTACCTTCTTGAGGATTGCTTGGTTGGTCAAGTTATGGCATGTTGGGAGAGTTGGTAGATCTTTCCGTGGCTGTCCTAGGAGTAACCTTGGGAGTAATGTTGAGTCGACCTGATTGCAATGTGTGAGGAGGTGATTTACGCTTCCTAGGGACAACTTGCTTGGACTTCATAGTTTGTTGGAGCCTAGTGATTACCATGGAATACACTAGGACAAAAGGAAATTCTGAGATTCTGCTTGTGCTAAAAAGATAAACTTTGATGCACAATTTACTGGACTAAAGGCGCTATACTATTTGACTAGAGGCGCAAGACTGTGCAACCAAAAGTGTGCTACTGTAAAACCAAAGGCGATGGACTGAGCTACCAAAGGTGAGGTACTGCTATACCCAAGGCGAGCTACTTTGACCAAAAGTGAGCTACTGTTATACCAAAGGCGCTGAAGTAGGTTTGCCAGAGGCAAGGTACTACTATACCAAAGGCGAGCTACTGTAATACCAAAGGTGAGCTGCTATAATACCAGAGGTGCTGAAGTAGTGTCTGATGTTTTAAAAGGCAAATTTTGATAGATTTGGTTTTGGTTCTTATTGGATTTGCTTTGGCAAGAGAAAACACAGTAAACAAAGTGGCAAAAAAGGACCGACACAACAGATAGTGTATGTTTGAGGCTCATAAAAAAGCCCAATGTTTCCACAGGTATAAGACAATTGCAATCAATAACAAGCACTTTTTATCCCTAGAGACAAGGTTTCATTGCAGTAGATTAGCTCATAGCTTAATACTCCGTCGATAAAAATATCATTCCATAAAGGTGTCAGATATTTTGTATCTTTGTGAGAGACGATAGGTAGGGATATCTCACCCTCCCCTTGGAAAGCTCAAGTAGGTCACAAGAGCTTTACGACCAAGGGAATACTATCTCTTCTCAAGGGAGCCAATGGTGAGTATCTTAAGGGCTTAAATCGATTCCCCTTGCACTAATGATTATCGCAATGTTCAGAGGTAGGTCAGGTAGTCTCTATCTAGAATGGTTCTTAGTAACTTTGAGGAACCAACGCCTTACGAGCAATGTGACAAGCTACTAAAAGCTTTAACCAATCCTACTAAGAGTATCAAACACTTCGCTCAATGTAAAAACCATTTCCACAAAGAACTAGTACACCTCTTTTCAGTTTGGCACCACAAGGTAAGGCTGACGTCGGTTAGGACTTGGCTTTCGCCTTATCCCTCTTATATAGCAGTTCAAAGGAAAACTCCGCTTAGGGTCATCCCTTTTGGATGAAGCGCAATCTAAAAGTAGGCCCTTCTAAAGGAAGTACTGAAATGTAAGAGCAAGCACGTCAAACAAAGGTTCAATTGTCCCGTTATAAGAAAAATAAGGTGCAACTAAATTAGACACACACATGATTGTAGTTGTCAATTGTCCCTTATGAAATTGAAGTGTTTGGCATTCATGTCCATTGTCCTTTATAAAATTGAGGTGTTTTCGCATACATGTCCATTGTCCCTTAAGAAAGCAATATGTTCCTAAGACTTAGATTGCCAAAATGATTTGTTCAATTATCCCTTAAGAAGGTAATATGTGTCTAAGACTTAGTGCAATAGTTTGAGATTTCTTCAATGCTCATCCTACATGAACATGTCAGAGAAACCTATTTACTCTGTGTGAGTGATAAGAAGTTGCAACAATTTGATTAGTTCCACCAAAACTCAAATAGTTAGCCAAAAATAAATCAATTGACCAAAAGCGCTGAACTTGTTAGGTGAAAAAATAAGGAATATGAAAAAAATTTAATAATAATGATTAGGTACAGAAGATTGAATATTATGATCAGATTCTATATGAAATTCTATGCAATTTCAAAAAAAAGTTTGTGAAAATTGAGTAAATTTTGCACAAGTTATGACCATTTAAAGTTTGTAAAGAAGGGTTGACTTTGACTGAGTGTACCTGATAAATGTGATAAAATTACCTCAATTTTTTTTACCACAGAAAAGTTGGGAGAACTAGCTTTTCAACGCCACTGGTTTCATGAAAATCTGACTCTATATGCAAAAGATATGCCCGATTTTGTGAAATTGCTAAATATAGGCCAAAAAAAAGCAAGCATGGGCTAAAAATAGGGACGTGGATTGGGATCTATTTTTCTTGAAATCCGTGCACTTACTACAAAAAATAGGAGATACCCAGATAGAATTTTGATGTTTTTGACAAAACCCAGAAAGCTTTTAAGCTCAAGTTACACAATTATGCCTGATTTCATGAAATCGCTAAAAATAGGCCAAAAAAAGCAAAAAAAAGGCTAAAAATAAGAACATGGATTGAGATCTATTTTTCTCAAAATTCGTGCACTTCCTGCAAAAAATAAGAGATACCTAAAGAGGATTTTGATGTTTTTGTCAAAACCCAGAAATCTTTTGAGCTAAAGTTACTCCATTTGAATGCTCAACGCCTATTCTCTCAAAGTAGTGAATAAGAATCTTCAGATTTACTGTATTGTGATTGCGCTTTTCCGTACCTAGCTTCCAAAAAAAATCAAAATTTTTTTAAAAAAATAAGGTTAGTGGGTCCCACCGGGCGTGCCAGAATGTGTATGAGGAAAATTGATTAAATCAAAAGTAATAAAATAAAAAACTAATAACATAAAGAGAACTGATCTAATAAAAGCCATGACTAATAAATCAATAAAACATGAAAAGCTTTTACTGAGATTTGTATTATTCCCTTTGGATAAATGTGGATTGCTCAATTACCGTGGCGAAACCATGGTTGCAACAAGCAAGTAGTGTGCTCAAAGATCAATGTCAAAAGATTGTAAAGTTGCTCAATCGATGCGATGTATGCTCAAAGCGCTGTTAAGTATGCCTGAGAATAAGTGATCAAAGAGGATTTGTGAAGGAGATGAGGGGGGTTTATATAGGTTTCAATAGAGATCGATCAATGGTCCAGATAATTCAGAAGAATCAACGGAGGAGATAAGTTGAGGAACGTGCAACGAATAAGAAGAAGACAAGTGTCACACAAAAGCTGTTTTATTTGAGTTAAACACCTTCTTTTCTAAAGATAAGACATGCTTTGCATAAATTAGAAAGTTTTTTTCTAATTTAAGAGAAATTAATAAAAACAGGGTTGAGTGAAGAGATAACTCAACTCAAGATTTGCTTTTGCATAATTTGAGAGAAATTAAATTTAATTTTGTGTGCATGGAGAAGAAGACTTATTTTTAGAAGATCTGAAAGATATTTGTAGATAAGAAAGCAAATTAAATAAATAGATTTATTTAATTGTTTGTGCATGATTTGGAAGAATAAATAAAATATTTGATTTATTTTATTTTTAAAGATTGAGAGAATTTAAATAAATTTGATTTGATTTATTTAAATTTGGAAGAATGAATTTGATTTAATTAAATAATTGGGGAATTATTTAATTGTAGATAAGAAGGAATTTGTGATGAATTAATTTAATAATAAGATTTATTTAATTAATGGAGACTTGAGATTTGGAAAGAAGGTAATGATTTAATTAAATAATATAAATTATTTAATGGAGACTTAAAATTTGAAAGAGGATAATGATTTAATTAAATAATATAAATTATTTAATGGAGACTTGAAATTTGAAAGAGGATAATGATTTAATTAAATAATATAAATTATTTAATTAATGGAAGAATAAGATTGATTTTGCTGAAATTAATTAAATAAAGGGGATTTATTTAATTAATGTTGAATTTTGAAGTTTTAGAAGAATTTGATGAAATTAATTAAATAATTTGATTATTTAATTAATGTTGAAATGCAGGTGATGCTATAGATTAGACGAAATGCAAGTGATTCGAAGACATGGTCATTTTAGGGTGTCTACAACAGTACTTACAGATTGAAAACCTTGACAGGTGATGACGTTCTATTTCCTGTCAATGGATAGTTCCTGAAACACTATTTCTAGGCCTAATAGTCATCCAGAGAGAAGGAAAATTGAAATACCTATATATATATGTACATTGTTGTAAATATTCTTATACAGTCCCGTTGTTTGTTCGTGTCTTGTTTGTTTTCTTCTTGTTCGTTGAGTTTTTATTTTGTTAGGTGCAATAAGGAGCAAACTGCAACCCCCCAAAACACTAGAATTTCTTGAATTTATGAAAGACATTTAAATTCTTGCATAAGTTGTGACCTCCATATGTATAGTTGGTCTAATTTGTTTCTAGAAATTATATTCATCAACAATAGGAACATTTAAGGAATCACACAAACAAACACTTAAAATGCTTGAATCAGCTGGGAGTAGTAGTTGTTTGTATTAAGTGAAAAATCTAAGGCTTGCCTTTGCTACCACTGTAATTCTCAACCTAATAGCAGGTGTCATAACCTTGCAAATGAGCTTGAAAAATAAATCAAAAAAGGAGAATACATTGAAAAATCAAAAGAAAGAGATCTTAGTCTCTATAAGTAATCCAAGTAACTCTACCGGGGCTATAGACGCCTGATTAGTAGTAGAGAAATATTTGGGAGAATTACAAAGATAACCTTGTCAGGACTATGGATGCCTGACTGGCAGTAAGGTTCTCTCCAGGTTTGGCTTGAAAGGTTAAACCAAACTATGTAGTTTAATACAAATATCTACTAGCTCTTGCTATTCAAAAGGAAAGGAAATGAATCAATTGCACACACTTGAATCCCTTTTGAAGCTTGGTTATATTGCTGAATGTAATATCGTTTGACTAAATTGCACAATCATGTCTAATGGAGGCTGGAAATCCTATGTTTGAATTGTTGGAAAAAGGGAGAGATAACAAAGTAAAGTTGCAACTATGTAGCTTTTAAAATATTTCAAATTTAAAATTAATAGCATGTGTAAATCTGAAAATTACTTTCAATCTAGATGTAATAGTATTTCTCCAATTTAATCAGTGTAGTTGAAGAAGAAAGCATGATAGAAGAAGACACAACATTTACGTGGAGAAACCCTTGCAGAAAAAAATCCACACCCAAAGATGTTTATGCTTGTATTAAGTATCTTCAAGAAAGATTACATTCAATACTATAACTTCTCCGAATCCTGATGCACACCTAAAGCTTCTTCAATCTTCTAAAACATGTTATGTTGTAATTCCTGTAATGCTTTTTCCTACAACTTCAAAGTTTCTATATAGAAAGCTTCAAAACTTGCTCTCTGGAAAATACATTGTGGTTTTTTAATTACAACTTCAAATCTTCTTAATTCAAAAGCTTGAACTCAAAGTACAATAAATTGTAATTGATAACATAAGACAAGTCCTCATGCAAAACCTAAGCGCTCCAAATAGAGAAGACTAAAGTTAAACTGTACCAAACACCCTGTTAACTGCCAGTCCTGATTATGGGTGCCTAAGTTGTCCCACTTAAACTTAGTCAACGGAAATAACATTTCTAAATCAAAGCAACAATTGAAAGTCTCTAGATTGGATGCCCAAGTTGTCCTAATCTATTTCAGTCAACTGAAGTGCATCACCACACATCAATCTCATGCAAACAACCTGCATGATTGATGTCCCCAATATTATTCTGAATTAACCTGTTTTGTACATGCAAGTGACATGCAAACACCTGTAGCATAATGCAAGAGATACCCATTAACTGAATCTGGTAGATGAAGTGTTCTGTAAGTTTTCTGAGTTGGAGTGTTCTGCAAGCAACCTCATGAAAATGACATGCAACAACATGCAAGTCCATATAAATGACATGCACCAACATGCAAGTCCATATAACTAACATGCAACAACATGCAAGTCAAAATAACTGACATGCAACAACATGCAAGTTCATAGAAGCAACATGCAACAACATGCAAGCACATGCAAGCTTTTATGATCTCATGCAACCACATGCAAAAACATGCAAGTCCATGCAATCTTTTATGAACTCATGCAACCACATGCAAAAACATGCAAGTACATGCAAGCTTTTATGAACTCATGCAATCAATATTCCAATATCATGCATCTCTAACACTTTTGATAACTCCCACATCATATCTATGCAAAGTGTATCAACAATATCCACTCATATACATTAGAAAGCAAACTCCCAGTCTAAATATAAGACACCTCCAAAGTGGCCACCCAAGTTAACTCCCACTCACTATGAGTTGTCTAACACCCAAAATAGACTTCAAGGAGTTGTCAATAAGTCTTCATGGACCCCACTCCAAAAGTGGATGCCCAAGTTTGACCCTACCATTTAGGAGTTAATTACAATAAGCCAAGTAATATAATTATATATTAATTTATCTCTCAAAGTCCTTATGTGTTGGGGAACACATTTCAAGAACTTTGGAGACACATGAATTGGTTAGGATTGCAAAGTTAATGGCAACCTTTCCCAACATTCTCCCACTTGACATTATACATTGCAATTACTCTTATAAGGTAATCAAATTATTTAATCACAGGGAAAAACATCCCTAGCCATTAATGTACCTTTGATTCTTCAACATGCTTTTGTGCTCTAACAAGATACCTGCAAAAGTAACCATGATAACCATCATCTCAAACAAGAACCCCTCACATCATATCCATGATAAGCTAAGGAACATGCCAAAGTGAAACATATCAACTGTCACTAAAACCTGTACCAATCTCAACATGAACATAAATATCAAATCACATGATAACATAAGACTCTCAGTGTCTACCACACTCATACCAAATGGAAAAGCAACCACAACAAGTTGCTAGCTCATCTAAAAAATATCCATACCTCAAAACTAGGGTAAACAAACCATCATAGGTAGAACTCCATGCCATCAACATACCAACCCAAAACTACAATCAAGTCCCTGTAAAACAATCCTGATAATCATCCATCCTCCCATCTCAATGTAACATACCAAAGTACAAATGACCAAAGACAAGGCCAACAAACAAAATCTGCAATAACACTGAATGGATCTATGGATATTGACAGTCCACATCCAAGTCTTCAATGCAACCAATGGGTAAAGAAAACCCACTAAACTGCACAACTCATAGATCCCAATAGTAAAACATGCAAAATCATCTTCACATCAATAACCTGCAAACTGAAAAAACCAAGAAGATATTGTGACAATAAAAAGCATATATATCCAGGAACTCCCACTGCATGGGTAATGTCAAATCTGAAAATAAGATCAAGGCATTAACAAATCCTTCTATATCACTTCTCTTAGAGGACGTGGCTAACTTCTCTACCATATAGTGTCAAAACATATAATGATATGCATAGAACATCTCTCATTACCAATCTCTAAATAACTCTCCCAAGTCCTTTTAACCAATGATGAAAGAGATCAAGGAGCTATCAAATTATTGTTAACAACAATAATGCTTGACTCCAATACAAACCTCAACTCCATAAACATGAGAACTTTTAAGAAGAAGACAATATACCAGGAAAGAGAGAAACTTCAAAATCATACCATGTCTTTATACCACACTAACCTATGCCAAACTATGTAAAGTAAGATCTCTTTCAATACTCCCAAATTGAAAGGGTATCAACATCTAACATCCAAACTATGGTGAAAACATGGCAGCAATAGATGTAACCTCTCACTGAAAGTAGATCAAACTAGCCAAACATTCCCACAACAAAGGGAATAAGCCCAAAAACCACAAACCATTTTTGTACCTCTCCAAAAGGAATCCTCAGAACTAGTTCCATAGCTCAAGATCAAATAATATTGAGAACAATAGAAATCCACCAACCCATGCATCTACTTCTCAACAATCCTTTTCAAGACTAGTGTAAAAGATAAGACAAGATACATATAAAGAATGCATCTAATAATCAGGTGGGCAACACGTATTAGATCATTTACCTGCTGAGTAGACCAAGAGTGGCATACAAGATTGTCCTTGCATATAACACCAAGAAATAAAAGCTTATAATAAAGACAACCTTCTCATAAGGTCTATAATGGACTCACATCCATTTCCAAGTGTAGGCTTCTCGGTCCTTTTGTTAACATCTCATAATGAGAAATCTTTCCAACACATATCTCTAAGTTCAAGAGATATCAAGCCTCACCCAAGTCTCTCTAGTATCCATGAGTTTTTAGCAATCAATCCATGCCAACTTCAAATGCAATCTACACAATCATGAAGCTTCAAGCAAATGATTAATACTTCAAAACCAAAGAGAACTAATGAAACCATTGTCAAAGTTCTAACTATAGAATCAGGAACATATCATGACATGATGATCTAACATCTTCTTAAAAGATGATCATATGCTCTAATGAACATATCCTGCTCCCAAGAGCACCTATATCATGCCAAAAAATCTAACTAATGATCAAGAGTGCATTATGACATAATACTATACATCCTCTAAACCAAGGATCATATATAAAAAACTGATAAGTTATAAACTCAACACCTCACCAAAAACTCCAAGAGTCCTCCATGGAAAACCAATATGCCAACACCTCTTCAAATAATATGAAGATCTAGCATTCTTTGTCAATAGAACCAAAGATGTCAATGAACCCTTATTGCAAACTAAAGGCATAATCTAAGAGCTTCTTATGACACCAACAACCATTGCAAAAGATCATCCATCTTCTAATCAAAAGATTATGCATGGCTCACAACACTGCAATAATAACAATTTAGAACCAATATCTTGAAACAAAGAAGATAGAATACATTATGTAACTGCACAAAACTCCCATTGAAAGTGATACCAAGTTATGCATGGTATCATGATCAACATCATTACTAAAACTCCACTAAGAGTGAAAAAATCTTCTCATGTAACATAACTTTACTGCTATAGATTCTAATGAATAACTAAATTAGGTACTCCATACTACCCTTTTATCTCACATAAAAAAATGCCAATGTAATAAAGGTGACCAAGAAGAGGCCTACCAAATAGAATCCACATCATCTTTTTCACAAGATCTGCACACATGCAACAACTCATAGAAGAAAAAACATGTTCAATGCCTCAATCTTTAATAACTGAAAAAATAGATTCAACCCCACATCAGTAACATGTAGAACAAATGCAACTAGGTATAACATGTAGATTTCCAAGAATCAGACACCAAAATCAACTCTAGATCTGATTTGCTAAATAAATCCACATAAGAGAAACCATAGATCATAAGAACCCAACAAGCAGCCTTGCAAATCTGAAATTGTTTCCATCCAGAAAGTGTCTGAACACAATTTTACACAGATCTACAAACCGTAAAATTTGGTTAACATGTAAAACCTACAAAACCATATCTCTATAAATCTTGAAACTTCTTAAACATTCAAACATTCACACCAATGAACACCATCAAATATGTCATCTGAAAATAATGGAATACCATAGATCTACAAACCCACAATCTTTTGAAATAGGAAAATTGTGAAAACCTACATATTCAAAATAACATGAATATGAGAAAGGAGAAACTAGGTTGTTCAAGAGTGTCCATATCATATAAATACCAATTCCACAACCTACATACAACCAGTGATAAATCATCCAGTGCTTTCATGTAACCATGGACTGAAACCATGAACTTGACATAAGCACTCCAAACTATAGTCCAAAAAGTAAGTGTTTTTTCATGTGATCAAGGTAGCACAAGCAACCATCCAACATAAACACCCTTTCACTGCACATGACCACAAGGTAAGGGAATATAACCACCAAACAAGAGAATACACACGTATTGTCAAAATGGAGCTCCAAATCACTATCACAGGATCAACTCCATAAAGATCCGTAACTTTGAGCCTCAAGTGCCCAACAAAGATTCTTTTGACAATATCCATCTAAGAGTTAAATACCATGGCTTCCAAACTCACAGATCTGCAAAACAATGTTAACGGATAGAACTTCCCCTGCAACCAAAATTCCTTCAATACTTCAAAAAAAAGCATCCCTCTCTCACTACAACCAATAGCTTTATACCACATGTTGGAAAAAGGGAGAGCGAACAAGATAAATTTGCAACTATGTAGCTTTTAAAATGTTTTCAACTATGAAATTAATAGCATGTGTAAATCTAAAAATTACTTTCAATTTAGATGTAATAGTATTTCTCCAATTTAATCAGTGTAGTAGAAGAAAGCATGATAGAAGAAGACACAATATTTATGTGGAGAAACCCTTAGGGAAAAAAACTCCACACCCAAAGATGTTTATGCTTGTATTAAGTATCTTTAAGAAAGATTACATTCAATATTGAAACTTCTCTAAATCCTGATGCACACCTCAATCTTCTTCAATCTTCTAAAACTTGTTATGTTGTAATTCTTATAATGCTTTTTCCTACAACTTCAAAGCTTCTATATAGAAAGCTTCAAAACTTGCTCTCTGAAAAATACATTATGCTTTTTTTTAATTACAACTTCAAAGCTTCTTAATTCAAAAGCTTGAAACTCAGATTACTGTTAGAAATGAAAGCAACACTACTTCAATGGAAATCTGATTCAAGATAAATTTCAGCAATCTTAAGTGTGCATTAACAATGGAGATTGTAACAAAACATAAAACCCACTACAGAAAAGATGTCAAACATGAATAACTCAACACAATGACACAATGTTTACATGGAGAAAACCCTTGCGGGTAAAAAACTCCACTAGGAAAGAGGCACAAGTTTGTATTAATCTCAACAAGATTGTACAATACATCAACTACACAACTCTCTCCACAGGTCTTCAATCTGACAGCATTCCGACAGCACTTGAGTACCTAAAATCTATATATCAGCAACAAATACATGACAAATACTTATAGAATTATTTTCCACTCCATTCTAGGCATTCACCTTCTCTCTCCTAAGATTCTCCAACCTGTAAGCATTAATTACCATCTTACAAGCATCTTACACTTGTCCAAAAATAGCCATGCAAAGGTTGAGGACCCAAGACTAAATATGGCCTCTTATAGCATCTTATGACGCATCATAACCATCATAAATTCCATAAAAGAGTATCTTTCCAAGATAGGAACCTTGGGCTAAATATAGCAAATATACAACTAACATATCTGTCATATGCGTCATAGAATCACATAATCTTATGACAACTTGCAGCTGTCATAGATTCACTTACCAAACATTATGACAGTTGTCATACATGCCAAAAATAGTATATTCTCCAAAGGAGCATGCCTACCCTCATTTACTTTGAATTTTTACATTTGCCAACAGTCAAAGTTACTCCGTAACTACCTCCACTTACTTTGAAATTACCCCTGCCAGTGAAACTAGTACATCTCCTCATGGATAATTACAAATTACATATAATAAATATAATAAATACAATATTGGGATTTACAATGTTAATGGCACCTTATCCCAACATTCTCCCACTTGACATTATACATTGTAAATCAACCCATAGGAAATCAAATGAAAAATAATCAGGCACTAGAAACAAGGCCCATGGCCTCTCTGCACCATACGAACTTCTCTGTGCTCACAGGCTTGGTCAATGAATCTGCAACATTCTTCTGAGTGTCTATCTTCTTCAGCTCAATCTCTCCATTTGAAAATGAATCTGTAACATTCTCCTGAATGTCTATCTTCTTCAGCTCAATCTCTCCATTTGAAACCAACTCTTGAACAAAGTGATACTGAACATCAACATGCTTAGTCCAAGCATAATACATGGGATTCTTGGCCAAACAGATAGCACTTTGGCTATCACAACCAATCTGAATGATCCTACAATCAAAACCAATACCTATACACAATCTCCTCAACCAAACTACCTCCTTAGAGACATGAGTAGCAGCTATATACTCTGCTTCTGTGGTGGACAAAGCAACTATGGGCTGCCTCTTACTCATCCAACTTACTGCTCCTCCAAACAGAGTAAACACATAGCCACTAGTGGACCTTTGACTATCCAAGTCACCTGCCCAATTTGCATCAACAAAACCCTGTATGTCCAAAGATTTATCAGCACTATCAGTACCTGAATAAACCAAACAATAATCAGGAGTACCTGCAAGATATTTAAACACCCTCTTCGCATAGTTCCAATGCTGTCTACCAGGGTTAGACATAAATCTACTTAAAACTCCCACTGCTTGGGCAATATCTGGTCTAGTGCAAACCATTGCATATATCAAACTCCCTACAGCACTAGCATATGGCACATTAGACATATCCTCAAGATCATCCTCAGTCTTTGGACACATATCTAATGACAGCTTAGTACCAATCGGTAAAGGAACTCTAACTGGGTTACAGTCTTGCAAACTAAACCTCTGCAAAATAGTATTCACATACTTACTTTGTGACAACCAAAGCTTTCTGTTAACTATGTCCCTCTTGATCTCCATTCCCAAAATATAACTTGTAGCACCAAGATCCTTCATCTCAAATGCACCCGAAAGTTGGGCTTTGAGCTCACTGATCATACCCTTAGTATTGCTGAAAAACATGTCATCAACATACAAAGCAATAACCAGTATAGAATCATCAACACAATAAATGTAAACACGGTGATCCTCCTCACTTCTAACAAAACCCAATTTCAAAACAAATGAGTCAAACTTCTGATACCACATTCTGGGGGACTGTTTCAAACCATAGAGAGACCTCTTTAACCTGCAAACCCAATGTTCTTTCCCTTTTACCTCAAAACATGTAGGTTATTGCATATAAATTTCTTCTTCAAGATCTTCATGTAAGAGTGTAGTCTTAACATCCATTTGCTCAATCTCCCAATCATAAGATGCAGCAATGGCTAAGAGAAATCTAATAGAAGCTAATTTAGCAACAGGAGAGAATATCTCACCAAAATCAACTCCCTCTCTCTGGGAGTAGCCCTTGGCTACCAATCTAGCCTTGTACTTTTCCAATGACCCGTCTGCTCTAAACTTCTTCTTGAAGACCCACTTACAACCTATGGACTTTATTCTTTTGGGAAAACAAACAAGATCCCAGGTGTTACAAGAGTCTAAAGCCATCATCCCCTCCTGCACGACTAGCTGCCAAGATTCACTATCATCTGCAGAAATAGCTTCCCTGTAAGATCTAGGTTCATCGTTAGTACTCAATAAAGCATGTACACAACAGAAATATGGTGGGCTATACCTGTCAATTGGATTCTGTTGTCTTGTGGATCTCCTCAAGGGTGGAGTAAGAGACTCTACTTGTTCTTCTACATGATCATCTGCACCAACTTCTTCTGTAACAACAGACTCATCTTCATCAGAACTACTCGAATATTCTTCTTCTTCACCCCCCAATCCATCATTTTGTTCTTCCTGAGGTGGATCTTACTGCTCTAAGTCAAAGTGCACTCTCTTTACCTTTTCTTCTTTTTCTTTTGGTTGCTCGAGTTCAAAAATAGCTCTAAGTTCCCTGAAAATAACATCTCTAGAAAAGATAATTTTGCGGGTTAGTAGATTCCAAAGCTTATAACCTTTGACATTATCACCATATCCAATGAATGTACAGTTTTTAGCCTTTGGATCCAACTTAGATCGCTTTTCCTTAGGCACATGAATAAAAGCCTCACAACCGAAAACCCTTAAATGTGAAACAGAAGGTTTCTTACCTGTACACACTTCATAAGGTATCGAATCAAGAGCCTTACAAGGAGATCTGTTTATCAAGTAGCAAGCAGTACACACAGCCTCTGCCAAAAAGCATTTATCCAACTGTACATCACTAAGCATACTTTTGGCCCTTTCCATAATTGTTCGATTCATCCTTTCTGCAACACCATTCTGTTGTGGTGTATATGGAGTTGTCTTTTGTCTGATTATACCTGCATGCTTGCAAAACTCATCAAATTTCTTAGAGCAATATTCCCCTCCATTGTTAGATCTTAATATTTTTATCTTTAAACCTGATTGGTTCTCTACTAAAACTTTGAATTCCTTAAACTTAGTGAAAACTTTAGATTTATGCTTCATAAAATAAATCCATGTAAATCTGGATACATAATCAATGAAGGTTACAAAATAACAAGATTTTCTGATAGATTCAATATCCACAGGTCCAAACACATTTGTATGAATAATTTCTAACTTTTCTTTTGCTTTATTGCTTCCTGAAGGAAATGATTTTCTATTTTGTTTACCAAACACACAATGCTCACAGAAATCAAAGTGCTCATTAGAATAGGAGAAACCATCCAACAAATTTTAATTCTTAATAGTTTTTAATACATTATTACTTGTGTGGTCCAATCTACAGTGCCACAACATACATGTATTTTTAGTAGTGGCCTCAGATACATAGGAGGCATTACAAATTGTAGTGGCTTCAAGCTTAAACAAGTTCCCAAATCTCTTCCCTTTCACTGCCACCAAGTTCCCTTTCACCAATCTGCAGCCATGCTTGTCAAATGTCACATGCATTCCCAAATCATTTAACTTTGAAACTGAAATCAGATTTCTAGCTAATCCAGGAACATGCAAAACACCAAGGAGGGTTTTAATCCTCCCATCATTGAAACACAACAATACCTTTCCTTTCTCGACAATCGGATATGAAGAGTTGTCACCAAGGTAGATATTACCTTCATCATAGTCTTCATATGTGGAGAACCATTCCATATGCGGGGTCATAAGAAATGAGCATTCTAAGTCAACCAACCAGTGATCATTAGAAACAACATTACATGCAGAAAGTAAAACTTCTTCACCTGCATTCGAGGACTTATCCGAAGCACTCTCCTACTATTTCTTGGGGTTTCCTGCACTCCTTCACATGTCCCCTTTTACCGCAATTCCAACACTTAACTCTATTCTTTTTACTAGCAGTCTTAGACAGGCCCTTGGACTTATCCTTAGCCCCTTTCTAATCTCCTTTAGATCCTCTTTCCTTAGACCTTCCCCTGACACTGAGAGCATCCCCTAAACTATCTGAACTCTTCTTCCTCAATTCCTATGACAGTAGCACTGAAATAAGAGCATCCAACTTCGGATCTGCAAGGTTAGCAGTGATAGCAAAGATAACATTCTCCCAAGACTCAGGTAAAGAACAAATAAGTAAGATACATTTATCTTCCTCACTAACCTCAACATCTACTGAATCAAGTTGACTCAATAACAAATTAAAAGAATTTAAATGCTCTGCAACTGATTCACCTTCTCACATTTTCATGGAAAACAATTTTCTTTTTAAATAAAGTTTATTTACCATACTCTTGGCTTTATAGATCTCACCCAACCGATTCCACAATTTGTGTACAGTCTTCTCCTTTGCGACATTCAACAAGACAAAGTCTGAAAGACACAACCAGATGGTTCCCCGTGCCTTCTTATCCATTCTGTCCCACTCATCTTGAGAGACATCATGGGTTTCTTCTCTTTTTGGACAGTCAACCATTGGTTTCTTTCTTCCAACAAATCTTCTAGTTTCATCTTCCACAACTCATACCCCATTCTGTTGAACTTCTCAATGTCCAATCGAGAGGTTGATGCAACAGTGGATGCAACCATAATATCAACACATGATCTATAAAACAAATGCAACCAAATCTCCCACTGCAGCTACAACTTCCACACTACCACCCAAGAGTCAAAGCTGGCTAGGCTATGATACAAAATGTTAGAAATGAAAGCAACACTACTTCAATAGAAATCTGATTCAAGATAAATTTCAGCAATCTTAAGTGTGCAAACAATGGGGATTGTAACAAAACATAAAACCCACTACAGAAAAGATGTCAAACATGAAGAACTCAACACAATGACACAGTGTTTACATGGAGAAAACCCTTGCGGGTAAAAACCTCCACCAGGAAAGAGGCACAAGTTTGTATTAATCTCAACAAGATTGAACAATACATCAACTACACAACTCTCTCCACAAGTCTTCAATCCAACAGCATTCCGGTAGCACCTGAGTACCTAAAATCTATATATCAGAAACAAATACATGACAAATACTTATAGAAATATTTTCCACTCCATTCTAGGTGTTCACCTTCTCTCTCCTAAGATTCTCTAACCTGTAAGCATTAATTACCATCTTACAAGCATCTTACACTTGTCCAAAAACAACCATGCAAAGGTTGGGGACCCAAGACTAAATTTGGCCTCTTACAACATCTTATGACACGTCATAAGTATCATAAATTCCACAAAAGAGTATCTTTCCAAGATAGGAACCTTGGGCTAAATATAGCAAATATACAACTAACATATCTGTCATATGCGTCATAGAATCACAGAATCTTATGACAACTTGTAGCTATCATAGATTCACATACCAAACATTATGACAGTTGTCATACATGCCAAAAATAGTATATTCTCCAAGGGAGCACACATACCCTCATTTACTTTGAGTTTTTACATGTGCCAACAGTCAAAGTCACTCTGTAATTACCTCCGGTTACTCCAAAATTATCCCTGCCAGTGAAACTAGTACATCTCCTTATGGATAATTGCAAATTATATATAATAAATAGAATAAATACAAAATTGGGATTTACAAGGTTAATGGAACCTTATCCCAACAATTACAATAAATTGTAATTGGTAACATAGGACAAGTCCTCATGGAAAACCTAGGTGCTCCAAATAGAGAAGACTAAAGTCAAACTGTACCAAGCACCCTGTTAACTGCCAGTCTTGATTATGGGTGCCCAAGTTGTCCCACTTAAACTTAGTCAATAGAAATAACATTTTTTAATAAAAGCAACAACTGAAAGTCTCTAGATTGGATGCCTAGGTTGTCCCAATCTATTTTAGTCAACTGAAGTGCATCACCACACATCAATCTCATGCAAACAACCTACATGATTGATGTCCCCAATATTAGTCTGAATTAACTTTTTCTATACATGCAAGTGACATGCAAACACCTGTAGCACAATGCAAGAGATACCCATTAACTGAATCTGGTAGATGGAGTGTTTTCCAAGTTTTCTGAGTTGGAGTGTTCTACAAGAAACCTCATAAAAATGACATGCAACAACATGCATGTCCATATAAATGACATGCAACAATATGCAAATCCATATAACTGACATGCAACAAAATGCAAGTCCATGTAACTAACATGCAACAACATGCAAGTCAAAATAAGTGACATGCAACAACATGCAAGCAAATGCAAGTTCATAGAAGTGACATGGAAAAACATGCAAGCACATGCAAGTGACATGCAAGCACATGCAAGATTTTATGAGCTCATGCAACCACATGCAAGTCCATGCAAGCTTTTATGAACTCATGCAACCACATGCAAAACCATGCATGTCCATGCAAGCTTTTATGAACTCATGCAAGCAATATTCCAATATCATGCATCTCGAACACTTCTGATAACTCCCACACCATATCCATGCAAAATGTATCAACAATATCCACTCATGTACATAAAAAAATAAACTCCCAGTCTAAATATAAGACACCTCCAAAGTGTTAGAGTCATACAAGGACTCACAGGAGCCGAGATCATCTGCTGGAAATCTTCTACAAGAGAGAGCTGCAAGAAAATATTGCAAAAGTCAAATGCATGCATGAATTAGTGCTTCACATTCCCATTGTATTATTCAAAAATAAATACAAAGGATATACACAACCACTGTCCAAGAATAGACAAAGTGGGGAAAGAAAGCATGTGACACATGTCATAATACTCTCAAGAGAAAAGAAAGCCTATGACACATGTCATAAGGCTCAAAATAGAAAAATAATCTCCCTAATTAACTTATGTAAAAGTGAAAATATGATTTTTCACCAACACCCCCCATAAGTGCAACTTAGGAAGATTACACAGGCTAAAAAGAAAAAAAAGAAAGATGGGTCCTGGCAACAAAGGCCATGTTAGGTACCAATGAACAACAAGAATCTCTCATAAGGTGGAGAAAAGGAGAAAAACCCAGTGGGAGAAAATTCTTCTCCAAAAGAGAGAACAAACAAAAAGAAAGTACAAGAACATGTGATGGAAGAAGGACACTAAGGCCCCCCATGGAATGAATCCATCACAAGAGTACAATCATGAGTGCCCCCCCATAAGAGAGAGTGAATAGAGAATATGAATCCTCTCCAAGAAGAAGCTCCAGAACCAATGAAGAGATCTTGAAGACAGAATCCAATCCACTGCCTGCAAACAACATTTCTCCCTTTTGGAAGAAATAGATCCACTAGTGAATGTAGATGCCATTCCCACATCTTGGATGAATAGGGAATCCATATCGAAATGTGTGCCTCTGAATGCAACTCAAGTGACCTCATACTGGGAGAATATGTCTTCTCCAAAATAGAAATTGTCTGCCCAATCAGAGAAGAAGAAACATGAGAGGATATAATCTGAACTGCATCAGGAAACACTATTGATGAAGGTGGTGATGGAAAGCCAACTGAGATAGCATCAAACAAGAGAGATAAACCCTCAAATGTGTCCTCCAAATCAGCAATGTGAGACTCCACAAACAAGGATGATATGTCTTCAAGATAAAAGTCCCAATGAGGTGGATCTAAAAGACTGATATTGACCTGCTGTACAGAATTACTAGAAGCCAATGATGATGCAAGACTGAATTCTGAAGTAGCAATAGGTGATGAAGAAGATGTGATCTCAATAGGAGTAGAAGAGGGTGCAAGAGAGGTCTCTATCTCTAAACATTCAAGACATGCTATATACTCAAGCTCCTCTAAAGTATCATTGTCATAAGGTATATTATCTGCATCATCAAGTGGAATGAGGCAATCTACTATAGGATCATTTGGAAATGGTGAGACATGAGGTTCTCTATACAACTCCCAAATTTTTGTCCAAAGTGTGTGTGGGCTTTCATAGATGGGAAGATCAAATGCAATATCATAATCAACAGTGGTACAAATTAAACCTACAACATGATCTCGATTGTTACCCCAAACAAATTTCTTCATAGGTGTCTCTAGTTCAGGTATGAGCCCATAAAGATGAGGCAAAAGATGTAGTCACTTGAGATGTGTCAGGATGCCTCTTTGCCAGGACTCATAATTGTCCTTAGTTAGATTGACCGCACAAGGATGAGTGGCAAAACCCATGATACCTCCTCAAAATGATAGAGATCAAAACATGCAAATAGATTTATGCTGATAACAGAAGCCTATCAAAGCAAACGGAACCTTTCCAGGAGGCAACATGTCCAGGATATCGAATAGAAGCCATAAAATTGACAAAATGAATAAAAGATACCTGGGTCTGAATCTGAAAAAATTACATAGATGGCTGTGTAGAGCTCTTTGATACCTTTCCAACGCCTTTTCGTTTTCAAAAAATGGAGATTTTGGGTGCAATAATAGAGGTCGGAAGCCAAAAAAGATGCCTTGAATTCAAACAGCAAAACAGGTGTCAAATAGAAAAATCTGGGAAAAAGACTAGCATTACTGGATAGTGCTCAAAACCAGCTTTCCAATGCTTTTTCGTTTGCCAATTTTTGAGTCCGTATGCTCAAGTTATGGCCTCTGGAAGAAAGCTACCTTTTTAGACCTGCACATGAACGTGGCATAGAAATCGAGGTAGATTCAGAGATTGAGCGACACATAAATCGAGGCAGTCAAAAATCAAGTGGCATGGAAATCGAGGCAGATTCAAAAAATTTTGGCACACAAATCAAGGCAACTCGAAAATCAAAATAGGCTCAAAAAAATTGGGCACAAAAATTGAGGTGACTGTACAAAAAAAATTGGCATAGAAATTGAGGCAACTGTACAGAAAATCTAGCACAGAAATCGAGGCAGCCGTATGGATTTTTCCTGCATATAAAAAACCAAAGCCCAAAAAATGCCCAAATCTTTTTTTCAGCAAAATATAGAGTGCCTTATATGAAAATAGGGGTTTTGACACCTTTTGAGCACAACCGTGAGGTCTGTTTTGCACCAGGATGCACATATTATCTGCTCATGCCTAGAACCCTCTCTGATTTGAGAAGAAACTGACAGATCTAGAGCTCTGATACCATGTTAGAGTCATACAAGGACTCACAGGAGCTAAGATCATCTGCTGGAAATCTTCTGCAAGAGAGAGCTGCAAGAAAATATTGCAAAAGCCAAATGCATGCGTGAATTAGTGCTTCACATCCCCATTGCATTATTCAAAAATAAATACAAAGGATATACACAACCACTGTCCAAGAATAGACAAAGTGGGGAAAGAAAGCATGTGACACATGTCATAGTACTCTCAAGAGAAAAGAAAGCCTATGACACATGTCATAAGGTTCAAAATAGAAAAAGAATCTCCCTAATTAATTTATGTAAAAGTGAAAATATGATTTTTCACCAACACAAAGTGGGCGCCCAAGTTAACTCCCACTCACTAGGAGTTGTCAAACACTCAAAATAGACTTCAAGGAGTTGTCAAAAAGTCTTCATGTACCCCACTCCAAAATTGGACGCCCAAGTTTGACACTACCATTTAGGAGTTAATTATAATAAGCCAAGTAATATAATTAAATATTAATTTATCTCTCAAAGTCCTTATTTGTTGGGGAACACATTCCAAGAACTTTGGAGACACATGAATTGGTTAGGATTGCAAATTTAATGACAACCTTTCCCAACTTGAATTTTCTCTTCTCTCCTAAATTGTTTTATTTGGTTGCAAGTTGTTGTGTGGTCTCACAACACACCCCATTTTTCCCTGGCAGAATAAGGACCCAACCCTTTCTTTTCTTTTTTTTTCTTTGTTGGTCTTTTTATTGTTTGCTTGGGCGGTATAGGTAAAATGTGAAGTTACTAAGGGTGGATTTCAAGTTACAAGGTGTCCCATGAAATGGTCATGAATGGATAGAGGATGAAGTTTTAGCCAGGGTTTCCTTTTGAAGTTTTTAAAAATTTGCTAAATTGAGCAAGTTACGCTAACAAGACATTCTGGTGAACCGGACATTTTGGTCAGATGGACATTTGTTATGTCTGTTTCTACATCCAGATCCTATCCAAGAATTATAAGTGGCCTCTTTTGTCCTATTGACCGTTGGCTTTTCAACTGGACATTTTCAACCTGACATTTTGACTAGACATTTTCCATGTCTGGAGCTTCTAAATAAGATGTGAAGATCCACTTGCCCAAACATACTGTCAACATAAGTTTGACCACGAACACAATGACATCATCCAGATAGGTCATCAAGATATCCCTTTACCTGACATTAGCTAAGGTCAAACCATACATTCCCACTGAATATTTCCACAGGACATTTCGACCGGATGTCATGTATGAGGTTTGGATGTCCATCCGATCTTGTCCACATTAAACTCCCATAAAACAGATTGATTTTTTCCATTGAATTTCAAATTTAAAGCATAACTAATCCATCTGTTGTGTTTTCCAGCTCCTAGGGAGTAATTGCCCACCAACTATACCGAGGTATTGAATGCATCCATACTTAGCGAATTTCACGAGAGATAAAAGCATAGTTTGATCAATTTGTTAATCACAAAGCATTCAAGAATCCAAAGTGAATTTGCAAAGAGATTTTAAGAGTGATTTTAGAGATCCTAAGTTGAATTAAGGTAGAGGTTATGGAATGAGCTAGGGGAATAGAACGTACCAAAGGTAAACAAACATCTGTTGTAGAATCTTACAAAGGTGAAATTTCCACTCGCTTAGGTACGCATAAGACAAAGCCCTTAATTTGTCAATTACAACAAATAATTTACTTTTACAAGTGTACATTTGATTAGTTCATTTACCATATTAAATCTCATTTTCTCTCCAAGTTTTAACATATAACCATATATTCTGCAGAATTTAGTTTTAACTAGGGCAATGAAAGAATTAATCTGTAGCCCTAGTCCCCACATAGGTAGGTAATTTTGTGCGTTTACATCATGCAGGACACGATGATGAAAATATTGAAGCAAAGGGAAGACGAGTTCAACAACCCACTAGGTCTAACCCCTGGAGGGGTCGGGTGCAAATTTAGTCTCTCTTTGGTGGTGTGGACATAGAGTCATTCAGGGAAAAAATTGATGCCCACGATGCAAGTGAGGTCTTGATAAATATCGTCAACAGTGGTATGTACAATGCAACATGTTTTCCAGTGGCCATGGATGCCCTAGAATTAATTATCCAGTGTGCCCAAAAGTACAATCCAGTGAATTGGCATGTTGAACACCAGGGTAGAACTTATGCAAATTTCTTTCCCAAGGGCATTGCAGAGACCTTGAATCTCCTGAGGAGCAAGTATGTATTCGAAATCAATATAAATGCATTAACACCACAATATAATTCCAATGTTGCTAGATGTAGGAAAGTAATGCACAACTCCTGGCTAGTCCCCGTAACAAGGCCAAAGGCAGTGTCTAAGATGGCACAAACAATATACAAGTTTGACTTCAATGACGAAGTCCAATACATGATCACCTTGCTCAACAGGATGGTTGGGAATGAGAACGCTAGGTCCTTTAAGCTATGGATGTTCAAGACAATCAGGTTAGTAAAGGATGAAGGAGGAGTTGTAAACTAGACACAACTAATCAGTGATGCCATGCACAATGGCCTAGTGGGGTGGAAGAAGAAGAAGAGGAGGTTCTTCATGTCCTCTTATGTGGTGTATTCCTGTGCCTTCAGGTCATAGTTTGATGACCTGCATATAGTAGGAAGGTTGGGAAGCAAAGATGGAGAATAATTGGTTTGGCAACATTATCCTCAACTTGAGAGGAACCAATCCATCATCTACTACCAGAGGGTCAATGATTGTTTCATGATGTGGTTGGTGCAGTTGATTGGAGGAGATAGGGCAAAGAGGATATCTAGAGAGGTCCAGATAGCCATCACCCCTCATGGGTCCTAGTTCATATAGTTCTCAACCTTCACATATATCCAAATGGAAGGTTTCAAAGATTTCCCCTACATGCTTTCAAG
Organism: Cunninghamia lanceolata; assembly: GCA_027924645.1. NCBI lineage: Eukaryota > Viridiplantae > Streptophyta > Pinopsida > Cupressales > Cupressaceae > Cunninghamia > Cunninghamia lanceolata. Next base: position 57,541 of record BSBN01001622.1, on the reverse strand, counting down.
GTATCCCACTGACAAGATCTTGTTGCTATAAATCACCAAGTAGATCATTCCATCGTTTGAAACATATGTGAAGAAGCAGGGCCAGGGGACATTAAAGTTCTCATTAGACATTGGGTGGTTCAGGTGCATGGAGTTCAAAGACTCAAAACTATCTGAAGTTGAGTTGCAGATGTTGAACTTGCAACCATTCCCACTTCAAAGGATGTTTAATCCTTATCATAGGATGCAGAACTTCGTTGATAAGAAGTTGCGGCTTGTGCCTCATTTGGAGGATTTTTGGGTGAACTACAAGGACAAGGAGGATGTCAGGAAGAGAGGGTATCAGCACCTAATGCTGAATCAAATGAAGACTTTGGGGATCCTAGAGGTGCCCCCAAAAATTAAAATAGATGATAAAATGATCCTAGATCTGGAGTAGGACACCAAACAAATATACAAGGAGATATTGCCTCTCCTAGATTGGACCAATCCATATGAGACATCCATTAATGTCATATCCAAGAATGTCTTGGATGCTACCCAAAAGTGGGTAGATAAATAAATAAATGAATTATAGTCCAAAAGAGTGAACATTACTTATGGTAAGAAGAGAAAGAGGAAGGAGCGAATGGAAGTGGACTACGATGACTTCCTCGTAGTAAAAAGAAGAGTCATGGAGGCCGAATTGGCCAAGGAAGGTGCATTCGGCTCTGAGGCATGTCTAACCTCAACTGGTGTTAGTGTGGTCACATTTACTTCACCCAAAAGAGATCAACTAGTAGCTGCTATCCCTTTTCATATGCAGCTCCACTAGAGCGCCCGACGATAGACATCTTGGAGGGATTAGAAATCCATAAGAAAAAGAGGAGGATGCCTCAGCCCACTGCACACATGAGGGAGGACCTCACCAAAGATAAGGATAAGGAGGAAGAGACATCCAGACCTCCCACTACCATGAGGCACTATTCACTTTTGTTCCTCCCCAACCAAATCTTCAACTGCACTAAACACAAGTGCCTATGGCCCAACATATGGCAGTTTATGAAGTCCAAGGCAGTCAGCTAGTGGTAAATACACCTTAAGTCCAAAAAATACATCAAATCATCTAGGCCAAAAGGGAATTGGATGAGGAGATGAAGAAGGATCAAGATATCTAGAAGTAGACAAGAGAAAAATGCAACTGCCACTAGATCAGGTCATGGACCTAACTAATGATGAGGTCACCATAGATGTGGTGAATAACCCGATTTCCTCTCTATTTACTCCTCAAGCATCACAACTTGATGAGTCACAATAAACACATATTGAGGTAGAGGGAGTAAAAGGTCCAGAAGTTGAGGTCATATTTGACATAGAGATGTCAAGACCTCAGGTTGTGCCAGAGGACCAACTCGAATAGGTCACAGACATGCGGACGATGTCACATGAGGAGGTAGGTTCACCACAATAGACGTAGATAGAATAAGAAGTTGTGGACATCATCCCTCCCAAAGATAAAGATACAACTCTTGAGGATATCCTGAAGAAATATGATGCACATCACGATGAGGAGCATGCAACAGGTGAGCCAAATGAGGAGATGCAACAAAAGCTGACATCTAATGGGGGTCAATAGATGCAGGGTGCAAAAGAGGTGCATGAGGAAGAAGAGAACCCTGGGCCCCAACCCAAGGAGGAGGATCAACCTGATACTAAGAAAGATAAAAGCATTGAGGTAGTGCATGATGAACAAGATCCAGGGTCGGGCAAAGGTGATGAAAAACACCTAGAGGAAGAACAAAGTCAGGATGAAGCTCCTTAATGAGAAGAAGAGTTGCAAACAAAAGATGTTCAAATTGACCAATATGGTTAGGAGGGACCTATATAGGACACTTCTGGATGGCTTGCCTTGGAGGTAAAAGATCCCCCCATTCATTTGATTATGTTTGATTTTAAGACATTATTTTTTGCACAGGAAATAAAGCCTAAGAGAAAGGCAATGGCCATGTCATCCATTAAGCGATATGAAATTGGATGTAGAACAACTCAATTGGCTATGCCTATGTCAATAAGGCTAAGGGAGAGATAAGTATGGGTGAGTATCAAATAACAACCTTGAATTTGGGGCATGCCACCACTGAGGAGGAAATAGATGAGCTCATAGACAGTGCAGAGGCTGTCGCAACCTGAGTAAGAAAGGAAAAATTAAAGAAATAGGAATTGAAAGGACACATTGCCCAATTGGAATCATTTATTAAGGGGTTATTCACCCTCAAATATCAATAACTAAGGTCCTGACCAATTTAACATTAGTGACCCAGTATCAAATCATAGAGCTAGACGCAAAGAAGCATCAAGATCAGGTAATCGAAGGATGGTACCAGAAGTTCTTGGAGGAAGGGGAGGATGTTATCCAAACTATTTTGTCAAATTGGGACACTCTGACATTCATTAAGAATAAAGCTGATGTCCTGAAGGTAGAATGTGCAACGAGATTGGATAAAAATAATCAGGATCTTACTAAATTGAAGGTTATCCAGACATTGTCTTACAAGTTACTAATAAGCAAGCATATTATGACTATCTAGACCATGCCTCACATATCGGTATGGATGAAATATTTAAAGCTTGAGGAGGAGATATTGAAGGGATGTCAACACAAATCCATTAAGATTAGAAGCAAAGCTCATGAACTCCTGGCGGATGAAATGGAGATTTTGAAGGAGATCACTAACTGAGTGGTAGATGAGAAAGAGATATATGAGGAGCAAGCCTTAATTGCAATCTTCAAGGCCAAGTATGGCCTAGTTTAGAGGATCTAGTAGGCCATTTCTCAGAGGATGTCATCAATGAGGTAATGGACCTATATATAAAGGTAAAAGGATATAGGGGCAAGTTGGATGCCATACGAATAAATGGATATCCTTGAGCGATCAACTCCATATGTAGGAGTATGCGAAGATTAAGGCTCAAGCTTTTGATATGATGATATCACAAAGACAATTGCATCCTATTATGCATACAAGGCTAAGGAGTCCAAGTAGATTTTTGTTGAGGATTACGCAAGTTTTGATACAGAGTAGTGAAAGTCTCCAGCGTTGAATATTTTGGGACAATCGGATATGGACGGAGAATATTTTGATCAAGGGGATATCTAGATGCTCGACTGGATATGAGGAATTTTGAAGAGTGGTGAACCACTAAGTGATCCTTTCTAAATGAATATGTAGAAGGATAATGTGATAGTGCCATGGGCAGTGGATATCCAATTGGGATACATTTTGACCAGGTGTAGAGAAATAGACATCCGAATGGCAATAGTAAAGGAGTTGTCAGAAAGTGAAGAATAGCTAAGGGCTAAAGTGTTTGACGAGGGGAATATTCCAAAATATTCCTAGACTGTGGTGTTGTAGGAATAATATTCTTAGGAGCCATATATTATCTACATTGAATGCCAACTGGCATTCACATGCCCTGTTCCTCAACCGTTGATTTTGAAAAGTGAAATCCTGACCGTTTGTTGTTGTAGCTGATTCATGATCCTTGTCTTATAAAAGGCATCCGAATCATTGTAAATAGGGATATTGAATTGATGAAATTCTCTAAGCATTAAGTTAGATACACTGGTAACGTTTTGGCTTACCTCATGGTTTTATCTCACATTCAGTGAGATCATTTGTATATTTTATGCATGTGAATGGATTGAAGGATATGGATTACTACCTCATTGTAAATCATAAGTGATCTTCATCTTTATTTCTAGTAATGAAATATCGAATTGCTGTGTCCCTTGGAGTGCATTTGAACTATTTCTTATTGACATCAATTGTCCTTTGAAGATTTGCATCTGTTACATGTAGCTATGGAACACCTGGTGAAGTATGGCTAGATTTTTACTTCAATTCATAAACTTGTCAGGATATATGTCATTTCTCGATACTCACTTTCCAATTAAAGATTGGAAAGACCAGTTTGATGTTGTCTTGATCAACCCACATCATTCCCATTTGATGGAGAAGTAATACTTAGTGGAATTAGCAATAAAGCAATGGATGAACGTCTATATTCAAGGTGCAAATCATAGCGAGTTTGTGGTAATATTTGAATCAACACTGATATAAGACAAGCCAACTTACCGACTCCATCTATCGTTGGTGCTACCTTTTGAAAGAAATTTCATATTGCTAAGTTAGCATACGACAAGATAACTATTACATAGCAACAACGATTTGTGTTAAGGCACCGATTATGATAAAATAGTAATAAGCACTTGGAGATAAACATCAAGTAAAGACAAAATTAAGAAAAGACAAATAAAGGAAAAAGACAAATTATTGAGAATAAGGATGAATATGTATAAAGACAAAAGATAAACAAATTTCAAATACAAAGGGTGCCGATTCCCATTGAGGATCGATTAAGGTTAACTAGCATTATGATCAAATGGATGTATTTTATAAAGGTGACGTCCTTTGGGAAAAGCCCGATCAACATCTATAAGAGCGAAGGGATCAAAAGGGAGAAAAGATCATAAAACAATCGAACAGGGAACAAGAAGAAAGATCTCATCGAAGTTCAGAGAAAAGAAACTATAACACCAAAGTGTTGTAAGTATGGGCCTAACCGATGTTGTCATTGATGTCAACATATTCTTGTTGCATTGATGTCAAGGATTGGATGAGTTGTATGCTGAGGATGTTGAGAAAATTAGTCCTATCAGATTTAGAGAAGATCAGTGAGGACAATGAAGCTCTATGAAGTGAAGATCCTAGCTAGATGAAGATCAGAGAATGTACATCAAAGGGTTTGTAGATATGTGTCTGAAGATGATCCAGTCAAGATTTGAGAGGTCTGCATGAAAATGTGGAGGAGTTATGGCCATGAGTAAAATTGGTTCTAGCAACTGTTCAGAGGTGACAAAGTGACACAAATAGGTCCGGTGAGATCTGGAAATACAATATCATGTTCTGCGGATCTGGTGGCATGTTTGGGAAGCTAATGTGAATTGACAACTTAATTGGTTCGTGGTTTGGAGGTCCACGAGCAATCCTTCTAATATGACAGTGATGGGCGACTGTGTTCTTGAGGTTTCATATGAAAATGTGAATGATTATAGTAAACAGAAGTGGTGTGGATGTTCTTGGTGATTCAAGCAAGCTTGTGGGGGTCTCTAGATTGTGTCCAGTTCGTGTTGGCGGTCCGCATTGAATATTGAGCTCGTAATTGAAGACTTACCTTTGGGTGATGGTGTTCTTAGTTTTGGCCAATTGGATGATTTACACATGTTGTAGATGATCTTGAAGATGTTTTGCAAAGCATGGCATGTTCCTCGAAGAAGATTGGAGTCCCAGCTATGTGTGGCCGATAGTGTAGTAATGTGCATAAAGTTTTTGTAATAAGTCAAGTTGTATTTTTGTAATTGCTCTGTAATAAAATAAGTGACTGGGTGTTTATTGCCATCAAAGAAGGAGATCCAATGCCTATTGAATCTGCCAATCATAAGATGATAAAAAGTGCTTTGGCTGCTCAGGTTGAAGAAAAGGATGAATGGGTTATTGATAGTGGATTCTCTCACCATATGACTGGCGACAAGAGTAAGTTCTTAAGCTTGGAAAGATATGAAGGTGGAGTTGTAAAGTTTGGAGATAATTCTGCTGACAAAATTAGAGGCAGAGGAACCATCTCTTTTGATGGAAAGAACAAAACCAGTGATGTTCTGTATGTTGAAGGTCTGAAACATAATCTTCTCAGTGTTGGACAGTTGGTGGACAAAGGCTATGATCTCTGTTTCAAAAATAGAAAATGCAAGATCTTTGAAAGCTCTAGAATTGAGATTGCATCTGGTACATAGACAAAAGGCAACATCTTTCGATTGGTTGGTATTGGCAAAAGTTACTTATTTGTTCAAATTGATCAGAGTTGGTTGTGGCATAGGAGAATGTGTCATGTGAATTTTGATAATATCATCAAGATAAGCAACACTCAGGCTGTAAGAGATCTTCCAAGACTAATGAAACCTACTAACAGTTTGTGCAAAGAATGTCAGTTGGGTAAGTAGAGCATAGTCACATTCAAAAGTAAGGAACAATCTTCAACTGGATTGTTAGGCGCTATGCACACTGATCTCTGTGGTGCGGCAAGAATCAGGAGTCTATAGGGAGATAGGTATTTCATGTTGCTAATTGATGACCACTCTCGGATGATGTGGGTAACCTTCTTAAAAGAGAAATCTGAAGCTATTGAGAAGTTCAAAATACTCAAGGCTATGGTAGAAAATGAAACTGGAATAAACATAAAATGCCTCAGGTCTGATAGAGGTGGAGAACTCACATCTGGTGAGTTCATAACCTTCTGTGAGAAACATGGGATAAAGAGACAGTTATTTGCTCCAAGGACTCCACAGCGGAATGGAGTTGTGGAGAGAAAGAATCGGACCATCCCGGAAGCATCTAGGACCATGATAATGGAAGCAAATGTTCCTCAAATCTATTGGAGAGAAGCTATAAGCACTGTTGTCTATACTCTTAATCGGGTACAAATCAGAGGCAATACTGGTAAGACCCCTTATGAACTTTGGTTTGGTATCACTCCTACTGTGAAGTATTTTAGAGTCTTTGGTAGTAAATGCTACATAAAAAGAGATGAAGACCTTGGCAAGTTTGATGCTAGAAGTGATGAAGGAATATTCTTGGGATATTCCACTCAAAGCAAATCATATCGGTGTTATAACAAGAGATTGAGAAAGATTATAGAAAATACAAATGTGAAGTTTGATGAAGGTGTGGAAAATCCCTCAAGGTTTTACGAGTATGAAGCAGATGATCAGAATGATGTATCAGACCAAGGAGAACAAGCCCCAACTGCAGTTTAAATTCAAACTGATCCGGAGAATCCTGAAATACAGGACGAAGAGACAAGTTTGGATGAACCTGTCCAAGAATTAGAAGTGCGAGAAATTCCCAAAACTCCCAGGTATGTAAGAATGAATCATTCTGAAGATCAGATTATAGGAGATAGAAGCAACGGTATTCAAACAAGAAAAATTGCTCAAGATTCAGTGAAGTATTGTTTGATTTTAAAAATTGAACCAAAAATAATAAGTGAAGCTTGCAATGATGAAAGTTGGGCTAAAGCAATGGAGGAAGAATTGATTCAGATTGAAAAGAATCACACTTGGGATCTTGTTTCCAGACCTAAGGATAAAAATGTGATTGGGACTAAGTGGGTCTTCCGAAATAAACTAAATGAAGAAGGTGAAGTAGTAAGAAACAAAGCCAGATTGGTCTATAAGGGTTATTCTCAAGTAGAAGGAATTGACTTTGAAGAAACTTTTGCTCTGGTGGCAAGAATTGTAGTCAGATTATTTCTTGCCTTTGTTGCCTTCAAGGATTTCAAGGTATATCTGATGGATGTCAAGTCTGCTTTCCTAAATGGTGATTTGGAAGAAGAGGTATACATTGAGCAACCAGATGGATTCCAATTGTCTAATCATGGAGATATGGTCTGCAAGTTGAAGAAGGCATTGTATGCACTCAAACAAGCCCCAAGATCCTGGTATGAAAGATCGGACAAACATCTTTTGAAGATTGGTTTCAACAAAGTTATTGCTGATAGTAATCTGTATTTTAAGATTGATCATGAAAATATCTTGATTGTGGAAGTATTTATTGATGATATCATTTTTGGAGGAAAAGATAGTATGTGCAAGACTTTTGCAAATCAAATGCAAAGTGAATTTGAGATGTCTATGTTTGGGGAAATGAATTTCTTCTTGGGTCTACAAATCATTCAAACAAAGAAATGAATCTTCATATCTTAGACCAAATATGTGAAAGAATTGTTGAAGAAAATTGGGATGGAAGATTCAAAGGCAATGAATACTCCCATGGCAACTGGATGTACGCTGAGTAAAGATGATGAATCCCCTAAGACTGATCAGAAAAAGTATAGGTCAATGATTGGAGGACTACTATACCTTACTCAAACTAGACCTGATATTATGAATGCTATTGGTCTTGTTGTCAGATTCCAAGCTGATCCTAAAGAGTCTCATGTCATGGCAATCAAGAGAATTCTTAGATATCTGAAAGGAACAGTTGAGTATGGATTATGGTATCCTAAGGATCATGACATCTCTCTTCATGCATGCACAGATACTGATTGGGCAGGAGATGTGGATGACCAGAAGAGTACCAGTGGTGGTGCATTCTTTTTGGGAAAAAGATTGGTTTCATGGCTAAGCAAGAAACAAGAGGCAATATCTCTGTGCAGAAGCAAAGTATATTGCAGCAGTAGGAAGTTGCACTCAAGTATTATGGATGAAGCAAATGCTAAGAGATATCAGAATGGATTATGAAGAACCTATCACAATCTTCTGTGATAACTCAAGTTCAATAAATATATCAAAAAATCTGGTGTTGCATTCAAAGACAAAACATATATCCATCAAGTTCCATTTTTTGAGAGAGAAGGTAAACAAGAATGAAGTTAGATTGGAGTTTGTGCCCTCAAAGGATCAAATTGCAGACATCTTTACTAAACCTCTACCTAAGGACTCTTTTGAGTATCTCAGGGAGAAGTTAGGGGTTATTACCCCTCTGATTCTGAATTAAGGTGCACTGATGTGCATCAGTCTGATGGATTCCACAACCATATATTGTGATCCGGATTGATGTTAGGAGGCTGCCACTCAGGGGGAGTAGTCTATATGATTTTGAAGTATGTGAAGTGGTTGCAAGTATGTGCCCTTTGCCATAGGGGGAGAGAAGACATGTGAAAAACACGAAGTGGTTGCTGATCAAAGGGGGAGCAGTAAAGAAAGAGAAGACTTGTGAATAGTTGTTATTGATAGGGGGAGCTATGTCAGTCAGTGAGGAGAAGTTCTTGTCTTGGTGGTTAAAATAGTTTTTCACATTATATGTTGCCATCAATGATGAAGGGGGAGATTGTTGAAAGTATGGGCCTAACTGGTGTTGTCATTGATGTCAACATATTCTTGTTGCATTAATGTCAAGGATTGGATGAGTTGTATGCTGAGGATATTGAGAAAATTAGTCCTATCAGAAATAGAGAAGATCAGTGAAGACAGTGAAGCTCTATGAAGTGAAGATCCCAGCTAGATGAAGATCAGAGAATGCGCATCAAAGGGTTTGCAGATATGTGTCTGAAGATGATCTAGTCAAGATTTGAGTGGTCTTTATGAAAATGTGGAAGAGTTATGGCCATGAGAGTAAAACTAGTTCTAGCAACTGTTCAGAGGTGATAGAGTGACACAAATAGGTTCGGTGAGATCTGGAAATACAATATCATGTTCTGTGGATCTAGTGGCATGTTTGGGAAGCTAATGTGAATTGACAACTCAATTGGTTCGTGGTTTAGAGGTCCACGAGCAATCCTTCTAATATGACAGTGATGGGCGACTGTGTTCTTGAGGTTCTGGATGAAGATGCGAATGATTACAGTAAATAGAAGTGGTGTGGATGTTCTTGGTGATTTAAGGAAGTTTGTGGGGGTCTCTAGATTGTGTCCAGTTCATGTTGGTGGTCCACATTGAATATTGAGCTCGTAATTGAAGACTTACCTTTGGGGGATGGTTTTCTTCTTAGTTTTGGCCGACCAGATGATTTACACATGTTGCGGATGATCTTGAAGATGTTTTGTGAAGCATGGCATGTTCCTTGAAGAAGATTGGAGTCTCAGCTATCTGTGGCCAACAGTGTAGTAATGCACATAAAGTTTTTGTAATAAATCAAGTTGTATTTTTGTAATTTCTTTGTAATAAAATAAGTGTATGTTGTGCTGACTTTGATGATCATTCCAATGTCGATGTCATGTATAAATAAGAGTTGCGAAGTCATTCAAATGTGTCCTGGAAAGATGAGGAAGTAGTAGTGAAGAGGAGTGAAAAGCAGAGCAAAGGTGTTGAGCTTAAATGGAACTGACTCAAGCATAGTCAAGATGCTTATCTCTAGTTCAAGTATGTAATACTTATATTCTTTTGTAGATAATGTGTCTCCTGTAGGCAGTGGGCCTCTTGTGAGCAGTGTGCTCGGGCAGTGAGCCCTAATTGGCAAGTGCCATTTTATTCATCTTTATTCTTTTAACAGAGAATACATTCTTGGGTTAGTCACCCTGTGGTTTTTCCCTTAACCAGGTTTTCCACATCAAAATCTTGGTGTTAAATGTGTTGAATTTGTTTCTGCTCTTGAATTATTGCATCATGCTTCCATGATTGAATCTTTGATATGCTGTTGAAATAGAAGAAGGCTTAAAGCAAATAAATTGTAGGATTTTTGGTAACAACTGATTCACCCCCCCTCTCAGTTGTCTATCCTAAATCCAACACAAAGAGCATACGTAGCAATTAAAAGTTCATTCTAGATCGAACATCATTCAGGAAGCTGCCTCAAAATTTAAATACAAAGTGATAGGATCTACACTGTAAATAACAATTCAAAGGGTTCATAATATATCTATATATAGTTCAGATCCTAAAGGCATCGAACTTCTATTCTCTGCCAAATCAGATTGAAGGGTAACAGTCGATTGCAGATATTATATGATATAAGGACAAGAAGTCCTACTCATAAGATATCAACGAATGATCAACTAATACATCATCAGACGTCAAATATATCAACATTGAATCATCATACTTCCATCAGCAATTGGCCTGCAAGTAGACCAACAAAGGTATGCACTATGGATCTCTATTACATGTTGAACTTATAAATGTCTTAAGGCGATTTCTGATATATGCATATGCTCAATCATATTGGAATAAGTAATATATAGCTACAAATGCATTACTAAATGATACATTTGTAAATGATAGAAATGAATGACATTAAATAAGATATCATTAGCATATAGGGAATGCATTATATTGATTAGAATCAGCAAGCAAATGAAATTGGTCATATAATTGACATAGGATATTTATATACATTATCATCATGAATAGGAAATCTTGATTACAAATAGAATAGATGAATAAATGAATGTTATTATAAATGAATATGCAAGGAAGAATGAATTAATATGATAAATATGTATATAAGGATGAACATGATCAATAATGATAATGAAATGTGATCATGCATTAGATCATATGAATATATGATGGTCCAATTATGATATGAGGCCAAAAATGATAAGACATCATAATGTCAACAAAGATTTAGAAATCATAGGATTGTGCTCTATCCAAGAGAAGGATTAGCCTCATCATTAATCATCTTGTTATCCTAGGTGTATGGGTAAGTTAGGAGATTGTATGTTGGACCTAGGTAACCCTCAAGTGGATGAAGAACACTGTGTGGGTGTGAAGTCCCTTGAGCCAAGAGATGAAGAACACTATGTGGGTATGAAGTCCTTGGGCCTATGGTAATGATGAGCTCATCAATGTTAAATGTGCCCAACGTGAGGTGACTCTTGGTGGGATGAAGAATGTTGTGTGGACATGAAGTTCCATCAAGCCAAATGGTGAAGAACTCTGTGTGGGAGTGAAGCCTTTGGGCCTACGTATGGGATGGTTAGTGTCTCCTTAATGAACCATGCCTATGGAGTTAGAGATGGATTAATGATAGGGAGACACATGATCCTCTCAAGGATAGAGCATAAGGCCTTTGATCATGAATATGAATATGGATATAAATATGAATATGAAAGTGAATATAAAAATGATTATGAATATGAAAAATGGGATTATGAGATCATAAGCATAAGGACATAAGTATGAAAGGATATTAATTAGATAACTAGAATAATGATATGAAATGGAAAATAGAACTCTAATATTCTCTTTTGTGAGTTGAAATTGTGCAAGGGTTAAGGAAATTTTTTGGCTTACTAGAAGGGGACATTACAATATATGTGTGAAATCACTGGAAACTTAAATTCTTAGGACTTTTTCCCTCTCAACCTTATCTTTTTTTTTTTAATTTCTAAAATTATCTTAAATAAGTGCAAATAATGGTAAATCTTGAGGAAATAACCAATAATATCAATTAATGTGATACTTTAAAGATCTTTAAGTAAATATAGGAGGGCCCGACACTTTGCATCTAGAGTTCATCTTCCTTTAAGATCTAGTTTTCACAATTTACATCAAATATCCTCATTACTATACTATTTGGACGTGATTGTGCAAAGACCATGTCCTGAAGTCTGAAGTTTGACTTGATTTCACAAGCTAGCTCATCAGACTACCACAAGCTCCAGATCTAGTGGTCTCTTTAGTGAATTGCCTAATGTGAGGTGAAGAACTCATTCAGATAGTGCACAACCAAGAAATCTTGTCCCTATTTTTTTTGTAGTGTCGTTACAGGTCCAGATGGCCTTCTTTGATGTTGAATCTCCTATCTGTTTTGTTGCATATCATGACATGCCAAAGAATCCATAGAAATTGTGTCCTAAGTATCATTTCCATCAAGATGCTAAAGATCACCTTAGAACCTTTAAGGAGGCTTGCTTTAGAGAAAGGATTCAACATGAGGATGTCGTGTGCCAGTTGTTCTCGTATACACTCAGAGAAGAAGCTTAGGGATGGTACGCTAATTTACCACAAAATTCAATAACAACCTAGTTACTAATGGAACAAGCTTTCCTAGCTAGATTCAGAGTCCTTGTTGATGTAGCAACAATGTATCATCAGTTTGCTGAAATTAAGAGAGATGAAGGTTAATTGATAACAACTTTCAATGATAGATTTCAAAAGGCTTACTCAAGGTTAACGGATCCTTATAACATCGCCGAACCTGCGACCCTGATAGTGTATTATTCAACATTGGATCCTTTGACTGTAATGTTTGTGAGGAGGGCAGATCTTCCCATAGCAAGTTTGTTCAATGCTTATGCTAAAGTAGTGAAGGTAAATACTGAGATGAAGCAAGTAGGTTATGGTCCACTACAAAGCATGGGAAATCCTGCAGTTTCCAACCAAATGCAATAGATTAATGGATCTCTAACAAATCATACTACTTTGATGAATCCTTTACCAATGCCATCGATCAGTGTGTTCCAAGCACAAGGGAACAATCAACTCGTGCTACATCTTGGACCTACTTTTACTAAGGTCTGACCAAATGGAAACGATAATTCTTTCTTCCTTCCTGCTCAAGACAATGTAGTAGCTAAAGTTTAGGAAGAGAAAGAGGATTTGAGAGAGATCACAGGTCAGCTAAAAACACTGACAACTTAAGTAAAACAACTAAGAAATCATAATTTCTATTCTTAGAATAACAACCAAAATCAACAAAATAGAGGTTATAGTGCACCTAGACCTCTGAGAGTCTAGAACACGAGGCCAAACAATAGAAGTATTCTGTCACCTTTGGATAAACTTGTTCCTGCAAAGCCAAAATAGACAACTAGAGTGAACTTAGCCGAAGCTACACTGAATAATTGGTGCAGGATACATAATACAAGTGCACATGCTAAACTGGATTGTCCACAGTTCAGAATTGCTGCAAGTATCTTTCAGGTAGAAGTGAATAATATTGAAAGAAAATCAAATGCTCCAAAAGGAAATGAGATCATTCCCCTTGGATATGAATTAGCTATGATGCTCGAGAGCTTCATGTTTCTAGAAGAGAGAATGAAGATAGTTCATGAGAGTTACACCCCCATATGTGAAGAGTCAGCTCTGACATTGGAGGCTTATACTTTCCCTTTTGAGGAGGATAACGAGCCATAATAGGAAGTAGATGAGATCCATTCCTTTCAAAAATTTCAAGGAGGTCACAATTATAACTTGTGGAAAAACAATAATTGACCGTTAGGACCTCTGACAAGTTCCATTCCACCGAGCAACTTTGATACACCTTTGGATGTGTCATCTTGTAACAATCCTCCACTCTTGAAGGTAAATCAAAAGCATAGAGGTTCATTTTCCACTGCAACCAGAATTATGTCTGAATTCTCTGAATCAGATAAATTAGTCAATTATTTAGCAGAGGAGATAAAGAAGATGAAAATAAGCTTGTCTTTGTCTGAATTGCTTAAAACCCTTGTCATCAAGAAATCCTTCCTCAAATCCTTAGAAGAACCTACACCAAAGGAAAGTGCTCCTAGTAATGTCCAAGGTAAAGAACCTCAAAATAAAGACACCCCTTCTAGGCCAAAGGATAAAGGTCAAGTGCATACCACTGATACACAGATCATAGTTTACAAAGGAAAAATAGAGTCCCCTCCATTTCTCTCAACTATGAGGATTTTTGGTAAAAATTTGCATAATTGTCTAGTGGACTCTGGAGCATCCACTAATGTCATGCCCTTGTTAGTTTTCTAAATTTTAGGCCTCTCTCCTGCCAAGAAATTGAAGAAAGTTACTCAACTGGATAAGTCTAAGGACGATGTCATAGGCGAGTTAAACCATATTCACATGCAATTAGCCTCTAATCATAGAGTGAAGCACTTCATTGATATCTAGGTAGTTGATATACCAAATACATATGACATGCTACTAAGAAGAGACTAGTCAAAGACTTTGAATGGATACATGGCAATGGATTTCTCCCACATGTGGTTATCGTGGAGAGGAATTCCTAATCAAATATGCATAGAAGCTGAACCAATAGTGAAACATATGATTACAGAATACCATCAAAATAATGAAGTACTCTATATAGAAGTAGAACCAAGAGTGTATCGTATCACGGATCCAGATGTTTGAGTTGAAGAAATATTGATGTGCAACCAAGCACAAGACAATACAAGAAGTCAAATTACACCAAGTACAAACATTTTGATTGAATTTGATTATGACTCATTAAATGAGGAGAGTAGTCATTTACATGATTTTGAGTCATATGTCCAAAGAAGCATGAGAGTGTAAGCGACATGGAATTCCCTTGAAAGAAGTACTAATAAACGGTTGGTGTAGGCTACACCATGCTTCACATTCCAAAGTTACATATGCACTATGCTTAATTATGATTGACAAGAGTGAATACACATTCCCATGAAAGAATCATGACATGAGAAAAAGGCGAAACACAATAGAAATGTTGCAAATTGAAAGTTCTGATAAAGGACCTGATGTCCAAAGTCAAGTTATTGTTGAATTAAATTTAGAGATCCAGACATACTCAGAGAAGAAATAGATATGCCAAAATTGGTTTGACTGGATGTCATCCAACAATTAGGTGATAAGACTTTGCTAGATTGACAAGACACAGAAGTGCAATCATACATCTGCAATAAATTAGATAATGAACTAGATAAGAGTTCAGGTATAATCATTGCTCTGGATAGAACAAAAGGAGAGTGATTAAGTCAGTTTGAATCATATGTTGTTAATAAACACAATCCTCCAAAGCATGCCAAAAGAATGAAAGATTTTGAAAAGGACACGAGAAATGATCATCCATGGATATTGAAATTTGATGGATCTAAGTCCAAATAGGGAGTTGGAGATAGGGTTAATTTGATAAGTCCACAAGGTAAGTCATTCCTAGTGGCATATAGACTGTAATTTCACTGCACTAATAATGTTGCAAAGTATGAATCTGTAATCCATGGATTGCTCTTGGTATTAAAGAAGAAGGTAAAGATACTTCATGTGTTTGGAGATTTAGAGCTAATTGTTAAACTAGTTTAGAAGCAATACACATGCAATTATAAAATATTGTCAAGTTACAGACATCAGGTATGGGACCTGATCGAAGGTTTTGACGCCTTCAATATCACTCATGTACTAAGGAAATTTAATCATCAAGTAGACTCGTTAGCTACATATACTAGCACATTGGAGCCACTAACCCTATCAGGGTTGAAGAGGTTCTCTGTAGAATTAGTGTCCATTCCATCCATACTAGAATATGTTAGTAACTTTCAAGTTTTTGATGATGACAAGTATATCCTTGATTTTATCACTAATTAGGATGTTTTTGAATCTCAAGTGATTGATGAACAATATTGAGAGGATTTTAAGTGGGACGAGGAGTTCATTATTGATCTGCAAGACAAAAAAATTCCTAAAGGGATGATCAAATTAGAAATATTGTTTGATTTGGACAAAATGAAGAAGCAGAAAGACATCCCCAAGATAGATGGAGGTGCTTATGAGCCCATCAATCTAAGTGAAGGACCATAACCTAGGAAGGTGCTGATAGGAAAGGTATGTACCCTAAAAGAATGAGAAGGTATCACTCAAGCCTTAAAGGATTACTTGCATATGATAGCATGGACATATAACAAACTGAAGACATACGACACATCAATCATCATGCATACCATCCCATTGAAACCAGATGTAAATCCATTCAGGAAGAAACATGGGCCAGTTAATGCATTGCTAGAACCTTTGATTTTTGAAGAAGTCAAGAAGTTATTGGTTGCACGCATAATCTTCCCTGTCAGAAATTCAACATGGGTTGCAAACTTAGTACTTGTAAGGAAGAAAAACAAAGATATCCTACTATGCATGGATTTTTGAAATTTGAATAAGGTGTCCGCGGATAATTATCATCTACCTTCAATGGATGAAGTGCTACATATGGTAAATGGAGCTCAAATGATGTCATTTCTTGATGGATTTTTAGGATATAACCAAGTCATGGTGGACAAAATAGACAGATTAAAAATGACTTTCACCACCAAATGCGGGATTTACGCCTATAGAAGGATGCCATTTGGTTTAAATAATGTCGGCACAACATTTCAATGCACCATGGACATCACTTTTGGAGGATTGGTTGGCAAGTGTATCATCATCTACATGGAGATTTGACAATTTTCTCTAAAAATAGAAAAGATCATGTTGCAGATTTGAGGAAAGTATTGCAGAGATGTGAACAATATATAATTTATCTCAATCCCAAAAAGTGTATCTTCAAAGTTGCAAATGGAAAGTTGTTAGGACATGTCATATTTGAAAATAGTATATCCATTGATCCTAATCGAGTCAGCACCATCATGAAACTCCAATTGTGAGGGAGTAAGAAAGAATTAAAGTCATACTTTGTCAAGATCAACTTCATCAGAAAGTTTATAACCGGTTTCACCGAAATCGTAAGACCACTAAATGTAATGCTGAAGAAAGATGCAAAAATAGAGTGGACACCTGAAGGTAGGGATGCATTTGAAGATATCAAGAAATCTATTGCTAATGCCCCTATCTTGAATAGTCTGGATTATCTAGATCATTTTATATCTACTCATTTGCATTTGATCATACTTATATTGCAGTGTTGACACAAAGAAATGACACAAAAGAGGAAAAGCCTATTGCATTCATGAGCAACCCATTTAAATATGTGGAGTTAAAGTACCTAGATGTTGAGAGATAAGCTCTAGCATTGGTTAGAGTGGTCAAGAAGTTTAGAGACTACATACTGAGAAGTCATGTGATCGTGGTAGTGCCTGACTCAGCAGTCAAAATATTGTTGATGCAGAATGAACCAGGAGAGCATCGAGCTAAGTGGATAACTATCCTATAGGAGTAAGATATGAATATCACTCCGATGAAATTGGTGCAAGGATAGGCTTTGATGCAGATGATCGCAGAGATAGAGCATGGCCTGATAAGTCAATAGTATGCAGTTAATATGTTTGAACAAGTTGAGTGGTATACATATATCACCCATCATTTGAATACAAGCAGATGTCTGTCACATCTGAAGTCATCACAAAGAAGATTCTTGAGATTCAAAGCTCAAGGATACATGATAAAAGGGGAGTTATTTTCAAGAAAAACCATGAAGAAATATATTTGAGGTGCCTAAATCGAGAAGTAGATAAAGTTCTGCAGGAATTACTTGATGAATTCAGAACAATCAGTGGGTCACATCTAGCCACTACATATTGAATATTAAGAGCTGGATATTACTAGCCAACCGTATTCAAAGATACAACACAACATATAAAACACTATCATACATGTCAAGTTACAGAAAATAGAGAGCGATATGTAGCCCAATAGTTGCAAGCAGTAATGGAAGTGCATCCCTTTGAACAATGGGGGATGGACTTCACTAGGTTGATCAATCCTCTATCATGAGCTAGACACAAGTATGTTCTAACTATTATTTATTATTGTACTAGATGGACTAAAGCAATGTGTAGCAAGATGTGCACTATTGATGTTGTAATCAAGTTCTTGGAAGAGAACATCATCACCATATTTGACATTCCTTATGCTCTGGAATGTGACAATGGCCATGCTTTTGCTTCCTTAAAATTTTCTAATTGGCCATTTGAATATGGTATCACCTTAAAATTTTCATCTAACTATTATCCCCAAGGTAATGGTTTAGTTGAGTCCACCAATAAGAATCTGTTGGATATCATTAGGAAATTGGTAGAGAAAAATCCTAAGGAATGGAACACATTACTGAATATGCCTTATGGGTAGACATGACAAGAGTTAAATCAGCTCTAGGAAATTCACCTTATCATTTAGTCTGTGGATTTGATCCTATCTTGCCCATAAACTTAAAATTACTACTTGGCAATTTGCCCAAGATTATCTAGGTTTAGAAGACATGATGGAAGTTAGGTTACTATATTTTCTATACCTAGACGAAAAGATAAACATAGCTATAGACCATTTCTCTAAACATCAAGCTATGGTCAAACGTTGGTTTGACAAAAAAGCCAAGATCAAAACATTTAAAATATCAGACCTCGTCTTGTCATGGGATAAAGCTCCTGAAAAGAAGGGAGACCATGGGAACTTTGATAAACTTTGGACATGTCCTTTCTAGATTGCAAATTTTGGGTGATAGTACTTACAGATTGAAAACCTTGACAGGTGACGACGTTCCGTTTCTCGTCAATGGATAGTTCCTGAAACATAGATTTCCAATCCTAATAATAATCTAGAGAGAAGGAAAACTGAAATACCTGTATATATATGTATAATGCTTTAAATATTCTTGTAAAGTCCTCTCGTTTGTTCATGTGTTGTTTGTTTTCTTCTTGTTCGTCGAGTTTTTATTTTGTTAGGTGCAATAAGGAGCAAACTACAACCCCCCAAAACACTAGAATTTCTTGAATTTATGAAAGACATTGAAATTCCTACATAAGTTGTGACCTCTATAAGTATAGTTGGTCTGATTTGTTTCTGGAAATTATATTCATCAATAATAGAAAGGAACATTCAAAGAATCACACAAACAAACACACTTAAAATCCTTGAATTAGCTAGGAGTAGTAGTTATTTGCATTAAGTGAAAAATATAATGGCTTGCCTTTGCTGCCACTGTAATTCTCAACCTAACAATGGTTGCCATAACCTTTCAAATGCGATGAAAAGATATATCATAAAAATTGAATACATTAAAAAATAAAAAAGAAAGAGATCTTAGTCTCTACACGTCATCCAAGTTACTCTACTGAGGCTATAGACACTTGATTGTCAGTAGAGAAATATTTGGGAGAATGACATAGATAACCTTGCTAGGGCTATGGATGCCTGACTAGCAGCAAGGCTCTATCCAGGTTTGGCTTGAAAGTTTAAACCAAACTATGTAGTTTAATGCAAATATCTACTAGCTCTTACTATTCAAAAGGAAAGGAAATGAATCAATTGCACACACTTGAATCCCTTTTGAAGCTTGGTTATATTGGTGAATGTAATTTCCTCTGACTGAACTACACAGTCATATCTAATGGAGGTTGAAAATCTTATGTTTGAATTTCCTCTTCTCTCCTAAATTATTTTATTTGTTTGCAAGTTGTTGTGTGGTCTCACAACACACCCCATTTTGCCCTGGCAGAATAAGGACCCAACCTTTCTTTTTCTTTTTTTGCTTTGATGGTCCTTTTGTTGTTTGCTTGGATGGTATGGGTAAAATGTGAAGTTACTATGGTGGATTTCAAGTTACAAGGTGTCCCCGTAAATGGTCATGAATGGATAGAGGATGAAATTTTAGCCAGTGTTGCCTTTTGAAGTTTTTAAAATTTCACTAAATTGAGCAAGTTACGCCAACAAGACATTCTGTTCAATTGGACATTTTGGTTAGCTGGACATTTGTTAGTTCTATTTCTACATCCAAATCCTATCCAAGTATTATAAGTGGCCTCTTTTGTCTCGTTGACCACTAATTCTTCAACCAGACATTTCAATTAGATATTTTCCATGTCTGGACCTTCTAAATAAGATGTGAAGATCCACTCGCCCAAACATCTGGTCAACATAAGTTTGACCATGAAAATGATGACATCATCTAGACAGGTCATCATGATATCCCTTTACCCAATATTAGCCAAGGTCAAACCGTACATTCCCACCAGACATATCCACAGGACATTTTGACTGTATCTCATGTATGAGGTTCAGATGTCCATCCGACCCTATCCGAACATTAAACCCCCATAAAGTGTATTGATTTTTGTCTTTGAATTTCAAATTTAAAGTAAAACTAATCTAGCTATCGTGTTTCCCCACTCCTAGGGAGTAATTTCCCACCAACTATACTGAGGTATTGAATGCATCCACACTTAGCGAATTTCACGAGAGATAAAAACATAGTTTGATCAATTTGTTAATCACAAAGAATTCAAGAATCCAAAGTGAATTTGCAAAGAGATTTTAAGAGCAATTTTAAAAGATCCTAAGGTGAATTAAGACAGAGGTTATGGAATGAGCTAGTGGAACAAAATGCACCAACAGTAAATGAACACCCATTATAGAATCTTACCAAGGTTAAATTTCCACTCTCTCAGGTATTTATAAGAAAAAACCCTTAATTTTTCAATTACAACATATAATTAGCTTTTACACAGGGTAAATTTGGTTAGTTCATTTACCATAGTAAATCTCGTTTTCTCAAAGTTTTAACCTGTAACCATATATTCTACAAAATTTAGTTTTAACTAGGGCAGTGAAAGAATTAATCTGTAGTGCTAGTCCCCACACATGCAGGTAATTTTGTGTGTTTATATCATGCAAAACACAATGATGAAAATATTGAAGCAAAGGGATGATGAGTTCAAGGACCCGGTAGGTCAAACCCTTGGAGGGGTCTGGTGCAAATTCGGTCTCACTTTGGTGGTGTGGACATAGAGGCATTCAGGGAAAAAATCCATGCCCACGATGCAAGCAAGGTCTGGAGAATATCATTAGCAATGGTATGTACAATGCAACAGGTTTTCTAGTGGCCATGGATGCCCTAGAATTAATTATCTACTATGCCCAAAAGTACAATCTAGTGAATCAACACGTTGAACACCAGGGCAAAACTCATGCAGATTTTTCACCTAAGGGCATTGCAAAGACCTTCAATCTCCTGAGGAGCAGGGATGTATTTGAAATTGATATAAATGCATTAACAACACAATATAATTCCAATGCTACTGGATGCAGGAATGTAATGCACAACTCCTAGCTAGACCCTACAACAAGGCTGAAGGTAGTGTCTAAGATTGCACAAATGACATACAAGTTTGACTTTAATGACGAAGTGAAATACATGATCACCTTGCTCAACATGATGGTTGGGAATGAGGATGATGGGTCTTTCAAGATATGGATGTTCTAGATAATCAAGTTAGTAAAGGATGAAGGAGGAGTTGTACACTGATCACAATTAATCAGTGATGTCGTACACAAGGACCCAGTGGGGTGGAAGAAGAAGAAGAGGAGGTTCTTCATGTCCTCCTATGTGGTGTATTCCTGTGCCTTAAGGTTAGAGTTTGATGACCTGCATACTGTAGGCAGGTTGGGAAGCAGAGATGGAGAACAATTGGTTTGGCAGCATTATCCTCAACTTGAGAGGAACCATTCCATTGTCCACTACCGAAGGGTCAATGATTATTTCTTGATGTGGCTGGTGCGGTTGATAGAAGAAGATAGGGTGAAGAGGATATCTAGAGAGGCCCATATAGCCATCACCCCTAATGGGTCTTGGTTCATACAGTTCCCAACCTTCACCTATATCTAGATGGAAGGTTTTGAAGGCTTCCCCTACATGCTTCCGAGGTATCCCACTGATAAGATCTTGCTGCTAGAAATCACTAGGTAAATCATTCCGTCATTTGAAACATATGTGAAGAAGTAGGGCCAAGGGACAGTAAATTTCCCATTAGACATTGGGTGGTTCAGGTGCGTGGAGTTCAAAGATTCCAAATCATCTGAAGTTGAGTTGCAGATGTTGAATTTACAGCCATTCCCACTTCAAAGGATGTTTGATCCTTATCATAGGATGGAGAACTTCATCGATAAGAAGTTGCAACATGTGCCCCATCTGGAGGATTTTTGGGTCGACCGCAATGACGAGGAGGACATCATGAAGAGAGGGTATCAATGCTTGACACATAATCAAATGAGGACTTTGGGGATCCTAGATATGCCCCCACAAATTAAAATAAATGATAATATGGTCCTATATCCAGAGTATGACACCAAACAAATATACAAGGAAAAATTTCTACTCTCAGATTGGACTAAGGTAGATGAGACATCCATTGGTGTCATATCCAAGAATCTGCTACACAAAAATGGGTAGATAAAAAAATAAATGAATTGAAGTCCATAGGAGGGGACATTACTTATGGTAAGAAGAGAAAGAGGATGGAGTTGATGGAAGCAAACTATGATGACCTCCTCATAGTAAAAAGAAGAGTCATGGAGGCTGAATTGGCCAAGGAAGGTGCATCAAGCTCTGGGGCACCTCTAACCTCAACCAGTGTTAGTGTGGCCATAATACCTTCACCAAAAAGGGATTGGCTAGTAATTGCTATCCCATTGTCATATGTAGCTCCACTAGAGCACCCAACGGTAGACATCTTGGAGGGATTAGAAATCCCTAAGCAAAAGAGGAGGATGCCTTAGCCCACTGTACACATGAGGGAGCCCTCACCAAAGATAAGGATAAGGAGGCAAAGACATCCATACCTCCCACTGCCAGGGAGACACTATTCACTTTTGTTCCTCCCTATCCAGATCTTCAACTACCCCAAATACAAGTGCCTATGGCCCAACAGATGGCAGTTCATGAAGTCTAAGGCAATCACCTGGTGGTCAATACACCTCAAGCCCAAAAATACAACAAATCATCTAGGTCAAAAGGGAATTGGCTGAGGAGATGAAGAAGGATCAAGAGATCTAGAAGTAGACAAGGGAAAAAGCCATATAGTTGCCACTAGATCAGGTTCTGGACTTGACTGATGACGAGGTCACCACAGATGTGGTGAATAACCTAGTTTCCCCTCTATCTACTCCTCGAGCATCACAACTTGATGAGTCACTGTAACATGCCTTCTCATATTACTTAGATTTACACAACATTTTACAAGAAAGTAAATGAACATGGTAAACATGAACTTTTTTTTATCATTTACATGATTACAATGAAATAAATACATATCTTTTATGAATATTTTTCAACCTTGAAATTCATTATATTCAAAGATAAAACATAGTGAAATAATTTCACTTTACATTTACAAATATATATTGCTCTTGGCAATAAGAATAATTTTACATCACAACATAAAGAATATTGCATCTGGAATCTTGATATCAATCACTCAAGTATTGGCGAGTGTTCTACTACAGAGGGAGAGCATCATCCGAGTGCTTTACCTCCAACCATAGACCGATGATTTGCCACACACCTTCCTTCTTGGAAGTGGCCCTACCCTTCATGAAGAGTATGGAAATAAGGAACCAATAGGTTTTCTATCTAAGTTCTATTGTTGTTTCCTATGTAACACAATTGACCATACAACTCTAGATAATCTTTAAGCTAAGTATGATCCTACTGACGAGTTACACTATCTAGACACTATGGACCAACTAATGCATGTAGAGACAAATGCATCACTTTGGCCAAAGTTTCTATATAGATAAATGTTTGCAATAAACGTAGTCATGAGTTCACACACCTCTAACTTGATTTGGAAACTATCTCATCCTACAGTTTGATTTGTTTGACTTACTAACACTAGACATGAAATGTCTTGACTAAGCTTCATTCGTGGTCAACCTGACTTAGAATTTAATCCTAAATTCTAGGATACAAAGAATAGGTTTAGAAGATTTAATCTTTTGGATAGTCCTTCGTTGCATTATTGCAAACATCATAGTCTATGACTTCCTATCATTCTACTCATCGACTCAAAAATTAGGCATTCTTGGTTTATGTCATGTTTCGACTCTATCATCTAAACTTTATAAAAAAGCTTCTTAAACACTTCCTAAGATATACTTGTCTTGATCTATGGATTCTTGACTATTCATTGTCGACCATAAATACACTAAATTAAATCAATGTCATAACCATATTGAGTGTTTTATGTTTAATAGAACCATCTGGGTTGATCCTAGGTTTTATCTTCTCTAACCCAATATACAAAATAACATCAAAACTCTTGTTATCAAAATATATAATAATATTACATGAGTATAATAGCCTCTAGTCTTCTCTAAACCACTTAGGCTCTACCCAACTTCACGTTTCTCATAAAATCACTATAGAACATGGGTTTCTATTTTCACGTAAATAAACTCTAATAAATATTTTCCATAGCATAAATACTCTTATCAAAGTTTGTTCTCCAAAATAGGTTATGAGTCTATAGATAATAATAAATAAATTTTTGATCTAATAGTCTCCTTTCATCCACTAACTCTGGATATAGAAAGGTTATGCACTTGTGCACATCATTCTTTCACATAATGAAAAATACTTGCTATATAAAAGTGTGCATATAAAATAATATAATTCACATCTTGGGTGTTCCAATGATATCCAATATCTTTCCTCTTTACTTAGGATAAAAGAGACCTAACACTAATTCTTAGGATGAAAACAATAAAACTTGAATGTATAATTGAAAAGAATAGTATACAACTCAATCTTTACTTACTTCTCTTGACTCCTTTGTCCAATTTGAGTTCTCTAGAGGCTGGGTTTGATTACAAAAATATATAAACTTCATAGTTTAATAATAAGAAGTAGATAACTAAAAACAAACTTAAGTTCTTAGAATAAAAAACCTTTTCTATGTCTTAGGGTCTAAGAAAGATACACAGAAGAGATTTACTAACTACAATAGTACTATCTTGACCTACTATATGTTAAACAACTCTTTGGCCTGCATAAACAAACATAGTATACACTAAAGAAGAGACTTTAAGTTTTATCTTCATGGGATAAGATAAAAGAATACATTCTTTGATAGAAGATAGAGATACACCTATCTCAATATACTAATAGAGTACAAAGCTTATCTAGTGCTTATCACAATACACAAAAGAACAAGGCTATTCGACCTTAAATTTACACAGTCTTACACAAGTTGTTGACTGTGAGCTCACACAGTAGCGTGGTAAGCTACCGGCCATGTAATCACTTAGTAGTATGGTAAATATCAACATTATACTTGTAGCATTTAATTAGTCTTACTAGTTATAGATACTTGCAGAGATAAACTTGGTTCATCGACCATGAAAATACAAAGAGAGTTTAAGTCAATCAGCCACAT
Source organism: Cunninghamia lanceolata (assembly GCA_027924645.1). Lineage (NCBI taxonomy): Eukaryota > Viridiplantae > Streptophyta > Pinopsida > Cupressales > Cupressaceae > Cunninghamia > Cunninghamia lanceolata. The sequence goes on along the minus strand of BSBN01001622.1, from coordinate 32,149 downwards.
AGCTCTCAGAAAAACTTTAAGATTATCAACCATATAACGTAAATAAATACTATAAGCTTATTGACAAAGAACATACAAATAATCTAATCCTATCAACCATATAACCTAGAGAAATATCAACCATTTACATAGAGAATATCGACCATATAAATACAAAATATTTGACAATATATATATATACTGAGATATCAGTCATATACATACATAATATCGACCATATAAATACTGAGATATCAACCATATACATATAGAATATCGACCATATATATATATATACTGAGATACCGGCCATATACATACAAAGGTAATCAAATACTCACAACCATATAACATACAAAGGTAATCAAATACTCATGACCATATAACATACAGAAACAAATACAACTTATGATTCATAACAATACTTAAAGCTTTAAACAAAGGAGAAAAACTTCTATTGAGATCGACTGAAGATCTTTCAATAGTCTCCGTTCTTCCTTTCTACGATGAGCTCAATCCTATTTTCTTATTGTTGACGTACTTCAAAAAATTGTAGTGTCCCCTTCCAACTCTTTGTGTGTGTGTGTTTTTGAGAGAACACTCCCGCAATGATTAATAGCAATTCTCCATAACCACATTCTTCTCTCCTTAATCATAGCCTACAATAATTCCTTGTAGGCATGCAATTTAGTGGAGGTGATGGTCATAAAAGACCACTCCACAATTTGGTTGATGAGCTCCTCCTTAATCTCTAAATTTTTTAGGGAGTAAAAGAATCGATCCAATTTATTATAAAAAAATGTTTGCAATACATATAATCTTAGCTATGTTTATAAAGAAGTTCTAATGACCACCTCATAGGTCTAGCTCCTTAAATCATATATATATATATATATATATATATATAAACATAACCACAAGGTGAAGTAAAAAGCACCCAATACTTCTTTGTTTCCAACATCCGTAAAGATACAAGAATGGAGTCGAGGTTTTCTCCCTCTATCTATCTCGCAAAAACACCAGGGAATGCATAAGTTACCATAACAGAACACTTATCAGAAATCACCAATAATAAAATAATATAATTTAACCTCTAATTTGAATCATTATAATAACATAAATTATATCATAGCGCATAAGGAAAATAATGACTATCGACCATATTTTGTCGATGGTTATTTTTATCCTAACTCAATTTTTCGACAAAACCTATGCTAATGGTTCTTGACATCAAATCGACGATTGTCAAGTCAAATCCCAAACTCTAACCAAATAGGTCGAACACAACTTACCAATTTTGGTGGGGTTCACTAAACATTGAAAGAACAAGACTTAGATGGAAACAACCTGTTCCTTTCCCTATGTCTATTCACTTCTCTCCAATGATGCTCTCCCTCTCTTTCTTAGAGGGAAAAAATTTGTTTCCTGGTTACAACTTACAATCACCAAAATGGGATTAATGTATCATTAGTTAATCCATAAACATATGAATAAATAATCATGATAAGATATAATCACATGTCTAAATGCTATGCATATAAACATAAACTCATGATATCATTGAATTATCCTAACATTTTCACATAATGTCAAATCATTAAATCATGCATAATCAACTACTAATTACATGCAAGTAAAAAGTAAAACATATTCAAATTTTGGGGTGTGACATATCTTCCCCCATAAGATTCATCATCCTTGATGATCCAATGTATCCAAATAATAATATGATAAAGTTTTTGTTCAACTTTGAAAAGCATAAAACAAATGAGGAAATCTTTGATAAAAACCATGGTAATCCTCCCATGTAGTACTATCCTCTGCATACTGGTCCCACTGGACCTTGCACTGATTAACCTCTTTGTTACGCAAGTAGAGCTTGTGAACTTCAAGCACTTTGAGAGGCTTGAACATGACCATTCCTAGATCCTGTACTTGTAAATCATTCCAATCGAGAATATGATTATCACTTGTTATATACTTTTTCAAATATGAAACATGAAAAACATTATGCATCTTGTCAAGAGCTAGTGTTAGAGTGATTTTGTAGGCAACCGGATTGATAACTTCAAGAACTTTAATGGGTCTACATATTGAGGAGCTAGTTTGGAAGACTTTCTAAACTTTATGGAACTTTTCTGAGGTTTGACCCTCAAAACAACTTTTTCTCCAACTGAGAATTTCCTTGGTGTATGCTTGGCATCAACATAGCTTTTCTGTCTATCATTTGCTTCTGTTAATCTTTTCATGATCAGCTTAATAATTTCTTCCATTTCTAATATCATCTCTGGACCAATGCTAATCCTATCTTCTACCTTATCCTAGATTATAGGAGTTCGACATCTTCTTCCATACAATGCTTCAAATAGAGACATCTTGATAGTAGAATTGTAGGAGTTGTTATAAGCAAACTCCACAAGCAGTAGATACTCTTCCCACTTGTATTATTGATCCATGCAATACATCCTCAACAAATCTTCAAGAATTTGATTTACCCTCCCAGTTTGACCATTTGTCTCAGGGTGATAAGCTGAGCTTATATTGAGTTGAGTTCCTAGAAAAACAAATTTTGCCAAAATCTTGACGTCATGCGCGCATCTCTATCTGAGATAATATTCTTAGGAACTCCATGCAATCTAAACACTTCTTGCACAAACTTGCAAGCTATGACTGGTGCTCCATCTGTTAGATTCCTAGGTATAAAGTGATCTACCTTGGTGAGTTTGTCCACCACCACTAAAATAACATCATGTCAATTTTGTGACATTGGAAGAACTTGCACAAAATCCATGCTAATGACCTACCACTTCCACTCTGGAATATCGTGCAAATACAAAAGTCCTCCTAGATGCCGATGCTCAACCTTGACTCTCTAGCACTCTAGGTAACTTGCTACAAATCTTACAGTATCATTATTCATTCCTTTCCAGAAATAAAGAGGTTTCACATCGGCTAGGAGTTTGGTTACTCTGGATGACCTAAATATGGTGTGGAATGAACTTCCTTCCACACAAGGTTTCTTAATTCTACCAAATCTGGAATATACATCCTTCATCTAAATCTTGGAAGCCCATCTGGTTAAAAAATAAACCCTTCATACCTCGAATCTTGAGGATTTATTGTGAGAGTCTTCTTAACTGGCTCATAATACTGATCACCTGCAAAATTTTGCAATACTAAATCTTTGAAGTTGGAGTGGATAGAGACAATTGAAGAGATATGCCTCCATTGACTCATAGCATCTGCTACTCAATTCTCTTTTCCTTTGATATAACTTATCTCAAAGTCATAGTCAGATATCAATTCCAACCATCTCCTTTGTCGAGCATTCAGATGAGGTTGGGAAAATATATACTTAAGACCATGATGATCCGACTTCAACTCAAAAGGCTTCCCTAGCAAGTAGTGTCACCACACTTGCAAAACATGCACAACTGCTGATAACTCTAAGTCATGAGGAGCATGATTATGCTCATATTCTCTAAACTTCTTGGATTCACAGGTTACCACTTGCCCATTCTACATAAGCATTCCACCTAAACCTTCTCCTGAGGCATCAATTATGACAACGAATTAAATTTCTGGATCAGGAACTTTCAATATTGGTGCAGTTGTCAAGCTCTTTTTTAACTTGTCAAATGCCTCCTGACGTTCCTATGTCTAGTCAAAACACTTTCCTTTTCTCTGAAGCGTAGTGATTGGGCTTGTAATCTTAGAAAAGTTGAAAACAAACTTCCTATAATATCTAGCTAACCCCATGAAATTGCACACTTCATGCACATTCTTTGACACAGACCACTCAAGTATAGCTTTGATCTTTGTAGGGTCTACTAAAATTCCTTTACCTAAAATTATGTCCCAGATATTGTACCTCTTTCTAAAAGAAAGTACATTTAGAAATCTTCCCAAACAACTTATGTTCTCTTAGCTGCTGCAGAACTATCCGCAGATGCTGCAAGTGTTCTTCCTCATTCTTAGAATAAATACGAATGTCATCTAGAAACACTAGAACAAATTTATCCAATCAATCTCAGAAAATATTGTCCATCAAATTCATGAATGTTGTAGGGGCATTCGTAAGTCCAAAAGGTAAAACTGTGAACTCATAATGTCCATACCTTGTTTTGAAAGCTATTTTATGAATGTCTTCATCTCTTACTCTCAGCAGATGATAACTAGATCACAAATTGATCTTAGAAAACACTAAAGTGCCATGCATCTGATAAAAAAGATCATCTATAAGCAGTAGATGATACTTATTCTTTATCATTTCTTTGTTAATCATATGATAATCTATACACAGAAGCAAAGTTCCATCCTTCTTTTTAATAAAGATCATAGGTGCTCCCCAAGGAGAAACACTGGGTCTAATCAACCCCTTAGCCAACAACTCATAAAGCTAGGATTTCAATTCCATCAACTCCGTAGTAGTAATATGATATGGCACCTTTAAAATCAGCTCCGATTCAGGTATTATATTAATTAAGAAATCAAAATCTCTCTTCGGAGGTAATCCTGGAAGTTCATCTGGGAAAAAACTTGAAAATCTCTAAGGAAAGGATAGTTCTCCAGAGATACACTTTGTTTACTAGGATCCTCTTCTAGTTGATCCATTTTGACTACAAAAAGTTGATAACCTTTTCACCTAGCCCTCTTCAGTTGCATAGCAAAGATTGGTCTAATCTTGACTTCTCTTTGAGTGCCTTGCAAAAAGACTTTGTTTCCTACATCGTTCAGACACTCAACTATTTTTGCAAAACAGTCGACATTAGCTCTATGCCGCCATAGCCAATTTATTCCTAAGGTAATATCATAGGAACCTAGGGGGCTAGAAACAAATTCACCTTAGTCAAAAAACTAGGAAGTTCAATCTTAGCTTCAAACAGACATTGGTCTACCTGAGCTTTAGTATGGTTAGCATATTCAATTGACTAGGGTTTAGCCATATAACTAGCTCTTCTAGGAAATTTACTTAATAAGCTTGGAGAAATAAAACTTTCAGGTCCTCCAATATTAATCAAAATAGAAATAGGAACTCCAAACAAAGTACCTATTGTCTCAATGGGAGTAATCTGGTACTCTGTCTGGCAATCGTCCAAAGCCACATGGATCCTCTGCTAAAAAGTTGCTTGCTGGGTGGGTAAAGCATTACCACACTACTGAGCTCCTTGATTCTTGGTGGGACATTAATTATCATAGTGACCATCACCATAGGTGAAACATCCTCTAGGAGGTCCTCACTTCTCAATAGGTTGACCTGAATTATTATCATTCCTTTGAACATTGTTGTTGTTCTTCTTCTCATTTTTGGGTCCATTCATGTTATTCTTGGAGCCATTGTGACTTTTCATAGTCACATCTTTCTTTCCATTCCTTTTCTTGAAAGGCTGAGAAGTTGGTGTCTTATTAAACCCCTTGCAGTTTTTCTCGCAGTATGTAGAAATTGACTTCAATTTTTGCTCTTGCTTTATTGCTTTCTCTAAAACTTGGTCCATAGTGGTAGGACCATGCACATCCAATTCTCCACCTATATGGGCATTCAGACCCATGATAAATTTATTTATTCTGAACCTTTCATCCTTTTGATATTGAGGAACATACTTTAGGAGATGGGTGAACTTTTCCCAATATTCTACCATTGACATATCCCCTTGTCATAGATTCTGAAAATCTATTAGCTTTTGATCAAAGAAAAGTTGCGGTAACCACCTCTAGCAAAATAAGACCACAAATTGATCCCAGGTTAGGCTTAGAGAACTTAACCCCAATTCTATTTTCTTATTCATCCACCACATGGATGCTTCTCCTGCCAGCTGAAAGGCACCCCATACCGCCTTGGTTATCTCAGAGTAATTTTGTATCTCAAAATACTTTTCCCTCTTTGTCAACCACACTACTGCAACATCTCCACTTTCTATTCCATTAAACTTGGGTGGTGTGACTTTCTTCATATCTCTTGATAGCTCAAAGGCAAGTCTACTTCTCTTCTCTTCTTGAGACTTAGTCTTATCACCATCCTCCCTTCGTTCACTATGAATACTGGATTCACAGACATATTCATCATCTCCTTGATGTGAGTCCTCTTGTTCTCCTTCTGATTTACCTTGACCTTTAACCTCCTATTCCAAGTTTCTAAGCCTTTTCTTAGTTTCATTCAGCATGGTCAATATCTGATCCAGCTTAGCTAATGGGTTTTCAAAAGGATTTGACTCTCCTTGACTATCTTCAAGATTTGTTTGAGTTCAAACCATGATGATACTCTATATCACACATGATATTCATATCAAATTATAAATTAGAATTCAAAATAATGTATCTCATTAATTCAAAATTCATCAATAAAATCCATTCATAAAAACTCAGTTTTGAGCAAACAATCTCATCTTTATTATAGTTTATTCTAGGTATAATTACATCCTTATTTAGATAACCAACACAACAAGAATACATGTCACTATCAGTTAAAGAATATTCCTCAGGTTCCTCTTCCCCATCAGAATCCAGTAAAATAAACTTAGAGGGTGGATGTACATGCAAGTACTCCTCCATCACTTCTTTTCCTAAAACAAGGGCATCACGACCACACCCAAATGCCATGTCACGTTTAGCAGAAGGTTTACTTGGTTTAACTACACAAGTAGGTACATTAGGTTTCTTGGCCAATTTGTTTCATTGTTTCTTTTCTAGCCATATACGCTTAAGAGCGTCAACCAGGGTCTCAGAATCCTCCATCCAGGCACCCTCAACATAATTAATATGCTCCTTGAGTTCAACCTCATCAGTAGGTTCTTTCTTAACTACTAACGTGGGCAAATGTTGGGTAACTGACTTTCTAGCAATTTTCTTGGTTCGCCCCCATGCCATTTTGGCATAAAACTAATTTCAAACATTAGCTAATCTGCTAAATATTGACAAATTATCTTGTAGTGAGCACCTAGGTCCTTGTGTTGAACCCAATTTTCTCTGATACCATATGTAACACGCCTTCTCATATTACTCGGATTTACACAACATTTTACAAGAAAGTAAATGAACATGGTAAACATGATTTTTTTTATCATTTACATAATTATAATGAAATAAATACATATCTTTTCTGAATATTTTTCAACCTTGAAATTCATTATATTCAAAGATAAATCATAGTGAAATCATTTCACTTTACATTTACAAATATATATTGCACTTGGAAATAAGAATAATTTTACATCACAACATAAAGAATACTCAATCTGGAATCTTGATATCTGTCACTCAAGTCTTGGTGAGTCTTCTGCTAGAGAGGGAGAGAATCATCTGAGTACTTTACCTCCAACCATAGACCGATGGTCCCCCGCACACCTTCCTTCCTGGAAGTGGCCCTACCCTTCAAGAAGAGTATAGAAATAAGGAACCAATAGGTTTGCCATCTAAGTTCTAGTGCTATGTCCTACGTAACACTTGATTGACCATACAACTCTAGATAATCTTCTAGCTAAGTATGATCCTATTGATGGGTTACACTATCTAGACACTGTGAACCGACTAATGCATGCAGAGACAAATGCATCACTTTGGCCAAAGTTTCTATATAGACAAACTTTTACAATAAATGTAGTCATGAGTTCACACACCTCTAACTCGACTTGGAAACTATCTCATCCTACAGTTTGATTTGTTTGACTTACTAACACTAGACATGAAATGTCTTGACTAAGATTCATTCCTAGTCAATTTGACTTAGAATTTAATCCTGAATTCTAGGATACAAAGAATAGGTTTAGAAGATTTAATCTTTTGGAGAGTCCTTCATTTCATTATTGCAAACATTAGAGTCTATGACTTCCTATCATTCTACTTGTCGACTCAAAAATTAAGCATTCTTACTTTATGTCATGTTTCGACTCTATCATCTAAACTTTATCAAAAATCTTCTTAAACTCTTCCTAAGATATACTTGTCTTGATCTATGGATTCGTGACTATTCACTGTCGACCATAAATACACTAAATTAAATCAATGTCATAACCGTATTGAGAGTTTTAAGTTTACTAGACCCATTTGGGTTGATCCTAGGGTTTTACCTTCTCTAACCTAATATATAAAATAACATCAAAACTCTTGTTATCAAAATATATAATAATATTACATGAGTATAATAGCCTCTAGTCTTCTCTAGACCACTTAGGCTCTACTCAACTTCACGTTTCTCATAAAATCACTATAGAACATGGGTTTCTATTTTCACGTAAATAAACTCTAATAAATATTTGCCATAGCATAAATACTCTTAACAAAGTTTGTTCTCCAAAATAGGTTATGAGTCTATAAAGAATAATAAATAAAGTTTCAATCTAATAGTCTCCTTTCATCCACTAACTCTGGCTATAGAAAGGTTATGTACTTGTGCACATCATTCTTGCACATAATGAAAAATACTTGTTATATAACAGTGTGAATATAAAATAATATAATTCGCATCTTGGGTGTTCCAATGATATCCAATATCTTTCCTATTTACTTAGGATAAAAGACACTTGATACTAAGTCTTAGGATGAAAACAATAAAACTTGAATGTATAATAAAGAAGAATAGTATACAACTCAATCTTTACTTATTGCTCTTGACTTCTTTGTCCAATCTGAGTTCTCTAGAGGCTGAGTTTGACTACAAAAAGATATAAACTTCACAGTTTATTGTTGAATGTATGTGCCTAATCGGTGTTGTCATTGATGTCAACATATTCTTGTTGTCATTGGTGTCAACTGTATCTTATTCTATTATTTGTTTAGAAGACTTGTATGTTGAGGATGTTGAGAAATTAGCCTCTCCGGAAGAAATAAGTGAGTTATAGAGAAGTGCAGTATAGACAGTGAGTTGTATGCTGAAGAACAGTCTGGTAAACTGCTCCACATTTATTTCTGCTTGAAGATCATGGTTTTTGGATTGGAAGTAAGCTAGAGGTATGACTAAGGGTGCTACATTCTAGGTTTGAGCCCTCTGTATGAAGATCTGAGTGAGTTGTGTTCACCAGAGTGAAACCTGCTTTTTTTGTAAGTTCAGTTGGGACAGAGAGAGTATTCTGCTCCGCATTCCTCCGCAATAAAGTATTTTGCTATGTGGTTCTAGAAGGAAGTCTGGGATGATGATAAGTGCCTACAGTTGCAATGGTTCATGGTTTGGTGGTCCGCAAGCTATCTTTCTTTTATGACAGTTGAAGACAGTGAAGTTCATGTATTCTGGTGAGAAGATTCCTATGGATAAAGTAGTTAAAGTTCATGTGGTTGCTCTTGATGATTATAACATGCTTGTGGATGTCTCCTAATCATGTTCCTATCTTGATATTGGTCCATGTTAAGGACTTGAGATTGTGTTCAAAGATTGTTCCCAGATAGTGTAACGTGTAACCAATTTTGGCCGACCTAGTTAATCCCAGTGATTGCAGAAATCTCTGGAAGATTGTGGAAGCATGTTGTGGTGTGGAAGATCGTGTTTGAGTCCTAGCTAAGGCATGGCATGATCTGCATTTCATTTCCTTTGCATAATGTTGTAATAGGTCAGGACCTATTTTGTCAATGTTTGTAATGCTGACCTTGGATATTGTTCCCATGGTTGATGATTGTGATGCTGACCTTGATGATCATTCCAAGGTTGATGAAGTGTATAAATACTTGTAGTTGAGTCATGGAAAAGGTGTCCTTGAGTGAAAATGGAAAGATAATAAGAAAGGTCCAAAAGGTAGAGCAGAGAAGAGGTAGAGCAGAGCAGAGGAATTATTGTACTTCAATCATAGACATAAGAATGTGCTGATCATGGTAGAGAGCCTGGCAGTGAGCCTCCAATAGGGTTTAACAGCCCTCATGGTTTAACAACCCTTATTATAATCTTGCTAGGTTTAGGGTTGAGGTAGTGAGCCTTCTAGACCTAGTTGTTCTTCATGGCAGTGAGCCAGTATGTTTAGGCCTATGGAGTGACCAGCTTGAACATCATTATTTCAAGATTGCAATATATATTGAGAGCTAATCCTCTCCGTAGTTTTTCCCCACCTTGGGGTTTTCCATGTAAATTTTGGTGTCTCTTGTGTTTGATGTTGTATCTGTGGTTAAGTTTTTGATTTCATGCATTCATTGTTAAATCATAATAATTGTGGATAAGTGATAAATGTTTAATTGCAGAAATTGGTTAAGTTTTTGGGACAACTGATTCACCCCCCCTCTCAGTTGTCCGACGCATATCAACAAATAATAAGAAGTAGATAACTAAAAACAAACTTAAGTTCTTAGAATAACAAACCTTTTCTACATCTCAGGGTCTATGAAAGACACACATAAGAGATTTACTAACTACAATAGTACTATCTTGGCCTACTATAGTTAAACAACTCTTCGGCTTGCGTAAACAAAAAAAGTATACACTAAAGAAGAGCCTTTAAGTTTTCTCTTCGTGGGATAAGATAAAAGAATACAGTCTTTGATAGAAGACAAAGATACACCTATCTCAATATACTAACAGAGTACAAAGCTTAACTATTGTTTATCACAATACACAGAAGAACAAGGCTATTCAGCCTTAAATTTACATAGTCTTACACAAGCTATCGATTGTGAGCTCACACAGTAGTGTGGTAAGCTATTGGCCATGTACTCACTTAGTAGTATGGTAAACTATCAGCCTTAGACTCATATAATTTAATTAGGCTTATTGGTTATAGATACTTGTAGAGATAAACTTGGTTCATCGACCATGAAAATACAAATATAGTTTAATTCAATCAACCACATAGCTCTAAAAAAAATTTAAGATTATCAACCATATAAAATAAAGAAATACTATAAGTTTATCGGCCAAGAACATAGAAATACTCTAATCCTATCAACCATATAACATAGAGAAAAATTGACTATTTACATAGAGAATATCAACCATATACATACAAAATATCGACCATATATATACTAAGATATCGGTCATATACATATAGAATATTGACCATATAAATACTGAGATATCGGCCATATACATATAAATTATCAACCAAATATATATATATATATATATATTGAGATATCGACCATATACATACAGAGGTAATCAAAGACTCATGGCCATCTAACATACATAAACAAATACAACTTATGATTCATAACAATACTTAAAGATTTCAACAAAGGAGAAAAACTTATATTGAGATCAACTGAAGATCTTTCCACAGTCTCTGTTCTTCCTTTCTATGACAAGCTTGATCCTTTTTTCTTGATGTCTATGTACTTCAAAAACTCTTAGTGTCCCCTTCCATCTCTCTATGTGTGTGTTTTTGAGAGAAGACTCCCACGGTGATTAATAGCAATTCTCCATAATTGCATTCTTCTCTCCTTAATCATAGCCTACAATAATTCCTTGTAGGTGTGCAATTTAGTGGAGGTGATGGTCATAAAAGACCACTCCACAATTTGGTTGATGAGCTCCTCCTTACTCTCTAAATCCGTTAGGGAGTAAAGGAGTCGAGTCACTTTATTATAAAAAAATGTTTGCAATACATAGAACCTTAGCTATGTTTATAAAGAAGTTTTAATGACCACCTCATAGGTCTAGCTCCTTAAATCATATATATATATATAAACATAACCACAAGGTGAATTAAAAAGAACCCAATACTATGTTGTTTTCAACATCCGTAAAGATACGAGAATGGGGTTGAGGTTTTCTCCCCTTATCTATCTCACAAAAACACCAGAGAATGCATAAGTTACCATAACGGAACACTTATCAGAAATCACCGATAATAAAATAATATAATTTAACCTCTAAGTTAAATCATTATAATAACATAAACTATATCATAGTACATAAGGAAAATAACGACTATCGACCATATCTTGTTGGTGGTCATTTATATCCTGACTCAATTTTTTGACAAAACCTACGCTAATGGTTCTTGACTTCAAATTGATGATTGTTGAGTCAAAACCCAAAATATGACCAAATAGGCCGAACACAACTTACCAATTTCAGTGGGGTTCACTAAACATTGAAAGAACAAGACTTAGATGGCAACAACCTATTACTTTCCCTACATCTATTCACTTCTCTCCACTGATGCTCTCCCTCTCTTTCTTAGAGGGTGGAAATTTGTTTCCTAGTTACAACTTACAATCACCAAACTGGGATTAGTGTATCGTTAGTTAATCCATAAACATTATGGATAAATAATCATGATAACATATAATCACATGTCTAAATTCTATGCATATAAATATAAACTCATGATATCATTGATTTATCCTGACATTTTCACATAACGTCAAATCATTAAATCATGCATAATTAACTACTAATTACATGCAAGTAAAACATAAAACATAGTCAAAATTTGGGGTGTGACAGTCACAAAAGACACATGCCAAGGTAGAGTGAGTAAAAGGTCTAGAAGTTGAGGTCATATCCGACACAGAGATGTTGGGACCTCAGGATGTGCTAAAGGACCAACCCGAATAGGTCAAATACATGGGGACGATGACACATGAGGAGGTAGGTCCACCACAATAGATGGAGATTAAAAAATAAAATGTGGACATCACCCCTCCTAAAGATAAAGAGATAACCTAATACTGATAAAGATAAAAGCATTGAGGTTGTGCATGATGAATGAGATCCAAGGTTAGAAAAAGATGATGAACAACACCTTGAGGAAGAACAAAGTCAGGATGAAGCTCCTCAATGAGAAGAGTTGCAAACAAAAGATGTTTAAATTGAACAATCTGATCAAGAGGGGCCAACATAGGACACTCCTAGATGGCTTGCCTCATATGTAATAGATCCTCCCATTCATTTGATTTTGTTTGATTTTAAGACATCATTTTCTATAAGAAAATAAAGCCTAAGAGAAAGGCAAGGGCGATGTAATCCATCAAGCAAGATGCAACTGGACATAGGACAACTCAATTACTTATGCCTATAGTCGATAAGGCTAAGGGAGAGATAAGTATGGGTGAGTATCAAATAACCACCCTGGATTTGGGGCATGCCACCGCTGAAAAGGAAATAAATGAGCTCATAGGCAGTGTAGAGGCTGTTGAAGCCCGAATAAGAATGGAAAAAATAAAGAAATGGGAATTGAAAGGGCACATTGGCCAATTTGAATCATTTATTAAGGGGTTATTCACCCTTAGAATATCAATAATTGAGGTCCCAACCAATTTAACATTGGTGACCCTGTAAGCACCACAATCATGCACAACCTCCATGAGTACCCCGATGATGACTCACAAACCTTGTCACGTACATGTAAGCATGTAATAATGTCCTCTCAATAATGATTCTCTTAGTAGCATGTGGTTTATTATTCCTTTTATTGTTTCCCTTTTTTTGTTCTATCCCTTTCTCTGCTTTCGACTGGTGCAGGAGCACCTACCTGACAGCTGGCCTCCATGAGGCAGTTAGTTAGTTTGAGTCTTGTTAATGTTTTCAAGGTCTTATTAGACCAATGCATGTAATAAGGTCATGCTGACCATGCTTTTCTATTTTTAGATAGTTTGTTAGGACAGTTGTCATGCTGTAGGTCCGGTTGGATCTCCCAGCGGCCTGGAGAGATTTCCCAGCCGCTTGGAGTCGAGTGGTAGTACTCGCAGGAAAACCTATTTATGCATGAGGATCAGTTGGTATTGCATATCATCGATCAGACTTTGCAAGAGAGAGACAGAGAATTGTAATAGCATCTTTTGAAATCGAATAAGAGATCCTGTTGTGTTTATTTTCTGTTTGGTCTCCACTGTGTGATCGATTTGCTGTTTTGGGTGGTTTCATGGATTCGCTGATCCATTCCACCGGTTGATTCGTCAGATCGGTGGAATGGCGATGTACAATAGGTTAGGTTTTAGTTTGCTTTCTGTTTGCATGCAGGTGTGCAGGATCGCCGTCGAGAGATGTTGAGAACCCTAGCATGGGTATGTGCTAAGTCGAGCTGATAGATTAGAGTCTGGAAGATCAACCTGAAGGTGGATCGGGTCATCCCAGGAGGATCGGCGAGTTGAAAATTCGCTAAGGTTGGAAGTTCGTTAAAACGGCATCATCAGGATATTTCTGCGTATATCCTGCAGTCGCTTCGGGCATCGTCATCCGGGTAGATGGAGATGAGCATGATGCTATCGATTGCATAAAGTGAAAGTGCGTCGGGGTGATCATCATCAAGAGTTGCCGAGGAGGAGCGTATCGGCATAAGGTAGAAGATCAGGTTGATCGCGGGCCGAAAAAGTTAAGTTTGGCCAACAACAGGATATGACGTCATCATCATCAGGATATACGTCATCAGGATATTGCGGAGCAGCAGGATATTGAGGAGCTGCATGTGACGTCATCATCATTAGGATAATCATCATCAGGATATCGGGGTGACGTAAGCATCGGAGGAAAGGTGCGTGAAGTAGAGTATCATCATCAGGATATATGGGAGGAACCAGATGTTCCATATCCTGCTGATTAACATGATGTTGAACATCATGATGCTGAAGATAGTGAAGGTCGAAGTTGTCGGTGAGATGAACAGTGGACGTCAGGAGGATGTTCGCGTTGGCCGAATATGATGATGCTGCCGATAGTCGAATATGATGATGCTGTTGACATGCGAAAGGGCGAAGGCTTGTCATCAGGAGGATATCGGTCGGCAGAGTAAATGTGATGATGCTGACAGTGTTAAGGAAAACATGATGATGATGATGATGATGAAGGGTTGCAGACATCCATGCTGTGTGGATGCCTCTGCATCATCGACACTTTTTGACACTTGTCGATTTGTGTTTCCTATGCTTGCAACTTCGTCCCTAAGCCTTGTATTCATCCATTTGTTGCATTTTCACCTTTCCATAGTGTTTTAATCTATTCCCACCACTAGGAGCCCTCTAGAGGACCTCCCAAGCCATCTCCAACTTTTGGTTTTTAGTTTCAGTCAACCAGTACAAATCTCCCCCTATTATTTCCAGATCTCCCCTGGGAGATCCTACTTTTGCAAGTGGAGATTTCATTTTTGACCCCTGCTTGACTTGTTTATGTAGGCAGATCCCCTTCTTTTATCCTCCTCTTCCATCTCCCATCCCGAGCTTTCACCCAGGACCCCTCCTCTGAGGGTCGCCCATGTGTTGCCCCTGGGTGACCCTGATTGGTGAAAGGGGTGACTAGGTGGCGACCTTGCCATCTTTTCCAGTTGCGAGTTAACTCAGGTTTTTGGCCCAAAATAGCTCTATTTTTGCCTATTTTTGTTTTTGTTTGCATGGAATTTTTTCCCTAAGGTTGAGTTATCTATTTCATGCACCGAAGCATGCATATTTAGCTTGTTTTTATCTTTATTTATCAACCCATGCATTCTCTTTTTCCATTTCTTCTTGAGTGATAATTTATAATTGGTTAGATCACTCCAATTTTAGCCCAAATCACTCTTGTGTCTTCTAAGTTAACTATTCAATCAAAGGGAGTTACCTCTTCATCCTCTCCACCTCTCATGCCTTCTTGAAACTTATAAATACCCCTCACCTCTCCATTATTTTCCAAGTTAGAGAATGCTCTCCCCTTTTTCACAAGCTTTTTCAAGCTTATTCATAGGCCTTTGAGCCTCTTTCTTCATTTCTTTCTTTAGTTTTCCAAAGCTTCAAAGATTTCATTGTTGAATAGCTTCGAAGCTCCCCCTTTTGGTAGGAAATTTCATTTGTGCACACAGTTCTTGCAGGTTTTTGCTCTCCAATCTAGCATCCATATGCTCACACAGGATGTCCAAGCCTTTTGCTTTTTATTGTTGTCTTATCTAGCTTTGCTAAAAGCTCATTTAGCATTGCCCACATCACAAGTCACAGTGCTCACAAGCTCACATTGAGCTCTTATTCAAGCTTCCAAAAGCTTCTTTTTGTATCTCTTTTCTTATTGTTACCAAGAGGATCACCCCGTTGCTGCAAGAGGATTAGAGGTTGTCGTACAAGGATTTCTGAGGGTAGTGGAGGCTCACATGTCTCTTTTATTCCAGGCTCCTTCATGCTTTTAATTTTGTAGTAGTTAGATAATCAACTTTTCTCTTTTGAATAGTAAATGCATGTTGTTTTTTCCTTGATAGGCTAAGTAGATCTTGCATTGTTAAAGTAGTTTCTTTTCAAAAGTTCATAGATTAGTTTCATTTAAAGGCAATTTCCCTTTCCTAGAGTAATTGTTCCACTTATTCAGAAAATCAAACCAAAAACATAGATTCAATTGCATTAGGTAACTTCATAAGAGTTTGCATGCATTTTCTAATTCCTAGAATAGAAAAAAACACTTTCATTTCTATAAACATAAAAAAGCACAAAAAAACTATTTTGCATTCATATAGACTTCCATACATACAAAAATTGAAAAGAATAAAAACATTAGCAATGTAGAAGGTTTACAAACCCTTGATCCCAACACAAGGTCAAATTTAGTCAACGTTAGTCAAAACCTTTGATTTCAACACAAGGTAGATACAAAATCAACGCAAATTCAAACCTTAGGTCAAAAAAACCCTAAGTCAAAACCCTAGGTCAAGTCAAGGTTAGCTTTAATCATCTCTCTCTTGTTTAGGCTCACGAATGTGCCCTGGACTTAGAAGTGAGTGGGTAAAGGCAATCCTCGATGAGATAGAGGAGATCCACCCTAGACAACAACAAGACCTACATGTAGTCCAAAAACAACAAGAAAGGTTAAGAGAACTTCAAATACAAGTAATCATCCAACAATTCAAACAACAATGCCAACTTGAATGAAGCATCAACAAAAACAACAGTCAACCCACACAACGTTAGAACCTTAGAAACCCAAATAGAAGAATGGTGACTAGTGACCCTTTGAATCATATAGTTATTTTCACAACAACGATCACAAAACACCGCATTCAAACACATGCACAATAAAGGCCCTTAGACTGGCCAACCACTCTCCATGAAGTCCAGCTCTCAAACAAGCCAGACCACCCCTGTGTCTCACCTCTTCTCGACTGGATACTTCCAAAAGAGTGAGAGTGATATGGAGGTTTTCCCAGTGGAAAGGAGAGAGGGTCCGTGTGCATGCCAAAACTGACTCGATCGCCCCAGGCCACCAAGTCATGTTTTTGAGTGTACATGTTTTGGTGAACCTGATGTGAAGAGCAAATCCTTTTGAGATGGGTTCTTTCACATTTTTACATATTTCTTCCATTCTACTTTCAATTTTCACTTCTGTGATCATCTGATTCATCCTACGTATGTTTCTTGCACCCTCGAGATAGGACAAAATCACACAAAGCTTAGGGGAATCACCCCTCCAATGAAAGAAGCACATGTTTAGATCCAATAGCTTCAATCTCAAATCTTTCAAACTTGAAAGACTCAAAGGGGATACAACAAGATCCCCACAACATTGACCAAATCAAAACATGCCAACTGAGTGTTCACTCTGGGATCCATCAACAAAACCAACCCATAACAAGCCATACAAAAATGGCCACCCAAATGGACAATGAGGTGGGCCATTAAAAGAAAAGATTACAAGAAGCTTGGGGCACAAAACCCCCCCATGTGGCACATCAAGATAAAAGACCTGTGACATGTCAAGTATCATCAAAAGGAACAAGTGGGGTTAGTCAAACCCCAACACAAAACAATCCATCTCAAGGGTGTAAAACTCAAAGAACGGAGGAAGCCTCACTCACAGAACTTATAGATGTATACGCCTAAAAATGACACGATTCATTCTATATAAATATTCTTAATATTTATTCCCTTCTTATTTTCTTCTATCAATTAAATAAATATTCTAAGGTTATTTGATTGGTTCATTATCCCATAATTAAATAAAATCAATTTATTTAATTAAATTCCCTAAATTCTTCTAATGTCTCACATAATTAAATAATCCTACATTATTTAATTAATCTTAAATTCCTCTATCCTAAGTCCTAATTCCATAAATCTACCTCACCAATCCACCTCACCTTTCCACCTCACCATGTTGCACATGTAATTAAATATTTTAAATATTTAATTAGCTAATAATCCCTCACCCACATGTCCTATTTATCCTCTAGTCAAAATTAGTTAACTCATCAATCAAATCTGTTAACTAATTAGTCAATTGAGTTCACTGGTCAATCTATTCTGTTGACTCCTCAAACAACCTAGTTAACTGATCAATCAATTCAGTCAACTCCCCAATCAATTCACTTAACTGTTTGGTCAATTCTGTTAACTCTTCAATCAATTCTGTTAACTCCCCTGTTGCATGATGGAACTTGGACACTTGTCCTCTTTCTATTCATTGCACATTCCTCAACCATTCTCAACCATTGATCTTCATCCTCCCAAGTCTATAAATGGAACCTTGTTCTTCCATTCTATTCATCTAGGCTATTCGTATTGTTACTCTACAGAAATTCACTAGCATGCCTTTGGCACCCCAATATAATTTGCTTGAGATCACCCAAAGCTTTGAAGCTCCTCTTCATTACACGTTTATCACCACAGCCATTCACTATCGACATTCTTGAAAACAACAAAGGAGTGCACTCTCTGAGGGCCTACTTCATACGAACAAGGATGATCTTGATAGGCAACAATAGAAGCTTCGATTCAAGGAAGGTTTGCATTGTGTTATTCATTGCTTCATTTCATTCAATCTTTCTTAGTTTCATTATTCTATTGAGTTATGGGTATTTGATGTTGTTTATTGCATATTCATTGTTGATCCTATTTTACCCTAACATTTTTGGTGCCCATCGTTCAATTTTATGTCTTTTACAAATTTTTGTAGTAAAAATTTGTGTTTCTCTAAACCCCATTGTTGAGTTTTGCAAGGATCTATCAAAAGGTGACCTCCTGGGCTGAAACTGACATCACCAACGTGCTCAGAAGGGTCAAAAACCTTAGAATCACCTGTTAATTCACAAAAATCAGAGACTGAAAAAAATCTTTGTGATTTTTTTTGAGGGTGCATCCTTTTATCCAGCCGTCCAAAGGGTGCTTCCGCAGAGTGCTTTCGTAGGGTGCATTGCTTTATCTAGTGGTTCGAAGGGTGCTTCCGCGTCCTTTTATCCAACTGTCCGAAGAGTTTTTTTTGCAAGGTGCATCCTTTTATCCAGTGGTCCAAAGGGTGCTTCCGCAGGGTGCATCGCTTTATCTAGTGGTCCAAAGGGTGCTTCCGCAGGGTGCATCGCTTTATCCAGTGGTCCAAAGGGTGCTCCTGCATCCTTTTATCCAACTATCCTAATAGCTTTTTTGCAGGGTTCATCCTTTTATCCAGCGGTTCGAAGGGTGCTCCCACAAGGTGCATCATTTTATCCAGCGATCCGAAGGGTGCTTCCACATCCTTTTATCCAGTGGTCCGAAGGGTGCTTCCGTAGGGTGCATTGTTTTATCCAACAATCCTCCATCATGCCTTCTTCTACATGCCATAAGGGTGGTATCTTTTTCTTTTTGCCATAACAGAAGCATACGAACTCGTAATCGCACAAATAAACACTCGTTGGAAAGGTAATTCCGTGAAATTCACAATGGAGCAGGTTTGATCAAGTGATTTTATCATTTTGTTAGCTGTTTTTATAGTCAAAGTTCAGCTATCTTTCCAAGCTTAAATCTAGCATTTTTTCTTGAAAACTAATGATTTATCTGTGCAGCTTGACTTAAACACTTGTCAAAGAAAGGAGAAAAGAAACTTCTGATATATCTTCTACAGGGTTGAGAGCTAGATAGTTTTATTTTCCTTAACACACACATCATAGATTAACTAGGGGGAAAGTAAAACAACTTGCATACAATTTCCATCTAGTTCTAATTAGGAAGGAGTAAACCATTATTCATGCAACTTGCATACAATTCTCATCTAGTTCTAATTAGGAAGGAGTAACTCATTGTTCATGCAACTTGCATACAGTTTTCATCTAGTTCTAATTAGGAAGGAGTAACCCATTGTTCATACAACTTGCATACAATTTTAATCTAACTCTAATAAGGACAGTAAAATGAATGTTCATACAAATTCCACATAGCCTTAACTAGGAAGAGAGTAATTGAACCATTGCAATATCTGCATAATGCTATCTTCCATAGTTAGATTATTGCTATCTTACAAATGGTAATGAACAATGCTATCTTTTTAACCACTTCAAAGTTAACAACAGTGTGAGTGCACAAGTAATATTAGCTCATTTAGTTTTTCTACTTTTAACTAGGTTGGATTAATCAGTGTCTTCTGTGCTTGATGAATGACAATAGGCTTATGCTCTCCCCTTTACTGGGTGACCAGAGTGTCAGACTTGTTATTCCATTTGTTTAACCTTTAGAGGGGTCTGCCCTTGGATGCACGCCTGTCCAAGTGGGAACAACCCTGAGTGGAAACAGGCTAAAGCTAAGCCCTACCAATCCACTTAAAATAAATGTGCTTGAGGTGAAAACCTCCTGCAATGAGTGCTGCTGTGTTACACCGATGGCCAACCTCCCCCAAAACCCTCTAAGGCGTAACCCTTTGAGGCTGGGAGACTCCATAACGGAGAGTAGTGCAGCCGCATGTGTAACCACTTGAACGGTTACCCGCATTAAACACCTCTTGTTCTAGTGGCCAAAAACCCTTGTAATCCATTCCGAGCCTAGGATTTTGTACTTACTTTTTTCTTTTAGTCCAAATAGAGTAAAAAAAAATCTCAAAAAAAAAAACCATAAAAATATCTGTGTTTGCTGAGTCTTCTTGCCATAAATTTAGAAAATCAAATCAAAAAGACCTTTTTTGCAACCAAAGCACCAAAAACATCAGAAAAGCCCAAAAATTGCAAAAAAAAATTGAGAAAACACCAGAGCGGCGCATTCGTCCTCTATCCCTGTGCATCTGTGCCGACTTGCGACGCATTTGTTGTGACTTGTAGCACTTTTATTTTTTGTTATGGCACTTTTATCATTTTACCAGTCCAGCGCATTTATTGCGACTCACGACGCATATATCAAATCCTATAGCGCATCTATTCCAGCGCATGTGTAACAATGAGTACTTCCGCGTCTTTTGTGAGAAAATTTTCCACCTTTCTAAGTACCCATTTCAGTCTTGTGTTAGTTTCTATGGAGATGACAACCGAATTAGAAGAGCTTGCTCAAGAACTCAAATACCTGAAATTGCAATTAACCTTAGACACCTCACCCCAAGGTCGTTTAGCAATTGCTCAAGAACTCCAAGTCATACAACAAGAAATGACAATCTTATAAGCTGAACGTGTCAGTACTAGCTACGCCTCACCCCAAACTCATACATCTATTATCTGTCTTAATGATGCTCATGACAAGGCAAGCACCACCTCATGTTGGAAATCATATACCACTCTGTCTACTAGTCCTCCTTCACCGTCTTCTAAGACACGTATTCCAAAACATACCAGTCCTATGCCAATATCGCCATCGAGTTCCCCAAGCTCTAAACTGACAATCAATGAATCCTCGGATGATTTGTGGAAAAGAGTTTTTCCAAATTTATACAACTAGAGAAAAGCTAGGGAGAAAGCAAAATCCCCTCATTCACCTATCCATACACCTACCAATGATGTGATCCAAGGGCTACTAGCAGAGAGTCAACCATGTCCTCAAAATTTGGTCCTTGACCTTACAAAAGATGCTTCCAATAATATGTCAAATCCTACCACCCCTTCATGTGATCCTCAATTCCTTGAGCTTATCAAAGAGCCTCCTACCATGCACCAAAGTCAAGGTTCATCGCACCTTCATGTTGTTGACCAAGATCCTATCCAAGCATCTTCTACCTCCACTCCAATTCAAGCACATCAAGAGTTATCTCAAGAGCACACTTTAGAGCATGTGGAAACATCAACCCCTTGTCTAACTCAAGATCAAAGCATTCCCATTCGACCCTTACATAACCTCTATCTTTTTGATAATCCTATACCTATACATGAGCAAGAGATCTAATTTCCAACCATGCATAACCTATATCTCTTCCATGATCAAGATACTACCTTTGATGAAGAAGCTATCCATGAGCAACTTGATCCTATGCATGAGCTAGAGATCCAATTTCGGCCCCTCCATAACCTATGTCTTTTCTATGATCAAGATCTTATCATTGGTGAAGAACCTATACACGAGCACCTTAATCCCATCATGCTAAATCCTATCTATGATCAAGATCCCATCTATGATGAAGAGCCTATCTATGATCAAGCAGACCATGATGATCCTTTGAGCCCACTTTATGTGTTCCATGGTCCTAAGCCTATAACCCCATCTAGTCCTATCCAAGATCCAACAACTTCCACTTCCCTTGATGAGACACTTGCCTCCCAAGCATAGAAGATCAAACTAGTAATCCTCCTCCACCATCCATTATCAACCATGCTGCAAATCCTCCACTGTATATCCTTGGTCTTACCACCTTCATTCATGAGTGTTCCTCCTTAGAACACCAGCAACCATTATCCTCTATCTCATCATCTCCATCCAATAAAGAACTTGTGTCCAGTGTTTCACCTACACATAATCCTCCTGTCCACCGCATACTCCAACATATGAACTATCAAGGTAAAGGTTTAGGCCTTCACGAACAAGGTATTTTGGAGCCCGTCCATGTCAATGTTCCTCCTCCTTCATATGGCCTTGGATACGTACCCCAAGGTGAATAATCTCAAGATGTTGGTACTTCCTCCACTCCTTCAAAATCCCCCACTTTCCATCGCAAACCCTATCATATCCCCAAAACGTATGTCGCCATTCCACCTCCATCATCCTATAATCATCAAAAGCATGTGACCATACACCTTCCACCATCCACTCTACCTCCGCTACTTCCAACTCCTAATATCCCTCCATGCATTTTACCACCACTTCTTCCAACACCTTATCCATCCATCTATGAATCTTCTAACAATCCCAATCATAACCAACTAATGCACGTGTTGTCTAAACAAAAACTTCCTCCAACTCCACTTCCACCATCCCAAAAGATTTCAACAACAAACATTTGGATACCTCTACCTATCAAATCAAAAATCCTAAGAGTCCTCATGACCTAGGATACAAAAGCCAAGAATCAAAGAAACATCTTTCTCCAGAACTGCATGCACCCACACACTTATATGCCAAACTAAAACAGGTGTGGGTCTGCATCCAACAAATAATTACCTCTGAAACTATACAAAAGTTGCCTACACCCAAGCCCATACCTCCAAAGGTACTATCTAAAAGTAAAATGGTTTGGGTACCTAAGCAAAAAGCCCTCAAGTTACATGAGGCATCCACCTCTCAAGAATCTCAACCATCTACTTTCTCCAATTCCATCCATAAGTCTCAAATTCTTCCATCCCACATGACGAACAAAAATAAAAAAATACTCAGTCTATGTGGATCCCTACATGCCTAAGTCAGTCATCCACAAGCAAAAGTCTCCGTTGCTTCCTACACTACTTTCCCATCACCAGCTTCAATGTTTATCACGGTATGTGCAACCGTTGGTCATGATTCCCTTCCATCCCATAACATTTTCATATACCTCCATCTCCCCTTCCTTCCACTATTATCCTACATATCTTCCTCATCCTATTCCTATGGTCCATGCTTTTTCATAGACTTTTCATCCATCCTTGCATAAGTCCTCTGTATTCCACATCATCATCCACTATCGCACCTTACATAATCTGCTATCTACCTTCTCCATCTCGCTTTCATGCAGTCTCCTACCAACATCTGTGAGAACACTCGACATGGTCCATGCGACGACATCTTTCTAGTGGGACTATCACCTTTCATGGAACCAGGCACTTGGGTCCCTCTCTTCCATGTCTCACCTTCTCCCATCCAACTATTTCAAAAAAAAAAATCCCTTCGTCCAACGGTGAAAATCTGGCAAACAGGGGCCTTGGATAAGTACCATGATGAAAACCTGGCAAACAGGCATCGTGTGTAAGTTGATCTTCTACGTCACCTACACTTGGGGGCACCTTGTCTCATCATCCTATCGCTCTTCTCCTATTAGTTTCCTTCTGTACCATTTCCTATCCTATCCTACCTATACTATCCAGTCTATCCATCCTAATCTTCCTTTCCTCTATTTCTTTGGTCTTGATAGAGATTGGGGGCACAATGTTGCCAAATGTTTTGGATGTCTCTTGACATACCTTATCCCTCCCAAACCAAGCAAATCCTTCAGTATCCTCTCATCCTCCTATCGTCATAAGTGTTGCCATGAAAAATCCTAAATATTCTACCTACAATGCGGCACGTTATTCTTATGCGACATAGTCCTTGGAGATCACATCCTTGTTTCCTTCTTCCTACCTACCCATTCCATTCCTTATCACCCGTACATCTGCCTATCCGTGGTGTTTCCTTGTCATCAGTATTATCTATTCCATATGGTGTATCATCTGATCCATATCGGTTCCATATCATGTCTTATCGGTTCAATATCATGTCTTATTGGTTCCATATCATGTCTTATCAATTCCATATCATGTCTTATCTGATCCATATCTATTCCATATCTGATCCATATTAGTTCCATATCATGTCTTATCGGTTCCATACTGTGTCTCATCTGATCCATATCTTAGGTCCATGGTCCAAGTCCATGAACTACGTTGCCTCTGCATCATCACATAGGCAAGGCCATATTTCTATGTGTCCCCGAGGCTCCCACGGTCCCATTCGTCCCATTTCTTGTCATCTTTCTTGTCGTCTTTCTTCTAGTCCATCCATGGTCCATTAGGATTTACCCTGAACTACGTTGCCTTTGCGTCGTCACGTAGGCAAGGCCATTTAGCAATGAGCCCCTGAGGCACTAGGTTAGTCCCTTAGGGTCCGTCTCCCTAATAAGGATTGTGCAATTTCCTCACCAAACAAGCAAGTGCAAGCAGAACCTACGCTCCAAGCAGAAATCTTGACTATGAACATCTTAACCTATCTAAAGCAAAGCAAATACCCAAGGTCTTCTAAATGATTTTACTCAAATTAAGGCAAGAATTAAACACATATAAATGCAAATATGTTTTGTAGATCAGAAACATGGTTAACATATCGAGTCCTGATTTTTGTTATCATGTCTTTCTATGCTACTCAAGGATGCCAAAAGCTAGAGATGCTATGATGGGGGCATGATTATTTTCTTTGTTTGTTGTCTATGGATTAAACTTTAGTAGTGTGATACCTTGTCTAAGGACATGATCGGCAAAAGATCATTAAGGACATCAAAGGTCAAACATGAACAGGGGCAATCCTTGTCTATTGATACGCAAGTACTTAGGTCATCTCGGTTCAATTATACCTCGATGCTTGTATTAACTTGCTAAATCAAAATCCATGTAAGCAGTACTCAGGTCATCTCAGTTCAATTATAACTAGATGCTTGTATTAACTTACAACATTTTAGAAAAAGTACCAAAAAAATCCCCAATGATGAAATAAAGCACTTCAAAATACTTGCACCGTCAAGATGTCAAAAGCAAAGCATCCATTATACATCCATTTATACATCCATACATCCATATCCCATGCAATAAAAGATCCACAAAATGCAGAGTATCAATGTTTACAAAAGCTTGTGAGTCCTTCTATCGAGTCTTTCTTCTATCAATCAGATTTCTATCTATCATCATATCTTTCATCCTTGTCCAGTCAGTCTGAGCAATGATCCAAGTGCAGGTCCATCCTTAATCTATACCAATCAAGTCAAGTCAATCTTGCACAAATGATCCAATCACAATCAGTGATCTTGATCCTTGTCTGGTCGTAAACCAACTTGATCAGTTAATCAATCAAATGTCTTAGACAGGATGTTGCATTGTCGAAACCAGACCCAGAGTCTTATACGCCATGTTTCATTCCTGAAACTAGACATCATCGATCTATATCCTTGGTTTACCACTCGACAGGGGCAATACCTTGTTTGTTCTTGTATCATTTGTGCATACTCGCTCGCTCGCTTGTGTGTGTTATCATTTTCTCTTGCATCGCGTATCATTCAACTCTTTCTTCACCCATTTTCTTCAAACCTAACCTTCTTCATCATGAGATTGTCCGTCTCACACCTTCTACCTTCTCCCCGTCTAATCTCCTGAGGGGGCATCCTGTCGTCAAACTTGTACCAGGGGCAAACTCAGGCATGTATCATTGTCAGAATATTTATTCTTTGAAGCAACGCCGTAAACTGCATTGCATCAAAGAGGGGCAAAATGTATATGCCTAAAAATGACACGATTCATTCTAAATAAATATTCTTAATATTTATTCCCTTCTTATTTTTTTCTATCAATTAAATAAATATTCTAAGGTTATTTGATTGGTTCATTATCCCATAATTAAATAAAATCAATTTATTTAATTAAATTCCCTAAATTCTTCTAATGTCTCACATAATTAAATAATCCTACATTATTTAATTAATCCTAAATTCCTCTATCCTAAGTCCTAATTCCATAAATCCACCTCACCAATCCACCTCACCTTTCCACCTCACCTCTTCCACCTCACCATGTTGCATATGTAATTAAATATTTTAAATATTTAATTAGCTAATATTCCCTCACCCACATGTCCTATTTATCCTCCAGTCAAAATTAGTTAACTCATCAATCAAATCTGTTAACTAATTAGTCAATTGAGTTCACTGGTCAATCTATTCTGTTGACTCCTCAATCAACCTAGTTAACTGATCAATCAATTCAGTCAACTCCCCAATCAATTCACTTAACTGATTGGTCAATTCTGTTAACTCCCCTATTGCATGATGGAACTTGGACACTTGTCCTCTTTCTATTCGTTGCACATTCCTCAACCATTGATCTTCATAGATCGTCTCAACCGTTGATCTTCATCCTCCTAAGTCTATAAATGGAAC
This sequence comes from Cunninghamia lanceolata, assembly GCA_027924645.1. Classification (NCBI taxonomy): domain Eukaryota; kingdom Viridiplantae; phylum Streptophyta; class Pinopsida; order Cupressales; family Cupressaceae; genus Cunninghamia; species Cunninghamia lanceolata. The sequence goes on along the minus strand of BSBN01001622.1, from coordinate 5,343 downwards.
CTTGTTCTTCCATTCTATTCATCCAGGCTATTCGTATTGTTACTCTACAGAAATTCACCAGCGCGCCTTTGGCACCCCAATACAATTTTCTTGAGATCACCCAAAGCTTTGAAGCTCCTCTTCATTGCACGTTTATCACCACAACCATTCACTATCGACATTCTTGAAAATAGCAAAGGAGTGCACTCTCTGAGGCCCTACTTCATACGAACAAGGACGATCTTGATAGGCAACAATAGAAGCTTTGATTCAAGGAAGGTTTGCATTGTGTTATTCATTGCTTCATTTCATTCAATCTTTCTTAGTTTCATTATTCTATTGAGTTATGGGTATTTGATGTTGTTTATTGCATATTCATTGTTGATCCTATTTTACCCTAACAATAGAAACCTTGGTCCAATGAATCAGTACCCTTGAAGCTAGGAATGTTTGTTAAAGAGAAATTCAAGAAAAACCTACAGCACAGGGAAATCCTTTCATTAATAAGATTAAATCAAACCAGGAGGCAACACAAAATCCCCCTCATCCAAACTTCCATGAAACATTTAGGCCTCCCTTTCCCTCACCATCCAACATGAAAAGTCTCAATCAAATAGGTGGGATTCCTATAACACAAAATCAACCACAAGCAATCCCACTTAATTTTCAAGACATAAACATGACACCATCTAGTCATCCAACTTTTTCAGGATACCAACAATCTAGCATACCCCTTCAACAAGGGCAATAAGCTCCAAGCTCCACCTGAAGGGATAATGTTTGGAGGAATAACACCCTCTATGTATAACCCCCTCCTAGGAGCATACCTTGAGTATTTAAAGGAGCCTCTTGACTATAATATTCGTCAAGCCATACTACCACATCCTCTCCCTGAGCTTCTAAAATTTAAAGGAGAGGGCGATCCCAACTCTCATATCAAGGTGTACATCATAGTAGTACGGGAACTCCTTCCTTGGGATGCAGTGGTAGCAAAGATTTTCCCAAAGAATTTGGAGGGTTTTGCTTTAGATTGGTACCATCGACTTCTAGAAGCATCGATCCACTCTTTTATGCAACTCATTAATCAATTTGTGGCTACCTTCGACATAAACAAACTGGTCAAGATAAGAATACAAGAATTTTTAACCATCAAATAAGAAGCCAACGAGTCGGTTGCACATTTTATCACACGATGGAGGAAAGTTCTCTATTCTTCAACAAGTGCACCAAACATTGATCATAGAGAACTTTGTGATCTCTTCTTACATGCTCTCAACAGTGACATATGATAACAAGTCCAAAAACTCCCTTACAAATCATATGAAGAAGCACTTGAAAGTGCCCTTAGAATTGACCAAGCTGCCATTGATAGCAGAAGAAGGGAGTATGATGTCAATGGAAGGCTGATAAACCATGATGGAAATAACGAATCTTTGACAAACATCCAAGACATGGATGAGTCAACAAGCACTTCACCATCTAGGAACAATAGTCACCAAAATGTCAACAACTATCCCCTGAGAATTAACAAGCATTCATACAACAATCATCATAAGCCAATTACAATCATGATAAATATTGATCATTTCACAAGAGAAGGGGGCATGAGATCACGTCATGTCGGGGTATCATTGCTTCATATCAAACCTCCCCAAACATCAACAAAAAGCATTCATGGACACATTCTCACAAGATGAAGAACCTAGTCCAAACACCTTTGATCAAAACACCTTAGGCCTTGTGGAATTAGACAAAGATCGAGAAATTTATGTTACCCAATGACCAGAATGACCAAATGACACTTCCAACAATTTAAATTTTTCTCACATGCTAGAGCTTATCAAGAGTTCTCCTACACACAAGAACACTCTCCTTAAAGCCTTAGATCTAGGCCATCTAGTTCAAAACACTCCAAGTGAAAAGTGTTCTTCTTCAACATTTGATTTTGAAAAGTTACCCTCAGACAATGACATAGCTAAACTAGGTGATCTCCCCCTTAATTTGATAGTCCAAGTTCAAGACTATTCTGTTAAACGTGTAATGATAGATGATGGGTCTGCAATCAACATAGTCTCTTTCTCTCTTATCCAAATAATGGGCTGTAACAAAACTCAAATCACACAAGAAATTTCTATCCTTAGAATTCATGATAAACCAAACATTCAAACCATGGGTAAGGTTAATCTTCAAGTTAAATTAGCTCCCAAACCCTCCCAACTGAATTTTATGTCATCAATGAAGAAACCACTTACAACATGATCCTAGGAAGGCCTTGGATCCATAGGATGAGGGCCATTCCCTCTACATTATTTCAAGAAATACACTTCTCACACATGGGAGAAACCCACATCATCAAAGGAGATCCTGATCCTTTTAGCCTTTATAGAGTTGAACAAGTCAAAAAGAAGGGAAAAATCATGGAAACCACCAATGACCCAAAAATCTACACTTTTGAAAAATGAGAGACATCAAAACAAATTGCAAACATAGCCAAGACCTCAAAATATATAGGAAAGGGGCCAACAGGAGAATTCCCCTTTGATCCCCACTCAACAAAGTCTTATGTTCCATTCAACTTAGTGTCCATTCCAATTGAACCAGACATAAACATTCATATGATTGAAATAATGACTAAAGAAGAAGAACAAAAAATGACACAGAAACTAGGAGAGTTAACACCAACTCCAATTGCCCCTCAAATTTTCAAAACAAACTTGAGAACTCAACAAGAATAGAAAATGATAAAGCTAGGGGGAAAATCATCAAACAATGAAACATGTGAGTACGTAAAACTCCTCACTGAATACAAAGACATTTTCACACCAAGTCTTTGAGTGTCCTTGCAAAGAGTTTCAAGCGAAGTTTAGACCAAATTGGATAGGTCCACGCATAGTTAAGGAAGACGTTAGAAATGAAGCTACCTCTTGTGCATTATGGAAGGAGAAGATTTCAACATCTGAAAATGTTGTAAAAGCTTATAAAATCCAAAAAAATCAAATAATTCAAAATCCGTAAAAGAAGCATAAAATCATGAAAGATCAAAATTTTGCATTCTTCATTCTGTTCCATCATGCATTTTTTGAGTGTCATGCTCTTGTTTGTTTTTTGTCCTAGTAAGGAGTCTAAGGTTGCTTAGGTATAGGTTAACCCTTTGAGCCTTTGAGATCCCATAACAATTCATGTTTACTGCTTATCATTATTCCCCTATTCACATTACCCTATGATTCTAATCAAAGCCTATCTTTTAGCACTACACTATTCTCGGTCATAATGATTCATGTTGTTAAGTTTAAGAGAAGTCAATATTCAAACCCACAGTGTTCTAAGGAATCTTGCAAGTAGACCTTCCCAATTCTTCCCTAGTAAAAAGGAAGTCTGACTAGATTACGAAAGATTTTGGTGGTGCTCAACCCCTTATCTTTCCTGGCCAAAAATATTAGGGGGATCAAAACTCTGAAGGAAGAAATCTAAAATATGAGTGAAAAAAAAAGAGTGATAAAAAATATAAGAGTGATGAGATGTTGCATGTATGAGAAGTAAGTGTTGTCATTGATGTCAACACCTAAGGACAACATCTAAGGAAGTTATTTTGAGGAATTAGTACAAGTGTATAATTGCTTTATCTACCAGAACAGTGCAGTGTTTTGCTCCGCATATCCTGTAGATTGAATATCTTTGTTTTTGGATTGGAAGTAATGTTAAGGGATGTCTATAGATGCTATGTTTCAAGTTTGAGCCTTCGGTGTGAAGATTTGAGCAAGTTCTATTCACTAGAGTAAAAACTATTTTTCTGTATATTTAATGGTGACAGGGAGAATGTATTCTACTCTGCATTTCTCCGCATTTAAGTTTTACAGTCTATGATTTTAGAATTAAGTTTGTAATAATGTTATGTGCCTTCAGTTCAAATGGTTCATGATTTGGTGCTCCACAAGCGATCTTTCCTTTATGACAGTGGCCAATAGTAATGTTCAAGTGCTCCAGTTTGAAGAATCTTATGGATAAAGTGTTTAGAAGTTGTGTGGATGTTCTTGGTGATTATAACGTGCTTATGGATGTCTCTAGATTGTGTTCCTTCCTTTTGATTGGTCTGTAAAGTGTAATTTGGATGTGCAAGAAAATGTGTTTCTAAAGGTCTTAGTGTTGACACCAGTTTTAGCTGACTTGGTTGTTTTCACTACGTGTGGTTGTGCTTCGAAGTTTGTAAAGTGTGTTGTTGCATGGAAAATTGCATTTGAGTCCCAACTAAGGCTTGGCATGGTCTGCATTCATTTCTCTTCTCCCCTAATCTATTTAGGTCTAGACCTAATTTGAATATTGGCTAAATATGTATGTATGCCGAACTTGGAGATTGTTCCAATGCTTGATGATTGTAATGCTGACCTTGATGTTCATTCCAAGGTTGATGAATTGTATAAATACATGAAATGAAGTCATGAATGATGTACAAGGATGCGAAGATGAAAAGATAATTGTGAAGTAAAAAAGCAGAGCAGAGCAGAGGATATTTATTATGCTTCAATGGAATTAAACCTTGGCATAGTGTAGATGCTACTATCTCAATTCACCAACTTTGGCAGTGAGCCAACCATAGGCAGCGAGCCACCCCATTGGCAGTGAGCCACTTCTTTTGTAGTGAGAATTCTTGGCAGTGAGCCTTCGGTAGTGAGCGTTGTAAATTTTTGATATATCTTTTATATTGTGAGCTAACACTCACTGTGGTTTTTCCCTTATTGGGTTTTCCATGTAAAAAATTGGTGTCTCCTGTGTTGAATGTGTGAATGTGTTTAAATTTCTATTTTCATGCTTTCATGGTTAAAATACAATTATAGTGATCATTGGTTGATGTGTTAATGGTTTTGAAGTTTTGGTTACAACTGATTCACCCCCCTCTCAGTTGTCTTGCACTTTTCAACAATTGGTATCAGAGCGAGGGTTCCTTGGTAAAGAGCCTAACAGCTTGAGGTAGATCCGAGATGGCGCATAGGAAGGAGTCAGTACAGTTTGATGGAATGGATTATGCTCTATGGAAGGTACAAATGAAAAGTCATCTCATTTCTCTTGGTTATGGTGTTTGGAAAATGGTAGAAACCAAGTACACTCTTCCTCCAAATGGTGCATCAGATGAAGATGAAGTCAAACAGTATGAGTTAAATGGAAAAGCTAGAGATGATCTATTAAATGCCTTATCTAACATTGAGTTGGATAAAGTTATGGATTTGGAGACTGCTCATGAGATCTAGGATAAGTTGAAAAATTTATATGAAGGAGATGATTCTGTAAAGAGTGCCAAATTACAAAACATCAAGGTGAGGTATGAAGCCCTAAAGATGAGTGAAGATGAAAACTTAACATTCTACATGC